>CM052540.1:171280542-171715681 GCA_028533065.1 Trachops cirrhosus
CGCCCCACCCCCCACAACCAGTTTCAGTGCTAACAAGCCTCTGAGGGTCACAGATCTCAGGACTTGTGTACCTGTTCAATTCAAAGCTGGTGGGAGAGTGCCCTGCCTACCACTCCATTTCTGATACACAGGCATTTGGATCAGGGGCATGCCTGCGGCTTGTGAAACGTGCTTTTCCTTACCTAAATGCGAACTCTCAAGTGGTGTGAGCTGAGCCTTTCAGGTGGTTCTAAATGAAAGGAATTTGGTTTCCTCTTGACTCAACTGATGCCGTGCTGCAAACCAGATTAGCCTTTGGACCCTTTGAACAAGACAGACTGAGGCAGGCTTCCGCGTGGCAAGGCAGGAGGAGTGGACTAGGAGAGACGGGGTGCATGTCAGAGCCTTCATCTGGCGATCATCTGACACGTCCAGTCCTCCTCAAATCCCCATACCCAACAACAACAACTTGCCCACCTGTTCAATTGATTTTGAGACTGCATTTAAGGGGAAAAAAACTTGCTTCTCTCTTTCATAAATGAAGCGCAAAACTCGAGCACCTTCTGCCTTTCTTCTTGTAAGCAGGGTACCATTTTACTCATCTCAATTATAATTTCTTTAACAGGTGTCATTTGCTTTTTCCCACTTAATACATGAACCCTTTCATGTGTTTAACAGTTCTTTGTTTTAGAGGGTCTGCAAAGAATGGTGCAGTGAGCAGTCAAATTTTCATGTAATAAATTTTTATGAACCGTACAAAGACAGTTCATGTTTTATTACATCTAAATGAACTCTCTAGCAACAAGGGTTGCCATCCTCAGGCTTTCTTATGGAGCTCCTTTTTTCAATATATTTTTATTATTGATCTAACCAACCCCATCTTTTCCCCTTGCAGCATTTTAGGAGAGAGGAACCAGCTAAATCTAGCTTGAAGTTTGTATGAGTCCTGATTTTTTAGAGCCAGTAAATGGAGCCAAGAATCACCATGTTCTCTGTAGTGTATGCCTGTAAGAACTCACACATGAAAGGTGGACATATAGACAGATCTTGGATGGAGCAACTGATCCTAGAGGGAACAACATGGGAAAACCTTTATTATTCCCCTTCCCTCTCCCTCTTTTTTTTTTTTTAACTTTCTTTACATCTTGCGCTACCAGGGTTGGAAAGGTGGGTAGATGAAGTGTTTAACTTCTTTGAAATATTGTGGGTAACTTTGAATCATGCTTGCTTACCCTGGATAAAGCAAGAATTGAAGGCTGAGCTCAGAGAGTTTAAAGGAAGCTATTGCTTTCCTACAATATAAGGCCAGTGGAGATGAAGACGGGTTTGGTCAAGAAAGAGGAAGTAGTTCCCCGCATGAGCAGTTGACATCATGTGCTTCGAGTGTCTGTTGTTTGGAAACGAGGGTCATCTGTTTCTTGACTGTACACATGGCTACTTGGATTTGACCTGAAGCCATATCGTGACCTCACAAATACAGAGAGAAATTATATCCCAATTAGTTTTTGTATCTGTGTCTAACTCAATGTTTTCCACCATCATAAAACCAAAATCAATGATTTTTGAAATTAAACATTCTCTTAACAATTTGTACTTTCATTCATTAAAAGGAACAGTGAACTTGTCAGGCCATAATAACCTCTCTGGAGTTTTCCTTTGCAAATCTGTCCTCATTGATATTTTGCTGGTTATGCTGATGATTTGGAGGGAGGAGTTAAAGAATAGTTGTTTTATTTTCCTTATGTGGGAAATGATATAGCAGCGATGTCAAAATGTCAATTATTCCTTCCTTCTTGACACATCCACCAAGAGGGAGGGAGGCAGAGAGAGAGAGAGAGAGAGAACAAGAGAACTTACCCATCATATCTGACTACTTGAGTAATGCTTCTCACTCCCTCAATCTCAGGATGACTTCAGTTGTACACTTGCTTTGGATTTGAGTGCATTAGAGGTGTGCGAGAAGCTTGAAGTCTTAATAGGTCGTGCTATTTTAATAGAATTAATGGTATCTTAGAAGTGCTCCTTCATCTCTGGTGTTCGGGTGTACAGGATCGCGTGTACTCATGAGGACATGAAGCCCTTCGCCCACCTCACTGGAAGAAGGGGGGCAGTGGACACCCAGGTGTGCTCTGGTTGTGTGATGGAGCATGTGGTCACAGCACCTTTATTTTCGGATGGACCTAGGGAAATGGCAGAGCAGAAGACACTGGAAGCCAAGCACTTCTGTGCCGATCTGGAGCTTAAACTCCCGGGCTTTTATATTTGCTTTGTTCCTTCCCAACTAAGGTGTTGATCTTATGTGATAATAACCAATTCTCAACGACAAAGTGACATACAAAGCCAATGCAGGTCAGGCGGCTTTTACCACAATCTGGACATGTTTCTGTATGCGGATTTTTGATTTTGGACAGTCATTTGCTGTTTTTGTTGTTTCCTTTCCGTCAAGCCAGCACATATATAGTTACACCCTGACATCAAGGGGCCCTCCCCTCGCTACAGGCCTCCAGAATATGGCAGCTGTCTCATGTTTTCATACTTAGGTTGTCTTTAAAAAGTATCCTTGTAGCTCTTTGTCCTCTATGCAACAGGGTTTACTTGGTTCAGTTCTATATGAAAATTTACAGATTGAAAGTTCTGTCCAATAACAAAATAACTTGGCTGCATTGCTCACTTGAAAATGACAATGTAATTGCTTAGCCTTCCTTTCAAACGTGGAATTTTGGCTTGTTTAGTGTTCGTTCTCTGTTCTAACAGTCACCCGCAGTGATTACTTCATTCGTGTTTCTAAGAAAGTTTAAAACTCTTGGAAGCGTTGAGGTTTAATGGGGGTGGGGGAACTAGGGGGAGGGGAAATGTAAGAAATCACGATTAACCTGCCAACTTGCTGGGTGATGTTGGTGATCCAACCTTCCTAGCACTCACTCTCTTCATTGGAAGTTGAAGAGAATGGCACGTGCCCTGCGTCTCACACATTTGAAGGCATCGGTTTGGTACAGTATAAAGGAATGTCTAAAAGTTATTTCTTATTGAGCACTTACATGCCACTTAAGATAATAATAACTAATACTTAGGAACAACTTTTTGTCTGGAATTATTGTCATTACTTCCCATTTAACCCTTATACTGCTCAAATGAGGTAGCTTTCTTATTATTACCCCCATTTTATAGATGAAGAAACTGAGTTCAAGCGGATAAGATCTTGCCTAAGGTTAAATTGCTAGTAAGTGGTCAGCTTTTGAATTGAACCCAGACAGTCTGGCTCCAGAATGAAGAACTTGAAGCCATGCCAGGAAATAATTTTCACCGTTTAGTTGGAACCAGGCTCGAAAACTGTCTTAAACGCTGCCTCTCTGGCTATGTATGGCAGGGGCTGCATAGATACTCCTGCATTAATGGAAATTAGACATTCTCCTTGGCCGATCTTATTCCTCAAATCATTTTCAGCTGTGTCAGAGCCTTGGAATTGCTGGAAATGTTTAAACACCACATTGTTGATTTAAATTATTTTGTTGTTTTGCAGTCCCCTAAAAATCTCTCTCTGTTATAATGTTAATGATGTGTTACCATGTGATACTAATGAACAGCTGTTACCCCCACATGCTGAGACTTTGTGGACTATGAGTCTCGGAAATTTAGGTTGTTTCACAGTGCGCCCAGCTGACAGTCCCCTGGGTAGCATGTGATCAAGCGATGCCCCCAGAAAATTCAAGAGCCTGAAGTAGCCTGGTTGATTCTAGAATTCGCTGAGGGTTCAGACCACTTTTTGAGGAACTGGACTGGCCAGAGATAATGTGCTCATTATGCCCGTTCATCCAAATCACAAAGCAACCACACATGTAGTCTGGTGTTCAGGTGTGAAGTGGCACCGGTCGAAGTTCTATGAGGCCTTTTCTGGTAAGCTCAGAGCCTGTGGAAGTTCTACACTCAGTTTGCTCGGACTGACTTAAGTCCGGGGGCCAGATGACCGTGGGAAGGAACCATCCCAGGCTATCTCTGTAACCTTATAATGACAAGAACAGGGTCCATCATTGAATTTTATTTAGCACTTATTAAAAAATTTCACAAATGATTATATCCAATCCTCCTGATTCTCACGGTTTACATAAGAAAAGCATTATTAGCCACATTTCTAATTTGGGAGGTAAGACTCAAAAAAACCAAACCAATAAATGTTCTGCTGTGGACTTAAACTCAAGCCCCAGACACCAAACATTTTTACTGCCTTATACAGTATCTGTTATTTCTTGCTATCTGTCAATACTTAAAGGCAACTGTCAGTTTTCCATGCTCTCTGCTAATATGTTACCTCCCAAATCCAGATAGACCGCAGTAAAGTCTGAACTGCAGGAGGCAAAAGAGTAAGTAGCTAGAAAAATGGGGAGCTGAAAAATGAGTGTCAACAAAGCATTCAGGGTGGATGTAGTGAATTCATATAGTGTGCCCTCTCATGCTTATTCCTTTTCAATATTATAGAGTAGGTGATGGTAACAATCCCCGAAAAAACACTTTTATAGCCAAGTTATTTGTACCAGTGATAGAGTAGGAGGGGATAGAGGGACAGTAACCTTCATTAGAGTGTTCTGGCGTCTCACTGGAGGCTATAGAAAGGTGGTGTTTTTTAATCTTCACCACAAACCAGGTAGGTGATGGTTCCCCCATTTTACAGATGAGTAAACTTAGGATTAGAAGGGAAAGTACTTCACACAGCTCGTGCAGCTGACAGTGTCTGTTCCAGAATTTGTGCCTTGTGTCTACCGTCTCATGCTACCTCTCTAAAACCTGGACATGAGAGTTGGTGATAAGAAATATCAGTGTGAAACAATGTGTTATTAACACTTGCCACAGCACACATTTTAAGGAAAACTTTAATGAAAAAACAGGAACACGAAGTAGATAGAATGAATGAATGGCCACGTTCTGAATGCATACTTCTTCACGTTCCTGCTACTACCTGCTCCTGAATTTAGTTTGCCTTGAACACATTCATTATTGATGTACCTACAATATACATTGAAGTGCATTTTTACTAATATTTAAATCATCCAAGAATTTTTTTTTAAAGATTTTATTTATTTATCTTCAGAGGAGAAGGGAAGGAGAGAGGGAGAGAAATATCAATGTATGGTTGCTTCCTGTGCATTCTCTGCTGGGAACTGGCCTGCAACCCAGGCATGTGCCCTGACTGGGAATCGAACCATGATCTCTTGGTTCACAGGCCCGCGCTTAATCCACTAAGCTACACCAGCCAGGGCTCTAAATCATCCAAGAATTAAAGTCAGGGTGCTGAATTTATTAGTTCCGTAGGTTCCAGTAGGGTGCGCTTTTCAATATTGTGCCTTGTTTTTTACATATGAATTGGGAATGAAGGCACCTGCTTGTCACTGAAGTCCACATTTTTAAGTACAGAGGAAAGGATGGATATAAAACTTTCTGAGAGGCATAAACTACAGAGATCTATAATTAGGTGTACATGAAGGGGCAGCGAACTCTGACTTTAGGCTTTCTGTGCAAGATTTTCTCTTCTAATAACATGGCTAGTTTTAAAGTCTCTGGAGCATTCCTGTGGTGATCATTTTATTCTGTCTGAACTAAAACCCAGTTTAACTGTTCAGTATGCACAGAGCCAAGCTGATCAGGCCCCAGGATGGCTCAAACCTGGCTGATTGAAGGGCCACATTCCTACAAGATAAGGTCTCTGTTACTGACTTTCACATGCATTTGTGGGAATCTTATTTTTCTATTCGAACTCTCTTAGCCACAGCACTTTTCCTTGTGTCCCATCCTCTAGCCCTTATGTTCTGTTGAAGACTTCTATTGCACAATGAACTGCAGCTGAAATGATCTTCCCTAGAAACTATGGAGAAATGACCACTTAAACTCAGACCCTGTAACTGCTTTATTGGCCCAGACTGTGCTCATCAGAGTTCCAGCCAAGTCAATTTTAACTTTTTTTGGAGCCAGAATTGTTCTTATGCTTTTAAGAAAATGGATATATTTTCATTTCCTTTTTTTTTGATATACTTATTTCCTTTTTATTACAATACATGTATACTTTGACATTGCAAATCTAACAAACCTTTCTTATTGGTTGCTCAATGAGTATATTACTGGTTCAAGTTATTGATATGAACAAGTCTTATAGTTATAAAAGCTATGTGCAGACCTAGGGAACAATAGAACAGCTAAGGAAAATTTATGGTATAAGATCCTGAGAATAAAAAGAAAGAAAAGAGGCTATTGCATTTTGGCAGGATAACTCTAAGTTAACTAGTTAAACTTCTCTCACTTCTCCTATTCGTGTGATTAGACAAGTGTATTTGTCTCTGGTAGTGTGTAGACATTCGAAGGTGTTCCCATGTCTTGGTTTTTTAGATACTCATCTTACAGAGGCACAGAACTGCAGCGGACTGCTCGTGCATCATCTAGGCCACACTGCATGAAAGAAAATGCTGGATCGGTTACTCCAGTATCTTCCCAATCTATGTCTGAGGGTCTGAAGTCGAATATTTACAGGCCTTACGCAGTCCTCTGTAATCTTCTCTTCGTGCGCTTCCACTTTGTGGTTGGGACTGCTGAAGTCCTCCCAGTGATGTTGGCTTTACTCGGTCTCCAGAGCCAGTCCCGGCTTTGGCTGGAGAGAGTTAAGGAATTCTGAGTTCCATAGGGCTCTTCACCAAATGACACCTATTTTTATCTGGTATTGACCTTGTGTTCAGTTGTTAGAAGTGGACTGCTGCCTGATCACAAGACTATAAAGCTACAAGAAACAAGACGGTATTAATGCAAAAGGTAGACTAATAAATCAGTAGAATAGAACAGAGTCCAGAAATAGACTTCCACAATTGATTTTTGACGAATGTGCCAAGCCAATTCAGTGGAGAAAGAGTAATCTTTATAACACATGGTGCTGGAACAATTGGATAGTCATATGCAACAAAATTAATCCTGATCCTTATTTTACACTGTATACAAATAATAACTCAAAATAAGACTAACAGCAATGACAAACAGACAATACAAAACTTTTACAAATGATCTTGGGTTTGCCAAGACTTATTAAATAAGACACAAAATGTCTGAATGATGAAAGAAAAACAATTAGTGAATTGGACTTGGTTAAACTTAAAATCTTTTGCTTTTTAAAAGACACTGCTATGAAAAAAAGGTCAGCCTCAGGCTGGAAGTAGATATCCACAAAGTACAGATTGGACAAGTACTTGAATCTAGAACATATAAAAATTTTTGTAACTCAATTGTAAAATTCAGTAAAACAAGGGCAAAACATTTCAACAGATGCTTCACTAAAGAAGATATGTGAATGTCAGAAAAGTACATGAGGAATTGCTCAAAATCATTAGTCATTAGAGAAATGCTAATTAAAATCACAATGAGACATCACTACAGACCTATTAGAATGGCTGAAAGTATTGAAAAGATTGAATATATGAAGTATAGGTGAGGATGTGGAGCAACTGGAACTTCCACTCATTGCTGGGGGTGATGCATAATGCTATACACAATTTAAAAAAAAATTGGCAGTTTCTTAGAAAGTTAAACATACACTAACCATAAGATCCAGCCATTCCGCTCCTAAGCACTTACTTAAATGAAACAACATGCATGTTCTAGACAAAGACTTTTATACAAATGTTCATAGCAGCATTGTTTATAATAGCATAGAACTGGAAATAATCCAAATGTTCATCAGTAGTTCAGTGGATAAACAAGTTATGACATATCCATAGTATAGAATGCTGTTGTTCACAAATAAAGAAAGAATAAACTATTGAAGCACACACTAACATGGATGGATCTCAAAATAATCATGTTGATAGAAAGAACCCAGACAGAAGCATACTGTATGACTCTATAAAGTTCTAGAGGATGTGAATGAATCTTAATGACCACAAAAGCAAATCATTGATTGCCTGGGGACATTGCGGAGTGCAGGAGGGAGGAGAGAGATTACAAAAGGCACGAAGGAAACTTTTGGCAGCTGATGGTTATGTCCATTTACCTAACTGTGGCAATGATTTCAAGGCTGTATACATGTGTTAAAGCTCATCCAACTGTATATTTAAATATGTGCCTTTATTGGATAGCAGGTATACTTCATTAAAGCAAAATGAAAATTTATTTAACCATCAACTAAGTGCTAATGTGTCCTACTGATGAAAGTTTAAAAAAAAAGAAAGTGGACTGTGATTCCCTTTCTTCCTGGCATCTTATTTCTAGGAAATATGTGCCCCCCACCTGAGCCCCCATCTCAGCATTGCGTGTGACACCTGTACCTGTAGGACTGCTTCAGCCGGCCCACAGGTTTCATGGTCTGATTCTTTCCAATTTTGCTTTCACCTGCCTGTTTCTGTTTTTGAGTATTGCCTACCACTGAATTCTTCCCAGTGTGCTTTCTCTCCCCATTATGATGTGCTATTATTTTATATCTTGCCCTCCATTAGCCATGACAGCACACCCGAGGAACAGGGTACTTTCCCCTTGCTCCCTAAACCACTATTTCCCAGACCACACTTTATTTCATTTGTTGAACCTAAGATACTCTCATTACTCATCCTGCCCGTCCCCAAGTGTGCCGTTCATCAGTTGCTAAATCTTTTCCTGACTCTAACCTCTGAGATTTGACTAGTTGTTGTCTGTGACATGGCTGTGGTCAAAATTTAAGGACATGCTGCAATAACAGACCATTTTGCTAGCTGGTGCTGAAATGCTATAGATCCATGTATACTCTTCAGGTAGGGGAGGAATCAATTTAAATTTCCTTTGATATTTATTATTTAAGATTGAACACAGACCTGGATTTTTGTTTTATAATGTATTGGATGCGAAATTTTTACACTTGCTTTGTTTCCTTCTGTTGTTTCTAAGCTATATTTGGCTTCATTTTCCTTCATTTGTGTATTTCCTCCTTCTCTTACATTAATCTGAAATATAAATGCCAACAGTATCTTCTTTTCACATCTGACTTTTCTGCTAATCTTTTCTTTTTACACCTTGCTCTATGCACCTCAGTACCCACACTTGTACCTGTGTTTCTGTTTTTACTTGTTCATTCCTTGCTCATGAGCCTCCCTCCCCTCTCCCTTGCTTTCGATTTTTCTTTACTTTCTTTGAATAGGATAGAAACAGCTCCTGCATTTCCAGATGGCTGCCCGGAAAGTGATAACTCATGCACTGCAAGTGGCAAGTTTTTCCCTGCATGATCTAATGCAGCACTGTGTCTGCGAAGCCGCGGTTGTCTTGAGAGGGAAGAGTTCTGTCCCTCTCTCATCAGCTGTCTTTCAGTCTTGGAGATTTATTTGTACGTGGAAACTTCTCTACTCAAAAGTAGCTTCTGCATTCTCTCTGGGCTTCTCTCTTCTTCTCCTTTCTCGCATCCTTTGTTGAGTATAAAGGATTTTTCTCAAGCTGTTGGCCAACACCTCAGCCTCTAGATTCATTCGTGCACAATTTTGTAAGCAGATTTCATTCAGACTGTGGGAATTGGTGCTATTCCCCAGAGGAAAGAAAGGCCTTAAGATTTCAGTTCACAGCTTGTCTGGAATTGCTGATAACCTTTATTCAGGTCCACTGTCAAAGGACTCGTGACCTGTGAGCTTGAGTTCCCTGATAGGGATTCTGTTTCTGAGAGAAAGTTTATCAAAATTTTCCGCGTCCTTTGCCATTCATCCATCTGGAACAGTGTGTTGTAAGTCCACGGAAGCTCATGAGGAGCGGAATTAAAAATGAAGGAAGATATGCTGTGGGAGCCATTGGTCAATAGAAAGAGCAAGATGAAATGTGAAGCTGATTTTAAGTCTCAAAAAAGTCACCCTTAGTGGGAAAAGTTAATGAAATAAAATGGGCTCGTTGCACCCGTTGGTCCTTTCTACTTTTATCTACAGTGATGCTGTCATTTCCCTCTGGGGAGTTCTGCACAGAAGCTACCAGAAATGACACGCTCCTTCAGTTGTCCCAACTTTGTACGACCAAACTGAGTTCGCTTTTCCTCAGTGTGGTATTTATTTACAGAATCTTGCCCTGGAATTTTACTGGAAACATGAATGACTTTGACACAAACTTGGAGAACCAGTAAACAGCATGTAGCAGCTGCAAACCTGTCAACACATGGAAATCAGGTTCATGGCCATGCAAATGTCCATTTTACTACATTTGAGTCAAATACACCAAACAGTGAACTGATTAGACTTAGTTAAACTGGTTTTTATTCCCACAGACAGTGGAACCAATTATTTCTTAGAGAAGGGTTTGTTTATTTTTACTCTAGGGTAAGGGTCTATAACTCCTTGAAATGCCCCTGAATGGTTTCCAAATTAGGCTAAACGAAAACAGTAATTCACATATGGTTACCTTGATGTGTAAATGGTGGGGTCTTAAATGAGACTCATTTACAAAATTGAGAAAGGAGCCTAGGAATCCATTTGTTCAAAGATGAGATTAAAAAGGATGATGATCTGCCCCTTAGTTCTAGATATGAGGGAAATTTATAAAACAAGAACAAATTCCCCAAACTGTTGTTTAGCAGTTTACTTACTGCCAAGCCATAGACTTTATAATAGTTTGAGTGCCTAATACATGTTTGGTAGCCACCTCTCAATTTTAATATTCTTGGTGTCTATTACTTATGGCTCATTTTAGTCTTGAATTTAATACCTGAAGGATTCAAGGTTATTTAAAGGATTTAAAACTTTTGACTATTCCCCAAAGCTCTAATCTCTGAAACAGAAAAACTCCCTGATTAGAAAAACAGGCTCCTGCTTTGTCCTATTGAAACACTGAACCATGAGAAATATTGTCTGACATTTTTGGTGGTTTTTCTCTATGCATATTGGATAAATTTTGGAAGAGTGGAGCTTAAAATTTCATTTTAGATTTTAAAAGTCATGTAACAGGATTCTACCATAAGCCTTACTTTATTTAGACATATACATGTGGGTTTTGTAATTACAAGTCTGTAGAATATAAACTACATGTTGAAAATTGTGTGTGTTCATTTTTATGTTTGCATACTATGCACATGCTCAAAAATTTCTCAGAATATGGCTCAAGCGGATCTGGCTGTAAGCTGGGAGCTGGCTAATTGGCCATGGCACATGCGGCGTGCCTGGCTTCAGAAACACCCGTGCTCCTGAAGTGGACACAGCAAGATGGCTTCTAATTTCCACACACATTTTAGTCCAAGTCACATTTGAACATCCTGTGTCAGCCACTCCAAGGTGTGCAAATAAGCAAAGGCTATATTTCTTTCTGTGGTGTCTGAATTGATATAGAAATATAGCGTTTGACTAAATTAATCAGCACTTCCCTATGTGTGCTGCCGTAATCAGCCACAATCCAGGCTATGGTACAATGCCTTTACAAACAAACTATGCTGATCAGTTTGCGTGAAAGTTGTGGCTTCAATGTGTCTGAAATTGTTGTTTCCATGGATTCAGCCATGTCAACCATTTCCCATGGTTTTGAGGGAGCAACAGGGTCCACTTCCAAAACTTGGTATTTTGGAACATGAAAATGGAGAGAGAGACCCCAGTGAGAATTAGAATAGCTCATTTACTTAATAGATGCTGTGGAAACTGCACATGGAGAAGATAAACGAGTTACACAACTTGGCAACTCACAGAGCCTTGCCCATGACTTGGATTGTCTGCCCCAGGTCATCGTCGCAGCCAGAAGTGCCATCACTCTGCTGTCCTGTGCTCTTCGTGGATCATCTCCAGAACCCGGCACTTGCCAGGGCCCCCAACCTCGATCGTTTTGTGCAGAGGAAAAGAATTATTTTTTTCTGTAAACATGTGTTTGTAATCCTTCTTTTTTATGTTTAAAATACTATGAGCATTTTAGGGGAAAACATAAAACTTCTTTGTTTATGTGGTGACCCCTGATTTCACAATCATTTGGAAATGGCAACTATAGGTTCTATATAGAGAAACAGATACTTTCACAATATTTGCTAAAGACTTGAATATGTAGGTCAGATTAGAAATAAACTTTGAGAAGTTGTGAATACCTAAATTCATGTGAATCACAGCAATTTATGATCCTGTGATTGCAAGGTAACATTGTTTGTGTAAACAGTAAGGATAGACATGCACACAGTTGTTGTTATAGTGCAGACAAATGGAAACTACAGGCTCTAAACGCTGCATATCTAACAAATGTGCTGATTTGAAAAAATAACAAGTTCTGTGAATGAAATAGTCATTTCAATTAGAGATGGTCATGTGTCCAATCAAACTTATTTTATATTAAAAAGATTGAATTACCTGGGAATTACATGAAAGGGAGACTGTGTATTTTATATACTATAGAATCAGATGGAGTTAGAAAAGCAGGCCAAATTGACACTATAAAAATGGAAATGAGAGAAATCCCATTCATAATATTGTAGGAATAAAGCCATGAAATACCTAGGAATGAATTTAATGAGAAAGACTCTACGAAGAGAGCTATAAAATTATATTGAAGGATATAAAACAAAACCCAGATAAATGGAAAGACAGACCTTGTTTTGGATCGGAAGACTTAATATCATAAAAATGTCACTCCTTTTGAAATTAAAATAAATTTAATGCAGTTCCAATCAGAATTCATTTTTTTCCATCTTTTGGAACACATAAGTGATTCTAATGTATATATGGAAGAATAAACATGAAAATTGCCAAGAAAATCTTGAAATGGAGGAACAGCAAAGAAACTTTCCCTACTAGGTATGAAATCCTAACATAAATCTACTTTAAACAAAACAGCACAGTACTGGCCTACAATAAACAAATAACTCTATCAAACAAATAGAAATTATTTAACATATTAAAGATGGCTTAAATCAGTGAATAAATTATGTGTTATTTAATTAATACAATTGGAAAAAAGGACTGTGCTTTTGGAAGAGATTAAAATTTTATTAATATTTTATCATATAACAAAAATTACAGATAGGTGAAAAATATGAATACTAAAAATAAGACCACAGCAGTATTAGAAGACACAAAAGAATATCTGTGTAATTATCATGTGCTGATGGTCTTCTTTTTAAAGCAAGACTAAAACCATAAATTTATGTAAAGAAAAAATATGATGCTTGATTTCAAGAAATTTAAACATTTGTGAAGCCAAGACTTCATTAATGGACATCATCCTTCAATGTTTACTGGCTAGCCAGCAACTTTTGAGTGTCATTTTGATGTTTGAGGAATTATAGTTTTTATAAATTCTATTTTCTTTAGGTGGAAGCCAGAAATCCACTTTTCCAGGCTCCCTTGCAGCTAGTGTTGAGACTTTGGCCTTACAATAAGATGCACCCATTGTAAATTCTGATTCAGAAAAGCATGATGTGAAGGAGATGCTTCAAGGGATGAATGTTGAGAGCGACAGAGAAACATCTACCTGTTGGAATAAGCAATGGAAGAGACATTCTGCACATTGGGGTTTGGGAGAGGGCAGAATAAGTATCTGGTGGAACAGTGCAGTAGCTTAATTTCCTTAGCTTTGTAACCTCAGAGCTTGGCTGTGTGTTTTACCCTGGAACCTTTTAATAAAGACCTTTTCTACTTACACTAGTACGAGTAAGTTATATTTGCAACTAAAAATCTGACTGAGTCACCCACATACAAGGTCAAAACATAAATCATAAACTGGGAGAAAATAATTACAATCCAAATAACGAAGGGTTGAAACAACTGAAGAGGAAAACAATATTCATATTATATAACAGACAATCCACTAAAAAAACCATGCAAATAGAAGCTACATAATCCCTGGATAATTAGGGAAACAATCAGAAAATCACAGATTTCAACCATCATGTTTGTTAAAACTGAAAATATAGTTAAAATTCAGGACTTGTAAGTATGTAGGAAAATGCTCTTATACCCTTTTGGTGGAACTGTGTAAGCATGAGGCTTTGTGACATGGTGATACTTTGTACAATTAAAACATGGGCATTCATTTACAGAGACTTATCCAAAAACAAATGCATTTGATTTCTAAGATAAACAAACACAAACACACATAAATACAAACAGGGATGTTTATCACAGGCTTCTTTGGAATAGGAAACATGGGAACAGTGAAATGGTCATCAGAAGGAGAGTGATGGAGGGTTATATCCATCGTCTGCAGTTCGACAGTGCTGTTAAAGTCAGTCTATATGTATCGCCTTGGAAGACTGTTTCTGGTATTTTATAAAATGCAAACATGAAAGTATAATCTCATTATAATATAAAAGATCATAGATGTAAACATTTTATAAGAAGTTGATGCGTTGGATATATTGCATATTTGGTTCCAGCCCATTGTAATAAAGTGAATATCTCAGTAACACAAGTCATACAAATATTTTTTTGGTTTCTCCATGCATATAAAAGTCATGTTTTTATTATATGTTAGTCTATTAAGTGTGCAATAGCATATCTCTGAAAACAATGTACATACTATAATCAAAAATATTTTATTGTTAAAAAATGCTAACCATCAGCTGAGACTTCAGTGAGCCGTAACCGTTTTGATGGTAGAACCTCCATGTCAATGGCTGCTGACTGGTGGGGGGTGCAGGTGGGTGCTGAAGGCTGTGTGGCTGTGTGGCTGTGGCTGTTAAGAACCGCCGTTCCTGAACATAAGAAAACAATGATGCTCACCACATCAGTCGACTCTTCTTTTCACAAAGGATTTCTGTGTAGCATGTAATACTGCTTGATAGCATTTTACCCACACTAGAACTTCTCTCAAAATTGGGGTCAACCTTCTCAAACCCTGCCTCTTCTTTTATCAACTAAGTTCCTTGTATCTCATGAACCAGCCCCTGCTAGCTTCAGCATTTCTCTGCAGCTTCCTCACCTCTCTCAGCTTTCGCAGAATTGGAGAGAGTTAGGGCCTTGCTCTGGGTTAGTCTTTGGCGTAACAGGAGTATTGTGGCTGGTTAAATCTTTTGGCTAGACCACTGAAACTTTCTCCACATCGACAGTAAGACTGTTTTGCATTCTTACCATCTGTGTGTTCAAGTTTCTTCAAGAATGTTCACAACTTGGCCAACTGTTTGGTGCAAGAGGCCTAGCGTTTGGCCTCTCTCAGCTTTCAAGGTGCCTTCCTCACTGAGCTTAATCATTTCCAGCTTTCGATGTAAAGTGAGAGACATGTGACTCTTCCTTTCACTTGAACACTTAGAGGACATTGTAGGGCTCTTAATTGACCTAATTTCAATACTTTTGTGTGTCAGGGAATGGGGAGGCCCATGGAGAAGGAGAGAGAGAGAGGAAAACAGTTGGTGGAGCAAGTCAGAGCACATACAACATTTAGCATTTAAGTTTGAAGTCTCATATGGGCATGGTTTGTGACGGTAAACCATTATACTAGTAACATCAAAGATCATTAGTCACCGATCACCATATTATAATAATGTTAATGAAATATCATATACTAATAATGGAAAATTTTGAAACATTGCACGTATTACCCAAGTGTGGCACAGGCACGAAGTGAGCAAGTGGCACCTATAAACTTGATTCATGCAGGGTTGCCGCAACCTTCGATTTGTAAAAAAAAAATGCAGTATCTGCAAAGCACAATAAACAAAGTTCAATAATTCAAGGTATGCCTGGAATATTGAAAATACACACCAAGTTGGGCTTATAATTTGGAGGAGATATTGGATGTGGAAGAGAGAAACTGTAAACTTTAGATGATTCTATATAGTTTGTATTTGACACAATTGGTTTTATAATCAAAATGACTATGAAAAAAATGACAGTGAATTTTGTATCACCATATCATAGTATCTATCCGATAGCATATTATTTGTACAATCGAGAGGTCTTGTTACCCACTTTATTTTCCCTGGAGTACCCCCCTGAGGACTGAGTCAGCAAGAGTGTCCCCATTAGGCATGGGTGCTCAGTGGTAGGCCAAGCTCTAATGGAAGCATTTTGATTCTTCCCATTCCATTCCCTCTGAAGAGTACATTTCTTACTCCCTCACTCTTTTGCTTTCTCAGTTTTAATAAGAAACAGGACCATTGCCATTACTACCAGTCATCGAAGTAGATCAAAATTCCACAGAAAGGACTGGATGCTAGGATTTGAAGAAGAGAAATTTACTGGGGATGGAGGAGCCACCTGCTCAAACGTCCTTGTAGCTTTCCTAAGGATGTGTAGCCTTCCACTGTGTTTTGCCAAACTCCCATCACATGAAAGCAAACACACTTATTGTTAGTTTAATGTTTATTGTTGCCCACACATTAGCTTGATATCAAATTTATGGCACGGCTAAGCTGGGCTGTTAGATGATGTGCGTATACTTGATAGTGCATTAGGCTCCTCACACGGTCTTATACACACAACACATTTATACCCATTTTGTAGAACTTGAAGTGTAATGTAATGATTCTGAAGTGATTCTGGTTCCATTTTCTTTTATTTTTGCTGTATTTCCTATGACATATTGTGGCATTGTCAAAGATTGAGAACCTTGCTTCTTTCCCTTGAAATTCCTTTCAGATGCCAGTGTAGGATGGAACAACTATAGTTTCTTGAAACCCCTGAGTAGTTTATGTGATTTTTCCATGTGTCTGACTGTTAGGGAGCAATCTGTTATATTGAATAGTCACTTAATTCTTTCTACCTTTCACCTTTTGGTTTTAGGATGACACGAATATAACTTAGAATTACTAATGCTAAGGTCACTTACTAGATCTTGTAGCTTTTTTGTCAGTTCTTTGGAATTTCCCAGGTAGGTGATTGTCATCTGTAAATAAAGGCAGTTTTACTTCTTTCCAACTTGTGTGCATTTCGTTCATTTGCCTTGCCTTGTTGCATTAGTAGGACCCTGCACAATAGTGAATAGAGGGGGTAACAGCACATCTCCTTACCAGTCATAGGGGAAAACACTCAGTCTTTTACCATTAAGTATAGTGTTAGTTGTAGGGGTTTTTTGTAGACATCCTCTATCAGATTGAAGAAAATTTCCTTTTAATCCTAGTTTGATGAGAGGTTTTATTATTAATAGGTGTTAGATTTTGTCAGTTGCTTTGTTTGCCATTATTGATCACCTATTGAGATCATTGGATCTTGCTCTTAAAGTCTGTTTATTCTCTCTTCAGTTTATTTTTTTCTAATTGGGGTGTTCATATTCTTTATATTTAATGTAATTATCAATGTGATTGACTTTAGATCTATTATCTTACTAGTTGTCTTCTTTTCATTCTATTCTGATTTTCTTCCTCTTTTCCTGCCTTCTTTTGTATTGCTTTGTTATGCTTTTTATAATCCCAACTTATCATACTCTTGTTTTTCTGTTATCTCTGTTTCTTAATTATTTGAGGGCATTCTCTCTAGGGTTCACAGAATACGTCATTAACTTATTGCAGTCTACCTTCAAATAATATGATAGGTTCTTACATGTAATGTGAGAACCTCGTAGCAGTGCGAATCTACCTTCTCTCTTCCGGCTTTTATGCTACTATGGCCGTGGATTTCACTTGTACTTATGATACAAACCCTATAACTTCTGTAACTCTGTTACTTAGATGTTCAGTTATCTTTAGAAAGATAGAAATATCTTTAATATTCACCTTCACTTTTATCTTTTCTGGAGTTCACTGTTACATTTTGAAGATTCAAATTTTAATCTGGTAACATACTCCTTTCTGAGGAATTTCCTTTAACATTCTTTTTCTTTGGTCTTTGGTAATAAATTCTTTCAGCTTTTCTTTGTCTCATAAAGTGTTTACTGTTACTTCGTTTTTGACAGATGCTTTCACAGGGTGTAGGATTCTGATATGAGTCTACCTATCATCAAGTATAATGTTAGTTGTGAAGTTTCTTTGTTTGTTTGTTTATTTTTAGTCCACTAAAGATGTTACCTTAGTGTCTTCTGATTTGCGTGGAATCTGACAAGAAGTTGGCAGTTATTCCTATCTCTTTATTACTCAGCATGTTAAGGTACTTTTCTCCCTTGTGGCTTAAACTGTATACTTTTAATGAAAGAATGATTCAGGAAAAGAGGGGATGTTTGTTTGATGCCTGTCCCCAAAAGTAGCTGATCACCTCTTGCACACCAGCACCACTGAGAAGGGTTCCCTCCATTCTCCTTCCCTGCCCCCAAATTTTTACCATGATGCCTGGTGGAAACCAGTGCAAAAACATATTAATGAGTAAAAATCTCCCTGTCTCTTGAACTTTCAGCTATTTTAAGCTGAGCCCATAGTCCAAATGTGGCCTTTAATAATCCATTGACCTTTTAGCTGAGTTCTTATTTGTATGGTGACCATGGATGTAGGCATTTAGTATTGGCATCCTGCCCAAGGTTGTCTCCAGTCTCTCCTGGGAATCAATTGCTTTATGAACTGAACTTTCAGATAAGAATCACAATTGTCTGCCTTTTCCTCATTGCCACAGTGGGAACATTGTCTTGCAACTTTCTGCATTGTAATTTGCTATGGTTTTGAAGCTGTTCATCATTCTAGATGCTGTTTTATGAACAGATTATAATTTGTTTACCACTTACTTAAATTACCCCCAAATAAAAATAATTCTTCAGATATTTCTCAGTGTCAATTCAACTTATGATCATTGGATCATAATGTGTTCACTGTCAACATATCTGAAGAGTCTTTTCATGCATCCTGCCATTGCTGACCATTTCTTCCCAACCCTGCACTTGGAACTTAGTGTTTGAGCCCCTGAGCAAGGTTTAAAAATTGTTGTTTTAAATTATAGTTTGGGGGTTAATGTAACATTTCAGACCATCCATATTTGAGAGATACTGCTCTTTCATTCAACAGAGTTGCCGTTCTCTCAGTGAGTTACTGATGCACTGTTGAGTAGGTCACAGCGGAGTGTGAAGGGAGATCCGCCAGAAATAAGTCCTCCCAAGTTTGACATTGATTCCTGGATTGGTACATTCAACGTGATAAAATCCACCTAAATAACCTTGTTTTTATCCTTTGTTTTTCTTGGTCATAAAATTCAGTACATGATAGTTCTGAGTTGCTTTCTCAGAAGTCTACATACACTATTTACTAGATTTACGAACTATATTTATTGGTGTGATTACTCAAGAATAAATTTGAGCTAGTTGTCCATAGTAAAGTCATGCTTACTGTTAATGATTACTGCTTCCACTTAGAGCTACTTTCACACCATCCCGTAATACTCCATAGTAGTGTCTACTATATTGGTTTGGGGAGTGTACTTGCTCATTTTTGAAAATCCTAACATTTATGCATATATTGTTTTCTTCTGGTATCATTTGCATTTTCTACACTTATTTAAATACTATGTTCAGTGATTTTTAGGTGCATATTCTCCTGGTACTCTCGGAATTATTTAACCTGAAGCTGAAAAGGAACTCTTGGATGATATAGTAATTATTCTCTGTGTTTCTTTATTCTTTTTTTATTCATATACATTTACCTATTTTTCCACTATTTTTAAATAGTAGCTCATATGTTTTGCCAGGGAAAACAGAAAGTAAACTGGGAGCTCTCTCTTTGTCATTTCATATTATCTGTTGGCTCCAAGCAGAGCTTTTATCTCTGGCTTGATCTTAGTTGGTCATTTATTAATTTGACATCAAGCCTTTGATTTTAACATCAGCAGTCTATTACAAGGTACATTGTGACCTTGTTTTACTATTACTCTGTGGCGAAAATTGGAGACCTCCAGTACATTTTTCTGTTTTTTTTTTTTTTTTTTTAACAAAGATAGAGTTTCTGGGGACATATTGATGGACCGCAGTAAATTCTAGTCACTGGTTCATAATATTAGAAGTTTAGAAAATAAATATGTACTCACACTAATTCTAGGTTAATAATTAGCCAAGCTGAGACTTGGGCTAGTAAATATTTCTAATTTTTAGAACCTGAGATTAGAAAGTTTCTAACTCAGACTTTGGGTTTGAGATGAAACTGACTCTTGTCTGCCTCTGAATGGTTCATTTTTTAAAAAGATTTTATTTATTTATTTCCAGACAGAGGAGAAGGGAAGGAGAAAGAGAGGAAGAGAAACATCAATGTGTGGTTGCCTCTCACACACCCGCCACTGGGGACCTGGCCCACAACCCAGACATGTGCCCTGACTAGGAACTGAACCGGTGGCCATCTGGTTTGCAGGCCCATGCGTAATCCACTGAGCCCCACCAGCCAGGGCCCTCTGAATGGCTCTTTTTAGGTTCAGTGACCACCAAAGAAATGAGTGATGTAGCAAAGTCCAAGAGTTGTGTCAACTGTGGTACAATTTAGATGCCTAATGTTAAATAAAAGCCAACTCCAATATTTAAATGATTTGGTTCATTCAATAATGAGAAGATCCAGCTTTGATTTCTAGGGTCATCTTGAAGGTTTGGGCTTTATAAATGGAGATACAGACACAGAAAAATATATTACCTTTATAAAGAATTTTAAGTGTCTTAGGTCAAAGAGACATCTTATTAACAAAAGTCTCTTTTGCCATAAACATTTATAGTAGGTTTGAAACTGCCCTGTTGGCAGGAGCTACTGATGCTGATAATGTTAGTTGCTATACAATTTATTTTAAAATTAGAAAAAAACAACCTGCACTCATGCCTTGCTAAATTCTAGGTTCTGTCTATGACAGGGACCTCCACTTCATTTTTCCTGCTTTCCAAGGAAAGAGAAAACCACAGTACTTAGTCCCTATGTCTTTATTTCTTGGCCATATAAGAATACAAAAAAAAGAGGTATATTTTCAAGATTCTTAGTGTCTCTAAGTGGATTTATTCCAGGAACATTAGCAAGTAATACCTTTTAAACAACTTGAAAGAGGTATTATTGTAAAGAACTCTAAGACTTTAAAACATCCTTGGAGTTTGTTTTATGTGGTTGAAACACCTTTGGCCAGTATTACATCTCTTTTTCCTCATGTTAAAATTAGATATATTAACAATGTTTTCATTTAGTTTCTAAAATTGATTCTCTTTTCATAGAAAGATTTTTATGGTGGAAATAATATTCTAGGAGGTCTTTTAAAATCTGAAGTTGTAAATTTAAAAGTGATTTTGTAATTTATTTTCCTAAATTTAATCCTTGTCAGTTGTCCACCTGTCCTTCCTTTTCTATTTTGGAAATGTATTTTACTGCTATTTTTAGCCTCTTTTCAAGGTCCTACCAGATTTTCCAGATGTTCCGAAGTATGACTTGAGAGAGATGCTGAAAAGATATTGAATGGAATTTCCTCAAACCTTTAAAAGGCATTGAAGCTAGAGAAAAATGCTAAATGATCAGACCGAAAGCACCTCTCATCTTCGCTGATGGCTCATAATACTCTAGAAAGGTAGTCAGCGAGTATTCCCTTAGTTCTCAGAGTAAAGTCTTGGAATGAGTCTCTGTGACTAACTCACAGTCCACATTGACCATGAAACATAGAAATAAAGTTTTAAGGAGACATTATTCTTGAAAGTGACTTTGTTCTTTTGGACCACATGGTAAGAACATGTGCCGATTCCAGCAATGTTTTTAAGTCGACGTATTTCCTGAAAATGAATTTTGTCCTTTGGAGTGGTCACATGGTAAGAACGTGCACTGAGTCCAACAATGTTACCACTGCTTAAACATTTTCAGGTCTCCTTGGAATTGTCTTCTATGAACCACAGAATATTAATCCTCTGCTTCTATGCATAGCTCATTTTTGACCCAGGATAGCATCCTAAGCCTAGTAACCGATATTACTTATACATCTTTGCTCCTCATTATTTTTTGTAATATTCACTAAACACATTTAAAGAACAGAGGTTTGTTTCCATTTATGTTTTAAACTCTGAAATTCCAAAAGGAAGAGTTAAAAAAATATATGTGAATAAATAGAAGCACACTGGACAAAGCAGAAAATTCCCTGAGCAAATTATCTTCACATGTGAACATGCATTTGGATGTAAGTCAGGTGTGATGGGGAATCAGTCACGCTACACTGTAATATTATGGAGAGGAAAATAAGTATAGGCTTTAAAGGCTGTACTTATAAGTACAGGCTTCTGCAAATTAGTTCAAAGACAGTTCTACTACTTGCTAACTGTGTAATATCAAGCTTCTTCCTGAAGTACCATTTCCTCAGCCATGAAGTGGAATTGTGAGGAGCCACCTTGCAAACTAGGTAAGATCTGGTGTGATCCACCGCGATGGCCTGCGGTCACTGCAGGCTCAGTGGGGGCATCATAAAAGATGTTACTGTCGTCAGACACTCTGTGCATAACTCGAATATGTCACATAGCTTCTTGCTGGTATAGCTATTTTATTGAATACCGGCTCTTACATTTTAGAAACAGATATATGATGAGGGTTTTTTGTAAAGTTGTTAAGAAGGAACAGACCCAATTATTGACCGCTTAAAAATTGTATTTCAAGAAGTTCAAGGTTATTAAAGAAAACCACCAAAAAGGGCTCTCACGTCTAAAAGAGATTATTTAGAGATAGTTGAATTATGCACAGCAAATATAACCAGATAGGGTCCAGGGGCTTTTTTAGAAGAGGAGCTTGCTATATGAACTCTGTTGAGGGAATAACTCTAATCCACAATGTTTACAATTGTAATGCACATAGTTTGGAATTTCACTGTTCTCCTTAAGAGGTTTTAGGTTTACCAAAAAGGTAGGAAGAGGGAAATTATTGCATTTCAACATTATAGCAACCCCCCCTCTCTTGCCATTAGTTTACAGTTCAACCCAATCTCTCTTGACCACAAAAACACAATTGATAATTATCCAGGTGATTCTGATATTTTGCCATCTGTAGGAGGTTTTAGTGTTGCTATGTTATTGAAAAATGTTAAGTTTCTTAGTTAACTGGAAGGTTTCTGTTTGCTCTGATAGACTGAGCACTTCTTTCAGATAGATCATTGAGATTCCCAGAGTGACCTCTAGAAGGACCCCTGCAGTTCAGAGCAGCGTGTCCGTGTCAGTTTGCAGTCTTGGCTGTGTGAACGCACCTGCTCTCAGCGGACTTGCCCCGAAGAACTGTTCGAACTGCAGCGTTCTGGTTCGATAGATTATCTGCATTTGTGTTGAAACACAAAAAAAATCAGCAATCACACATATACCACATCAGTTGCAGTGCCTGCAATGGAATGTTAACTCCCTAAAACAACGATTGAGCCAAAATATGCATCGTATTCAATATGTTGTATTATATTACCTAGATACTAGTTGAAAGCATTTTTATTATAATTGAACTTTAAGGACCAGATTTTATGATACCTGTATTTGTATCTTCTGATTGTTAAAAATGTTGTATATGGAAGGTTTTCTCCTGAAGTTAGGCATTATCTGAAATAAATAATAAAAGATGGACGACTCATTATCTAGAAAACTTTAACAAATAAAGTAATCTCATATCATCTCAATTTCCTGGATATTTTGGATTAGAGTTTTGGCCTCGAAAGGCTGAAAAAGTCTATTTCATTGCTTCTATTCCCCGTTTCAGGTTAGCTTATATAAGTGCTCAAAAAAAATAGTTCCTTCCTGAGCCTACTTGTGAGGTCTTATTTTGTGTGGATTATCCACTGGGAGGAGACACACAGCAGGACGCCATTTTCGTCACTCAGCCCTCAGTGCCCACCACTGCTGCCTCACCCAGTGGGCTCGCACCCCCACAGATTTGCTGGGTGAAACTCCTGCTAGCCTGCAGTCCGTAAAGTCCCCATTCTGTAGGTCCTCATTCTGTCCTGTTACAATCCTGTTGAAGGATTCTGAGTGTATTTGATTTCTTTTAATAGGACCATTCCTTTTATTGCATGAATGCTCACTCCCTGGTTTGGGTCTAGATTTGGGAGACCATCAAACAGAAGAAGTATATAATTGTTTTATTCCTTTATTATTTTTTCATGACTTTGGGATGATAGAACTTGGCCACCAGAATGGAATCTAGAGTAATGGTGACATTACAAGACTAAGAACACAAGGGAACACTAGAGACAGGGCTGTTGTTAAGTAGAGTTTTCACTGCTTCCAAATGGCTGTGTGTACTCTCCATAAATCATGTACTCCATATACTATCTCTAAATCATGTCGCTCCAGCTTCCTGGATCTCCCCTCTCCATCTGGAATTAAATGGCTCCACTTAGTCTCATTTTGTCTTTCTTAATGCTTAGCTGCATCTGGTGTTCTTCATTGCAAGTCCAACTGAACGACTCCTCTTGTTAATATCTCCACCGACTCTTCATCACGTACGGCAGCCTTTCCCAAACTGTGTTCCTAGTAGCAGTTATTTAGCATGTTTATTCAAAACATGGTCTTTGTCTCAGTGCTAGGTAAAGCCAAAATTGAGAATCATCCTTTTTTGCTGGATATTTGAAACTGCAAATACAATATTAGGAGTTCTGGTCTTTCAGGGGCAGGCGATGTTTTTTTGTCTGTTTGTTTTTCCATAGATCATCTTCTCAGACCAGTACTCCAGGACATGTACGGGACTGAGCAAAGTAGGCTTACAGTTATGAGTGTGTGAAGTACAGAGTTTACTATCTATCATTATTTATCAATTATTATATTATTTTCCATACGGACAACTGTAAACCTTCTTTTGTCACATCCTGTATTTTGAGAAATGATAGGCTCTAAGATAAAGCTGTAGTTCCTTTGCATGTCACACAAGGCCCCTGCCTAGCTTTGACATTCACCTTCCACCATTCTGCTCTGTACAACACATATTAGCCAGACCAACCTACCTAAACTTTCCCCAAAATACACTGTGCTGTTTGATCACATGATGTTCCCACCTTCTGAATTATTCTTTTCCCCACCCTGTAAGCAAACTTCCACTCATTCTTTTTGTTAACTTTTTATTGCACAATTTTTTTATTTTTACTTTTTTTATTGTTTACTGTTTACACTAAATATTATTTTGTATTAGTTTCAGGTCTACTCATTTTTTTAAAGACTTTATTTATTTATTTTTTAGAGAGGGGAAGGGAGAGAGAAAGGAGAGAAACATCAATGTGTGGTTATCTCTCACGCACCCCCTACTGGGGACCTGGCCTGCAACCCAGGCGTGTGCTCTAGACTGGGAATTGAACCAGCGACCATTTGATTTGCAGGCCTGCACTCAACCACTGAGCTACACTAGCCAGGTCTCAGGTCTACTCATTCTTTAAGATGCAACTCAAGCATCCCTACCTCCCTCTGAGGGTCTTCTCTGACAATCCCAACCAGTGCTCAGCACTCAGTTTTCAGTGCTTCTGTGGTGTCTAGAATATTCTGTTGCTGAACATAAAGGCAGTTTTGAGTCCTGCTGTCTGTCAGGTACTTGCTCATGCTTTGGCCTGCCCAGAGCAGGCCATCCATGTGCAATGGCTAAACACACGGCCCGTGAATGGCTGTTAAGGGTTGTGCTACAATCTTTGAAGTTAAAACTTTTACACTTTTAACTGTTTACATTTTTCACCTAATATTGTATAAAGGGAAAGAAGTAAGTCAGAGAGTTTAAGATCTCCCATTTCTCTAATTAATCTTGACCATGACATCTAACTTCTTAGAGCCTCAGTTTGCTTATTCATAAAATGAGACTGAAACCATCTCTGAGGGTGCTTTCCAGCTCCAAAATTCTGTAACACTAAACACCTTTGCGGATGACCTTTAGGTAATGAGTTGGTTTGCAAGTGAACCAGGGAAGACTTTGAGATGTTTTTCTTCTTCACTTCTCTGCTCTCATATCTGATTGGTCTCAGATTCTTTCTCGACCTTTCTCTTTGATCCTTAAAATGCAGTAGTGGATGCCAAAGTTTTCACTAGACTTTTTAAGCTGAGAAGCAGAAATATGGCAGGGTTTTTAGAAAACAACTGTAAAGGTTCCTGTTTTAGTGGTTTTTTAAAAAATCTCAGACTTTTCAAAGCAACCGTTTTTCTGGTTTAGTGTCTATCTCAGATAGTCTCATTGATAATATTTCTTATAGAGATGGAAAAACCTCCTACTCAGCTAAATGTTTCATCCTCTCTGATGTTCTGCAAGCACTCTTCTGTGTGTTGAGGATGCTTCCTTCTGGCTTAAGGCTCCGATTACAGGGGTGAGGCCATGGGTCACCACGCCACAGGGCACTGCTCCTCCTGAGGGGCTGTCCAAGGGAAACACTGGTTTGAGATTTGAAACAGAAGATAAAACAAATGCTTTTCAGCTGAGAAAGAGCTCATGAACTGGCCCCAAGAAAATGTTCCACATGATAGATCCTGATGGCAGTGGACCAGCTTGTCATTAAGCATCCTACCTGGGAAATCTCTGGCCTGGCACTGCACACCTGCCACTTGATATTCTTTTCTTGCAAAGTTGAAAATTAAATATGGTCTTTAACTTTAAAAGTAGCACCCTTTGATGGCGAACTGTTAAGTTCTTGTGGTGAAAATGAACATTTTAAAAGTTTCTTTCATGTTAACTAAATTATCATAATTTTTATTATCCTTACCATTAGCAATACAACTTATGGCTCATCAGCACCATACTATTATTTTGGAGGCAGAGAAATGTTTATGGAATATAGTTACTGTCCCTAAGATATTTCTGTGTAGGAGAGATATTGAATGTGTCAATAGATATTTTTTAAAAGTGTGAGCTTTGATTTTCATCTGTTTCTCAGTGAAATCTTTTCTTAGCTTGGGGAGAATTTTTTTAAAAGTATGCAATACTAGACTTAATCATCTTGCATAACTGAAACTTCATAAGCTTTGTGCAGTGACTGCCCCTTTCCCTCCAACCCGAGCCCCCGCATCCACCATTCCACCCTCTGCTTCTATGAGTTTGACTATTCGAGTTCCCACACGTAAGTGGAATCATGCGGTAGTTGTCCTTCTGTGACTAATTTCATTTAGCATCTTGTCTTCCAGGTTCATACATGTTATCACATGTGGCAGGATTTACTTCTTTTTAAAAACTGAATAATATTTTATTGTAAGTATATACCACTTTTTCGTTAATTATCCAGGAAATGCAAAGTAGAACCACGATGGAATAGCACCTCACCTCTGTTAGGACAGCTATGATCAAGAAACAAACAATAGCCAGTGCTGGTGGGGGTGTGGAGGAGAGGAGATCCTGGCCCACCGATGGTGAGGGTGTGAATGGGGCAGCCACTGTGGGGAGCTTGTGTGCAGTGCCTCAAAGAATTAAAAGTAGAACTACCATGTGATCCAGCAATTCCACTTCTGGGTATTTAGCCAAAAAAATTAAAATCAGGGTCTCGAAGAGGTATTTACACTCCCATGTTCATTGCACCATTACTCACAATAGCCAAGATGTGGAAATAACCTAGTTTGGAGAGAATTTTATTAAAAGTCATTGATCAAAGTCAGAAACAGTTTTTTAGTGAAACAGCATGTCTCGGGGTCTATGTCTCAAGTTACATGTGGATTTAGTTTCTGAACTATCACCCTGACCGGCCATTTTTTAAATACCAACACTTGGGCAGTGGGAGAAAAGGACAGTGGGGAATTCTGAATTTCTACTTCTCTTCTAGTCTGATTAGCTTCCTGTCTTAAGGAAGGTAATAGCATGGAGGACACCGTTCACCTGGAACGTTAAATGTGCCAATCTTTCTGCAATGCTGTGATCATCAGTAGAGGGCTTTGACTTGGTTTTATTCACCCACTTTTCTGCCTCCTGTTTGGGAGACGAAGATGTCATCCTGTCTCCACGGACAGCCTTGCCAAGTCAGCGGAGCGAGGCTGAAGCGATATACATCACACTGCAGCCTCCTCACTGCCAAGTTCTCGTCCATTTCAGCAGTATATGTGAACACCTCCAAAGCAAACACCAAGAAAGGAAATCAAAATTAAATTAATCCTCTCCAAGGATAAATAAAGCATGGATGTGTTGCTCTTGAGTGCAGAAGATGGAAGCATACAAAACCCTCTTGCTTAGGTTTTGATGACACGGGGGTTCAGATGCTTTATATGCCTCAGTTGTTGATAGTTATAGACATCTTTGGGATCAGGCATATGAGTTAGCAACAGAAAGCCATCTTGGAAAACAATCACTGCGTCTTAAGAGGAGAAGACCCCAACTCTGCCTCTGAGCATATTAATGTCCAGGGGAAAAATGGTGTTTGGGATTCACACAATTGCAGGCAGATTCAAATGGCTTTGAACTTCTGGTCTTCATTTTTATAACCTGAGAAAATTGAGCTGGGGCATGGTCCTGTTCTTTCTTCACACTCCATGTTACAGCACCACTGAAAATTCTGTTCTCTCTTTCGATTTCGATGACCGCATGAAATGATTTTGACTAAACTCCTTGCCTCCAGTTTTCTGCCCAACACTTTTCTGGCAGGCAGCTTTGGAAAAAACACAACTACCTACAAAGCTGTGTGCAAAAGCTGAGTGACTTGGTACCAGCTTAATTGAAAATCTTGTTTATTTTTTCATCAATGTTCACTGAAAGATAAGACCAAAGGAAAACCTCATTTAATTATGCTGAACACTGATGAAATACCCTTGTGCTGAAATCTAAGTTAACAGTGGGCTGCAGGTTAGCCAGACTACTGCAGTGCTTCTTAGCATCCCTGTTTTGGACATGATTGCTCTGCCTAATTACGGTTTTCCGGTTTGTTTTTTGAATAAGTCACACACCATTCTGGTGGTTTTGCTGGAACTGTCTCTATACAGGCATACTTCAGAGATATCGTGGGCTTGGCTCCAGATCACGGCAATACAGTGAATGTCGCAATAAAGCAAATCACAAGTTCTTTGTTTCCAGTGCACAGAAAAGTTATGTTTACACTTCACTGGAGTCTACTAAGTGTGAAGTAGCTTTATGGCCAAAACTGTACATACCACAATTTAAAACTACTTTATCGCTAAAAAAATACCAACATCATTTGAGCCTTCAGCGAGTCATGATCTTTTTGGCTGGTGTAGGGTCTTACCTTTAATTTGCAAAATAAGACTATACCTGCAAAGCACAGTAAAGGGAAGCACCATAAAATTAGGTGTGTCTGTATTAGTCATGATTGGAAAATGTCAATGCCCACCAGATATGTCATATTTTTAGAATACTGTCATTGTCACACTCAAGTACAAAAGCTAAAATGTGTTTTATGGGCACAGTTGTGAAAAATTACACTTTTTTAAACAAAAATGACAAGTACCAATGCCTATCGGACACCTGAGCATGGACTACACTGTTTAGGTGTTAACAGCCTCTGGCTTCCCTGTTTTTGGCGAGGTCTTGGAGGACGGCGTGCAATTCCGCAGAACAAGTATTCACAGTCGCAGTTGAATCCTGCTTTATTCAGTGCTTCAGATGTCCACCGCTGTAAACCACCAAGGTCCCCAAAGGCAAGTCCTACTGACATGTGGTGCCTCCATGCGCATTTTAAAAAGAAAACTCTGAAACGTTTTATTTCCAATTGTCGGAAAAGTGTTCTATTAAGTTCGTTAGTAAAAAAAATGCAATACCTTTTTTTTTTGGAAAATTGTCTTAATAAATAAACACTCATCTCTGGAGGCAATGAAGTTATGATGAAAAACAGATGGCTTAGATGTGAATTATAACCCGTTAGGTGCGGTGCCCTTGTGTAATACGCGACCTGAGCAAATGCACCAGGCAGCTCTTTCAGGGCATAAATTACTCTGGGAGTCAGAACTCTATCTATATTCATGTGCTGCCTAACGAGGAGGATATGTTCTGAAAAATGCATTGTTAGGCGATTTCGTCATTGTGCAAACATCACAGAGTGTGCTTACACAAACCCAGATGATACAGCTTACTGCACACCTAGGGCATATGGGAGAGCCTGTTGCCCCTAGGCTGAAATCCTGTGCAGCAGGTTACTGTACAAAACGGCATGAGATTAAATCAAGCAAAAGGGAAAGTGATGCAGTCAAGAGACACAGTCCACACAAGATGTATGAGGTCACTGCCAGGGTAACACAGCGCACTGTTTCACAGAAAATATTTTATTGAGAAGCAGAAAAAGTACACTCTGAATAATGATAGAGGTCTGTCATAGTAAATACATAAACACGTAGTAATGTGTTACCATTATGAGGCATTATACACTGTGTATAATTGCACGTGTTATGCTTTTATACCAGTGGCAGTGCAACTGGTTTGTTCACATCAGCATCACCACAGACACACAAGGAATGTGTTGTGTAGGGTGTTACATATTAAATCTCTATGTTGGCTGTGATCACAGGGACTTTACAGTCCCATGATAACCCTATGGGGCCACCCTCACACGTGCTCTCTGTTGTTGACCCAAGGCTACTCACGCACCACATGGCTGTAGTGCTACCTCCCTGACCTACAGTCTAGTGGAGAGCGAAGAACCGGACTTACAGTGATCACATGACCTTTTGTTGGCTTTGGTTGGATTTCACTAGACTTCCAATTAATGCATGGAAAGAAAGGGGGAACAATTGTAAAGATGAGATGGCTGCCCGAAATATTTAAGCAGATACTTTGTGCTATCTGTGTGCTGAAGCCATTGACATATTGAGTGTGAGCAAGTTCTAATCTCTGCCAATGACATTGATCCAAACGTAGACTTCTGAAAATGTATGAGGCTGCTTGGTCAGTGTATCATTTTACTGAATTTTATTAATTACTTAATAGATTCTTTGATACTAGGCTGAATGCTTTCTCTTAGTGAGTGGCTATAATAATTCCATGAGGGTTACTGCTTTAGTTATTCCCATTGTTTAAATGAGGAAATTGAAGTTTAGGGTAGAGTAGAGATAGTACTTTATGTAGACCCTAAAGTCCATGCCATTAATGAGATAGTAAATGAAAAAAGTAATTAATACCTTTCCTATTGCCAGCAAGAATCACTTGGGAGAATGTGATTATTAAAGAATATAAGCAAATGGGTATGCATAGCATTTAAGAATAAATTTGTCTCCCTGGCTGGTTTGACTCAGTGGATTGAGTGCTGGCCTGCAAACCAAAAGGTCGCTGGTTTGATTCCCAGTCAGGGCACATGCCTGGGTTGTAGCCCAGGTCTCCAGTACGGTGTTCAGGAGAGGCAACCACACACTGATGTGTCTCTCCCTCTCTTTCTCCCTCCCTTCCCCTCTCTCTCAAAATAAATGAATAAAATCTTTTTTAAAAAGAATAAATTTGTCAAGTTACCTAGGGAGCAATGTGGTGAACATGACAACTTGGTAGGAATGCAAATTGGTACAACCTTTCTGGAGGATAATCTGGCAATTTGTCTCAAAAGCTTTATATTTTAAAAAAGCCATACTCTCATATTCATCAGCTTCAGTGTCAGGATTTTATCCAAGATGTGTAATTAGAGAGGCAGCAAAGAGTTCTCTACATGTTTATTCACTTTATGATTGCTTCTGCTAAACACAACATTTGGAATAATATAAATATTCATCAATGGGAGATTTTGCAACTCATTTAATACCTTCTTTTTTATAGCACATTGTGGTAAACTCTTTATATCCAGCTGAGAAAATGTACTTTTATTTATCAGGGAGTAATTGGTGCCCAAGAACATAACACATTTCCTCAACAAGACTCCCAAATGGCTCTTGGTTAAGAGCGAAGCTGTTTAGTGAGTACCTGTTTGACATGTGACAACTGAACTGATGGATACAGCCTGTTACCCCTGGCTTCAGAAGTGTTTATGTCTGATTGGAAACTCTTCAGCTTGTATCAGACACTGGAAAAACACTTTACTGTCTGAGATTTTCTATTAGTTGAAGATGGCAGCGAAATAAATTTTGAGCAAATGGAATCACCTGGTTCCATTTTTCAGCTCTAGAGATTCGGGCAATGTCTGGTCGCAATAAAGAAACTGTAGCCCTAATTACCCTTCCTGTAATGTTTACAAAAGCTAAGGGCGGGGCGTAAATAGAAATAAGAGAGCAAAATAAAGGGTGAAGGTGTTATTGCTGATACTGCTTACTCATCTGAAACACAGAAAGTTTCTGTTTCTGATGTAGAATTAACCGCTGCTTCAGGAGCTCCTGGAAGTAGTCTTTAAAGAACTAAAATGAGTCTTTTTTCTTGTGGTTCTCAACTCACAGAGTGGTTTATTGCCATTTTTAATTAATCGGCTAAACATGTGTTTGTTCAAATGTTGTTGCTATGGTGAGGCACTTTTAGGTCATGTGGCTTTAACTGTGAGTGAAAGTGAGGCTGGGCTGTGTCAGAGTTGAACCACTTCAGGGAGCCACCTAACCCTGCAAGGGCCATGCCCTCTGTCACCCCAAGCCTGGACTCTGCAGGAATTTCCATATAGCAGGGGTGTCCAACCTGCAGCCCACAGGCCGCATGCAGCCCAGGATAGCTATGAATGAGGCCCAACACAAAATGGTAAATTACTTAAAATCCTTCTTTTGCTCATCAATTTTCATTAGTGTTTGTGTATTTTGATGTTTGGCCCAAGACAACTCTTCTTCTTCCAGTGTGGCCCTGAGAGGCCAAAAGGTTGGCCACCTCCGAAGCTTCCCGATACTTTGCATCTACCCTCCAGGTACAACGAATGAGTCCCTTTTTAAGGAGAGAGAAAACAGGTATTCTGCGGCAGCATAATGAGCATGGAAGGGTTCGTGTATTTGGGAAGGAAAGCAACTTGTTTCCCAGCAGAGGTCCTCCTGAAAGCACAGCTGTATCGGGGCAGCTGTGCAGTGACAGGTACAGGAGGCGTGGCTTTTAAGAGAGTCAAGTCATTTTAGACTTAGGAAAACGATCCTTCACTTCAGTCTTCCCAGTGAAAGCAAAAATTGCTTAGCACATAATTTTACTGAAATCCTCCCCTTGAAAGACTTTGAGTTCAGAGCTGGGAAGTCATCTCTTTCATCTTCTTTATGCATGTTTGGATCTCTTCACTTTCGTAAAGTCCACTTTTTGTGTTTGTGTGGACAATGAAGACCTGCAGTGCCGCCCCAGTGCTGTGTACTGAGCACAATTAAGAACACAAAGCCCTTTTAAAATTTGAAATGATGAAAGGTTAATAAAATATTTTATTAATTTTTCCACATTGAGATGTTTTGGACAACTTTCAATGTAGTTTAAGTATTTTAAAATTGAAATATAATTGACATATAACATTATATTCATTGTACATGTACAATACAATGATTCAATAAACATAAGATAGTTTAAATTTTATTCGTGATATGCTGTTGGGTTGGCCAAAAAGTTTGTTTAGTTTTTTCCATACAATGGCTCTAGTAGAGCTTCGTTGTCTTTAACTTCATTTGAAGCAGTTTTGTTAGGTTGTATTGTGACAGCTGTCACATCACCATGCATTTAATAAATACTTATCAAAATTGGTGAATTTTTGTGCAACCATTTTAATATTGAAGACGGAAGAACATTTTTGGCATATTATTTTTTATTATTTCAAGAAAGGTAAAAATGCAACTGAAATGCAAAGAAAAATATTTGTGTAGTGTTTGGAGAAGGTGCTGTGACTGATCAAATTTGTCAAAAGTGGTTTGTCAAGTTTCTTGGTACTATTGACATTTTGGCCAAATAATTCTTTGCTATGAGGCTGTTGGATGCATTGGAAGATGTTTAGCAGCACCCCTGGCCTCTACCCACTAGAAGCCAATAGCAGGAGGTAGCCGACATACCCAAAATATCCAAATCAATAAAGTTATTGGTGAAAATGAAAAGTGTGTCTTTTATTTGAGGGACAATTTAGATGGACCTTTTGGCCAACCCAATACTATAGTTGATGCTCTTTACCCACTCATCCAGCCCTCCTTTCACCAATGCAGTTGTATCCCAAATAGTTATTTCTCATATGGTCCTCAAAATCATTGTGCTAACTAGTGGGGTGAGTGAATGAATAAACCTAAGTACCTACTTCCAGCGAACTTAGGCACTGGTATGATGTCCAATGATTTTGTGGTCTGGTATGATACTTTAATACACTACATCCTATGAGAAAGACGTATGCAAGGTGGTTTAGAGAAGACACAGGTGATTCATCTTACATGGGCTGTGTATGGGTCAGGTTAGGGTGGGTGACCACAGGGTAAATAGCAGTATTACAGCAGAAAGAATTAAAAAAAAGAATCAACAATGGGCAAACATAGTAGGCAGAATAATGGCCCCCAAATGTCCGCATCCTACTCTCCAGAACCTCCGAATGCATTATCTTACATAGAAGGGACAAGGGACTCTACTAATGTGATTGAAGACCTTGAGGTGGAGAGATTATCCTGAATTATCTGGGTGGGGCCAATGTCATCATACAGGTCCTCATAAGAGGGAGGCAACGGTGTATTAGTCAGCAAAAGTGTTGATCCAGACAGAAGTATATCTTCAACAACAAAAATCCTTCCTCTTGAATACTGACAAATAATAAAACTCATGAATGCAGTTGGGGAACTAATTTTTCCAAATTTTTAATTGTGTTCATAGTGTGACTATAACCTGGGATGCAGACTCTGAACATGATGTTAAGTACCTAAAATGTACAAATGCGTCTTACAAGTCGTTTATGGATTTGTATACAGGAGGATAAAACATGTGGAAGCAACCAGCGTTACTGCAGCTGAATGGGGTGGAGTGTCTCATGGTTACATGAGGGAGAGGAACAATCATAGCACCTCAAAGCACAGAATGGGAATAATTTCTGAAAGACCTGGGAGAGTATTTCAGCTAAAAGGAATGGCATCTAGTACAGCTCAGATATCAGAAAGAAATATGTGGGTGATAGACTATTCCGTCTATTTTTGCAACACTAGCAGAACATAGGCTGCTGCAGCTACAGAGCAAAGTGCAGGCTTTTAAGACAGTCAGACTTGGGTTCAAGTCCCAACTCTGCTATTTATTGTGTGTATGACCTAGGCCACTTAACTGCCCTGTGACTCAGTGTGCTCATCTATAAAATGGGATGTCCATACTTCCTTCACAGTGTTGTTACCAAGAATCAAAGAAAAAAAATGTATTTAGGGCTTAGCACTATGACTGGCACACAGGAAGCACTCAATAAATGTAGTTATTATTATGGCATATTGTGCATTCGATCTGGCAAATTTCTTATCATGATCTATTCTCCAATCCATAGTCACCAACCTGGCATTGGAATTAGGTAGCTGAAAGCAGAGCAGATATGCAAAGTTTTTAACAATGACTGTTGATCACTTGCCAGAGAGCAGTGAACAGATGTTTTTCAGAAAAGCCCATATAAGGGGTTTATGGATTCCATGAACCCAAACTGGTATTTTACAGTAGTTCCAAATGCATTCATCTAACTGTCTGAATGGCTTTGTTCGCTGGGTCACCTGTTCATTCCAAGTACTCGAGACACGGGCAGCTTCACACTGACTTGCTGTCCTGCCCTTCAGGTGCAGGTGAGATCAGCTCTTCCCTGACGTCCTTCAGGATCATAAAGAACCAAGTTTATCTTTTCAATACTTTAGCCGTGCTTAGAAAGCCCCACATTGGACAGATTCAGTGCATTTACGTAATTAACTGTTGTTAGATAAACTTGATAGTATTTAAAGTCCTTTCTAGCTGCACAGCAAATACCCTCAGCATCAGACCACACAACACCTCAGCAGCCCCTCTGTCTGACCCCCTCTTCTTTGGAAGCCATATTGTCTAAGTTAGGGGACTTATTCCTATACGATTTGTGTCCTTTTTCTCTCCCTACCTCTCCCTGTGTAGCAATGAACAAAGTATATTGACCTCTAGGGATATTATTTTAATTGCTGCATTTTATCCAAGACATAAACATACAGAATTAGAAAAACCTCACTGTATATAATTTTCAATGTAATTTAGAAGGTGAAATGAACTTTTTTGGACTTGCATCTTTGGTTGCTAGATTTTTAATAGCTTGGAAGTGCAATGATGCTTGAAAATGTAAATTTTTGGAAGGAAAAAGTTTCGGAAATTGTGACCTACTTAACTTTTAATGGATTGCACCATTGAGCCAAGGAGCTTGGTGACCACCCATTGGGGCTTCAAACCTGGATCTGTGATTGTTAAACTCCAGGCCTAGGCTAGTTAGAATTAAGTGAACACAATTTGTATCCGGGCCAGAGAAATTCTAGAACCAGTCACGTCGATTTAGCACCTATGTAGTGTTCCAAGTGGGCCGGTCCTAATATCTGAATTCAAGGCCTGGCAGGTTGTGGATCTTACATGTTTGATGAATGAATTAGAATACCACGCTGCCTTGCCTCCGTAATAAACTTCTCTCTTGCCCCCACTGAAAGCATAACAAGTGACAGCATTAGAGGGAATTAAAATCCAAGGCCACCCTGGATTAGTATAGGTGGCTATCATAATAACAGAACCCCTTCACAGGACACCCTATATTTGAAAAATCATCGGAAATAAATCCACATGGCTGATTAGAACTCGAAAGGCCTTCATATAACTACTGCCTCTTCCTTTTCAGATGTCTGAGCTTAACTCTTGCTGTCCTGGTATCAGTCGTAGTGAATCCGAAGCGTGGCAGCAGACAAAGACACTCAGAGGCCAGGAGCCCGGCCTGCGGGCCGTCAGTGGTTCGTCCCTACTCAGAACTGCCCTCGTTCTTCTCAGCCCTTCACACTCCATCAACAGGCCCACGCCTGCTTGTTTTTCACCGGTTGGTTCTAATTCTAAGTGCAGTTAATGCCACGTGGGAAAAGAAGTAGATAATGATCATTTTATGGAGCCGGAGGACCTTCGGTGTTTGTTGTAGTTGTGATACCATTGCTCTGGGGTGATGGCTTCTCAGCAGAGACCATTGTGCGGGGCCCCTCTCAAGGCGGTGTTTGGGCCAAGGCTCTGAGCATGTAGCTGGCTGTCATCGTGATTGGAGGGGCGCTGCTGGAACCCAGGGGGAGGGGCAGGGGTGCTGGTGGCCTGCCGTGTGTAGAAGAGTCTTGCATAGCAAAGACAATGGAGTGTTTGTCAGCTTATTGGACATTTGCAAAAGTTAAAAACAATTGTTAATAATGACTTGGGTCTAGGATCTGACTCCCATGTATAATCATGAAGTTTTTCTTTTGCAGTGTGAATATATGTTGACCTTTCCAAGAATGAAACTACTGTGTCTATCGAGTCAGGACTTTCCCAGGAGCTGTTCACTATTTCAGACAATCCCGTCCTGTGGCCATGCTGTTTGTGATATAACGGTACCAGCTTCTCACACTTGCATCTGCATTTGCAGCTGTTGCCTTCAAGGTGAAGTGCGCTGCTGATTTTTTATCTTCCTGTGCAGAAGTGCCCGACCAATCATACATTTAAATGCATAACATTTTTATAATTTACTTTCCTTCTATTTCTCCTTTGTTATGTAGTTAAGGCACCATGTTATTTCTTTTGAAGGATAACGAAGGGGACGCAGCCAAAACATTGTATAGGGAGGGGTGCTGGGTTTCACTGAGGGCGGCAACCACTGGCCTAGCGCATATCGTGTTTCCAGTGCTATGATGTGGGTGCTGTGATTATGCGTAAGTGCTAGGCAATATTATCTCAAGTGACATATTAAAAGACTGCAGCTTGCTTAGCGAGGGTCAGAAAGGTGCCTGTAGTTGGGAACTGGTGGTCGAACTTGTGTGGGTCCAGTGACTTAGACGATGCTCACAACTGCCCCACAGTTTGCCTCCGGTCAGAGGCTCTGCCACTGACTTAAAACAAGGCCTCGTTCTTGTCCCCTGCAGTGACCCTCAGACTGTGCCCAAGAGCTCCTCGTAGATTGGCCAGCTCCCACCTATACATGCCATATTTGGGAAACGTGCATGGTGAACCTGGGGAACAGTGTGGTGTCCCTGAGACTAAAGGTTTCCAACCATCAGCAAGACCAGAACCCCCTTGGTTTCCTAATACTATTCAAAGTCGGATGACAGTGGGGGTACGCAGAATGAGTAAGTTTACATATGTATGAACTACCTGGCAATTTTGTTTGGTGAGGTAGTAATGGGGCTAAAAGGCTCAGGAAGACTGACATACAGAGTAATGGGAGCAGAACATTCTAGAATCCACATTGGGTAATGGGAGTAGAAAGGAAGGTCTTCCCCATACCCAACTTTCAAGGGCAGGGCCAGGGACTCAGGCCTTGTTCTCCATCTCCCAGGACATCACCACCGTCATGGCCGTCTCCCCGGGCCCCTGGCAGGAACCCCAGCATCGGCCAGGATGGGCAACCTGATAGGTGCTGTTGCCACTGGCCTGACTGACTTGTGTGTCACCGGCATCGGGGACTTTTCTCTCTTTCTTTGCTCCTACTCGCTTCCTTTGCTTCCTAAGTAATATTACCATTGCTTGTTCTCAGGTTGACCTTTTCAAAGTATTATATATTTTAGAAAAACTCTCTAGACAGTGTTTTCCAATGCAACAGAAGGAGCAAATGGGAAAGACCTGACTTGATGAGTGATTGCTGCCTCCTTTGATCAGTAGGTCTTGACACAGAGCTTCTGAGATGTCCTTTTTCGCTGTCTTTTAAGTATAATATTTTAGCTAGCATCTAAGATGGGTAGCAATGACACGGCCTCTACGGATGTGCACATTACCTTGCAGGCCCCGTGTCCCTCTACCAGCTCTTACCTTGGGCAAGACACTTACCTTTTTGTGCCTCAGTTTCTGATCCATAAAATGGAGCAATAATAAGGCAGTTGAACTGATTAACTGAAAATACACAAAACCACACAGAACAGTATGTAATACATAGTAAGTGCTCACTAAATTCAGTAGGGTAATGGTTTTAAAAGCAGATTAGCCACAGTTGTTCACAACAATCCTAACATCATTTTGCAGATGAGGAGGCTCTCACAGATTGTAGGTGACTGGTCCGTGAAGAACCATTCAGCTAACAATGGATAGATCCAAGTGTATCTGAGCCAGGATTTCTCACCTCGGCACTGCCGAGGTTTTGATCTGAGAAATTCTTTGTTGTGGGGCCACTCTGTGCATGGTAGGACATTTTGCAGTGTCTTTGGCTTCTACCCGCTAGATGCTAGTTACCTCAAGCAGTGACAACCCAGAAATGTGCCCAGACATCCATGGCCGTACATCTCAGGGGTCAGAGGTTACATGCAGACTTGCCTCTGGTTGAGAACCACTGATGGAAAGCGGTAGTTCTCTGCCCTTTTCCATGTGCCCAGCAGGAAGGAAAATCCTCTTCTATATTTTTTTAAACAAATGAACTAAGTGATGAGGCATTTCTTCATTTCAGAAAAGAAGCTTTGCTTTCCAACTTTCAAACTATGTTATTCCTTTAAATAATCAGCTTTGCAGCTATAATCAAAACCCAATTCAATTAAAATAAATAATGACACACAGCTAGGAAACTGTTCCTGTGGTCCGTGATTAGAATAAATATACTTTGTTCTTCAGAACTCCCCAGCCCCCCGCGTGGGAGCTCAAGCAGTGCCGAGCCGGTATCGCCGGGGCCTTTCACCAGGGGCTGCGGGGGCGCTGAGCGCTGCCAGTGCAAGAAAGCGAGGGGCTGGAGAGGAGTGAGGGGGCTCTGTGCACGGAGTGTTGTCAGCTTGCCTGAGGTTATTGGCCCTCTTCAGGGAAGGGATGCCTCTTTATCTTTGTTTAGAATACTTCATTTTAAAAAGTTTTCAAAAGTGGAACCTTTCCCATGGGCCACTTGCCCTTCTCATGCTCCTCTCAAACTTTCTTGGCTGACATGTCACCCTTTTCCTGTGCAGGGTGCCCAGGACGAAGGAAGGTCTGGGAGGGCAGGTTTGCCCAGCCATTTTCCTTTGGATTTCACAGGGCAGACGCACCGGGGTTTGCCCAGCAAGGGGCATCGTCCAGGGGTGCTCTTTCCTTCCACAAGGAAAATCATCAACCCCTTGCATGTTTTACGTATTGTAACCATGAGTGAGGACTGACTGATTGCCATATTCTGACCTTTCCAGCTAAAGCATAAACATGTTTGTCTAGTTGCTTCCCCAGCCCTTCCTGTGAAGTGCTGACTTGCTGGTGTCCTGCTCCTTCTAATATTATGCTGTTCCTGTTTTGGTAAATTACTACAACCAGAAAGAATCTTCTTGTCTCTTGTGAGCAGGACCAGCTGGGATTTCCACCTGGAATGGGTGACCGTGGATGCCAACGGGCATAGGATTTTTTGACAGGCCGAAGCCATCATTTTTCCCTTCTCTTATTCCCACAAGGACAATTTCCCCCTGGAGAATGGGAGGGGTCTTTTTTGTTTTCTTAAGAAATATTGGATGGGATCATTATTCCCTAATTCCCTACCTTTCTTTCACTTGCTGTTCAAAAATAATCCCCCCTTCCTTATATATGTCTTTTAAAATTTTTTCCATAAAGCTTCACGCCTTTCTTTTATGTCAGCCTCACCATAATTAGCAAAGCAGTGGGACACGTGTTCACACAAGTGTTAACACAGATGGGACACTGACAGCCAGAGTCCTTCCTCTGGGCAATCTCCGGTTAAGTGCCAGGCTCCCCTTGTCCCCTGGCCCCAGGCACAAGAGTAATGACAATGTGCAGGTGTGAGTGGTCTAAGAAGACAAGATTCGTTTAAGTGCCCTGTCCATACATTTATCGATGTATTTTACTAGAAAGTGTTCTAACACCTTAAGTAAACATCGCAAGTCAGCTTCCAGGAGCCCAATGGATCACCTTTCCCCACGTTGCTGCCGCCGCTCTCAAGAACAGTGCCGGGACGTCGGAATGCAGGCCACGCATCCTCTGTCATTTCGATACCTTTATTAATGTGCCATGGTAAGGAATGAAATAACCCATTCATACATGTTATAGCTAAGCCTGGAATATGCATTTTTAGGGCAGGAGGAGGGGAGGGGTTCAGTGGAAAAAAAAGCAAAGTGCTCAAGGGGGAAAAAAGTCTGGATGGACTTTGCAACCATAAATGGTAAAACTAACCCTGTTCCACTGCCAGCTACGAGAGCAGCCGAGTAAGGTTTTGATTTACAGGAACAGCTCAGCAACGGCCTTGTAGAGAGCTTCATGCCTGCTATAAAAATGTGATTAGCTATAAAACAGAGAGATTTAACAAAAGAATTTAAACATAGGCAACAGACCTGCTCAAAAATAAACAAAAACAGAAATCGCTGCCTGAGTGTCTGACCGAACTCGGTAATGACCAGGGTTAGGGGAATTCTTTTTCAGGATTGTGCTATAATTAATAACTTTTTTTGCTTTTAGAGTCTAAAGAAAGGAAAAGGAAAGATGACCTTGAACTTGACAAATGACTTCAATCTGCTTTCATCTGTGGCTTTTTAAATTTGAGGTCTGCACAGTCCTAAAGCCTAAGTAGGAGTCCTTGCAAAGAGCAGCTCCCCACTCTAGACCCTCCATGACACCTGGGCTGGAAGGAAGGAGAAGTCAGTGGGAGCATGTAGGGCCTCAGGAGGGGAGAGGCGTAAAGCTGGAGTCTCTAAGCCCCAGGGCTATTTGCTTACTTTGCAGCAAGTCTGTGATTCAGCCTGATTCAGCCCTACCTTGCTGGGAAGATCTTTAGCCACAGGATGAATCAATTCCAAATGACAGTACTTTTGTATACAAAAGGCTTGACAGAAGGAGATTTAACTTTGGGTGGTGAACAGTACAATATACTGATGATGTATTATAGAACTGTACACTTGAAACCTGTATAATTTTACCAGGCAATGCCACCCCATTAAATTTAATAAAATTAAAAACAAAACAAAAAACAAGAGGCCCTTCTAAGTTAGTCTGAAGAGGTGCATGGTTGAATATGAATATGAGGCTTTAGTGAAAATGCTTGCACAGGTAGGTCAAGCACCGGGACGATTTCTCAGTAACTCATCACAACAGCCGTGACCCATGGATTTTTCACTGGATCAGTGCTGTGTATGGACTGCCTCCACATCCCCCAACCAACACTGCAGAGGTTTTATTATCTGCACTTTACAGATGGGGGTTCATATCCAGATTATCATATAACAGATGGAAGTTGGAGATGGGGTCAACTTTGACCTGTCTGAATCTAGAAGTCAAGCTCCTAACCCCTATTCCAAAAAAAAAAAGTGACAGCACTTGATTTTAGAATTTAATGAAGGTCCCAGGGTGGAAGAATCGAGCTCCATCAGTTCTGGGGACAGTGGCTTTTTCTGATCTAATACCAGGTCTGCTTCTATTCTCTGCTTCAGCCTGATTGCAATTGCTGGGCAGAAATCTTCGAGAGGTTTGCTTCTTTGGATAAGAAGTATAACCAACTGAGTCCTCAGGCCAAAGTGAAGTTCTCTTTCCTTTTTTTGCCACCCCTTGTCCTTTGTGCCTCTCTTGATCATCCTTGTCCTCGAGTGCATGTGCCTCAAAGCTCTTGCTGTCTGGGAGTGAATGGCAGCTTTACTGGAATGTGTACGGCATGGTGCGGTTAACTGCTGCTTCAGGGTTTCCTGTTATTCCAAAAGGCACTAGTACATTTTACTGCCCCAGGAATTAAATAAGTACAGTTTAATGTTTTTTAAACATTAAATAATCCTTGTCATGCTTTAAAGTTGCAGTTGTCTTTCTATACACCCATTTTCTCCCCATTGTGTTATACATTGGGCTTGAAGGGGATGAAAGGGATTATTATGGATTTGAAGAGCTTCCAGACCATCCTAGAATTTAAAATAGTTCATAACCATGGTGAGACCTAGTTTTGTTGTCAATGACTCATAATTTCAAAAACTGACCCTCCGTGTATATTCTCTTTAATTAAGACTCTATCCTGTGTGTGTCGACTCATATCAGAATCATCCCATGCAACTATCTCCAGCTTCCTTGAGATATTGCTTACAGTGAGGTTTTAGCCTTGGTGGAGTTTTAAAGGGAACCTTCTATTAAATAAATGCTCAATCTACCTCATTAACATGGCTTTATAACTAGAGCAGATTCTTCTTTTCCAAATGACTTCAGTACTGATTTCTATCAGAATAAGATCTGGATTATTTCCCACGTGGGCACTGAGAATCTGTGGGACACTTTCCTTTTCCTGGAGTCTCACCCATCTCCCATAGGTAGTTGCAGGACACATGCAACCTGGACCCACTTCCAGTTCAGGGTCCCGTCTTTGGGAGCATTTTCTCTCATCCCGTGTGGCTTGAACACCCCACTAAACCTTGTCCATACCAGCTGTGTGCGTTTATCATGTCAAGATTTGTTTAAGTAATTTTATACCCCAGTTGTAGTAGATGATCAATAACTGTTTGTGTTGAGTGAGTACAATCATTCGAACACAAACTTTTACAAAACAAGCAAGGTGGTTAAGAAAAGGTCACTGGTCTCTCAACACCAGGCAGACTGTGGGGAGTTCCGTGGGCCGCAGGCACCGCGTCGTCAGGGTGTATGTAAGTGTGAGGTCATGTGTTCTCGAGATCTGGAATGATTTCCAGGGCAGCTTGGTACTTCTGTTGGGCCTTAAGGACAGACCTTCTCTAGTTAGGTGAGGTTGATAGAGTGGGATTCCAGAGGCAAGTATAGAAAGCCTAAACATACAAGCCACACCCAAGAACGGAATGTGAGTAGAAGATAGAAACTCGTACAGGAAGAGTGAGAAAATGACTCATCCTGGTAACACATTTTAAAGGGTCTTAAATGTCTGACCAAGGAGTTATATTTAATTTTAAAGGCAATTGGAGAGCAAATGTAGGATTTTGAGCCAAAAAACGATAAGATTGAAAAAGCACCATGAGATTAATGTGACTGCAGTATGTGGTGTATCTAAGGATTGTAAGTGAAGGGGCAGAGACATCTCCCGACAGTCTGTTTTAGCATTCTAGGTTTGAGGCAGGAGACATAAACTGGGAGTGGGGGGTGGGGACAGATGGTGGAGGTGGCGAGCACATTTTTCTTAAGTTGACAGACAACCTATACACACACACAAGGCTTAATTAAGCTATCAAAGGAACTCACTTGCTTCTCTCTCGTATATTTTAAAACTTCCCTGAAAGGCAAAATTGAAATTTTTTTTGGTTTTCTCCATAGTGTGTTTAAATATGAACAAGGAAACCCAACTTTCAACTTGAAAGCCAGCGCTGTTTTGGACTTTACTAAAACCAATCAGCATCCTCAAGCACAACACTAAAAAATGCTGTTTTATGAAACAAAATGCTTCAAACTTGGTATGAGGGTAAAATACAGCTGACCCTTAGTGACTTGGGTTTGAATCGTGAAGATCCATGTAAATGTGCAGTTTTTTCATTAAATATAGTAGAGAATTTTTTAGAGATTTGAAAAAACTCACAGATGAACCTTCTAATTTTCTTAATAATATTTTTCTTGCTTACTTTATTGTAAAAATATAGTACATAATACGTACAACATACCAAAATGTGTTAATAGGGAGTTTATATTACAGATAAAACTTCCCATCAACTGTAAGCTATTGGTAGTTAAGTTTTGGGTGAGTCAAAAGTTATATGTTGATTTTTAGTAATGTATCAGGGGGACATCACACCCCTAAACCTCGTTTTGTCCAAAAGTTAACTGTAGCAGTATTCTCTTGAGATGTACCGGCTCACTTATATTTTAGAGGGAAAATTGGTGATGATTCACAACCCTTACAATAAGTAACAGGGGAAGTTGCAGTGGGAAAGGAAAATGTTTCTTTCTCATGTTTAATGTGTCTTCCAAAAGCTGAGATACAAGCAGCAGTAAGTCTAGCAGAAAACAATAGGGAGGGGATCCTTTTAGAAAAGTCACCAAAAAAGCCCCCCACCCCAGATCACCTGCAATCTTTAAAAAAATAACAACTAGTGGTTGGGGCTTTTTAATGACTGTACAGGGTTTTTGTGAAGGCATGACTTTCAGAACGTGGTAGACCCACATCTATCCAACCTGGCAGCCATCACCTGAATCTCAGTTGTGCCTTTAACCTCCAGCATGGCACTACGTTAATTTTGCAAATGCATTTATGGAGTATATTGACGAAAGGTTCATTAGTTTATCCCAGAAGCCGTGATGCCTTAAAAGGTTGAGTACAGAGCTAGAGTAGTGATTCTTAGGAACTAACCTTTTAATCTTTACTAGACAATAGTGCAATGAGAAGAATGGGAATGATATGCTCTGTTTTGTAATCATAGAACTCTTCATTTTTATTCCTAATTTAATTTTAAAAGCTGATGATAAATTCAAGAATATATTGCTTCCTTCTCCTTCTTTCTCTCCTTTGCTATCTCTTTTTCTCTGTTTCTCTTTCTCTGTAAAATCCAAACAGCTCAGATGTGTTTGTTATACAATGACTTTCAACTAGCATGATTGGGTTCAGTCACTTAAGAAATATTTTAGAGTGAAAGTGTAGAACAATTTTCCATAACCAAGGTTAAAATCAAAGCATGGCTTAACTAACACTCAATTAACTCTAAATCAAATTAATCTCCAGAAACCCAATTCTTTTAGACAGGGTTTGCAAACTAATTATGATTATTGGAATAACCTAGACTTTTAACTCTGTAGATTCTTATACCCAATCTGCAGGAGGCTCGGAGACACTGGGTCATAGATGGAACTTAGGAACATGCACTTACTGTATTAAGCTGATCCCGAACTAATTCGGAAGTAGGTGTCCTAGAGCACTCTTTGGTCATCACTGAACGAGAAGGCGACTGTCATGTTCCAGTTGAAAGAGAATAAACATCCAGTTCTGTGCAAGGTTTTGGAAGGATCCTCTAGTGCAAAGTCAACCCCGGTTGAAGGTCTCCTTCTATAGTTTACTCCTTGAACCTTCTTCCTGGTATGTAATTGGGAGCTATATTAGTTTCCTGGGGTGGCAGAAACAAAGTATTGGGTTAGCCAGAAAGTCCTTTTAGTTTTTTCTGTAAAATAGAAGACACATTTTTCATTTTCATCAATGAGTTCATTGATTTGGATGTTTTGGGTATGTTGGCTATCTCTCACATATTAGAACATTGTTTGTTCTCAACTAATGCCTCGATTTGATCACTACCAACTTCAACTGGTCTACCTGACTGTGGAGCAAGAAATCTGCAGCACAGAACTTTGCAAATGACTTTGACATATTTGATCAGTCACAGCACCTTCTCTGTGCACTGCACAATTTTTTTTGCATTTCAGTTGCATTTTTACTTTTCACAACACGATAAAGCAAAATGTGCCCAAAAATGTTGTGTATTTTCTTCCATCTTCAATATTAAAATGACTACACAAAAATTCACCAACTTCAATAAGTTTTTTAATGCATGCTGATATGACAGCTGTCACAATACAATCTGACGAAATTGTTTTGAATGAAGTTCAAGACAACTGAGCACTCCTAGAGCCATCTTACCGAAAAAACCAAATGAACTTTTTGACCAACCCCATACTACAAAGTAGGTGGCTTAAAAACAACAGAAATGTAATGTCTCATAGCCCTGGAGACAGGAAGCCCAAAATTAAGGTGTCAGTAGGGTTATTCCCCATCCGAGACTGGATAGAGTGCTTGTTTGTCTCTTCCTCCCTCCTGCTGGTGGCCATCCGGCCTTGGCCTTCCTGGGCTTGTAGCTGCAGTCACTCCATATCTGCCTCCGTTATCCTGTGATATTCTCCCTGTGCGTTTCCTTCTTTTTCCTGCAAGAACACCAGTCACATTGGATTAAGGGCCCACTCCACTTCCGTGTGACCTCATCTTTACTAAACTAATTACAAATGCCACCAAATAAGGGTCACGTTCTGAGGTACTAGAGGCAAGAACTTCCATGTATCTTTGGAAAACACCATTTAATCCATAACAGAGGGAGAAAGGTTATGTGGCTGGAACAGGTCAGGGGTTCTCAAACCAGAGTCAGTACCTAGTTCAGTGTGACTGTTTAAAGGTCTCTTAAAGAGCAGACTGAAATTACAGGTTCCTCTCACCTGGCCTGAAGATTCTGACTTAGAAAGTATGAGAATATGCCTAGCATTTTTATGTTATGAACACTCAGCAGGAAATTTCCACTCTGAGGAAGCCTGCTGGAAGCATATGTTTCATTGATGTTTTACAGAACATTCTGGGTAAATGATACATTGTAACTTCGTAAAACTTATGAAACAACCTCGTGTAAATATGTGTAGCCTCTTCAGATGCACTGCCACCATGCATTCATCCCCTTTGGCAGGGGCAGGGAAGCGGTGTTCACAGATTATGCTTGTTTAACTGTTTATCCCATGCTTTTAAGTAAAATTAAAAGTACTCCTAAGAATGATCTCTTATCAAATTAAATACATTTTCAATGTTTTCATTTTTCCACTATTTTAATTATCAAAGGGATGATGAAAATTGGGTCATTCACTCCCATTATCACTATTGTTTTTTAATAGTGGCAAAGGCTCTTCTTGAAATGCACCCAAAACGTAAAGATGAGTTCATCCAAGTCTCTTAGGACTTAAAGAAGTCAAATAGTTGATCAAAACGACATGTTTAAAACCCTCCTTTCAAGATAGAATGCAGATATAATGTAGATAGACTGAAGCCAGAGGAGCCCTTTGCAGCAAATGCACTCAACTAACCACACCTGTGTTGTTCATCCGGCTGTTTCCGAGTAATCGCAGACTTATTTGTGGAACCAATTCCTGATTTTGGAGACTAAGATAATTCACACTGCACGTCCTTAGGGATGAGATTCAGTGGAGTCCACCAGTGGCTGCTTGCATGAAGTGGCCGTGCTGGAGCAAAGGATCGGACCTTCAAGTGTTTTACAAACTATAGTTTTGCATTTGGCCCATTTCTCAGCAAGAGGAATCTACCTAAGTCTTAACAACTGTACTTCGGATTCACTGAGTTGCATGTTGAGTGAATTTTATAATTTGCATTATGTAGTTTGCTCTTTCAAATACCATGTTTTGAAAAGACAAACATCCAGTCGTGGAATAACTCAGAGTCATAGTTTCCTTTGATTATTTTTTAGTTATACTTGTATGTTTTATTTTTCTACAGGGCCATTGTTACTGATGTGAATGTAGATGGTAAAATTTCCTCCAGTCTGTTTGCCTCCCTGGGGATATTGCAGATGCAGTGAGGAACAGACTTCTGACCATTCCTTGCATAAGTCTGGCACATAAAACATTTTTCCTCAATTATTACTTCATAGAAAGTGTTTTTTAGTGTTAATCAGTTAAATGTTTAATCAGTTTCTATACAGTGTATGGAGGTACAGATTTAGGAAGAGTGACAATGCTGATGAAGTCTGTGAACTTTCCTCAGGGTCAAGTTCGGAGATGCAATTAGACAAAAAAAATTTCTATTCATAATATCTTTCTGGTTCATCTAGTCTCCAATGAGACTATAACCTCCATTGTCCAGAGTCTTAGAGAAGTGTTACTTATATCTCGTGACAGATCTGCTATTCTCTGTGTGTCTGGGTCAAAAGTTATCAAAGAGAAGCAGGGAAATCCCAGCTGAAATAACACTCCATGTAGTCCAGAGACTGTCGACAGCATTCCTCATAAATATTCAGACCTTCGCTGGTGTTTTAGAGCGATGTTTTTAGGCAAAGAATAGAGTATGGAGTTCAGTCTCCAGATTCCTCAGCTGCTCACCATCGAGTGCCTGGGTTTTACCCCGCAGTTTCTTTCTGGCTGCAGTACGTCTCCATTGTCAGGCTTCAGTTCTTTCATTGTGCATTGATTAATTATTTATTAACTATGTTTCTGATATTTGCTGCTTGCGTGCACGAGGGTTGGACAACTTAAGAGGAATTCTCAGTGTCGTTGAGGAGATAGATCTATGAGGAAAAATTCCAATGTCAGAACATGATAAATGACCTGAGCAAAACGCAGTAAGAAAAAATGTATAAGAAAGAACATAAGGAACCCATGGGTAGGAAGACACTCCTTGCGAAATGTACAATCTCCTAGTTAAAGAGGATATTATTGATCTTTATACCATATACTGGGCATGTGGTAACAATGACTGGAACCTAATTTTTGCCCTAAAAATGTATAGGTTGAGAGGAAGACAGCTAAGTGAATAACCACAGCTTTGTGAAAAGAGCTGCCTTAAGACCTGAAGGCTGTTATGGGGCAGAGAGGCCGGAGCACTTGAGATGTAAATAAAGTGAGGTTCTTTGGTTTGTAAAGTCCCTCCACTCAAATAAGCTCATGTAAAAATGAGACCATGGGAAGACATGAGAGCTTCTCATAGAAACATAATGCAGAGTGTCTGGTGTCAGAGAACGGGCCATCACGTAGCCACTCTGAGTTTATCTCAGTCTCTGGGACTCTCCATGCTTTCGTTCTGCTTCCTATTACATATACTTTCCCCAGTACTCAGCCGTTAGTGTATGACTGAACAACATACCGAGTGCGGCACAAGTAACGCCCTTCTAATTACAAAATCTCTTATTACAAAATCATAAGCATGTAATTCTGTAATGTAACAATATCAATCACACCATATGTCATTTTAGGTGACATGTTCAAATTAAAACTACAAATTTTATGCCCATATTATTACCCTACCAACCACACTCAAGCAGGTGTTACTTCTGCTGGACCCTGTGTTTTTTTAAATAGGGCCGTTTTTTCTTTTTATAAAATGGGCTGCATTCATCTTTCACATTGCATTTTATGGTTAACACATTGGAAATTGTTGACAGTTCCAACTGACTCCTCTCTGTATATTAAAGTATTTATTTATTTATTTATGTACTTTTAGAAAGAGGGGAAGGGGGAGAAAGAGAGGGAGAGAAGCATCAATGTGTGATTGCCTCTCATGCACCCCCTAACTGGGGACCTGGCCTGCATGTGCCCTACTGGGCATGTGCCCTGGCTGGAAACAGAACCAGTGGCCTTCGGTTTGCAGGCCGACACTCAATCCACTGAGCAACACCAGCCGGGGCAATAAAAGTAATTTTACTTGAGCAAATACTCTTTTGAACTGGTTAGGCACCCACTGAGTTAAGAGCAAATTCTGCTAGGTAGAGTTTATTCTTAATTTTAATTTTGGTATGAAAATATGTAACTATGATAGCTTGAATACTTTTACATTTTATTTACAGTACTAAAACTTCTAACTAAGTTTGCAGTAGTAATTCACAGAAATGTCAGATGTTTCACTTTCAAGAGAATGGATTTCCAAAATTTACTTTGATTCTAAGAATTGGATGAAGAAAACCAAATTATCACCTGACTTAACTTTATTTTTCATTGAAGGAATCTGATGATATTGACGTAAAATTTGCATCATTTAACTTTGTGTGAAGTTCTTCTGCTAATGGAGCCAACATAATGACAGTTACTGCTTGACCCTTTATATGCATAAAGCAATTTGGAACTGAGAACAAGTAAAATTAGCTCAGCAAAGCATTGATTGATAGATTGAAAAGTCATGGGTCGTGGACTGCTATGTAAGTATAGATTTTACAGCCATACACGATAAATTAGCAATTAAAGGCACAGTCTTCCTAAAAATGTCTTCTAATTTTTGGGGGCAGTTATTAATGCTTCCTCAACAGGCTCCATGCCATGTGGATTTCATGAGGTCAGGAAACCTCTGGCGGAGTGGTGAGTCCAGAGCAAAATGACAGCAAGTAGGTGTTCATTTTAAAGAGTGTGACCACTTTGATTCAACAGCGGAGTCGTGGGACTTTATTTTTTAATAATATAACTTTAATGTCAATTTCAGTCTCCTAAGTAAAAATGACCTCGATAACTTTAAATGTGCATAGCATTAATGAAATAGCAACATGTAATAACAAACACAATTGTGTCTTCCCCCACAACACAGAAATGTAGGGAACCTATATTGTGCAGAGCAGATAAACAAGGTCCCACTCAACATTGGTAGGTTCTTCTGCCCTGACTCGTGGACTGGCATCGCACTGAGACTCTCTGGCTTTTTCATATTTGTTCTCTCTCTGGGTGACTGGATTTCTTTTCCTTCTACTGCTCCTGGTGGTTCAGGGTGGAATTGCAGAATGGAAGGAGGATGAACCTAAGGATGATTGTGGAGGAGGAAGGTGAGAAAGATAGCAGGTCTTTCTGGAAGAGGGAAGGGGTTGCTTTTCAGGTCATCAAATTTAAAACTTGCTTGTGCTGCTCATTAACATGGTGACACAGGGAAATTCCTCAGTCTCTCAGAATCTCAGTCCTCTTACCTGTAAAATGAGGAACTGGCACAACGACATCTTTCAACTTCGATACTCCAAGACTCTGGGTTCTATATTTCAGTGGTAGAGGTCTTTTTTCCCTTCCTTTCTTTCTTTTTGTGCTAATTACTTAAAGTACAGTCTGTTTATTTTGACCTTTAAATATAAGGCAATTTTGGAGGTTAAAAAGTTTTTTTCTGAGATTATTGAGGTACCACCTTAGCATTCAATGTAGAGATTCTGAAAGATGATTTCAGAAGAGAACTATGACGCAGAGTTCCATGTGGTGATTCCAATCCCACAGTTAGTTTCAAACCCTGTGAAAGTTGCTCATCCATTGTCAGCAGTGTCCGAGTCAGGATATACAGCATTTCTTCTGTTTTATCCCTTAGTTGGAGTTGAATTTTGCTGGAGACTATGCGGTATGTTTTTATTTATTTTTTAAAACCCGAATTCTTTGTCATTTGAAAGTGCAACATATTAAACTACTTAAAATACTTTGGGAATGAACTCACATGTCTGAAATGTGGTGTAAGTTACTAGAGCACTCGAAGGGCAGGGCTCCGGCTTCGTCAGTCTCCTTGGTCTGACCCCGTTCCTCAACCCCGGGCATTCTTTTCCTCTCTCTCTCTGTCTCTCTCTGTCTCTCTCTGTCTCTGTCTCTCTCTCTCTTTCTCATCCCAGTAATTATCCTGGGCATAAAGCACGTTCCTATGCATAGGCGGTTCATTCAGACTGGTAGGGTGGATTAGATAAAAAAAAATTATTGGGGCAATTTTTATCTGGTTTAAGTGAGTTAAAAGAATTATGACACCCAGAGCTTCAAAGCTGCCGCAGCCTTCAATTTTGCATCCTCAGAGCTCTCTGTGATCTGAGGGAGTGTTGCATTGGATTTTCACAAACACATAGTACTTTGTGTTTTCGATGTCAAATCCATGGATACAGATGGACGATCTCAATCTGAAAGGCTGAGAGCTGTAACATACACGTTGAAGCTCATGTCTACAAGAACATGAGCTCACGAGGACAGGGATTTTGTTTATTGTTATATTCCTCTTGCCTTCGACAATGCTTGGCACCGAAGGATGCTAAACAGATTAACTTAATGAGAGCAAAGGTAAACCTTATTCCCCCCAAAAGTGGTCCCTTAACCTACGTGTTAATTTATACAGCAAAAGGGACTTTGCAGATATGCTTAAATTAAAGGAGCTTGAGATGTGGAGATTATTCTGGACTATCTGGCTGGATTCAATGTGGTGGATAACAAGGGTCCTCGGAGGAGAATTAGACCTTGAGAAGGAGAGGTAATGACAAAAGAGCAAATACAGGGGAAGGGGCATCATGGTGACTGGAACAAACAGAGATTGAAATCCTGGTTTTGAAGGTGGAGGGCGGGGCCACAAGCCAAAGACTGCAGGTGGCCTTCGATAAAACAAAGAAATGAATCCTCCCCTTGGGTCCCCAGAAGGAATACAGACCTGCTCACATTGTGATGTAGGGCTGCAGACTTCCAGAACTGTAAGATAATAAATTTGTGTCGTTTCAAGTCACTTAATTGGTGATAATTTACTACAGTGGTAACAGGAAGCTGGCACATGCATTCTAAGGAAGAGAAATTAGGGCTCTGACAATTAAAAACAGAGGCCAGGAATTCACAATCTTTTCTGTAAAGGACCAGATAGTAAGTATTTTAGGCTTTGTGGGTCATATGGTTTCTGTCACAATTACTCAACTCTGCCATGAAAACAGCCAGAGACAATATGAAATAAATGTACGTGGCTTTGTTCCAGTGAAACTTTATTTACAAAAATAAACAATAGACTGGATTTGGCCCATAGGCTCTAGCTTGTTGATAAATGGTATAAACCTGTGTCTCATAATTATTTATTGTCTTAATTTGTAGTTCATCTGATTTTTATTTAAGTGTGTTTCGTGACCCACTGAACTAGATATAGATCATTTGCCAGTGGTCCGTAGTTGGTTCTCCAACCCAAAACATTAAGACATTGATCTGTAAAGATCAAGCTCATTATTAACACTCCACAGTTACCTATAACTTCTCAGTATTTACACGTGCAAAGGTGTTTCCTAGAGGCGTCAATAGTAGTAGTAAATTGCTCTGGCTTGATTTGCTCAAGTGAGAAGACCATACTGTATTTTCAGGGAGCTGCCAGCATTTCTAATGCTAAGTATATGCACAGCTCATAAAAATGTATTTCATCAAGCACTGTCCTCAGAGGATTAACCCAAACTGTAAAACCATGTTTTTGTGTACAGCTTTCAGGATTGCTAGCACTGTTTTGTTTATAATTTCTCCCTGGGACATCTCTCTTGAGGCAAATGTTCTCTCAGCAGAGGAGGTACTATACAGACACTCTGATTTTTAGCCAGAGAAACCGCTGCACGCAGGGATGCTTATTAGGCTGGGCTCATACTAGAGCCTCTCTGCTTTGTGATCCTGACCCCAACCATCTGCACAGACGTCACAAGTGAAAACAGCCTGTTTATCCCTGGCTTGCCAAATACAGTTCTGTCCTCGTTGCGTGTAAATCAGGATTGTGTGACATCTGCCCCCTTCCCATGCCTGCTGGCTTCCCTCTCCTTTCCTCCTTGCCCATCATGCTGACTTCCAACCGTAATCACTCAGATTCAGTCCTGCCCTCTCTGCGATCAGGCCTGTATCATCATTGCTTCTTCTGCCATTTCTTCTAACATCGTTTTGGTCTATATGTAGATGACTTCATTACTGTCACATGAAACTTCACTGTTTCCATGGTTTTTACATGCATCCTACTAAACTACTGATGCCCATATTCAGAAGCTAGCTTAAAACGGATTTATAGTTTATAATACTTAAGTACAATATTCAATAAATATTTCCTAACTTATTTATCACTAGGGTTTGCTACTTATTTTGATTCATCTTTGGATTTTTTAAAGACTTATCTTTTTAGAAAACTTTTAGGATTGCAGAAAAATTGAGAGGAAGGTACAAAGATTTCCCATTTACCTCCTGCTCCCACACATGCATAGCCTCCCCCATTACCAACACCCTCACCAGAATAGTACATGTTCTACCAAAGTACATTTTCAATGTACACTGATACATCCTAACTACCCAATGTTAATAGTCTACCTAAGGATTTATTCTTTTTTTAATATATTTTATTGATTATGCTATTACAGTTGTCCTATTATCCCCCCTTCATTCCCCTCCACCCTGAACACCCTCTCCCACCCACATTCCCGCCCTTTACTTCAGTCCACGTGTCATAAGTTCTTTAGCTTCTACATTTCCCCTACTATTCTTGCCCTCCCCCTGTCTATTTTCTGTCTACCTTCATTGCTACTTATTCTTCATATCTTTCCCCCACTCTCCTCCCACTCCCCTGTTGCTAACCCTCCATGTGTTCTCCATTTCTGTGGTTCCGTTCCTGTTCTAGTTGTTTGCTTAGTTTCTTCTTGTTTTTGATTCTTGATGTTGTGTATTCTGTGGATTAGGACAAATATGTGATGACATATACCCATCAGAATGTCTTACGGAGTATTTTCACTGCCCTAAAATTTATCGGTGCTCTGCCCATTCATCTCCCCTCCCCACCATCCCAAACACACAGCCACTGATCTTTTTACTGTCTCCATGCTTTTGTCTTTTCCAGAATGTCACATAGTTGGAATCATATAGTGTGCAGCCTTTTCAGATTGGCTTCTTTACTTATTAATATGCATTTAAGCTTTTTCTATGTCTTTTCATGGCTTGATAGCTCATTTTGTTTTAGCACTTAATAATATTCCATTGTCTGGATTTAGCACAACTTATTTATTCATTTATCTACTGAGTGATGTCTTGGTTGCATCCAGATTTGGGCAATTATGCATATAGCTGCCATAAACATCCATGGTTTTTTCATGGACATAAGTTTTCACCTCCTTTAGAGAAATACCAAGGAGCATGATTGCTGGATCATAGAGTAAACAGTATGTTTAGTTTCATAAGAAATTGCCAAACTATCTTCCAAAGTTGGTGTCCCATTTTGCATTCCCACCAGGAATATATTAGAGTGCATGTCATTTCACACCGTGTCAGCATTGGGTGTTGTAAACTTACTTGATTTTGGCCATTCTAGTAGGATGTAGTGCTATTTCATTGTTGTTTCAATTTGCATTTCCCTGATGACATATGATACGGAGCATCTTTTCATAAGTTTCGTAAATTTGTGTATCTTCTTTGGTGAGGTGTCTGTTTTCTTAACCGGGTAATTTGTTTTCTTATTACAGCATTTTAGGAGTTCTCTGTGTATTTTGGGTAACTGTCTTCAGTCGGATGTGCCTTGCAGGTATTTACTCTAAATCTGTGGCTTGTCTTCGTGTTCTCTTCGTGTTGTCTTTTTCAGAATGAAAGGTCTTCATTTTAAAAAGTCCAGCTTATCAATATTTTTTCATGGATCTTGCCTTTGCTGTTGGATTTGAAAAGTGACTGCCATACCAATGTCATCTAGGTTTTCTTCTGTTATCTTCTAGGAGTTTTTTAGTTTTGTTTTTTCATTTTGGGTTATGACACCTTTTGAGTTCATTTTTGTGAAGGATGTCAGGTCTGTGTCTAGATTCATATTTTAAATGTCCAGTTGTTCTGGCACCATTTGTTGAAGAGACTGTTTCTGTTCTGTTGTATTATTGCCTTTATTCCTTTGTCAAAGATCAGTTGACTATATTTATGGGAGTCTATTTCTGGAATCTCTATATTGTTCCATGGGCTTATTGTCTACATTTCCACTAATATGACATTATCTTGATTACAGTAGCCTTATATTAAGTCTGGGAGTAAGGTACTGTCATTGTTACTAATTCATTCCTTTCCAATATTGTATTGGCTGTTCTGGATTCTTGCCTTTTCATATAAAACTGATTTAAAAATCAGTTTTTTGCTATCATAAAATAACACTGGTTTTTTTACTGAGATTGCATCGAATCTATAGATTAAATTGGGAAGAAATGACATCTTGGCAATATTGAGTCTTTCTGTCTGTGAACCAGGAATATGTATTTATTTAGCTCTTTTTTGATTTCGCTCATCAGAGTTTTGTAGTTTTCCTCACACAGATCTTGTACGTATTTTGTTAGACTTATACTTAAGTATTTCATTTAGTGCGGGGGGGGGCGCTGTTGCTAATGTAATTGGCATTGCATTTTTAATTTCAAATTTCATTTGTTTATTATTGGTATATAGGAAAACAATTGACATTTGTATATTAATCTTGCATTCTGCAACCTTGCCATAATCACTTACTAATTTCAGGAGGGTTTTTTTGTTGATTTTTTTCAGAGTTTCTATATAGACAATCATGTCATCAGCAAATAAAACAGTTTTAAATTTTTTTTCCAAATCTCTGTACATTTTCTTTTCGTTTCTTGACTAATTGCATTAGCTAGGACTTCCTGTGTGATTTTGAAAAGGAGTGGTGAGAAGGGGCACCCTTGCTTTGTGCCTGGTGTTAATGGGAAATCTAGTTTCTCAACATTATACATGATGTTAGCTACAGGGTTTTTGTAGATAGTCTTTATCGAGTTGAGAAAGTTTCTCTCTATTCTTACTAAATGTTTTTATCATGAATGGGTGTGTGATTTTGTCAAATCCTTTTCCTGCACTTACTGATATAATCATATGAGTTTTTTTTCTTCTTTTTTAGTCTGTTGATGTGATGGATTACATTAGTTGATTTTCTAATGTTGAACCTGCCTTGCATAACTGGGTTAAATCCCATTTGACATTGGTATATACTTTTTTATACAGTTTTGGATTTGATTTCCTAATATTTGGTTGAAGTTTTTGCATCTATGTTTATGAGGTAAATATTGGTCTATAATTTGTTTTCTTATAATATTTTTGTCTAGTTTGTGGTATTGCTGGCCACATACATGAATCAGGAAGTATTGTCTCTGCTTCTGTTCTCTGAAAGAGATTATGGAATTGTTATAATTCCTTTTTTTTTTAGAACTCACCTGTGAACCCAAATGAACCTGGTGCTTTTTATTTTGTAAGGTTATCAATTATTGATTAAATTTTTACATAGATACATTCCTCCTCAGATCCTCTATTTCTTCTTTATGTGCATTTTGGCAGAATTTGTCTTTGAAGAAATTGTTCCATTTTATCTAGGTTATCAGATTTGTGGGCATAGAAGTTGTTTATAGTATTCTTTTATTGTGCTGTTAGTTTCCTTGAGATATGTAGTGGTATTCCCTCTCTCATTTCTAATATTATTCATTTGGTCCTCTCTTTTCTTCTTAGCCTTGCTAAGGGCTTGTGAATTTTATTTATTTATTTTTTGAAGAACCAGCTTTTGGTTTCATTGATTTTCTCTATTGATTTTCTGTTTTCAATTTCATTGATTTCTGCTCTAATTCTTTTTTTTAATTCTGCTTACTTTGGATTTAATTTTTTCTTTTTCTAGTTTTTCAAGACAGAAACTTAGATTATTGATTTTAGATCTTTCTTCTCTATCTTATGCATTCAAAACTGTCATTTTCTCTTTGAGCACCAATTTTGTTTCATCCCATAGACTTTGATAAGTTGTGTTTTTATTTTCATTTAGTTCAAAATGTTCTGAAATTTCTCTTGAGATTTCTTCTTTGGCCCATGTGTTAGTTAGAAGTATGCTGTTGAATCTCACATATTTGGGGATTTTCCAGTTATGTTTCTGTTACCGATTTGTAGTTTAAATCCATTGTGGTCTAAGAGCAGTCATTGTGTGGTTTCTATACTTTTACATTGCTTAAGGTTATTTTATGTCCTAGAATATGGTCTATCTTGGTGAATGTTCCACGTGAGCTTGAAAAAATGTGTATTCTGCTGTTGTTGGATGAAGTAGCATGTAGATGTCAATTATATCTAATTGATTGATGGTGTTATGGAATTCAACTATGTTCTTACTGATTTTCCCATTTCTGAGAAAGGGATTTTCTTTGGATTTTAAATATAGGTATATTACATTATATTGAAAAATGTGCTAGTGGTTTATAATGGAATTCTTATTTTTATTATACCTTTTAAGTTACAGCATGTTCACCTCCTCCCTGAATATCTTAAAGAAAGCAATTACTCATATTTCCATATTTGCTTAGTGGCTGTCATTTATGTTAAAAATTACATTTCATGATAGCATTTCGTGTCTTGGAAGCATAGAATAATTAAGAGGTAGTCCTGAATATTTTCAACTTTGGCATGACTTCACCTAAACTATTCCAGATGATTAAGGATTTTTATTATCTTCAAAGAATGACAGAGAAAGCAACCCCACAGTCTCCTGACATGGATTGATTCTAGTCTAAATAACCTGCCATTAAGATCCGACCCATTTGCTAGGCCTCAATAAATACACCACTTAGTACAGAGAACTGTGCTTGGCAGGTATTTCTGTTTTCTTTCCAGTAACCAGAAACTCCTGCTCCTCACATTTTGGTATCTCGTAGGTGTAATGACTATGTCATTGTTCTGGGGGGACAAGTGTATACTCCCAGCCACCCCGCAGGTATAAAAAGTAGAATTCCACCAAGACTTTGTCACAGACTGTCCTGAGGCTGTCCATTTGAGTAAGTGCTGAGTACTTAAACATTACTGTTTTAAATTCACCGTGCATCCACTCCACTGAAAAAGTTACTATGATTTATTAGTGAAATAGACCTTTTGATGCCCAGAAAGATTGCAGATCTGTGGTCAGGACATATGAATAATAAGAAAGTACACTAAAAGTGCTTGCTTGCCCTCTTGTGTATAGTACTATTGGGATGAGCGAGAAATGGTACATAAAAAGTTGAGATCAAATAATTAGGTAAAAATAGACACAAGACCTTGTTCCATAATATTACTGCTTATATGTGCCAAAGATGTATAACCTGAATCTAAGTGTGACAAAACAGGTAGATCCAAATGGAGAAACGTTATGCAAAATAATTGCCCTGGGCTCCTAACAAATGCCAATGTCACTGAAGTCAGGAGATGTTCTAGAATATAGGATCCTTGATCAGATCCTGGATTCAAAAATAAATTGGGGCACACCTGTCGGGAGTGCTAGAACAGAGAACAGAATAGTCTGAACAATCCACCCAGTGCATACTGCCCATGGTGTGGCAAGGGTAAACACTGGGCAAGGGAGTGTAGATCTCCATGTGATAAAAATGGCGAACCACTGGAAAAATAAATAAATAAATGAAATAAGATAATAAAATAAAAATTTCCAGCTTTACAGGCCATTATTGAGTCAATGGAGAAAATTTAAATGTGGAGCGTATATTAGTAAAAGTATCAAATCATTACAAAATTCCAATGTGTGATAATTGTATTGATGAGATGTGGGATAATATTCTCCATAGCAGGTACATTCTGAAGTATTTTAGGGATTCGGAGTCACGTGATCTGCAACTAACTCTCAAGTAATTTAGAATAAGAGAATATGTACATGTGTGTATACCCATACATACATACATGTATATGTAAATGTATATGTGAATGTAAATGAGAGAGAGAATATAGTAAATGTTAACAATTGTTAAATCTTGCACTATTCTTCCAATTTTTTCATTACATTGACATTTTTCAAAATAATAATTTGGGAAGAAAACGACAACAAATCCCCAAAGGTCTTTGCCTCCGGCTTTTGTTAAGGTTCAGATAAACTAACGTGGAAAATCTGCAAGCTACTAAAATAAATAATCTGTTCTAATCTTTTATAATATTTGGATATTTTTGTACTTATAGACAAGGGCAGCTGAAGACTAGCTAAATAAATAAGTCTTCGCATATATTTGACCCTTTAAGGGATGCCTGTTAAATAAGCAAACAAATAAAATGACACAGCCAGGCATCGTGATAAGCACAAGCTTTTGATTTGGAAATGTTTCCCAGTTGGGGAGTTATTGCTTTCAGCTGTAATAATAACGGGCTTTTTCTGCCACGGGAAAAATACATGGTGGTGTTTAAAATAAATATCATCAGTACAATTTTGCCATGTTGAGAAAACATAAGTGACCTTTATTTTTTTTTCTTTAAACAATAAGATCAACCAAAGGATTCATGAATATGTATTGGGGGGACAGAATTTCACTTCGGTGAGAGGTGATTACAAAGCTGGTTACAAAAGGGCTTCACCATCATTTTAAACAGCGCCGAGGCCCTTCTCGTTCATGGCCTTCACCCAAGGGTGAGCCTAGAATTTTATCCAAGCATGTTGGCTACACTTTCCTGCTAAAATCCTGATTTTGCGTGTTGAACACAATTCAGAATGGAGTTATAAACTCAGGGGATGTCATTACTTACTTGCTAGGAATTGCCTCAAACCAGGTTGTTCTGAGCGATGCAGTTGCCTTTATAAATTTCCCAAGACGGGGTTCAAAAGGACCCACACATTTCTCCAGGGAATAGCACAAAGTTTGAGGACATATTTTGGGTGGGATTTTATACCCTCATTTATTTTCCTTATGAAGAAATAGTAACAAGTTCAGGCTTTATTCCTGAGAACTCCCTCAATCTGACATGATAAATCTTTTAGCAAGAAGATGAGATAATTATTCTGTTGTCACCCTAAATTCTGCTCCAACTTTTTCTTTTTTCGTTAACTAACAAAATTAAGAATTATAGTGAATATCATTATTTGAGTAGCTATGATGTTTCTGACGTTGTGCTAGGTGAACTACCTACAATTATTTGATACAAACACCACAAGAGCCCTGTAGGACAAGAAATGTTAATAATTTACAGAGAAGGAAAACTTTGCACCTAAGTTAGTAGGTGGGAGTTGGTCCAATAATAAAGTTTTTCTCTCACTGTGACTGCTTTCTAAAAGCTAAGGACTTTTATTTTGTTCTATTCCGTCATTTATTTAAAACTTGTGACCACATACAAACACACAATCAAAAAGATCAAAACAAATTCTTTTAAGGTGGCAATTATATTACTTTTTTCAACCAGCTGTTCAGGTCTTTTGGAAGTGTGTTTATCTTTCTAAAGTCTTGACAAGGATGGAAATCTGTTTGTCAATTAAAATCTGTACCACTGACCAAAGGAAATATCAGACACTCTACAGGAATGATTAATGTCAGGGTAGCTTGCCTTGATTTTGGCCAAAGATCATGGAATAATCAGTCGACTTTGCAAGAATCCTTTTTGGAAAGGAGAGAACAGTGATGGGAGATACTGAAGTAATAAGGCTTATCAACAGATACCCATTCACTGACTCAGAAAACTTGGCAGGTGAAAAGTTGAGTACAATCCAGCATCAGGAGCTATTGCTTCTGGTTTATTCGACAAACACGATCACCAGTTCTGTGCCAGCCTTTGCGCTCTGCACCGAAGTCACTCAGAAGAAGCATCACAGTTGCTTACGAGCCTAACTTTGCAATCTCTGTTGAATTGCTATGTATGAAGTAGGATATTAGCAATGAACTAATAGAATTAGCAATCAACTAATAAACTATACTAATAGTTTAGTATAACTACCCTATTAAAACTACACTATTCCACTAATGTATACTAATGCAATAATAAATAGATGTCCCTTAAGGACATTTTTCTTGCAGCCTTTTCTTGGATCTTTCCCTGAAAACTTTCAGGATTAAGGTTAAAGATTACCAATTGGAAAATTTCATGTTGTAAACATTAAGCTTTGATTATGTTTACCTTGGATGGTTGAGGAAATTTTTTGACCCTTCTCCATGGTTAAAATGGTGTTATAAAACCATACATTGTGCCTGCTTACAGGATTTCTATTGGAAACATGAATATAGATTACAAATGTTGGGAAAACTTTTAATAATTCATTAAAACTTCATTGTTTTAATCTTAAGTCTGACTTGGTCTTTATACCTAGCCTATTTTATTTTTTCTTCCATTTAATAAATGCAGCCATCCTCACTGTCTGAAGTGTGTTGGACAACCATTATTTCTTATAAAATGGTCCATTATTTTAAACAGCAAGACATCAGCTCTGGCAACAACGGCTTCACCTAACACCATATGTTTTTAGCTGTTTTATTTCAAACTGGTCTATTGGAAAGAGTATAATGTCATATAATCATGCAATGCATCTAACAGATTAATATGAGTTCTTCAGCCCAAATTAGTAGTTGCCCCTGCTTCTCTGAAAAAATCATAAAAACCTGGGAGAAAAGTGACAAAATTCTAAAACCTCACAGACTAGGCTCGGAGAATAGGCTTGTTCTAGAAAAAGTTGGGTGTTTCAAAAGTTTGACAGTTCAAGTTATTTGTTAAATAAAGATAACCACAAGTCACATGGAAAATATATTTAAAAGTAATAATTTTTAAATATACTATTTTCTTTCTTGATTAAGTTATATTTGTGGTGTAACTTTCCTTGAAGAAGACTATCCGTTTTACTTTTTAAATTTTTTTAAGAGCCTATCTTCAATTTTATTGTTTGGAACCTACCATTGCAAAGCACTTTGAGGTCGTTTCTTAAACCACTGCGTAATACAAGCACACTTATTTCGAAAACTTACAAAAATGTTCTCTAAAGCTTGTGCTACAGTAGGATGTATCCTGTTTCACTAGGCCAAGCATTAAAAATTTACCCTAAATGCACCTTTCTCTAATTTTCCTTACAATCATATTGACATTTATTCCTTTATAGCTAGTGTACATGCACATAGAACTGAGGATATTATTTTACTGCACTACCTTTACACACAGGTTGTGAAATGAAAAAGTATATTTTGTATCAACAGTACTAAATATTTATAAACATTAAGAAATAAACATATTCTCTCTCCAAACCTCTAGCTGCTGTTTGCTCACTATTTTTTATTATTTTACCTTTTGATTATGCATAAATATATTTGGAAATGTGTATCATAAACATACAGCTCAATGGATTTCACGCACTGAACAAGCCTGAGTGACCAACCACCAGACATAGACACAGAATAGCCGAGCACCAGAATCTCCTCCCATACTCCCTTACGGTCCACACAAGTTTCTGTTTGGTTTTGTGTTATTTTGTGGTTATTATAGGTGCGTTCGATCTGTCTCTCTGTCTCTCTCTCCCCTCTCTCTCTCTCTGTCTTTGCTGGGGGGGTGCTCACTATTCTTTAAGGTGAAGGTTTCCATTTCTGAATGGATCACTTATGCAGTGCTGAGCAGGTTCACATGCTCCCACTACCGTCTTAAGAACGTTTTGTTCTCTGGGCATATATCCTCTCATCAGGCTGGGTGCTTTCTGAGCACCCACTCAGAGGGGCTCGCTCCCAGGTAGGAAGGAGTTCTCCTGTCTAGACTTGACAATGATTTAAGAGTGATAGCTCAGGTTTGGAGGCAAAGCTGACTTCAAACTTCTGTTGTATACCATATTAAAAATCAACCCTTGTCTCCCCTCTAGGTTTTTCACAGTGGGGGGAGGAAGTATGCAGGTGGGTTTGTGATGTGACTCAAACATGTACAGTGCTGGCATTTGCTGGGGGGTGGGGCAGGTGCAAGTTTAGAATTACACCTGGTCTTAGAATGTCCTCTTCTCATGATACCTTAGAGTTAAAAAGGGAGGAAAGAGCATAAAGTCAGAACTGATGGAATCTCGTGAAATGATAAACAGCTAATACCATGTAGGAAATCTGCATGTCCTTCAGCGCTTTCTCTTCTAAAATGTAAATCAGACCTGGACACCCTGTTCTTCCCTTCCCTGTGTGAATGAGCCCCTTGACTTGGCCTGTCCCGTTGTCTGCTGCATCATTTGTTCCTTGACTCATCAAAGGCACAAGAGAGAATAGTACCCCATGTTTAGTCCATTAAACTTGCTATAACAACAGTTGCTAAAAAAGGGGGAAAGTAGAGACCAGAGACTTGACATCCATGAACTTGGGGTTATTGATAATTATGAAGAGAGGAAACCATTAAGTATCATTCTGAACAGCTTAAAATTTACATATATAAAGTAAAAATGCTCAGCCTTCCTTCATAGGGTTCACTTTAAATTCTTTTCCTGTGTGTTCACGAAGTTGTCTGCCCTGAGTGATGCTGACCATGCCTTTTCATGTGCAATCGTCTAAGCTCAGTTTCTAGGAGCCCGTGAGGACGGTATACGCCATTACAAAGGCAGTACCTGAAAGGCAGACCTGAATCTCATTTGAGAAAAAGATGTAGTTCACACATGAATGGCAAGGAGAGTTTTGGGCTATTGGTATAAAACAATGACAGTGGCCAAAATTGATGGAAATATTAAAGAAAAGTTTATATGATAGCAACTTCTTGCCAAAAATGTGATCGATTTTCATCTACTGGATAAATTGCTTTCATTTTTGTGATGTATTGAGAAACCACAGTAATATCTTGGTCACCCGAGTTACCCTGTAATTCTTCTTCATCACCTGGTATCCGTCTCCATCCACCATTGGCAAGGAAGCGTGCGAGGATCGCCTCGCATATCTCATCCGTTCTCAGGGACTTGTAACTGGGCATTCGACACCAGGGGCAAAGAACGTCGAGTTTGACTGCTCTGTCCCCAGGTTTTCTAGTAGATCGTACAGCACAGGAACTCCACCCACCGAAGAAACTCTCAATGGACTGGCTGCGGGGTGCCCATTTTGCTCAAAGGCCTTCTTCAGGGTGGAGCCTTTTAACTGGACCAGGTCAAAGTTCCTCCAAAGGGTAACACAGCAGCCAGCCTCCCACATAATCATGCCATTGAACAATATCTGTTTTTAATTCTGGACTATTTTACTCTTTAAAAAGTCATTTTCTTAAATTTCAAATATAGTTTTGATTTTATGATAGAATATTTATGAAAAATGTAACTAATGGAGGAGGTGTATGTAATGCTCACTCACAAGTTTTTGAAGTGCAATATTTTACTTTATGGTGGGGACCAAGTAAATTTTCATTTTATTTTCTGCTTTTAGATTGTATCTTAGATTTTCAAAGACCTATTTCTCAGTGTGAAATCTACACTATCAAACAAAACAATCTCTTTCTGAATTCCTTTAGGCATCTGATTTTAAAAGACCTGTGAACATTTAAAGTGATAAAAGAGTTCCAAGCTTGTGAAGTTACAGAATCAGAAAGGTCACCCACAAAATCTAGAAAATACTCTTTCTGAAATTACAGCAAACAAAGAACAAAACATACAGGAAAAATTATTCATTATAGGACCTATCTTGTTATTTTCATTTTAAATAAAATCATTTTTATTCTTTCTTTCTCCTCTCTGTGCACCATCTACAATTTGGTTATCTCTCTTTATTGCAGGAAGAAACAAAAATAAATATTTTCCAACTTAGAAAAGCAAGCTAATCTTTTTTTTAACCTGAAGGCCCTTCTAACTATGCCATTTCTCAGCTCTTCCTTATAGTTATAATTCTCAACCAGTTTTTCATATTTCCTTCATTTCCTCACCGCTCATGTTTTGTGTCGGTGTTGTAGTTGTTAGCATTGCAGTGATGTTTCCCAGACATGTTTTCATCCCAGATAAAGATACCCTTATAAGTAGGGTTTGTATTGTACACATATTTGTCTAACCAGATCATTCAAAAATGTATCATAAAGTTATTGATACTGGATTTTGCCATTACAAAAACTGCTAGTATTGGCTAAGAACATATATTATTCTGTACTTAGCATATTTTTATTTCTTTTTAGGAAATATATGATTATGAAGTATTTTATTAGTAACACCTTTGATAGGAGGCCTACAGAGACCACAACAAGAGTACAAATTTAAGCCTACTTACCATTTGCTAGATATGTAACAGACATATGTCATGCTTATGAAGTATGTGTTCCAACCTTGAGAAATATATCTTCAGGGCAACCTGGAATGTTAACGTTCAAATTTAGAAATGACGGTTCTTACTGTCTCATTTATACTCAGATACTGCCCTTCCTCCCCCCTCCACTCTGTCCTATACTAACTGGAAACTTCTGCACGTACACTTGACATCACACAGCCTGCAAGTCCAAGCTCCACCCAAATCCCCACAGATAATTTGCTCTTGACTCTCCCTCAGCTTGGAAGTGCTTACATATGCAGCTATGACACCATTTGCTGCCGGGAGAGGAGAGCCGGGGAATTGATTGACATAGTCCCTGGAATGGGGCGAGGGCCGCCCATGATATCTGAGTGTGGGCTAGAACAAGGTGCAAGCTTTAGGGGGACACACCCCTTTGGCTGGACGACTTTTTGCACATATGCAGTAGGAAGATTTTATAGGAATGTTCAGACCAGCATTTTTTTAAAATCTGTGAGCAATTCAGTTATTGGTTGACAGGGGATTAGATAATATGTGTTATAGAATGCAATACTATACAGCACAGAAAATAAATATGTTCATATTATAAATATAAACTATTATTTATGGTAAATTTTATATAACTGATTATCACAGACTACTGTTACTGATTTTGTTGGATCTGTAGCCAACCTAAGATTGCAGTTGGTAAAGGAATGTAGTACTGAATGTTGGATATCTTTGTTTATGTTAACAACTAATACAAAAGAAAAACGACGTTTTGGAAATTCACTGTTTGTCAGTGACATTAGTGACTTTTTTTGTTGAATCAGATAATAATACTTAAATACAGAAAAACATTTTCTTAATTTTTGTACTACTCACTATGTAATGGCTATAGACATAGCCCACTTTTAAGTTTGAACTGCATTATTAATACTTTTCTGTTATGCTCTTAAGTCTAGGCAATCCATAAAACAATAAATTAAGCCATGATTTGTAACACTAAAAATTTAGAGGGTATGAATACTCCCAAAATTGCCAGTTTCAAGCTGTCACATTGGCATTACTGAACACAAAGTTAAGAAATATGTACACATTACGTAGTGTTCGCACCATACAAATCAAAGCCATAAATGAGCCCAAGATAGGGAGTTTAATAAAATGCAATAAAATAATTGATTGGTGAGTTTTGAGTATTTATTTCTTTTGTTATAATGTTAGTTACTTAATTGTACAAGTTACTTTTTAATAATGGCCATATTAACAAATAGCTCACAATTTTAAAAAATTTAACAGTGAACTATTGCGAGCTGGTTGAAACCAGCTTCCATGCAGTATTGCCCAACACCATGAACCAAGTACTGTATGTGGATCGTTTCTGGGTTTGCTATTCTGTTATTCTGTTTGCCTGTTTGTTCATTTCTGCTCCAACACAACACTGTATTAATTCACTTTTGTAATTCAACTCAGCATCTGGAAGAGCAATCCTTTAGAGTTTTCTTTTTCAAGAATAGCTTGGCTGTTCTTTTTGAGGGATATCTTGGCACTTCCCTCTCCTGTGCATGTTTTATAATTGTTTTGTGAATTTCACAAATGACTTGGGACTTTTAATGAATTTGCATTGAATCACAGGTCACTTTGGTGAGCATAGAGGTCTATATGATGTTGAGTTTTCTTACGCATTAGTACTGTGTAACTCTCCATTTCAGGCCTCCTTCACATCTTTAATATAACCTTAAAATGTTTAAAATTTTTTAGATTTGTCTTTAATACTTTATACTTTTGTTGCTATAAAGAATTTTACCTTTTGATTTTCTTTTTAAGTCACATGCAGTGGAATTCTTAACCTTATAGATATGGTTTCACGTATTTGGTAAATGTATATACTTACGTCGCCACCTCCCCAGTCAGGATGTAAAACATTCCTGTCATCCTAGAAAGCTCCTTATTGCCCCCTGTCAGTCAAATCCTTTCTCCCTTCCAAGCCTCAGCAAACCACTGATTTATTTTCTGTTTCTGTAGATTAATTCTGCCTGTTCAGGAGTTTTCTGTAAGAAAATTCTCCAAAATTTGATTACTGGAATCGTGCAGTATGCTCATTTTCTCGGCCTGGCTCTTTTTGCTCACATAATGTTCTTTCTCAAAAATTGCACTTATGGACTTGCTGGTATATGTCAATAACATTTATGTTTTCTGAAAATTATCTTACTTTCAGTTATTGTTAAACCCTGTATTAAAACCAATAATGTATTTGAGACTACTTTGTTTTTTTAATGTGAGCAATAATAGAATCTGTAGATAATGACATATATGATTCCTTCCTTTCCAACCCTTATACACTTTATTTATTTGTCTTATTGTACTAGCCAGAACATTGTGTTAAATTGAAATTATAATAATAATTACGTTTCTCTTATTTTTAAGGGGAATATGTCTCCATATTTCATCATTAAGTTTAATGATTCCCATATGTGTTATGTAAAAAGATTTTATTAGGCTAAGGAAATTTCTTTTCATTGCAAATTTGACTTTACTGAATGCTTTTTACTGTAGTTATTGATAATCAATTTTTCCTTTAATGTTCTTTTTGCATATATGTTCATAAGTGAGTTTGGCTCCATAGAGCAGGAGATGGCAAACTTTTTCTTAGAGTCAGACGATAAATATTTTTGGTTCCCAGATCATGCAGTTTCTCCATCACAACTACTCGACTCTGCTGCTGTAGTATGAAAGCAGCCGTAGATAACATGTAAACAAGTAGGCACGACTGTGTTCCAATAAAACTTTACTTACAAAAAACTGGCAGCTAGCTCTCAGACTGTACTTTGCTGACTCCTTTCAGTAAAACAGATTCAAATACTTCTAAGACACTAGTACTTTATATACCCTCTATGTCTTCTTGAGTCAGTTTTGTTGTTACATTTTGTATTACATTGCAAATACATTTAGTCTAATTTTCTCTATTTCACTTCTTCTAAATTTTATTTTAGAACTATGTTATTTTTAGTTCCCCTTTATTTTATTTTATTCCTTTTTTAAAAACAATATGTTTTTGTTTGACTTTTGTCTTTTTCCTTGATCAATCTTGAAATGTTTGTCTTCGTATTTTTTTAAAACCTTTAACACAATGAAGTAAATGACGCCATCATCTTTGCATCCATTGGACCACAAATAATTTGACTGATTTGCAAATGTTAGGTCATTTCTCCACCTGGTTGTTCCTCACTGCTGTATGCTGTGTCCTTTCTTAAACTACATGCTCAAATGAAGAAGTTAATCTTTTTCATTATAGATTATCCTTCATTCCATGTTGTAGGATTTTGATCTGTTAATAGATAGTGAGAGCAAGCATTATCTGAACATTTATTTAGTATATGCCAAGCACTCCACTACACATTTCATTCCTATTACCTCATTTAGTCTTCACAACTCTTTCCCTACTTTGTATAATTCCCTCCATATTTTCATCTAAAGAACCTGAGACATGAAGATATTAACAGGCATAGAAAAAAAACAAACAAACAGGATTCCAAACTCAAGCAGTTTGATCCCACAGTTTCACCCTTAACTTCTGGAAAAGTCCTCTGCTACTTTTTCTCTAATTCCCTGCTCATAAAGCAAGCAAATGCATAATTTGGGGTCTCAAGAAGATGGGACTATTAGAAAAAAAGTACTCTCTGAAGAAATCCTGGACCAATTATGTCCTGCAACTTACATGTAAAAACTAAGATTCTAATTTGTAATTAATTCTCCCTGAGTGTGATCCTTGCCTACACCACTAGGATCATGTTTCTGAATGAAACTACTATAAGTGAGGGTCAGATTATGACCTATGATTCTTCTTATACATAATATTTTCTAATTTTCAAAAGCTTTTTACAAACATCTCACGTTATCTTCACAACATGTCTTTAACTAGTGATCATTATTTTTCCTAGTTCAGAGTTAAGTAAATTGAGGCTAGGAGATTTAAGTATCTAGTCAGAATCACAGATTTGTAGTGGTGAAGCTCAGCTATAAACAAAAGTCTTCTGTTTCTCCATGTAGAACTCTTTTCCAATACAACATAGATCAGGCATTTCATGAATCCCTGCCTGAAACAACCACATGATTTGACCCTTACATCATCTGCTTTTGCTCAGTGTTGTAGCATTCAGGACTGGATGATGAGTGACTTATTAGTGTCACAGAGGACTGCAATATTTATTGTGTGTATGGACCTAATTTAGTTAAATGAACACAGGAACCTCTACAGAGCTAATGCATAACAGAAATGCAGTGAGACGGGGACTGGAGCATATATAATTAAAGAAGCCATTTCTCCACTGGACATAACACACCAAGAAGAATGACAAAACTTTTTGCATGTACTTCTCTATGGACTATTTTTACATCAACTGTGCCTACAGATAGTTGGTACCGATTTTTGAAAGTTTATTTTTCAGTTTCTGAACTCATCGTTTTGGATAATTTAGTGTTCTTTTTTTTTCTTTTAACACCAGCCAAGGGTCCTTTGATGATGCTATTATGGGGGCCTTTGTCCAATTACATCCTTTGCAATGACCTGTGTTCCAAATGGTGACATGTAAAATATTTGTTATTAGCCTCTTTTTTAACTATGACTACCTAATACAGAAAAAAGAAAAAAATACAGTGATTCTAAACCAACACTAAATTAATTTAATAGACATAGAAATTTCATTTGGGATAGATGCTGTTGCATAATCTATTGGTAATGGTGTTTATCTTTTAAGGCAGAATTATCACTATGATTGTACATTATTAAATGCTCTATGTGGACATAAGCATTAATAGTTAAGTGGTAATGAATATTACATGTGGTACATAGATAATAAATATTGCTAGTAAATAATAATAATTTTAATCATAAGTAACATTTTCTGTGCTTATTCTGCTGCAGGGAGTATTGTAAGTGATTTAATTGTAAGTGATTAAATTCCTCACAACAAACCTAAAATGTTGGTGCTAGCATCATCACCATTTTACAGATGAGAAAGATGATTCAGACAATGAAGCAGGTCGACCAGTTCTCCCTGCTAGGTAAACGTGCCCCTTTCCGATTCCAGTCCTAACTGTATGATATCCTGTTGTATGATGTATGATCCGTAACAGCTTCCATGAGAAACGATGATACGCCTCACAAACTGCGAAACATCTAGGCCACCACTTTCGCCTTCTCAAGTTCACAAGTTCAGTGGCCAGGAAGAGGTATGCACATGGAATTCTCTTGAAACACAAGATGTAAAAATATGGAAGTAGAATAAATTATAAACTTTTTCCTGTTTCACGTAGTCTCCACTTTATGAGGGCAGAGAAATTGGGAAGGAATTTCTTTCAAACTTCCACGTATTTTTCTCTTGCATAGTATGTGCTAGGAACTTTAATCATTGGTCATGTTTTCCTGTTTCTTTGGCTACCAAAAAGTTCAGAACCTGGAAGAATTGTATAAGATTTTAGCATGTTCTGATAATAATCATATGTTGGCTTTCTATTGTCTCTCTGCCTGATTTTTCTTGGGCTCTCATTTCTTGAGCCATTTGCTCTTCATTCCGTTGTATTATAAAAATGGCTTCAAGGTAATTCTCAGAACCTTACTGAGGTGTGGCCTAAATGCATCAAAACAAAAATATGCAACATACAATTTCTAAATCAGTTATTTTATTTAAAAAAAGAATACTAAATATACACTACTGAGATTTTTCTAACTGTTAAATTAGAGAAAGAGGGTTAGTTTAGTTTGGTTTCTTTTAGGGACAGAGCCTAGAGATGACCAGGTTATCACAGGAAACCTTGTGCCATGTACCCTACTGTAATAATGAAGTTTGTTCTATTTTGGCAAAGCTATTTCTAGATGATATTTTTCCACTCACAATTAGTTGTGTAACAAAAAAGAGACCGTTCTCTGGTGCCTGGTAATAACAATTAAAGGTGAATTTCTCCAGAATACTGTGTGGCTTAAAAAACAATATTATTTTGGATGACCTAGTAACAAACCTGACCCCTAGGACTTTCCGGTGACCTCAGAATTGATTACTTGAACAATTCAGAGATGGAAACTCCGTGCTGATAATTCAGAGATGGTTGAGGTCCCATTGTAAACCAGGCGGCTCAGCTTTCCTGGTAGCCATACCTGGAGCACGGGGGAGAGGGGCGTGGGTTCTCTAGGCAGCAGTGACCCTGGGAGATGCAGCCTGCTGAATCCATTCCTGTTTACTAGAGAGAAAGTGGCTGAAAAGAAAAAAGATTGTCCACAGCATCCCCGGGAGGAGAGAAGAGGAAGGATCCAAGGGAGGGGGGAAAGGAAAAAAAGTATTGCTTCTGGATGAAAAAATTAATGAGCACAGGACACAGATGACCCAAATAAGTCAGTGCAGAGTATAAGCCTCCTGACAGCCCTTTGTGAATCATCTTGGTGAGGTGTGGCGTGTCACACAGCACACGATTACCTTTTCATGGCGAGAGTTTCGCTGCTCGGAATTGCAGATGATGGATTTCCTTGCTGGATTGAGTTCTGGAGTGTGCTTGGGAGGAGAGAGCTGGAGGCGGCTGAGCTGGAGGCTCCGATTCCCTTGTACTCACTGGCAGCTGCCTTTTGCTGGCCTGCTCCTTGCACTTCATGGGTCCTGCGCGGTGCGTCGGGCGCCAGAAACAACAGTCGTGTCAAGTCGCACTTCGGGACTGAACAAAGTTATCTCTGTCCAGCATGTTTCCAAGTGCAATGAAAAAAAGGTATGAACAGATGGACGAACTTACTTGTTCCATTCCCCCTCTGGTGAATCTTATAAGCTCTTTTGCCCATGGTATGTCTGTTTTTCATGCTTTAATATTTTCCCCCAGATAAAAAACTGAGTATTTGAAAGTTGATTCTGGCAAAGTTAACCAGATAGTTCTTACGTTAATTCCACAGATGTGTTTATGTATTCATGTCTAAAATACTCAAATTATTGTTCTTGATAACCAGGGCATGTCAATAATTAGCTCTTCTTTTTAGACTTGAGAGACACTCTCTTAAATGAACAAGCAAAATATAAAAACAAAAAGGAGAGAGAAGAAGTTTGACTAACATGAAAGGAGTATTAGTGTTTTAGAATTTGTATTAATTGATGTACCAAATAATACAATAGCAATGAAATTATTATTAGTAATTAAAATGTAGCCTTTAATGTTTATTCTTATTTTTCTCTTTTATATTTTAATAACATATATTAGGTAAGAGTAATAAACCCTGCCATGTCAAATACAGGCTTCCTATATTTATTAATTTGCAGAGGGATGTGTGAGCCCAATTTAAGGAATTCTCTTTGAAAGGTAACATGGCTGAACATCAGATTTATAGTCAATGGTTCGTATATTTTAAGATCACAATTTACAGAAATCCCACTTTGTCTAAACTGCAAAACTTGTGTGTTTGGAACCACAAGTTTTTGTCAGAAAGGATTTCCTCTCACCTGCAATTTCCTCCTTCAACTTCCTAAAGTTAAGTACAGAGAACAAAATGCCATCCAGAGTAATGACATTGCCCTTGGACTTGACTCCAGAAAGAACAAAGGAGCTTTGCACCTTCAGGACTTCCCTCTCTTTAGGGATTAGGTGATGTCAGCCTGATGGTTCTCTTTGGTATCATAACATAATTTTGTGCAAAACTATTATGAATAAAAGAGGTAAAACTCAAAAAATTGTAGAACTAGTCTCATTTTGACAAGGAGGAGAGTGAGTGCTATGATAGTGCTCACTGACTTGAACCAAGAAGGAATATTAGAATTTCTATTTATTGTGACTACAATGACAGAATAATGAAATTGATATATTGGTGTATTTTTTCCAAAGTGATTGATAGCATCTGAATAAAACTTGTGAATCTAACAAAATATTTAAAGTTTTACCATGTTAATGAGCGCTGTACTGGGTAGAGTTAATGCTGCAAAGATGACTCAGACATAGTTGTCACAACACCACCTGTCTGCCTGTGGAAGGGGCAGAGGCCAGAATTTGGGGTTTGGCGTAGATTTAATGAGGCTGAAATGTTTGTTGCCAAGGGTGGGTAGAGTAGAGGCAGCATGCTCCTCCAAGGGTAGACAATGACTATATTAAGAAAAAAACTTCGTGATAAATTGCAGGTTAGTGTTTTTCAAGCATATTATTTTGTATATATAAATATATTTTTTCCCATCAAGTAACTTGCTAATGCCCTTGCTGTGGCACAGCGCCTGGGCTTGCCGCCTCCAGTGTGGCTGAGCCCACACCGTCCTGCAGCTGCAGGCGACAGGCCACGGGAGCTTCCTCCTATTTCTCTCCCAAAGGAACCTGCCTCTGGACTGGGCTGAGTGACCCACCATTGTCAGCTCACCCAAGAGAACTGACTGGGGAGTACATGGCCATGACAGTTCCTCATGGTTGTCATCCAAATGCTTCTGACACTACACATGGCTGCTTCTTCACGGGCCCTAAGAGAGACGCATGCCCTCCTGACTCAGTTCCCTCCACCATGTGCTGCCACTTGGGGCTGCCAGCCACTGTCATGGGCTTAGATCCCTGCACTAAATGTTCCTGGCCAGTTAGACTTTGACAAGGTACTTAATTTCTCTGATCTGTGTCCCCTTCTGAGAAATATGGATCATTATAAGATTTGATAGGACAGGTAGTTGTAGGTATCCAGTGGGTAACAGGTGAGAAAGATTCTGCCAGGGCCTGTCCCAGAGCAGAATCCCATCAGTCACATCCGCTAACCTTCTCTTCCCTCCTGCCTCCCTCCCTCCTTTTTTCCCTTCTTTTCTTTATATACTTCTTGCCTGTTTTCCTTCTTTTGCTCCACTTGTTTTCATTCTTTGTTTTATTTTATATTATTTTATTTCATTTCATTTTTGAAATGTAAGAACCACAAAAGAAGGATCCATGCCGTATTGGGCAAAATTCAGAAAAGAAAGAGATTTCTGACCATCAGAGGCATGAAAGAAATACTCCGGAAGAGCATTTGATGTAGGTCTTGAAGTTTGAATAGACGTGGAAAGACAGAAAGATGAAGGCCTTGCATCCTAGGTCACAGTGTTTGTCTTCTGTTAGGCAGTGTGAGGGTCTTGGAAAATTTTTTAAATAATGTCATCCATATATTCCAGGGAGTTGATAATTGAAAATGGCATTTATGATTAACTGAATAGGTAGGAAAGTTTGTGGGTGGGGCGAGGACCCGTTTCAGAGGGTTCGAATCGGAGTAGTGACACATGAAATGGAAAGAGCTGTTGAAACAGGAACTGTGATCTCGTGGGACTCCAGCTAATTGTGTGGAGGGAGCAAAGCATGTTCATGGGAGTAAAGGCGATTGAGGCTAAGGCTTCATGACTGGAGGGATGGAAGTGCTGTGGTCATAGAGATACAATGCATTGAAGGAGGAGGCTTGTAAGGAAGTTGAGGTGCCAGCTGGAAATTTGGGAAGTCATGTTTCCAACGTGATGGTAAATATAAACCACGGATTTTGACATAAGAAATGTCTCCGGATAATAATTGTCAGAGGAGAAAAAGGCAGCAATGAGATGCTCTGAGGGATGGTGAGACTGATTTTTTGGGTGGTGAACAATGATCCAGAGAAATCAGAAGAGGAACCTGACTACTCAGGACAGGGTAATATAAACTCTAGAATTTGTTGTCAGGATTTTAAATCAAGGCTCATTTCCTATTAGTGGTTTCAATGTAAGATTCGCCACCTTTCTGGGTGTTACGTCCAAAGAAAAATTTATTTGTACCTCTTCCAGTTTTTTAAAATTAGTATTCAATGTGTGAAAGTTGCAAATTCCAAAACCTAGTTTACTTAAGTTCTTAAGTTCAACTCAAGCACTCATTATTCTATTTATAAATCTAATACAGTTTAGTAATTACTTTCCAGGGGACCTGGAAATTAAATTTCATTAAATATTTAAATAATAGCATTCATAAATTTAATATATTCATTTTTCTTTTTTCAGCTTTTTAAAGGTCTAACAAACTAAATTGTCCTAAGTTCTGGAGTAATCCACATAAATATAATATACTAAATTTATAAGTATGGTAACCCTTAAGTTTTCATAAATATTAAAATATTGTCTTATAAACTAGTAAATTTTTCTAATGTTTATAATTAAAATGACATCTAAATAAATTACCTGATCTTAAGTCTGATAAATACATAAAACAGCAAATATATACAAATTATTTCTAAAAACAAAAATGTAAGTGTACTGGGCTGGTTTTTGCCTCATCGGCTTTGTCCCTGATTCTAACCTTGGCGAGTTTTAAGAAAATTTATACGCTAGACTAACAGCTAGACAAGTGTACCCCACAAGGTCTGGTCTCCTCAGTAACCATTCCCTTTGTCTTCCTCCAGCTTAAAGGCTGGAAAGTGAAAATATTCAAATTCTCAGCCTCTCTTGCAGCCACAGGGGGCCCCTTGACATACTTCTGTCCAATGAGAAATACGAGTATACAGGATTTGTTGGTCTGCTCTTCCCTAGCATCTTGGCATCCACTGTGGCCTCCTCACATGTCCAGCTGGGCCTCAGGGTCAGGATTTAGAGCCTCAATTTTAGACTCTCACTTGCGCATTGACTATCTCTGGGCCACAGGAAACATGCATGAAGTACCTTTATTTCCCAAACTGCTGCACTGTACTCAGCGTCAGGGTCTTGCCCTTGGGATGCTTCCAACTGGAACTCATCAGTTCTTGCCCCAATTAGGCATTTAGCTCTTCAGAAGGTCTATTTTTCATAACAGATTTATTGAGATACAATCATATGCCATATGATTCACCCATTTAAGTGTCCATCCAATGTTTTTGGCATACTCAAGGAGCTGTGCAACCATCACCACAATCTAATGTTAGAACATTGTCATCATTCACACAAGAAACACCATATTCGTTAGAATTCACTCCTCCTTTTCTCCTTCCCCACAGCCCTCAGCTAACCTCCAGTCTATCTCCCATCTGTCTCTATAGGTTTGCCTTCCTGGGTATTTCATATAAAGGGAATCATACAATAGGTAGTCTTTTGTGACAGGCTTTTTTCATTTAGCATAACATTTACAAGGTTCGTCCATGTTGTAACATATATCGATACTTTCTACCTTTATTGTCAAGTAATATTTTATTTATAGATTTACCACATTTTATTTACCCATTCATCAGTTGATGGACATTTGGATTTTCCCTAGTTTTTTGGCTTTTATGAATAATGCTGCAAGTTTTTTGTGTGGACTTATGTTTTCACTTCTCTTAGGTATGCACCTAGAAGGAGAATTCTGGGTTACATGGTGACTCTTATTTAACCTTCTGAGGGACTGCCAGACTGTTTTGCACAACGGGAGCTCAATGTGATGGCCTCACTGACACTGCATAAGGGTTCCAATTCCTCCACCTCCTCACCAGAACTCTTATTTCACATGATAGCCTTCCAGCCTTCTGTTTCAACAAGGACGAGGGATTTAAGAGTCACCTCTCTGGTTTTCCCCAATTTCCTTTCCACAAGTTCCATATGCTGGGATCTGACCCTTCACTTTCTCATGCTGGGTGTAGGCTCTTCAGGCCTCACCTGAAATGTCCATTTAATATCAGGTTACAAATGAATTACCTTTAGATACACGGCTCTTCTATTTACTATCTCCCCACCGCTCCCTATTTTGGGCACAGACCTCCTCAGACTTCATTAGAATGTGCTACCCTCTCCATTTTACCCTTAAAATGAATTACATTTTATATGACTGGCTTCCCTGAAAAAAATAGACTACTGAAAATAGTCATGAATCACAACTGAGAGGATTTCTATCTCTAATGAGAAATTAATTTTGCTGGCAAATATGTGTGTATTTCTCTGATTTCTTATATCCTTACGATCCTTACATTTTGGATAAAATGGAGTTGAGGTGGCTAACCCAAAGAGCAATAAACTCAATATAGAATAAACTGGGCAAAGGAAAGTAAAGATGGGGAAAAAGCTAGGAAAAAGTAAGGTTCACAAATGCTTGGCATTGCCACATTTGCCCAAGGTGGGCACAGGTATGGGTGAATCCCCTGACTGTCCAAACAGAGGGATACACAGTCAGTGTCACAGTTTGACGTATTTGTAAGACATAAAGAATGTAATTGCTGAGGACAGTCGTGCATTTTCCTTAGAGACAACTGCCTCCTCTGTGTGTCCATAACGGGAATGTGGAAGGAAGAGGAAGACTAAAAGGCAGCATCACCCACATCAAGTGCAGGCATGCTCAAGCTCTTTCCTGGAACTTTCCTCAGTGCAAACAGAAGGCACATAGGCAAAGGTTGTTGTTCTTGTGAACAGAAACATGACGTTCATTATTAGTGTTGCTGTGGACATCGCCTCACTGTGGCCCTTCACAGGAACACAGACCCATTTTAAAACTATTAGTAGATATCTTCAATTATGACAACAGTTCTGCCTTGTAACTTTTTTCCCATAAAGTTTTCACATCAATGTTAAATTAAAAATAAAAAACTTTCTTTCCAAAAGTTGTGGGTTATCTGTAGGGTGAAATTATATATAGGAAGTCATTCTTTGGCATTCACTACATTTTGTACAATATTTAAATCTTCTTCCTTGGTCTTGTTTTTCTTCTTTCCCTGAAACACTGCTCATGGGTGTTAAAAAGAACCAAAAATAACAAATTTTTAAAGTGCATCTGGCTCCCTGCAGTAGATATTAATATATGTGTTCTCGGGGCTGTCTTGTTGAAAAAGCAAGATGAGGAAAAGAAGGATGGAAGATATCATATAAGGAAAATGAAACCATTCTTAACAGTTGTAACACCACTTACACAAGTTAAAATAAGATTCTCCCCCTGAAAAAAACAGCAGCTCAGCTGGAGAAGGATTACTTCACAAATATAAAGCAAATCCATTGAATGCTCAAGGGCACCATGGTCAGGTGACAAATACACAAAGCCTTTTGTCTCATTGTGGTTACAGTCAGGTTTGAATAAAATTCAGAGGCAATGGTTTACTGAGGCCAGAATGAGCAATGCATTGGCACTGACCACAGCTCGGAAGAAAAGAAGTGAATTATTAATTGTGCATACAGATTTCTTAAGTCTGCTTCTACTTCATGGACACTTTCATCTGTTTTTAACATGTTTTATCCAAAATTACTTAATGAGATTACCTAAAGGGGATATTTTTATAAATACTCCCTTGTGAAAAATACAAATGGTTTTGACTTTAATGAGTCGAAATCTGAAAAACATTTCCTAAATGTTTTTCCCCTGCAGTGGTGGAGAGAATAATAGATCTTAATTTTGAAGCTATTGAGACATCTTAAAATATGGAGTCTGGAGGAAAAAACAAACCCATCTCTAAGTAGGAGGACTCTAAAACTCCCTGAAGCCATTGAATTACAGAATTTAGCTGATGAGAAGTAGGCTGCTTTCAAAAATAGGCATCTGAAATAACAATGCTTCTCTGGAAACACCTTCTGTCTGCTTTGTTGATGGCTGTGTTGTTCCCTCCCCACTTCCTGGAGCAGTGGCCAGCACTTAGGAGTTTTCAATGAACACCTGTGACATGAATGAATGAGTGATAAGCTTAAGTAGCAAAATGTATGAAGGAATGAATGTTGTCTAGTAGAGCCTCAGGTGACCGGTGCTAATGAATGGAGGAGACATCATATTTAGCATCAAGATTATTGGCACTTCTATGGCTTCTTCCCTGATATTTGAGTTGGCATCCCTAAAAATTTGAAAGCGTTTCTTTTCAATTTTATATACACTATTATATTGAATTTTCCATGGTTTCCTGAACAAAACTCCAACTGCTGTCATGAAATAAGTCAAGTGAGTCTGAATGAATACATTTTTCCATGGTTGACATGTCTGTGGCTTATTGCTGAATAGTCTAAATATTTAGTTACAAATATTTATTTTTCTGGAAACTGTGACTATGAGGTACATAGTTTCTTAATAAAAAATATTACAGGAGAGCAGGATGACAGCTAAGGCAGGGGAGGGATTGAGCAAAATGGGAAAAGGACTCATGGACATGGACAACAGTGTGGTGATTGCAGGGGGATGTGGTATAAGGGTATTTAATGGTAATGGAAAAAATACAATAAAAATAAAATGACAACTAAATACATATGGAATAAAATTAATGGATGAGGGACAAACCTATGTAGCAAACCCTTGGGTTAATTAATACAGTGTTTTTATTACTTTATATATTCATGAACATGTTTGAAGTAAACTAATTCATTCTAATATATTTTGAGGCCTCTGTTCTGTGTCAGGTATTCTGGATACAGGAGAGATACCAATGAATAAGCCTAATTCTTTGCTCTCATGGAGCTTGCAATCTAGGAGAAAGACACAGACGAATGAACAAATTTTAAAATAATTAAAATATATTATTAATTAGTTGTGATGTAGTAAAGTAAAATAAAATGGAGTGATTAAAATGAAGCATGGTAATAGTGCTACTTGAAAAATGTTTTCAGGGAAGCAAGAGAGTAAGCCTTGCAAATGTCTAGGAAAAAAGCTGTTTCAGACAGAGGAAAGCAAAATGCAAAACCTCCTGAGATAAGAATGTGCTCAATTTGTTTACAGAACTAGAGGAGAGCCCAGTGTTTGGAGCAGAGTGAGCCAGCAGGAGGCTGGGCACACGTGACAGCAGAATAATGGAGAGGCAGACTGTGTGGGTTCTCCCGGATTGTGGTCATGCTGGGCTTTGTTCTAAGCATGATGGCACTTCATCAGAGAGTTTGCAGTTAGAGAACTTGATCAGGTTTATATATTTAAAAAACCAGTGTGTCTGCTGGGGAAAATTCACTATAAAGGGCAAGTAGAAGCAAAGAGAAATGTTCCCAGGTGAGAGAGGATGATGGTTTGAACTGGTGAGAAGTGGTCCAGTTTGAGATATCTCAGCGGTCTAGTTTGAGAGCCTGCAGTACACCTGCTGCATAGGATAAAGTAGAAGGATACTAGTCAAATGGATCCCTACGTGTGTGACCTGAAAATCTGGGTGAATAGTAGTGCCATTTAAGGAGTACTACAGCAAGACTGAGGAGCATAAAACAAGACTTCACTTCTGAGTCTTTGAGCCGCAAGCTTTGAGACACACTTTAGACTTCCCAGTGGAGATGTAAAGCAGCTGGACAAATGAATCTTGGGATAGTGAGACTGGAGATATAAAACTGAATGCCAGCAACATTTAGATGGTTTTATTAAAACCATGGGATTAAATGAGATCATCTCAAGATTTTTTTTCTCAAAATATCTCTGATCTCTGCTGAAGGACCTTTCTGTTTTTCCAGTTTGCTGTGGACTTAATATTTTGTTGAATACAGTAAAAGCAAATTAAAGAGAAAATAAAATTAAAGCTTAAAGGGTAGAAAAGTGAGACATCTATACTAGAGTCAAGAACAAAACATAAAAAAATAAAGTATAAGTGTAATAAAGACGTGCAAAATTCACATTTGTGGTGTTGTTGGTGGTGGTGCTTTTATGCTATTAAATATAAAAGATATAAACTTGTCCTTACAAATAGCTGTAAAAGTTTCTAAACACCTATTCTGGCATTCCATACTTATGTTGCCCAGGTTGATAACAAGCAGAGGCTCACTGGGGATGAGTGCAGAGAGAAGGAGCCCTGGGCCTCCAACTGTAGCCCTCAGCAAGATGAGGGGGAAAGTGGGACGTCATCCGACTGTGGTTCCCAGAATCCAGATGAAGATGTTGTTTCAAGAAAAGTGAGGCAAATACGCACACACAGACACCGAGGTCTGTCCAGGAGGTATCCAGCCATGTACTATGAAAAACAGAGACAATTATTGAAGGAGATACAAGAAACATTGTACATAGGACAATGATACCTCAGTCCCTTTCAAAGTAGGCACCTGGGACCTCACACAGTTCTCATCACCATCAGCTATCCCATTGTATTTTCCTGAATCTCATCATTGGTCTGAAATCTCTGCCCTTTCAAAGGTGGTTTTAGTTTTGGGAAAAGCTCAAGTCTCAGGGTGCCAAATCTGGACTGTGGGGGGCTGAATCACCTCAGTAATTTGATGTTTCACAAAAAGACTCTGCACGAGACATGATGCATGAGCAAGCGTGTGGTCATCATGAAGCTGCCAATCACCAGTTGCCCCTAACTGTGGCCTTCTAAGTCATTCAGACAGTTTCTGTGGAGGAATGTTCAAGCTTAACACAAAATTTGATGCACACTCATTGCTCTATTACCTCAGTCATTTTGAATGAGAAGGTCACACAGTACACATGGTCCCTCGACAGTGTCTACCATCTCCACTGACTGGTACAGTGAAGTCACCATTGTTCACACATGTGTGTTCCATTCCACTCTCCTTGGCTGCCAGGTTACATCAATGTCTCACAAACTGTTCTTATCATATTAACAATGGCTTGACTTTTTCCAGACCTCATATATATGTGTGCATACATATATATGTATATACATATACAAAATTTAGTATATGCAAAATAACTGTTCCTAGCTATCAAGTATAGTGGTAAAATAGGCCAGAATGGATGAAAAAATGTTATTTAGCTTTTGCTCTTTTCTGTTTTTTTTTTTTTTACTTTTTTTATTGTTGTTTAGGTACGGTTATTGTTAAGCTGCTTTTACTCTTTTCTTCCCCCATAAGCTTTCGTGAGGATACAGTTCTACCGGTCTTAACTTTGTCTATGCATGGTCTGTTGTAGGATGGTTTGGGGACAAGCCTGAATGAAGAAGCTCAGAAAGGGAGAAATAGGATCACCAAGGTTAAAGTTAGATCCAACTTTTAAACATCTTCTCCCTAAAAGCATAAGCCAAGCGGCCTAACTCTTAGTTTGGAGGCTGGGAGGTCAACATGGCCATTGTAGTCATTATTAAATCAATCATTTATATTTATTCAGGCCATTCTTATGTATTATTAGCAATAGATATTATCTCAGTCAACATGTTCTCTGAATCAGGTCAACCCTGTTAGTGGCACTCTTGATTTCTAAGCAAAAATTATTTATTCAGGCAAAGAAAAAGTATATCTATGGACAACTGTTAGTTGGTTCAAATGTACACATGTAGATCCAACATTAGCTTCCTACCTGGTGTGGAGCCAAATGGAATTTCACAGTCTGGGTTTTCCATCTATAACTTTTGCATCCATTTATAAATATTGCCCCATAGCTCTTGCTTAGTCTGGTGCTTGTCTCTGCTCATCCCTCCACTCTCTTATCACCCTCTCTGTAGCTGAACCTGGACCATTTCCCAGCTTGATGTTAGGGCTGAAGCCCATTCTAGTACACTGCTGTAATTCTTCTTAATTACCCATGAAAACTTAAACGTCTTCTGGCTTACCCTGCTCCCAATATGACAGTGTTACCTATATCAGTGGTTCTCAGCCAGGGGTGATTTTTCTCCCCAGGGAACATTTCAAAACTTCTGGAGACATTTTGATTGGCACAGCTGGGGGGTGGAATACTACTGGCATCTAGTGGATGGAGATCAAAGATGCTTCTAAATATTTTACAATGCACAGGACAGCCCCTGACAACAAAGAATTATCTGCCCCCAAATGCCAGTGGTGCTGAAGTTAAGAAATCTTGCTGTATACCTCACTGTTAATTCATTTACCATTTTATTCTCCATGCTAATACTTCTTTTCCCTTAATATCTCAGATGCTTTCAGTTACTAATTATATTTTATTGTATAATAAAAAAGGGCAAAAATGATCCAAATGCACAGAGTAGAATGCTGGCTAGTTAATATAATTCTATGAGGAATAAAGCAAACATGTCTTTATCATTTCAAGACTTCAAATTCAAGTTGTGAGTTAAGTTTGTAAGGACTTGAAAGTTTTATTGAAAGTACATCCTCCGTCATTGCACAGCGATGTTGATGCAAAAGGACCTCGGGAACGAAAGGAACTGAGAAAATGTCTGAATTGGAGAGTGGTTTCAATGAAGGGCACGGCATTATTTCTGAGTGCCTCTGTGCTTGGACCTACACAGCATACCAAAGTACTTACCTAAAGAAGATTTCCTTGGCAGAGCCCAGGGATCTCTGTCCCAAAAAAAAGGATCACATCGGGCAGATAAATTGCAAAAAGATACTCCTTTCTGCGCTTTCCACTTGCGAGCCAGATTTTGGTGGTACATACTGGGATCCAGCATTGCTTTGCCAGCTGGGCCAGGTACTTTTATGTAGAACACGCCTGCACAGAGGTACGCAGCAGCTCTGCTGGAGTAGTATCCTTGTGATAAGGGTTATTATTATTTTAGGGTTCTTTCTTTACTGCACAAATATTTGTTAACTGCCTACTTTGTGTCTATTGTAAGCACTTGAGTACGCCAGTGAATAAAGTAGGTAAAGATCCCTGCCCTCTAGCATTTATATTCCAGGGGGGGTTACAATGTCATGGAGGCTGCATTTTAAAAGTGTATGATATAAAATTCATAATAACTGTATACCGAGGTGAAAAATAATAAATTGCTGAAGAATTTAATCATTAGGTACAGAGAGTAGTGACTTGGTTTAAATCTTACCACTGCCTTGAACTGGGTTTTCTTCTTGCTGAAGAACGATCCAGCTGACCTCATCCTGAGGTCCAGGGCAGCTGGTTTCTTGCGGCACTGGCTATAATACGGTTCTCTCACCTGAAGCTTTTCCTAATGTCCTGGTTTAGTGATGAAGGAAGCATTTTACCTCCTGCATGACTCTTAACACTTCCAGCAACTTCACCTGCCGTTCCTGGCAAGTCTCTATTTGAACATTTGATTTAAAAGGGCCATTCTGAATTTATGAGACATTTCCTGCTTTTTCATTTGCTTTTTCGCCCTTGGGCACCCAAAGCCTGTGTCTTGGGCCATATTGGTCCAAATATTTCTATGTGTGTGTGTGTGTGTGTTCTGTTTTGGGGTTTTGAGATTTCTTCTGGCCCAATGTCATAAGTGGCTGCTTTACTCCAGTTTCGATATACCACCATCCTTTTACCCATAGCCCCAGAGCAAAGCAAGTAAAGGAACCAAAACCCAAAGATAAAGCTGATAAAGCAGGCAGCAGTGAGCAGCTCATGGAAGTGGAACGCAGCTGCAAGTGTGGTTGCCAAAGTGTGAATTACCCTCTGTCTTCCTTTAAAATCTAGGAGAAAACAATGCCCACATCTACATGATATAAATTACTGAGCTTAGTCATGTCTGTTCTAACACATGTTGACTTATACCTATTACACTGAGAGAGAAAAATGAGACCCTGGCCAGGTAACTCAGTTGGTTAGAACATTGTCCCAATAGGCCTAGGTTGAGGGTTTGATCTTCGGTCAGGGCACATACAAGAAGTAACCAATGAATGCGTAAATACATGGGACAACAAATTAATCTCTCAAAATCAATAAAAAAGAGGGATATGAATGCATTTTTTCAAAAAAGACTTCATTCAGATGCTATCATTCAAACATATTTCTCTTTCTGTCTTTTGATTCTGAGGTGCTATGATTTCTGAAGATTGTGTGCTTTTAGGGAGATATCTGCCTACTATTTAGTAAAACTAGCCTTGTATATAAACAAACCATCCTAACTATTATTGAAACCTTGCCTGTTGGTCCCTTAAGTCTCTTTCTCCTTTCACCTTTTCTTGATCAGTTGCTAGGTGGTAACTAGTATTTGGGGTACAGAAAGGGGACCATTAGGAGACTGAAGGATGTCCATACTGTGATAGACGAACTTGAAACAAGGGTTCTCACATGAACTTTGAGGGTCTGATTGGGACTCACATGACTTGAGACAGGCCAGACTTCCTGTTGTACGAAGAAGTCATCCATAGCTATGGGCTGGCCCGGGAAGCCCTTGGCTGTGTTTGCTTTGGAATCTACTAAGAATTTTTGGTGTCTTCTAGGTGAATTTTGACTTGTTTTCAAGGCTTGAGAGTACTATAAACCACAGGATTCCTATATAAATTAAGTAGAATCATGTTTCTTCCTGTCATGTTGGAGAGTGAGTATTATAATAAGCGGAAGTAGGTGGGACTCAGAGTTTGGTGACAGTTTTTAATAACATGTGTCAAAGAGAGGAGTGCAGTGGGCATGGTCTGCAACAATGGCTTCTCTTAAAATGCCTTTGTGTTTAGTGTTTGGGGTATTTGTTCTCATTATTTTTGTATGGGCTTATATAGGAGATCATATTCTTTTGTCAGATTAATATTTAAGCAGGAATGTGTTCCCTGGGTGCATGATGATTACCCAGGAGCAGGAGGGCAGTCCAGGAGTATGCAGCTCAGCAGTCAGGAAACTGGTAAAGGATTAAAAATGGATAACCCACACAGTTACTCCAGATACATGCAGCAGAGCTGCCAATTCCCAGTGTCACTCTGGAAACATCAGAGAATGGAGAAACAGACAAATCACATTACCTCAATAAGTCACTTTAAGGTTTAGAGGCAGAGTGAGTTGCCCTGCAAAAATTTTAATACCTTAATTTTATTTCTTGTCAATCTGCAGAATTTTAGTTTCTAGAGCACACAATCACTCCTCATGGAAAATGCACCTGGGGTTAAGAATAGAAAGTAGAATATTTCTTTTTAATCACAGGGAAGGAGCTAGAGGTTTTTGAAATAAAATCTTGTTGGGGGGAAATGAAAGGGGATACGTGCGGCAGTGGTGTTCTCCGGAGACACGAAGGAGCTGAGATGGATGGGAGGGCTGTTGGCTTGAGCTTTGTCGTGAAGTTTTCAGGGGGAGAAAATGTCAGGAAAAGGAAACGTAGTTTGAGAAGTAATTAACAGAGCTGGGTTTCCCAAAGCATTTTGTTTTGTTTTCTTTTATCTTAATCTCATACCATGGCATTTCTACAACCCATCTATACCAAGGCAAGTAACAGGAGGTGAGACTTGAGAATGTCAGAAGCATTAGGAGTTTAAATTTTTTTTAAACCTGGAAAAATATGCATCTTAGTATGCAACAAAATAATTTACAGGCATTGAATCTGTAGAGGAAGATCTTAAAAAATAGATGTGATCAAGGAATGATAAATGGAATTCAAGAGCATGGTGTTATGATTGCTGATTTATTATGTACCAAAACACATAGTACATCATTTACCGCATTTGTTTATTGCTTCATTTTAGTAAATGTACATATATTGATAGAGACTTGTATAAATTCACCCCTAACCCCAGTCCCTCGATCCTTCTTTTACAATCATGTCCAAATTCACCAACAATAAATTATCCTTCTAGAAGTTTCTTGGGGAACTGTAAACCACTCCAGAGATGACTGCGCTTTCACTCACCGTCATTCTTGTTTCAGAGTGATGTATCCAGGGATTTGTCCTTGGTTTAATCAATCTTTTTCTTCAGCAAAATGTTAACTTTAGGGCAAAGTTGTTTCTGTTGTAATAAGACTTTGAACGTTTCTGTTACTGCAATTCAAGTCGTACTGGGCTGCCAGAAAGCTGCCAGACTCAGGGGGCTGTGATCCCGCCTGCAGGGAGGGCAGAACCTCAGGAGGAGGCGTGGGCTAGGCCCTGCCAGCCGCAAGCTCTCTAGGACACTCTCTCTGTCTTTGCTTTCCCCTTCTAGTGTTTGCCACTGATGAATTCACTGAGCACTTGACTATCTCCTACTTTGTTCTTTCAGCAGGCCATTTGTTTATTTGAGCGCTTATTTTGGCAAGTGAATAATCAGCTATTTGAACGAGCTTAAGGGCAATCAACGGGAATATTTGACCTCAACTTTAGATGATACACATTTTTAATGTTAGAATGTGTGACTTAGCAGAGCGATTGATCACAACTGGCTTGCTGTGAGCACTCATCAAAAGCTCTAAAGTACACACATAAAACAAGTCTGAAAAGCCCTCCTCCTTGTCGAAATCCTGTGACTTTTTTTAAATTTGTGGATAAGGAGGTGTGGACAGGCGATTCTCACAGTTCTTTGTTCTAGAGATCAAATCCACAGATCTACATTGTATTGCTTTCCCCCTTAACAACTTTAGTTAGTACTTATTACTTGTGTTCTCATTGCACACTATTAATCAGACTTAGTTAAGTGATTTAATCTCTTTCTCATAATGCATGTGTTGTTTCCTAGAAGGTGTAGCTATCTGAGGGGGGAGTAAAAATAGTGGGGTCAGGTAATGACACATATTGCTTTAGAGCAATAGTCTTCAATTCTTACTGTCTCTAGCCTGTGTCAAAAGTTGTGCATTTACTAACTTGGTTGTATTTATTTGGGACGGGGTCAGCAAACTATGGCAGGATGAGCAATAATGTTTTCAGGAACATGGGGAGCCCTAGACTGTGCAGTAGACGTGGTTCTAGCCTTGATTTCAGCACCAGTGCAGTTTAAAGTTGTGGATGAACTCATTTACATGAGTCTTTCAGAACACTTTCATGAGTCTCAGCATTCTCACCAGCAGAATAGGTAGGATATAATAGATCAGTGGGTTTCTAACATGAATGAGCAACAGAATCGACTAGAGGACTTGTTTAAATGCAAACCACTGGGCCTCCCAGATTCAGCAGGGTTGAGGTGGGGGTCTGAGAAGTCGCCTGTGTAGCATGGTCCCAAGTGATGTTGCTACTGCCTTTCCAAGGACCACACTTTGAGAATCACTGGATTGGCGATTTCTCTCACCTCTTCCAGCATTTACTTTAGGTGGCCATCTCATGCCAGTGGCTGCACACCATAGCCTAAATGGAGTTTCTGAATGCACTGTCTGTGGCAGATACAATTGGGGACATGCTACCAGTTGACTTTAATAAGGGCAGAAACTTGGATCAGTTTGACAGTGGGGAAAGCCCAAGATATTAATAGTAGCCCTGAACTTAGTGCTGAAAAACTGCAAAAAGTTGGTGTATGGGAGTTTAGTGTCAGGGAGAACACACTGGGGATGGCTGTAGGGAGCTGGCATGCCGCTGAAGTGGTGAATTCAGTATAAGTGATGCGATAGATTTCAATAAGTTTATGTACATATTGGATTAAAAATAATTTTGATTCACAAGTCTGCAACTGAGCAACCAATGCTTTTGAATTTCTACCATTAATGTAACTTAATATCAATGAGAAAATTATGATGTTCCATAAATTAAGAGAAACAACATCAAGTTGTGTCTGTAGCACTATATCCTGTAGCAACTGTGGAATAAACACACGTGCACCCACACAAACAGCATCAACTCACCAGAGTGTTGGCTTTCTTCTCTGTTGTTTGGACTCAACAGGCTCTATTAATGGTTCTGGAAAGGATTAAACCCTTGGCTTTTTCAGTGTTGCCCCCAATATTATCAAGTTGTTTTCAAGTACATTTCACTTCCTTCTATTAGGAAAACCCTTGTTCACTGCAGGGGCCAAAGTACATGACTTCTAGATGCAAACAGGGGAATGACAGAGGAACTGGTTAACACAATTCATAACTACATATTTTTTTCTTTCTTGAATGTTCAATGATGGGAAAATAAAGGGGAATAGCTTAAGTTTATTTCTTAGTATTTATAGTCTCATCTGCTGTTGTTCAAGATTTCTGAATTTTTAAAACTTTTTCCAAAACACCATAATGATCCTTAGATTTTTTATACCACATTATTGGCAGAAAACAAGTTTGTGATATATACAGACTCTGTCCATCCTAGAAAAGGCTTAGCTTAGGAGAAGTTTAATTTTATAATTTAGTAGGTAAAAGTGGACCTGTGTGCACTGGCAACAAAAAAAATGTGATATGTGATTGAGGATTTTCAGTAGATCCCAGCCAAGGACATCTCTAAGCAAAAAAAAAAAAAAAAAAGGAAGGAAGAAAAGAAAAGAAAAAAGAAAAGCAAGAACAAAGGAAGGAAAGGATTAAGCCTTTGAAAACATGAAGGAGCAGGCATAAAAATGAATTCCAACATTTGGCTAGTTCTGCTGGGTGTGTGTGTTGGGGGAGGGAAGATTTTTCTCTTTCTTTCTTTCTGATTACAAATAAAAATTACATCGTCCAACCCATATTATGGGAAGGCGGTTTCTGCACACCAGGAAGCATAAAGCTCTCAGCAAATATCTATACTTTGTGTGAGCATACAAGCTTAGGAAGCCTCACTTTACAATTTAAGCGAAGACAATTTTCAAATGATGTATCCAGGAGAAATAGCCTTGGCCTCTTACCTTTATTTCTCTGCCAAGATGAACATTTCCCATTATATCTGGAAATTGTCAATAAGCATCACTGAGCCAATACAAATTCTTAACCAGTAAGAAATAACCAGACACATAGTATTAGCCAATCAGAATGCTATAAAATTTGATGGACAGTTTACAGACTGTTGCAAGGACAATTGCTGAAATAAACTGAGAAAGATTATCACAGAAGAAACCTGTTGCATTCCAATGCCTGAGCCAGAAAAAAACTTATTGCATTCGTTGAATCAACTGCATTCTGATTTTCTGTAGTGGTAGAGGGAGAGATGAGAGGGGAGAGAGGAAGGTAAGAAGGAGGGAGGGAAGATAATATGAATGAATGAATGTGAATAGTCAGCTTCTAGACTCCCTTACTAGCCAGTTACATGAAAAACATCTACTTTGTGAGAATTTGGCTCAGAACAAATCATTGTTATTTCCAGGTATATTGAGAATTTCCACAGTTCCAGGGTGAGCCCTGAAGCCCTCCAGTCTAGCTACTGATCGCATGTTTCTGAAATCTCGAAGGATTGTCCCAAGACCTGGCTCAGATTCTTTTCTTTGTTGTCACAAGTCTAGGTGGTGTTTTCAAATATTTTCCTCAAATGTATTTCATCCCAAAAATGTCAGCTCCATACATAATTTTTAACAATTCCTTACATCAAGAGAAAGTAAAAAAGACCAACCCTCTCAAAAACCATGCTTTTTAAACATTTCTTTCTACCCTCATATAAAATGGAATTATTTTATGTAGTTTTATGATAATATAACATTATTTTCAATCTTATCCCCTCCTTGTAAGAATTTCAGTATTAGCTGAAAGCACATTACTCTTTGTGTTCGCTTCATTTTAATAATCAATTGTTACCAAGAATTTCCACTTGGAAATATTTGGTCTGGTTGGTAATGATGCTTCCAGATGGCAAAAAAATGTGGATAGCAAAGGGCTACAAAAAAGGAAAAGCGCATCCTGATTGTATTTCTTACACACCCAGATTGTTCCCAGTCCACACTGTCTCCAAGAAAAAGACAGGTTTCAGTTGGAGTCTTCAGTCCTAACAGCCTTATCTGGCTGTGGGTATAATGGAGACTTGCAGAGTAAGTCCCTAACTGGTGAGACAAATGGACGGACCATTTGTAAAGTATCAGCATTGGATACCAATAGTTTAAAGCGATATGACTCTAGTTTTACTATCTGTGCCATTACTAATGAGGGAAAAGAAAGACTTCAAAGATCAAGTCCCCACAATAAAATGGGGGCTCTGAGTGTGAAGTGGGTCATTTTTAATGACTTGCCAAGAGCCACTTGTAAACATGTATAATAGAAGTCATTAAGAGATTCATTTCTGGTCAATTCTTTTCTAATTCTCGGGTGTTTTAATGAACTCATTGTGTTCTTGAACATTATCTAATACTAGAAATAGCCTTGATGGGCAAATAATGAGAAAGAAAAGGGGAAAATGTTTTGCAAATTACCAACTTAAGAAAAAGAAATTGCCAGCCTAATTTTTTATTCTCTGTATAGCACTAGGGTCAGTAGTTTGAGCAGAAGGGTAAATAGGAAGGTTTCTAAGTATTTTTTGCCTGGAAAGAGAGCTGGAGGTGGGGAGTTCTCCTTTAGTTGGCAGTAGTGCCTGTAGAGAATAGATTAACTGGTATTTCTGTGAACCTCAGCAAGTAAACTGATGTGTGTGGCTTTGGGAATCAGGGATAAATGAACAATGGCTGCCTTGTCATTTCAAATTCTACATCTTTCTCCTGTGTTAGAATCCTTTCCTAGAAGAGTGTGGATATTTTTTTTCCTTTAAAGGTAGGTTTTGTGGTTAGGAAAAGTTATCAGAGTGATGGTGAAGTAACTCCAAGGAGGCCATTAGGAGGAAATTGACTAAAGCTGTGCAGCTCTGCGACCTGGGCGCTTAAATGCCTTTACATTTTTTGAAGAAGGTTTCAAATTCTTGCTACACTCCTAGGAGGCTCTCGGACTTCAGACACTAATCCCAAGTACAGTCACCGAGTCCGGAAGACATCAGTTCACTGTGACAAACAGAAAGCTGAATTACATTCCTGCCAAAACCCTGTATAGATTTATTTTCTCAGCATCAACAACAACAAAAACCCTTTGTGACAAGATGATTTGCATTGTAGTAGAGATAGAGGTGGTGCGATCCCGAAGAATGAAGGATTTTCTTTGCATTCCAGCTCTGACGCCCAGTAGCCGTGCAGTGGCTTGGAGCCACGGAACTGCAGTGCTCTCATTAGTAAACTGAGAATGACTAGAATTTCCACTCAGGCTCTTTTGAGGATGTTAAGTAGGTTACATATGTGGAAACACTTTGTGTACTTAAGGCACTCTACAAATCTCCAAGGACTGAAGGATGGAGCCAAGTGGGAATAAGGCTTAATTCAGCCAAAATCGAGTCATCTCAATCAACCCCTTTATTGTACGTGTTCCTTTCTGCCCACAACTCATTGATTCCTGTTTTCGAGTGAGCAGATAAGTCAAATGGTTTCTGTTTCTTTCTGTTTTCTCCAGTTACATGCTGTTTGGCTCGGTCAGTACCTCTTTCTTGATCAAATGTTATTGGAAAAAAATAGCAAGGAAGAATCAGAGACTCAAACAGCCAAATAAAGCTAGCAGAGTGAAAGGCAGTGAATGAGCTGGTCCCGGGTCCCATTCATCCAAAAATCACAACCTCCCTTTAACATCAAAATATTTTGAAAATTACCCCATTAGTTAAAAAATTAAAAAGGCAAATGCTTAAACTATTTAAATATTTTCAAAAAACAGGAAAAAGATTAAAGTACAATAAGAAAATATATTTTAATATTTATATTATTTTGAGGATGGAAAGGACTAAAACATACTTTAGAATGTTTGTTTTCCCAATAGTTTAAAAAATGCATTTTCCACAGCAGTGGAATACTTTCTGATTAGCATAGAAAGTTCTTTTTTAAAGAAGGAACTGGTGAGACGGAGAAACACATCTCACTGCAGTCAGATGGGATTTGCACATGATCTGTCTTCAAAAGCAGCCATTTGGCCACACACGCAAACCCTTTACTGGGCTCCTGATTTGGTCCAGCAGCTCTGCTTCCGGGAAAACATCTGATGGAAATAATCCGCTATATACGCAATTATTTATCCACAGAGTGCTTCCCAACTAAGGAAAATTCTGTTCCTCAGGGAATATTTGTCAATGTCTAGAGACATTTTGGGTTGTCACAACTTGGGGAAGGCGGTGCTACTGCACGCAGTGAGTAGAGACCCCCATGCTGCTAAACATCCTGCAATGCCCAGGGCAGACCCCCCAAACTGAGAATTATCCAGCCCATGGTGTTCCAGTATGGCAGGTGGCAAATCCTGGTATACATGAATGTTTACTAATATACTAAATACCCAAAAGCAAAGGGCTAGCTAAATGTATTATGGTGCTTTTATATGATGGACAATTTTGCAACAATTAAAGTGTTACCAAAATATATCTAATGATATGGAAAGCTTTTCACAACCTATTGCATTAGAAAAAGGCAGTCACAGGTAGTATGATCCCATTTCGGGGTGAAAACATAGACTTAATAAAAGGTATCCATTGCCAGATATTTACAGGGGTTGTCCCTATATAACAGAGGGCGTGTGTGAGTGAATTATTTTTTAAAATATATTTTATAGCATAATTAACTTGAATTGCTTTTAAATTAAGAAAAAATTAATAAAACTAACCCTGGTAAATTTTAAAATCATATGATGGGTTTATACATGAGTTACAATTTTAGAATCTATTGATTGAGAAAACACATGAGAGACTGCTATTCTTATTCTATGAAGTCTTTAAAATATATGTGTATTCTTAGAATAGACACTACACATATTTGAAGTACAACAATGCACACATATGCTCACAGGTTATCATTCTTGGATTTGTTACGATAGTTGTGGCCCACACGTGAGCCTGAGGGGGGCACTCTCAACCCCTGACCCACCCCTAGAGGTCTGCAAAGGTGACGCTACCTTCTGTGCACTAGTAGGTATCTTCTTAGGCTTTTCCTGCCTATGAAATTGAAATAAGGTTGTCAGGGACTAAAGTAATTGGTTTAATCCTGTGTTAATATAATTCTATTAATGGCAGACCACATTTTTAAAGCCTGTTAACCATGAAAAGTAAAGTATAAATAGTATGGAATCCACAAATATTATGGACTCCAGTACTGTCAAATGATTTCATAAAATCGTTCATGGCTGTCATTTTACTAAAACTCAACCAGGGGCTTGAAAGGAAAATGTGATAATGAAATGACTTTCCATCTTTCTTAGATGTGATTATTCCCCGGCTCCATTGGCCACCTTTGAAATAACTTAGTACATGATGTTGACAAGCTTCTAAAGTTGAAGAAACAATTTTACTTGGACTTATTCACAAAATAATTATGCTTTGACATTAGGCTTTATGAAAAATATTTTTTCTGGGCCCTGGCTGGTGTGGCTGAGTGGATTGAGTGCTGGTGCTGGGGGGCAGGAAGGAGCAACAGGGGAAAATTGGGACAACTGTAATAGAACAATAAAAAAGAATATAGTCAATACTATTGTAATAATTTGTGCATGATACATGGGGTTACTAGATTTATCGGTGGATCACTTTGTAAGTTATATAAATGTCTAACCACTATGCTGTATACCTAAAACTAATATAATATTGAATGTAAATTATAATTGAAAAATTAAAAATATTCTAAGACTCTCTAAAAAATTAAAATAAATTTTTTTCTGGATTTAGTAGTATGTGTTCTGGAAATATAGATTATTTTACATTAACCCAAATTATTTGTTCAATGTTTATAAAATGCTAGTCTCAGAGGACTACTGATGACATGAATGTTCATAGATATTAACTACCACATTCATTCATTCTCCTGTTCAGAAAATATTTATTTAACTACCACTTTATGCCAAGGATCAGGAATATGACAGGGAAGAAGACAATGTCCCTGCCCCCTTGGAACTTAAGTCCTGATGAAGACTGGTAGCTGCTCATGAGGAGTTGGGGGTCTAGATGGGGAGAAGGCAGACTGAAACAAACCACCTCAGTGCAGCGTGGTACCGCCTATACGGAGGTTTGCACAGGCTGTCATCAGAACTGCAGCGGGAGACCTAACCCGGCCGGAGAGACACAAAGCCAGTGAACGCTGCATGATGGAAAAGAAAAGTAGGCATTTCCCACGGGGAAAATTATGGGGACACTGAGCCAACAAGGTAGAGCTTGGCATCCGCAGGGCTGTGTTGTGCCCAAGGAGGAACTGGCCTTTCTCTTGGAAAATGGAAGATGAGTAAAACAAGGTACCGAGCATTTTACTCTGTGACGTCAATAAATGAGGCAGTGACTGCCATAGAAGTGTAACTTCAGAGCCAGAAGAGATCTTTGGGACAATTTGCCCCAAACATTTGATTTTCAAAGATGAAAAAACTAAGGTCCAGAATGTCACAAAGTAGATATAGGGCAGAGCTGGGAGGCGCCACTGGTCTCCTGCTGGCCCTGGGTGAGCCGCTCTCCTTAATCAGCTGAGTGGTTTGACACCAAGTTACGCACACTTCCAAGACACGCCCAGGCCACAGCTAATCTTTCTGATTATCCATCTCATGGAAAAATTATTGGCTGTGGCATTTCCTTCCATGGGGTATTAAAATATATTTTACCTTAGAATACTTGATTATGTATTCATTTTCAGGCACAGGTGTGTTGTTTTTTATCGCAGTGCAGTTGAATGGTCTGCATTGTGTAGAAGCAGAAATATAACATGACGAGATGAGAATCCTGGATGAAATTATTAGGATTCACCAGGTTTCAACTGTATTTCTGCTGAGGTTTTTCCCAGGTTCATCATCACTAAATAGACTGGGATTTCCAAGCTGTTTTTGTTTGGGTTTTGAATAATTAGTGATGTGATGCAAAAACTAAGGGGTACGGCTCTCTGGACCCAGAAACTTACTATTTTACAGAGCACAGATGCCATCAGTTATCCCCATAGTCAGCATTAAGCCAAGAAAGCAGAGGCCTGGGCATTAGCTGGTTTTTTCACTGCAAGAATCATGGTCTCTGCTGGAATAAATGGTGGAGAGAATGGGATGGTAAAAGTGGTAGTAATGAGGACAAAGTTACTTCTAAATCATAGATTATATAGTACAGCGAGCTCTTATTATATAGTACAGCGAGCTCATTGAACAAAAAAAACCTAACTCCCACATAGCAAAATGTCAAATGAGAAATATTTTAGAAACCTGAAATAGGCTAGAAATAGCTAGGGAATGAAGCAGAAAAAATAACCAGTCGTTTGTGTTTCAGTGTGACCAGAGATACTAGACAGTTACAAGACTAGTACATGAATGGGAAAATGAAAGAGGTAGGAAACATGAAAATCATTCATCTTTCTTCTGGACCACCACCTCCCGAGCCCGGCTGCTTTGTCCATTGTCCTGGGCAGGTACAATGTGTGAGCATGTGGACAGAAGAAGTCTTTAAGAGGTAGGATTATGTTGACGTTGGAAGCAATCTGTTTCTTCCATTTCCTTTCCATTGCTTCAGCGTTGCTTTCTGAGTAATCTACAGCATTAATTTTTTCAGTGGGTAATTTCCTTTTCCCTCCCTTTAAAAATAATTGTTTATGGCTTGTCTTGGTGCCAAAAACATCACAGTATGGTTTCAGGAAGCAGAACTCCGTGAACAGGAACTCCACACTCCCAAAGATGTTCTCGCGCCTAGACAGGACCTGGAGTTTCCTGCCCACGCATCTCTGCTCTTCTGGGGATGCAAAGGGATCTGTCTGCTCAAGTCCTGTGCGTGGGCTTCCTGGTTCTTCACAGCCTTGACCTTGGTGAAGCTTGGAAGCAAACTGTATTGTCTCGCATTTTATTTTGTATTTTTCCTCTACCCTCATCAAACCAAAGAAATGGTAAGAAAAAGAACTGAACTTTTCTAGTTGACACTAATGAAGAAACTCAATACCCTGTAAGCACATTGCTGCATTCTACCATGATGGGTGGGACAGTCTGAGAAGAGGGTAGTTTTCCTGTAAGCACCCTTGCTTTGTCTTCTGTTTTAAAAATCTATAATTTTCATTCCAACGAATTCCTTTAATTACTAGGAAGCAATTTAACACTGGTTTACTAAAAGCCGTAGCACATGGCAGGACGAAAGTTAAGACTGGGCTCAGATCTGCTATTCTGGGAGTTGTAAGTGCTGCCAGAATCTCAGCCTTCCCAGTGTGTGTAGGCTACCGCTACAGCTCTATGAAACTGCTTCCCTGAACCCAAGAACCACAGTGGATGTTTAGCATATGTTTTCCTAAACTTGGTTGTGAATGTATCAGGCTACTCTAGGGATGAGGAAAAACTGAGACGGTAAAACCAGTAAGCACAAATATAAATACCAGGTGAAAAATTTGGAGAAGATTCATTGAGTTAAAAAAAGAGCTAGACAATTTCTTGGAGAAGTTCTATTTTCATTCTTCACTGCTCACCTTTGCTGATTAATTTACTATGATTTTTATTAGTCATGTGTAACTGTCAGGCTCCAATATCATGCAACATGGAAGATAAATATTTCATGACAAAAATAGATGCCACTAGAAAAAGCAAGCACAGAGGTTATATTGAAATATACTATATGCTTATTTGTAAAATAGCTTTTTTTTAATCTAAGAAAGGAGTCATAAGTGTACATATGACAAGAAATGTTGCTCATTCACATGTTTTTACTACGTTTGGTCATGTTCACCTCAAGAACAGTTGTCCCCTTTTTACCTCTTCAACTTCATAACAAAAATATTCAGAACATACATGTCCCATTGCTTTGGTTAACAAGTCCACAGTTCAGCCAGTATCAGAGTCAGAAATCTGTTGTCTTTGTTTTCCACTGATGTAGAGGAAAAAGAATACTGTTAAACAAGGTTGTCCTTTTTCATGTGCTTGAGATCTTCTACATTGTCACAGATTTGCTCATTCTTAATATCCAAGATAGAAATATGGTACAGAACACCAGTGGAAAGCAAAGAAAGCGCCCAACATTTAGAGCTTTGAATGATGGTGAACTGTCCCCTCCTGAGACCGTGCCATCAGTGGTGATGGTGTAGGCATGGAGGTGTACTCTCAGTGTTTTGCATTTCACTGGTAGTGCTGAGTCAGGCGAGGCTCCGCTCAGCCTTGCATCGCTGTGCACCGTGGCTGCAGCGGTGCTGGAGACATCAACCAGGGGACGCCGGTATGCACTAAACATAGAGATGTAAATATACATCAAAGCCCAGAAATTTGGGCATCTTGATTTATTTGACTCCCATTTCAAGGCAGACAAGGCACAATTTATCAAAACAGCAAACTGGTGAAAAAGTCAATAAGATGCATCGTTTAGGGAAATGCCCCCAGGAATCGATCCAAAATATTGGCATAATATTTAAATTTGCTTGCCAAGATCATAAATCATTCTAATTCCATGAGCAGGCAGGCAGTGGGGCAGAGAGACGAGGAGCTGTGTGGGGAGCCTGGCGCAGTCCCTGCTGCCTTGCCACATGGCCTCTGGCACGCGACCTGCTCCGCCGCCAGCTGCCACCTCACAGGGGAACGTGAGAAGTCTGCTGTTCCAGGCATCGCCAGGCACTTGGTGTTAAAATCCTCTAGTAAGTGATACTGTGGCTATTTGGCTAATTATCACTATTTGAGGGTATATTTTGAATGCATCCATCTGGAACCTTCAAAATCGCCCCACTAGGACATGATGAATGTATGTCATGGGTAAGAGAATGGTCCAAGGAGAAATTTAGTATGACCCAGAACGGGATGCAGAAAGCCCTCAGGAATCTATACTGCACTCAGCTATAGCTTCATCATCTATACTTTTTATTCTGAAACATGTGTTTACTCTGTGTAAAAGATTATTAAACAAATCAGCAATAGCTAATCAACCATTTAATCTTCCAGGCACCATATAGTAATGTAATTTTAAAATTCAATGTGACACATTCGAAATACTTTAAAACAAATGGCTCTCTTGTTGTCATTATCAAAATAATAAATATGTCCTTCTTTAAAAATATTTCATACTCAGATTGGAGGAGGCTAAGGAGGCATGACAAATAAATGTATGGGATCCTGTACTGGATCCTAGACAAGAAAAGAGCGTTAGTGGAGCCATTGATGGAATTCGAATAAAGACTTGTAGATTAGTTAATAGCACTGGATCAGTATTATTTTCCTGGTTTGGGTCATCATACTAGGTCATAGAATATGTTAACATTTTAGGGAGCAGAACAAAGGCTGTATGAGAACCCACTGTGCTATTGTTTGCAACTTTTTTGCAAATTTGAAATTATCTCAACATAAAGAGTTAACATGTTCCATGAATCAGATCTTTCACTGTCATATTTATCTTCAAATAGGTCAGTTTAAAGAATGTTTCCTACAGTATTGATCTCTGGTTATAATTTAGTAATACATGTGGAATCACAGACTATTAAACCTGGAAAGATTTATTTAGTTTATTGATGGAGGAAGGATGAAAAAAGCAATATTTAACAATTAGTTTACTAGGTGCCAGGTTGTAACCTGCTCTGTTAGCCGTTGCCAGAATCTGCTCTCCTGTTCTGTCTGGCCGTCCAGACGCTGACTGTATTCAGGGCCCTGTGTGTCCGGTCTCCCACCAGTGCTGGCCAGTAAGATAAAATGAGAAGATGCAGGAAAAAACGGTAGGAAAGTTTTCCTTTCCTGATAAAAGGAGCAGACACATCTGATTCCTCCCCACCCCCATTCTTATTTACCTTGAATGTAGTTATGATGAATGGAATTCTGGCAGCCAACTTGTGGCCAAGAGGCAGAGCCCAAGAAAACTACAGACATGCCAGCACCAAGGTGATGAACCAGCGGCTGCCAACCTCCAGACATTTTTGATGTGGGATGAAATTAAATCCTTATTAGTTTGATCCAGTGATGTGTTTTTGGTTACTTGATGCTGAAAACATTTTTAGTGTATCCAAAAGATTTATGTGAACTATTTCATTTCGTGCTCACACTATCCTTTGATATAGGCATTATTATCATCCTGCCCATTATACACATTGGAAAACTGAGGCTTATGGAGATTAATTAGCTTCTCCACACTCATACAAGTATGAGTGGATCTGTACTGGGAATCTAAGTGTGCCTGGCTCTAAGCATCCTCCCTTTTCATCATTCCACACTGCCTCTGCATGATTACTTCTACACATTACATGGCAGTGAAAATGCTAGATTAAGATACTTGTCCAGAGTTACCCAAGTAGTAGAGGGTGTATCAAGACAAGACGCCAAATTTCCTCAAAGCCTTGCTTTATATCTATATAATTTAGTGAGTAAGGCATACAAAGGGTTTCCACATCTCTGATATGGTTTTATCATTGCACTCCCTTGTGGAATAGAACTAGCTTTCTTCCTTGTAATTAATAGTGAAGACTTCTCTGCAACAAAGCCGTGTGACCAGCCCAAGGTGGTCATCAGTAGACCTGAGAGAGGATGCTGGCTTCCTGTCACCCTGCTAGTCTGTTCTAATGCATGACATTTACTTTCGTCTTAAATTTCTGCGAACTTTTCCCTAAACAATACACCTCACAGATACCATTGATAAAAATGGTCTTGCCTACAATGAAATGGGAATCAAATGACTTAAAATAGAGGAGGAATTCAGTTCTGAATATTTTTGTTGGGCTTTAGTTCACATTCTTCCAAATTAGAAAAATAATGTCTAACACACCTTCATATGTGACGGCACTTCATTGGGTACATTCTTAATGTATCTGTGCTACACTGAGGATATGTGTACAGGGTCTGAGAGGTGGTCATCAGTACCCTGGGGGTCATGTTGAAGTTTGGGAGGAGGACAAATATCAGTGTGCTCTAAATAGTGGAAGTTCTGACTGGGAAATAGGAGATCTGATTCCAAGCCAGCTCTGCTTTTGTAAGGTCGATTGCTATAACAATGGAAGTCAATATTGAAGAGGAGTCTGGGGTATTATTGCTCAAAAATATCTGTGGCCCATCCCAACCAGACCCTGCTTGGTTCCATAACTACAATTATCTGGATGAATAGAAGAATGTCAAAGGATAAACTAGTTTTAAAGAAAGAAACTATCCATAAATGAACTAAAAGTATCATAAATTGATAATCCATGCATGAAAATGATAAGAGTAATATTAACACACATGTTCTATACTCCTATTTTTCTAGTAGTCTCCATTTCTTCTCTTCTACTTAATGGTACAGGATAGTTAAACCCAAGGAAGATGCTATGCACACAAATTTACACAGGGTAACTACATTTATATTTTGGGAGGTTGATCTGTGGAACACTGGTTATATCAGCAAGAAGGTGGGAGGCAGTTGGTGGCTTAGAGGCTTCTGAATCATTGTTCAACTTCAGTGAAAACCTGCTCCCTTGTTGAGGGAGCAAACCAAATCCTGTCTTTCCAAGGCATGGAAGACACAGAGGTACACTAAAAGACTTTATGTATGCTCATCACTAAAAGTCATGACTGAAAAAAAAACAGGCTTTGGAGTCAGATATTTTTAAATTACAACCCATGGCTCAGCCACATAAGCTATATCAATCTGAGCCAGTCACTTAGACCTTTAAGCCAATTAAAAGGAGAGTAGTAATACCCTCTTTGTGGTGTGATTTCATGAACTTAAAAATATTGGCATAAATTATAGGACAGCGTCTATTCAGATCTGATAAGTGGTTGGAAGTAGCAGAGGAGAGAGCTAGTGCCCACCAATCTTCTACTCACCACTTGTCCCCACCCCAAATACCCTTCACTGCTTCTCTTCTTATTTCCATATTGGTTCTTTCTATCTCCGGCCTTTTAGAGCCTCTTCAATTCTCTGAAGATCTCAGTAGTGACTGGAGGTATGAAAAATAATGTGACCGTTTTTTCAAGGTCTGAAATGTTTGAATTTAAATGGAAAGGAAAGACCAGATTAATAAAATAGGTTTCTTTATTTGCATTGCATTCACTCAGTCTCACCCAACCTTATTGAAGTAGGCTTCACTTTAAATGCTTTACTTTAAGCACACTTTGGAAAACTTAGAGAATTTTTAAATAATAAAGGAAATTATCAATGGTGTAGAATATAATCTACCAAGTTCCTTAATGATTGTCATTGTTACATAGGCTAGTGAGGGCAAAATATTCTACGTGGGGAAAGGGGGTGGAGGAGTAGAGGAAGTGTGTGCCTATTGGATGTCCCAGTCAGTTTCAGGAAATGAACAGAAGAAGACAATGATCTGGAAACCCTACCATTCCTAAATATTCATTCCCATGTTGCTTGAGTCCCTTGCCTTCTCTTTGCACATGGATTCTTCTTGTGCATATCATATTAGTTTTTATTGTTGCTGTAGAAAATTACCATAAACTTAATGGCTTAAAAAATTCAAGTTATTCTCTGAGAGATCTGGAGGTCAGAAGTCTAAATCAAGGTGATGGCAGCACTGGGATCCTCCAGAGGATCTGAAGGGAGAATCTTTTCTTGATATTTTTTAGCTTCTAGAGACAACCTGCATTAATGGACTTATGGTCCCTTCCTCATCACATTTCCTCCTATTAACTCCAACTCTCTTGCCTCCCTCTTATAAGGACCCTGGAGATTAAATTGGGCCTGCCCAGATAATCCAGGATTGTCCTCTTCTTGATAACCTTAATTTAATCTACACTTTCCATTTGCCACTCTCTATGGATAAGAACCTGGATATCTATGAGGGGGCACCATTATTCAACCTACCACATCTATAGACTTGGTTGTGGTTTTTATTTTAGATCTTACTATTCCTTTATGAGTTTCTGTATACCAGTTCACTTGGCTATGGCCTCAGAATCTGTTCTCGCTTTTGTAAATTCAGCCTCTGAGTTTGGCATGCCCTCTCCCATCATGGAGAGATCACATTTCTGGCCTGCCCTGATAAATTTAGCTAACCTGTTGTTTTATAAGGAGATGCCACTTTATCAAAGTCATGTTAACCTGGTTGTAGAGGAAATTTTGACAGCCTAAAAATAAAAAATAATAAAAATTTGACAATAATCCTTGACTAATTACCAACTAATCTGAACAACCGTTTGTCCTTGCCTTCTCAGATCCTGAGTGGTGAATTTGGAGGTGAAGGCAGGTGCCTCTGCGGTTGCTGTCCATGGTTCTGAACCCTTGCATGCTAGGGTTCAGTTGTTTCTCTTGACCCTTGGGACATGAGGGACTCTGTCCAGTTTCTCTGTCTATCACAAAAATTCTGGTGCAGTTGAGGAAGGAAGTGATTAGGGCTGTGAAGGGAGCTTAGTGAGAGAGTATAAAATGGGCAGAGGCTGGTGGACAGGCATACCTCTTAGTAAGTTGTCAGATAAAAAACAAAATCATTTATGACACAATTTTCAAATAATTATAACTACAAAAAGATACCACAATTGACCATTGTTTAAATATCAAATAATTAAAGGGGATTAGGACATTTGTGTATTGAACAGTGTAAAAGGTACGTACATACATCAAACAGAATAGGTAAAAACATAGTGATTATTAGTTGAATGGCACAAAAATATTAAAAATTATCATGTTTTTCATTTGTAATGTGGTAGAAAACACTACCTTGTGTAGTTTATTACCTGCATTTTTATGTCATGCTTGTGACAGCTCTGACATGTTTCTGGAATTCCTTGTCTGTCCTCCCCCCACTCCCCTCCTCTCCCCCAGACACACCAGCATTGCACATCATGGTAAGAATACACCACTTCATGAATTTCCCTCACCTCCATGCCCACCCCATCAAACACAAACTATACTTTTGATTCTTGACCTTGTCTGGGAGACTCATTAACATTTACCTCCTGATCTTGCAAACCCCCAATCTTTAGGAATAGAATGGGAATTAGGAATGGATTTGGGGTGCTGGATGTCTACGATTCACATTGCTTGATCACAAAAACCAGTGATTACACAGTTTTTCACTAATTCAGGACTTTGCTAAGACGCAGGCATGGAGCATGGACAAGGCATGTCTGTTGCACATACATTTTGATAATTAAAAACAGCAATAGCAGTCTTTTTACACATTGATAAGACCTGTCAAAGCAACCTTATTGCATTTGCATTATGAAAACATCTGCTTTTTCTCCCACGTTCTATTAATTGTAGATATTTACTTGGACACACAAGAGATTTTAGACATATGGATGCAACAACAGTTTGATTATGTAATTTTCCACCTGAAAATACTGGGTTTTAAACTAGAAAAACTTAAAACAGATTTCTGTTTTTATTTCTCAGGATTAAAAATAGACACCTGTGACATGTTGTGAGTTTTCATAATGCAAAGTATGAGCCACGGTTGTGTTTTTATGATAATAATAATAATAAATGGGCTCATATATAAATAAATCTGAATCCGGGGCCCTTTGTTAAGTGGAACTTTATAGAAAGAAGTCAGGATAGAAGTTTGCAAGCACTCAGGTTAAAAAAATTGTGAGTGTACTACTCTTGGTTGCAGAATTAGCATCATACAGAAAAATGTGGTAGGCTTTTATCCTAATTACTGTTAACCCAAAATTCCAGTTTTGCTTAGGGCACAGCTCTATTTTATAGCTGGTTAATAAAGAAGACTATAATTTAAAGTTCATGTTTCCATGGAAACAACCAATTAGATGTATAACTGAAGAGATGGAAGACAGCTGCCAGAAGTCTCAGGGAGAAAGGAAAAAACGATCTAGATTGGCAACCTACAAGAAACATTGCCTGCTAAAAGCTTTTGCCAGCTTCTCCTAGCACTGGCCTGCAAGTTTATATCTGAACAAACATCTTGCACCCATTTGCTAAGTGCTGCATCTGTAATGCATTCTAAAAGTATAATTGTGTCTGGGCCTCAACATATGTGATGGTGAGGCAGGAAAAAATTCTCACTTTTTTTAGGATAATTTCTCTCATATGTTTCTTATAACGACATGGCACCAACATCAACACAAGAGAAGGAAAAGAACTTTAAGCGAGCTAACTCTAAGTTCAGAAGTGTATTCATAAGTTGTATTTTAAATATTCCTATCCTTATTGTTTATATATAACAATGTATAATGCTTATGTTTAAGAAAATTAGAATTATAGAGCTTAAATGAAATATGTGAACCATTAATTTAGAGTTTTGATGTTTAATCCTTGTATACCAGTGGAACTCTAATTACAGATGTATCTTAATTTTAATCTCCTAATTATTCTATATTCAAGTGCTTTGTTTTCAGGAAGCTCAATATGCAAAAATAATGCATTTCCAAAATAGAGAATTAAATTGAAGGTAATTCACATTAAAATGTATTTTACATACATTATCCTATTCATCTTCTTAACAACCTAGTGAAGAAGGGTGATTTGTATTTTCGTTTAGCATATGAAAAAACTAAGATATATTCAATAAAAGGTTCAGGGACTTGCTTGACGTCACACTTTGTAGTTAGTGGTAGAATTAGGGGCAAATCTCAGTCTTGTACCTGTAGACCTAGCATTATTTTCACTCTACAATGTGGCTTTCCAGCTAGCTTAAAATTAAATGCACCTAGCTGTCAACCACTTATACATCAAACAATGTAGCTTTTGAATCTTTACTTCAAAAAGGGCTTATAGGTGAAACTCATCAGTTAGCAATATAAATATTTGATACTCCTTGTAGTCTACCTGTGTCTTTCTCTTATTTATATGTAAGTGATTGGAAGTTCAAAGAGTAAAACTGACAATGATGGGGATCACATTCAATTAGCAAGAAATGATACACAGTGGCTGTGTTCAAATTTTGTTGTGAGATTGTCTGACATAAAATTACAAATACACATGGCATAGTTTTGAATACTGACAAGGAAGTTGAATCAAAATGTAAAAGCTTAACACAGATCTTTTGGCTCTTAAGAGACATATAGAATTTATCTTTTAGGGGAATAGGGTATATATAGTGTGCAAACCCCTGTTATGTTTTTTTAAAGTGAATTCCAAGGTTGAATGACTTTTTTATATCGGTATGGTATTTCTTTGTGCAAGAAGCACCGTTATCACCTTCAGTCTAGGACGACATCAGTTCTCTTCCCATAGCCACGTTGGGGCGATGTGGGAAACAAGACACACAGTTCTGTCCCCCCCACACACCAACAACTCATGTACATGGGAAATATTTTGAGAAAAGATGTAGTATCTTATATTAAATTTGTCAAAATTTGCAAGTGCAAACAAGAAATAACTAAAATATATTTCCCATATTTTATAACTAACTAATGTTAAGTAATTATGGTGTAAATTTATGGGTATCTAAGATGCTTAGAAATGCAGGTATCCTTTCTCAACTATAAAGGGTCATTATATAATTTTTATTCATCATAATATATATTTAGGTTATTTGAAAGATATTTCTGGTTGAAGTCCTATTGCATTTTTAACCTTCCTTATTTCGAATATCTCTTACTCTCTTCAAACTACCAACACAGTTCCTGACTAAAATGATGACTACATGCATCTCTTCCTTTACTGAGAGAACAAATTCTACTGCCTTTTCCATTTCAGCTTCTCGACCCAACACCTCTTTATTTTGGCCTTCCCACTCTTCCTTTCTTAGTAGTTGCCACCCCTGAGTGCACACTGGGCCCACCCGGGACTGATAAGAATGTGGGCTGAGAACCACTGGTCCTTTGTCCTGGGAAGGAATGTCTCTCTGCTTTGTCAAAACGAGGTCTTCTTCACTTGAGGTCAAGACTATATCGCCTCCTTCTCAAGCGCACAGCTTCCTGAATCACGTGTCTTTCTCATTGTCCGCATTATTCTTTGGCAGTGGTTTATTTCTCTTATCCTGCCAAGCAGCTCAGTTCTTCACACCCCTCCACATTAGCTTGAAAGTCCCCACGCCTCGCCCCACAGACACAGAATGTACACAAAGCTGCAGGCCTTGTAGTCAGCTTTCCAGTACATTTGATATGGTATAAGAAGGTTATACTTCCAAAACTCAAAGAAACAGGAAGAGATTTTGGCCAGAATTGAAAATTGATCATGCCTGAAGGTACAAATGAGGGCGTGATCTCACCAGTGATAATGCCTTACAATTGCAAAGCCCGTCTTCTCAAGATTAAATGCATGTGTTTGCTACTATCTACGGGATGTGAAGTTCACTGTGAGATTTTATTTATTTTTAGAAAGAGAGGGAGAGAAACACTGATGTGAGAGAAAAACATTGATTGGTTGCGTCTCCAACATGCACTGACTAAAGGCCAAATTCACAACCCAGACATGTGCCTTGACCAGGAATGAGACCAGCAACCTTTCATTTTTTGGGAGAACGCCCAAGCACCTGAGCCACACTGGTCAAGGCAAGAGATTACTTTTAACTGGCCTTTTGTTTTTCTCCTAGTTTGTAGGTAAGATCATTATGTATTGAAAATTATCATTTCAGTTAATGGCATGTACTATTATAGTGGGTTTTATTACTACATCTGGAACAGAGTGTAAAAGCCATGTCATTAAGCATGGGAAAGAGTGCCTTAGAATCCACTGTTCTCTCGTCTTTCACAGAGAGTGCCTTTTTGAGTAATGTACCTTTACAGTTGTTGGTTTCCATGCCATTCTGAGTTATAGGGAAAATCATCCGTGACCCATTAAAAAGCTGTTTCATCAGAAACAAACTTACAGATACAGAGAACAAAGTGATGGTTACTGGGGGTGTGGGAGGATGGGCAGAAAAAGGGAAGGGGATTAAGAAGTACAAACTTCCAGTTATAAAGCAAGTCATAGGGATGTAATGTACAGTTCAAGGAATATAGTCTATAATATCGTAATAGTTATCTACAAAGATAGTTGATTACTAGACTTATTATGACGTATGTAAGTGTTGAATCACTATGTTGTACAGGTAACACTAATATCATATGTCAACCATAATTTAAAATATTTAAAAAAAATTTTTCTGATCACTTAGATAAAAATTTACATGGCTTTAAACTAGTTTTTAGTTTTTTAATCATAAATTATATAAAATAAATTTGAATATTTATCTTTGAGACTTTTAAATTCTTGTAGATACAGTCAACAAACTAATAGCAATATAATAAGAATATACAATAGACATTATGTGGTCTTTTTCAAAATTGCTTAAGCTATTGACTTACAGCTTTTGCCCAAGAGTAATCATGGAAAATCTATTTTGTGGCAAAACTCAATAAGCTTTTTCTTATTTTAAAAAGCAGTTTATTTTAAAGACAGAGCCACTTACTCTTGGAATACTGGTTTCTTTGGTAAAGATTTCTGAAATCTGCACTTACTGTTCTTTTCTTTTCAAGCCTAATCGACCCTACATCATTCCAGACATCCTGCTTGTGTCTGTCAAAATGTATTTGAAAACCGATTACAACATCACGTGGGCTTGAAAGTAAGAAATGGTTTCTCTTTGTGCAGTTGCCCTTTGGAACATGGGGTCGGGGGCAAGGGAAGCCTGGATCTATGAAGGAGGTTAGGGAGGATGTGTAGTTGGGTCACAATTTCCAATATGTGTCTATATTTCTTTGTTGAAAACAAAAAAAGTCTGGTTTGTTTCACTAAATAAATAGCAAGATTAATGGTAAATATTCAGTATATCACTATTCAAAAAAAAAGGCAAAGTTTAGCTATGGTAACTTGTTTATATTTATTGAATTGAAGGAAGCCATATTTGTGTTACTAGAAAGAATCTCAGGTAGAATCTACCATATACATTTTTTCAATTTTCCATGTATTAATGTAGATGTATAGATATATAATATGTATATATTTTTTACATTGTATATCATTCTCACTCCACTAATTCAGAACATGCTATAATTTGATTTAAAATTGCTCAATGGTTACCTACCTTACTTTCTAGGGAAAACAAAATCATTAAGTATATTAATCCCATAAACTAACCCAAAGGAATGGGTTTGAGGCTGGACCCAGCTGCACTGTTTATTCAGTAGGTGCCTCTATCACAGGAGGTTCCTGAGTTCTAAGTGAGTAAAAATTGTGGGAATTGTAGTTGGAATCACTCTACAAAAGATTAAAACAGTGATTTTTCTCTTCAGACTTTTCACAAAACATTGCCCTTGAATCTATATTAACAGTGTTAGTATTCTGAAGAACTTAGTATGGAAACAGATGAACTGGAATTCAGTACACAAATCAGTAAGCAAGAGCAATCATTTAGTCAGATTTTTTTAACCACCAGAAACTGTGTTTGCCTCTGCCAAAAAGTTAGGAAAATTCTTTTTTTGTTGTTGTTCTTTTGTTTCAGGTGCAACAGCTACTTTTGGCTGTAAAAAGGATTAGCTCTCTGATTCTGCGCATCCTGAAGCTGCTATTGTTCATGATCTCATTATTACCTCCTCACACTTCAGGGCCACGCCTTCTTTCTAATGTTTGGTGCACATGCAGTTGTAACCATGGTCCCCAAGGGCTTCTGGGAATACCTGTCTCCCCTGTACCCCTATGGCCTAGTTTGAGTCAGAGGGTAGAGGACTCCAGGAAGGATTTTGCCATCAGAAATCAGTACAGATAGTAAATCTGTTATGTTTGAATATGTTAAGAGAAATTCTACAAATCTCTATTTGTGATAAATAGAAAAATAATCAGAAAATTGAAGCTATTGATAACTAGAGAGAAATTAAAAAGTTCAAAAACTAAAATGCAGTCATGGTAAGTGACAGTCTTGTTTTTAAACAGTATTGCCATATTATTGAAACTGGGTTATCCAAAAACTATGGCATAATAACCACATTGGGAGGGTGAGAAAGAAGTGTGTGTGCGCGCATGTGCGTGTGTGTTGGGGGTGTTCATAAAGCAGTGAAATGGCTCATTCAGTAATAGGGAGACAATGTAAGTGTCTAAAATTGAGAAATAGAGATGTACTTTGTAAATTCCTCTGTTTAGGGTCAATCTTGGGAGATTCAGTTAAAAGAGTTTCAAGTGGCTGCCTCTGGGAAGAAAGCTTTGAACTTTTAAAATAATGTAATTACCCTACTTTGATTTTAAAACAATAAGAAATTGAGAAACTAGGAAGTGGAGGCCATATATGTAGTCTTGTGAAGGAGAACGCAAAGATGGGGCAGCTGAGATGAGGGAAGACCTGTTCTTCGGATGGAGGGATTGGTGTGTGTATTTCTTATTTATAGGATTACAGAGTTGAGAAGGAGACATTAGTAACACAGGAGAAACAGACAAAAATCAGAGAAACGCAATTCTTGAGAATGGAAGGGGGCATAAGGTCAACATCCAAAGTGAAGGCATTTGCCTGTGAAAGGAAAAGGGATATTTTCTCCATTCTAAGACAGGAGTTGAGACTGGGCATGTGGCCAGGGGGTGGGAGATGTTGACGAAGAAATTATACATATAGTAGAAAGAGCAAAACGAGGAAGGAAATGTAGTAGAGTTGCCAGTCAGTATGGAGACTTTATTTAACATAAGCAATCATAAATTTAAAGTGGAACCAAACAGCTATATAATTTTCCTCCAGCAACATAAGTCAATTATTGTGCAGGCAGAGAGAAGATGGAAAGTAAAAGCAATGAGATTTGGGATTTGACACATGAATCCAACAGCAAACAGAGAAGCAAGAGAGTGGAGGGTTTTGCATGGAAGTGAAAATGGTGGTGAATCAGGGAATCTAGGCCAGTCAAAGGAGGAAGGGAAAACAGAGGGTGGCTGAGGAATAGTGAGAAAGTTCTCCCAAGTGCTAGGCTTAGTGGGATTAGTAAACTAGAGTGTCAGTAATGATGAAAAATTGGAATCATGGACCTGTCATCATTTCCAGCAGTGAGCTGGAAGAGAAGAGGAGTATTAGGGAACCAGGAGGCAATGCAGCTCCTGGACATGAGAAGGTCCTGGAGATGTTGGGAGATGACTACAGTAGAGTGGAAGAAAAGGCCATTAGAGGTGAGGTTCGGGAATAAAAGGCCAGGATACTGGATGCTGAAGTTTCCCAGAACGATCATTGTGAGTCATGCATGAATGAGATACCCATCCTGACAGTGATGAGGGGACAGCGTGGTGTCACTGGTTGTGCAAGCCTCGAAGGAGCACTACCCTGCAAGAACAAGGGGGGATGGTGAGTGGTTGGGAGGAGTAGCGAGAAGAGCAAGTCCAAGCCCTGAAGCCCAGGGACTACTGGAGAAAATACCTAGCTCCCTGAAGAGGGCTGCAGAGAAGGGAGTGGGCTCAGAGGACAGCTCTCAGGCCAAAACCTGCAGTGAAGGGAGCACTCAGAGTAGTTGAGGAGGGGAGGGTGTGTGCTGGGTTATTCACTGAGAGCCCCAGTGGATATAATGGGAAGGGTTAGCAGGGAATGGATGAGTGAAGTTTTGGGTCATGTGAGGGGTATATGGGAACGGAGATGAGGGTTATCAGATTTCACAGGAAGCTTGAACTTTAGACAATGGCCAAGGTAAACAGGGGTGGGCAGCACGATGTAGCAGTCCTGACGCGCTGATCAGCAGATAGGCACTCAGCTCTGGCAGCGTGACCCCTAACACTTAGCTTGGTAGCATGGCAGTGAATGTCCCTCCCACAGCCGATGTCCCAGCAGTTCTCAGTGGCCGCACCCCACCTCCCACGATAGTCACTGTCATCGCTTTGGTAAAGGTCACCTTAAAGAATGTAACAGTGTGATGCCGTGCAGCCATGAGAGGAGAGCCTCGCAGGGCAAGTGTGACTCTGTCACCACTCTCGCTGGTAACCTGGGCAGATCATGTAATCCTGAGTCTCAGGTTCTCCACCAGAGAAGGAAAGCAGGTAGCCCTGGTTTACATTTTTGTGATTATAACATTAAATACATGAAAGTATGCTCGTAGAATGTTCAAGTTAAGGATTTGGAGTTATCATATCAAACAGAAATACTCAAGGATATTAGATTTATAAAGAAGCACAGTTGATGGGCTTCCTTCAGGGGCATATGTATTACTCTGCCATTTGTAATTGATAGATATAAGAATACATATTTATGCATAAATGCATTAAACATATCTTTCAATCGTCACAATCATTTTCTTTTATGTTTTTATATTCCTTTCCCTTTGTTCCTTCATGCACCTGAGGATTAGGTCTGCCTATTTCCACGAATCAGTTCATAACACAGCCTTGGGCATGGTGAAACCAGCTTCTGTCTCACCAGCACGAGAGCTATGCAGTTAATAGCACTTCCGAAAAACAGCTTCTAATCGTCAGTTTTAAAAGGCTCACTGCTTGGTCTTCATGACTGCCCATCACCACACGCACGAAAGCATTCGGGTGCTCCCCACGGCTCTCACCCAACAGCTGTGGCAGCACTCGGGAAGAACGAGTGGAGGCTACCTGCGGGGTGGCCTTCTGCAGCACGGGGTGAACCCCACATTTACACGTGCATGTCACACACACACAGACACCACCATGGGGCAGGCTTCCAGAAGCAACCTTATCACTTTGCAGCAGTTGGTTATAAACTCAGACAAGTTACTTTGGAGTGTTTGTGGCACAGAACAAGAGAAATGGTAGAGGAGAACGGCGCCTTCAGCTCTCTGAGCTTCCAAGAGTATAAGCTAATCGTTGCTTCCCCACTCCCAGTTAAAGGAAAGAAATGAGCCTCATCCATGGAATCATGAGTCCTCCTAATATTGAAAGTCACATGCTTGATGGAAAGAAGATGAAAAGCAGTGTGGAATACCATATTGGAAACAGAGATGAACTAGCAGCTGCCTGTATTACCATATCAAAGAGCATACAGTCCCAGTGACAATGCTCGGGCAAAGTAGATTCGAGACTTTTTCTATTAATCCTTGTAAGCCTCATCTCAGTTCAGCTGCATCTGGTATATATCGTGGACTTTGCTCTAACTCTGCAACAGTGTGAAATTCCCAGCTTTGGCTGGAGCAGTGTGTGGCTCTGGGTGGCATCTGTGAAACAATGACACTTCTTAATTTTCATGAGAAACAGAAAGTACTTTATACAAAAATATTCAATATTGGAATTTATCTGACTAATTGGGCTAGACTGTCACTATAAAGTAAACAAAAAAAAAGCAACATGCAAAAATAGCTTCGGCTTGTGACCTAATTTTCTATAACTTGTTTTCTCCTAGTACAAATGCTACTAACTTTGGAGTCCTCCCAAGTTCTAGGCTTTTGACAGACATTTGCACAGGTGAATTGCAATACTGTTTAAAGGAAAATACATTAGGAGGTTTGGTGTGTGGTTTTTTGCTTGTTCATTTCCTCCCTCCCTGCCTCCTTCTTCCCTTCCTTACCCTAAGAATAAAATAAAAGTGAAATATTATAGAACTTACCATGACTGGACATCCAATAAGTAGAAGAGGAATTCAAATTAGGTCTATCACTACCAAGATTTCAAAATTTTTTGTATCAGCATTGTTTTTGATATTTCCCATTTTCTTAAGTTGCCCTTCTGTCAGATAATGTTCTTTAAATGTCATGACAATATTCAAGACTCTGTCAGTTACAGTGCCCACTGTCTCTTTGATACTGGAAGAGTCATTCAATATCTACCATATTTTTTGGACTATAAGACACACACCCCCAAATTTGGGAGGAATAATGCTTGTTAATGCTGCTGTTGAGTTCTGTTTACATTTTACATTGGTAAAATATTATGTTATTTATGTTATTAAATATTTTACCACATTTTTTGCTGCAAAAACTTTTTTCCTATTTTCCTCCTCTAAAACCTAGGTGCGTCTTATGGTCCGAAAACATACAGTGATAAAGTTAATTGGCAAAAGAAATATAATTATACACCAGGATGAAGTTTGTGGTTTAGCATGAGTTTCATATGATCTTTGGGTCCTAAGTTCTATAATGCCTTTAGATATTCACTTATTATAAAGTATTTAGCAAGCACTGATTTCTACAACCATCTTCTTCATTCATGCGCCTACCTGAGCAGGGAGACGCATCCTGCGTTGATTTCCGAGGCGGCCGTAACAAACTACCACAAACTGGCTGGCTTGCACCAGCTGAAATATATCATCTCACACTTCTGGAGGCTAGAAGTCTGAAATCAAGTTGTCAGCAGGGCCAGCCTCTCCCTGATGGCTCTAGGGAAGAATCCGTCCTTGCCCCTTCCTAGCTTCTGGTGAGTTCCTTAACTTATAGACACATCACACCATTCTCTGCCCCCATCATCACACGGCTTTCTCTGTGCCTCTGGGTACCCCCCTCCCCTGTAAGGGTACCAGTTATTAGATTCAGTCCCCAAACCAATCCAACATAACCTCATCTTAACTAATTACATTTGCAAAAATCCCTATTTCCAAATATGTTTCACATTCTGAGGTTCTTGGCAGGCACAAGTTTTGGGGAACACTCTTCAACCCACTATACATCTGATGCACAGGGCCAGCCCAGTGTTTGACATAAAACTGGTAACCATTAAATTTGTGTGGACTAAGGAAATAGACCTGTAATGGTCATTAATTCTGTGACATTGCTAAAAAAATAAAATATGGGAAGGAAAACATGAAAAGAGGGAGTTGGAAGAGAGAAGTGTTGCTTAGAGGTATAAATGGAAAGTCTGTAACAGGGCCTACAGGGTCCTGTAAGATTAGCCCAAGCTGGCCTGTGCCCTGGAACCCAGCCTTCTTCCAACCTCTTCAGGTCATTTTTATCTGAAACATTCCTCTCTCTACTGTCCACCTCACTAATGCCATACCCTTAGCTCTGAGCCTAAATGGCACTTCTTCAAAAAGCCGACATCTCTCCAAATGCCCTACAGGATTGATGGCCACCCTTTGTTCACAGTTGTCACAAACTGGAACCACATTTTTAATGATACAGTAATTTTTTTTTCAATATTTGTTGTTGTTCAACTACAGTTGTCCCCATTTTTCCCCATTATTCTCCTCTGCCCTGTACATAAAGAACTCACACGAACTCCACTCCAAGAAGACAAACAATCCAATTAAAAAATGGGCAAAGGACCTGAACAGACACTTCTCCAGGGAGGACATACAAAGGGCCCAGAGACATATGAAAGAATGCTCAACATCACTAGCCATCAGAGAGATGCATATTAAAACCACAATGAGATACCACTTCACACCAGTCAGAATGGCCATCATAAACAAATTAACAAACAAGTGCTCGTGAGGTTGTGGAGAAAAGAGACCCTAGTGCACTGTTGGTGGAAATGCAGACTGGTGCATCCACTGTGAAAACAATATAGAATTTCCTCAAAAAACTAAAAATGGAACTGCCCTTTGACCCAGAAATTACACTGCTGAGATTATACCCTAAGAATCCTGAAACATCAATTCAGAAGAACCTGTGCACCCCAATGTTCATAGCAGTGCAATTTACAATAGCCAAGTGCTGGAAGCAGCCTAAGTGTTCATCAGTAAATGAGGAGATTAAAAAAAATGCTGGTACATTTACACAATGGAATACTACACAAGAGAAAGAAAGAAGGAACTCCTACCCTTTGCGACAGCATGGATGGAACTGGAGAGCATTATGCTGAATGAAATAAACCAGGCAGTGAAAGACAAATACCATATGATCTCACCTGTAAATGGAGTGTAATCAACAAACAAGGCAACAAAATAGAACCAGAAACATGGAAATAAACAACAAACTGACAGTGACCAGAGAAGAGAGGGATAATGGGAGAAAAAAAGGGAAAGGTCAAGTCAAGGAACATGTGTAAAGGACCCATGGAGAAAGACAATGGGGGGAAGATTGAATGTGGAAGGTGGGGGCTGGGTAGGGTAGGGTTGAATATAATAATTGTTTAATGTATATCACCATCCCTAGACTAGGAGCTGCATGGAGACAGGAGCTTGCCTAATATGCTCACAGAAGTATCCTCAGCATCTAGAATGTTTTATAGGTCCTTCTACATGACAGCTTCTCAGGAATTTTAACACTATCATCGTGCCCAACCTACGGCTTCTTCCACCTAAACAGACTACCTTCGTACTGCAGGGAATTTACTCTGCCCCTTAAGCCAGCCCGTGCTCTCCTCGGTCCCATATCTGCTGAGCATGTAGGTGAAGCACAGAGTGATGATGTTCAGGGCCATCAGCCACCACAACCCTGGCAGGTTTCCAGGCTGTTCATGTCCCGATTCCATCACTAACAAACTCCAAACTCAGCTTTGAGATCATACCCCTTTGTCCTGCTGTGGCCTCTATGTGAGTGTTGGCTGTGGTTTTCCCATCATGTGGGTCTCTCCCATTCTCTGCAGACCCCTTCAGCTGCCAGTGTCTCGCCTTCACTTCCATTTGAAGCCTGGCTCTAGCTCCATGGCTGCCAGCTCTGGGGCAGTAGAGTGAGAGGTAGAGTGGACCAGGGCTGCTGTACAAAGACCATGAGATGAGGCTATGAATTGCTTCACTATACTGATGACTTGCCTCTGAACAAAGACCTCCTAAAATGTAGCACTCAAAATAAAATAATGCTTTTTTTTGTAATGTGACATGCCTTGGAGAGTTCGTGAGGGGCACATTCTGAACCTTGAACTTCCTCTGATGCTGTATAAGACCCCATTTTCTGCCCTCTAACACTATTTGTTTCAATTTAGATTACTTTGAGGAAATCTCCAGGTCACTTCTATGATACCAAATTTTAACTCTTCCTGAACTCATGCAACTAGGTTTTTTTCAGTATCAGACCTGATTTTAAAATTTAACCTGACCACATTTTATGTTGTTAAAGTCAATTCATTCTTGTAGTAGGTTGAGCTCACTGTGCATGATTATTATTTTTAATTATAATCTAGCTGTTTTATAGCAGAAGGAAAGTAGCATCACTTAAGCAGATGAAACCTTTCCTCTGAGCGTAGACCCTGGAGTTTGACTACCCACAGCCTAAGCGCACTTCGTCTCCTCTAAGCTGTCTGACAGTGGCGACTTGTCCAACCTCTCTGTGCCTCCGTTTCTCGGCAACATCAGGGACTAATAACTGTGTCTGCCTCAAAGCGGACCATCAGCTTTAAGTGAGGTAACTCACGTGCAGAGCTGAGCGTGTTGCCTAGCGCTTTTTCTGTGCTGATTGAAATGTTAGCTATTATCTCTGTGTCCGTTTATTATGAGTTTCCCACACTAACATTTTTCTTAGCAAATCATTTTATCAGATGACCGCTAGCCTAGTCACTGCCCAAATCATTAAGCGCTAAAGAAAACTTCCTCTTACGAAGATTCCTCTTTCCTTTTTCTTATCATCAACAAATTATGAGTTGCTTTGAAAATCTCACAAATGTAATCCATCCTTTTGAAAACAAATAGGGGTTGGAAATCTGCAGTGCACCTGAAGTGTTAGAGCGGCCCTTCCAAAGTTTATCACTAACTCCAGAAGGAATGGCGGTCATAGACCTGATTCTAGGAGAAGAAACGAGGGAGGTAGAGGCACAGAAGTAAAACACCTTCTTTCCAAACTGTGATTCATGAGTGAGATGTTAATGAGTTTTCTGTGTGAATGGTTCTGTGAGGACATCTGTTTGGAAAATTAGAGTAAGTAAAATTAAACAGGCTTGTGTTAAGGCTCCAGGCTTCTTCAAGTCCTTTTAGCCATGGGAAGTCCCTGAGAATTCGGTGTGCCTCGGGACAGGGTGGAGCGGTACAGTGGACAGAGTGTGGGCTCTGTAGTCAGTGTGCTCTTCTGGACTTCACATTTAGTATTAGAAACTGAAATCAGCATTTAAAATAAACATATGACTGGCTCTAACAAGTTTAGTTCTGGGGTTCTTTGTTTCAAATATTCTGTTGTCTTATTTCACTTTCTTCTCTCCATGAAGAACTTGGGTTTGATAATTCAAATAAAAACTACTGTATTCTTGATGGAAAGCACCTATCAAGATGTATGCCTATTCATACATCTGAATAGTAATGCTTCAGGTGCCACCTAGGTTCCAGAAATGATGTGTATATATGTAGAACATTCAAACAAAGTGATCAGAGAAGATTCACACAGAGATCGTTACAAAGTTGAGGACGAGATTAAAAGAGACCCTACAAAAGATGGGTGGTACCCTGGCCTAGATCCTGGGCCTGACAGTACAAAAGCAGACATTCTCCCGGGGTACTTGCCAGAACTGGGAGGGAGCTGGAGCTATGTCGAAGGAGAATCTTTTGTTGGATAGAGGAATGGCTGACTGTGGAAGGTGTCAGATAAATGCCACGACCTTTCTGTTCTTTTGTCCTGTCTGCTTCTTCTGCTTGGTTCCAACCAGGAGCCAGAAAACAAAGGAGCCTTGTTGTCTAGAGTAAACCATAGAATCCTGGGCACAGAACAGGGTATGGGAGATTTCAGAGTGCATCTGGTAGAACAAATGTGGAACATGACTCCAAAGAGTGTCCCATGAAAAAAATCAATTACTAACTACTTTGCAAGAACAATAGGTAATTTTTGGTTAGTAATTAAAGAGAGCATTATTTTGTCTTCTGGAACTTTACTAACAGCTAATAGCCAACCATCATGATATTATAATAATAAATGGCAAGATCTTGCTTGATTTTATGTATTCATAAAGGCAGGGAAAATAACAGAAAAGAGAAATTATAATACATATAATGGCTTGGCTGTCAAGCATTTTGTGTCATATCCTTGACCTCATGATTCAATGATGCTCTTCAAGTATCTAGTTGGGAGAAAGCAATAATGAGGGCATTTTCACTCTACTTTTTTCTTTCAGTTTGACTTAGCATGAATTCATTACATGCCAAGATAGCCATGTGCTGGTCAATTATACCTCAATAGAGCTGAAAAAAGAGATAAAAGTACTCCTTTCTCACACTCCACACTAAATAGCATGAAGTCTATTGCTTGACTTTCAGACATTCAACTTTCAGATGTTTTCCAGAATGCATTATGGACATAAGTGGGCTACAGTCTTACCTTTCCAAAGGATGGACTGTCATGGGGAAAAACTGACTTTGCTGGATCATGTACCAGCATGTGAAATAGAATTGCTGGACCATATGGCAGTTCTATTTTAATTTCTGGAGGATCCTCCATACTGTTTTCCATTCTGGCTGCACCAGTTACATTCCTATCAACATTCTTGCCAACACTTGTTATCTCTTGACCTTTTGATGACAGCCATTTTAGCAGGTGTGAGTTGATATTTTATGGTGGTTTTGATTTGTGTTTCCCTGATAGTGATACTAAGCACCTTTTCATGTACCTGTTGGACATTTGTAGGTCTTCTTTGGGAAAAGGGTCTATTTGGGTCCTTTGCCCATTTTTAAATCAGGTTATTTGGTTCTTTCCTATTGATTTGCATGAGTTCTTTATATATACTTTGGATAAACCCTTATTGGATATGTGGTTTGTAAATGTTTTCTCCAGTTCCATAGGATGCCTCTTCATTTTGTGATGGTTTCCTTTGCTGTGCAAAAAAACCTTTTAGTTTGGTGTAGTCTCAATTTATATTTGTTTTTATTGACTCTGCTTTTGGTGTCAAATTTAAGAAATCCTTGCCAAAATCAATGTCAAAGAGCTTACCACCTATATTTTCTTCTATGTGGTTTATTGTCTCAGCTCTTACATTCCAGTTTTAATCCATTTTGAGTTGCTTATTGTGTATGGTGTAACATAAGGATCTAGTTCTATTTTTTCTGTATGGGGTTATCCAGTTTCCCGGCAACATTTATTGAACAGACTATCCTTTCCCCATTACGTATTCTTGGTACTCGTGTGAAATATTGGTTGACCATATATGCAAGGGTTTATTTTGGGGTTCTGTTCCATTAGCCTGTGTGTCTGTTTTTATATCAGTATCATAACGTTTTGATTACTATAGCTTCTTGTGTAGTTTGAAATCAGGAGTGTGATGCATCCCCCATTGTTCTTTCTTAGGATTGCTCTGGCGATTGGGGATATTTTCTGGTTTCATACGCATGTTAGGGTTGTTTTTTCTGTTTCTGTGAAAAATGGGAACAAAGCTCTCTCAAGCCTGTATTCGCTAAAACCTTTGTTTACCCAGATGAATAAAGCATTACATTTAGGATGCTACCTTGTTCTAGCATGTTTGCATTTTAGCAAGGAGGGAGGGGATAAGCATTCTCTTTGTGTTGTATCTATTACTTAACAGCAGAATTGTGTGTGCAGAGTCCACTTTTACTCCAGAATGCCTTTCTACACACTTCTACAGTTCCACGGAAAGTTGGTAATACTCAGACCTCCCTGTTAATTATTTAATCCAGCTACAGTGACATCTCCTGGCCAAGGTCAGAGATAACTGGTTGAGAAATGATAGAAAATTATGAATAAGATTTAAAATATATAAATAAAAGATGATAACCAAATGCTTTGTTTTAAGACAGTGAGCATTTTATAGGTTCTTATTGTTTTGCTCCTCATGTTTATAGGAATGAATGACTGATCAGAACTAATGTCTCCCTTGACTGCACATGGGTAAATTAAGCAAGGCAAAGTGTTTTAAAATTGGCAGGCCCTTGTGGAAAACATTTCCAGAGCCTAAGAAACAGGGTAGTGTGGATTTTTGCTCACAGATTCCCTGGCCTTCCCTTATCTTTTAGTGTGAATTGAATGACTAGCTTTGTGAATAGTATATCTTTGTTTTTTTTTTTCTTAACAACTTTGGGATATGAGGCTAACCAGTGATCACACAATTGTATGCTGATTTTAGGCTCCTTTATTCCTGATTTGCAACAAAAAAGCTATTGTTTGCAACCTAATAACAATGTACAAAAGGAGAGGGGATGAAAAAAAAGCAACAGAAAAGCTCCTTCCTCCACAGATAGACATTTGGCTTCCGTACAGGCCAGAGCGCATTTCCTGTGGGAAATATTTTTCAACCTTTTCTAGCTTCCTTTCTTAGTGTGATGCCTTAGCATGAGGTGCTCGTGAAACTTTAAAAGACAATTTAAGGTTTAGGCTGGTGGATAACAGCTTTGCCAAAGGAAGGCTTACGTGTGATTCTGTGGCTCCTTGTCACTGGTGAGATCACACCAGTCTCGTTTTGGTTTTGTGTTTCGTTTTTCAATAGCCTTCTATACCAGGAATCCAACTCAAGGCCTAGAAAATCCGTGGCTGTGATGAAGAGTAGGTGAAAGGCTCTGAAAAATGATCGGGGGATGAAGTGGAATAACAAGGTAGTAACACACAGAACTAGAAAGACTTTCTTCTGATAATTTGACTAACATTTTTCTAAACATGAAATTGCCTGCAGTTCAGAGGGATAGAGTAAAAAATGATTCCATTTTTTACACAAGAGTTTTTAATGCTTATTTGTTTAGGAAGCTTAATATAATTATCAAAATCTGAAGCAGTCTGCAAGCCTGTATAGAATTCTAATGAAGGTCTACCTAAAAGCCAGTTTCTACAATTATCATCCATTTACCTTTGTGTGGTGATAACTTTAAATCCATGTCCTTTAACCATTGCTAATTATCAACAAACAAATGGTGTATTTGATCACTAAAATTAGCTCAACGTTTTGCTTTATGTATTTTTTTCAAGAACCTTTATTGTTCTTTTTTGAGGACCATGAGGGGAGGGTGGGAAAAAGGGGAGAGAAATATATTTTTATTTTAAGTTAAAGGAAGTAAGCACACATCTTAATATTTTTGCTTGTTCTGAGATTCAAGTGGTCATCAACATCTCATTGATTTCAAAGGCACCAATTACTACCATAAACACAGCAGATGAAGGGAAGAGACAGTCACATCTTAAAACTGGGATAATAGCATGTCCCCAAATACCAAATTTCTTACTCTCAAATGTCTGCAGGATAATCTGTAATCCATTTATCTAGATAATACATAATCCACAATCTCTTTTTAGGATTTTACAGAGTATTTATCCTAGGTAACTAGGACTAATGTAGTGTGCCATTTGATGCTAAGCCATTGTACTATTCATAATGTTTCAATGATGTGAATTCTCCCTCAAATAGACTGCCTGTAGAATAAATTCTTAAATTATGATGACATCATGAGGTGTAATAAGGACAGTCAAAATCAACTCTGAAAATCTCTGAATGGTTTTCCACCACAGAAACTAAGACTGTCTTGTTAGCTAAGAAAAGACAAGGTGTAGGGATTTTGCTATGAGGCATAATGATGATAAGAACACTTCTTCCAATAAACTGTCAGTGGGGCACACCAGAGGGCAGGTACGTCCCCTAACTCTGGCCCACAGGCCAAATCCAGCCTTCCAGTTGCTTTTGTAAATAAAGTTTTATGGGAACACAGTCACATTTATTTGTTTACCCTTTGCAGCCACTTTTGCACTGTAGTAAGAGTTGAGTACTGGCAAGAGACTTTGGCATGCAAAGCCTCAAGTATTTACTCTCTGTAACTTTACAGAAAAAGTTTGCCAGCCCCTGCTGTCAGCATGTCTATTTAGAATATGCACCAGTTCTCAACCCAAACTGCCAAATGAAAATAGCCCTAGATGATGATGATGATGATGGCATAAGAAAAAAGCTTCCAAGCAGTCGGGTTTTATACCCTGCCGTGATATCCATTTCTTCTTATATGATTTTCAATGAAGGGAAGATCCATACCTTCAGCACATCTGCTATAAATATCTTTCCTCTTACTGGCACATTTCAGTATTCACTGTAATCCACTGGACTACAAAAGTGAGGATTATGGAATTTCCTCAATTGCTTGAGATGCTGATCAGGTTGGCCAAGTCAATACCAAATTAGACACAAAGTAGCCCAGAACAGATTTAAAATGTGCATAATAAGATGCAGAATTACTCGATGGGAGACTCAGAGAGGCACTGCAGAATGGTTGTTTACTCTCATTGACTGTATATTTTCTTGCATGTATTTGGTAGTCAGAGAAAGAGCACAACTATTGCAGTTATCATGAAACAGTATGCTTTGTTAGGCGATTTTTTAAGAATACAATTGTTTGTAGGAATCCAAACTACAAAGTAGATTCAAAAAGACAAACAACTCAGCTAAGAGATCATCTTGGCTGTTGCCATGAGTGTAGCTTTTAAAGGGATTCAGTTTTGCCTGGTAAGTTAATTTCCTTCTATGAAAACAGAGGCGGGATAGAACATACAAGACTTGGATGACCAGTATAATGGGTCATTAAGTCCCAAACACTCTTAAGAGTGGGAGGGCACTAGTAATAATTAAGTTGATCAACAGATATGATTAGGAGTATCCTGAACAAGCCTGATGTCTAGTCTTCCACATAAACATGATCGTTGATGGCTCTTGTTTCTGCAAATGGTTTGAAAATGCTTTGCTTCCTAGCTGAGCTAGATCACGCAGAGCCTTTATGAGAGTTACAAAAAGGCATTACTTCCTGTGGCCAGTTAAAGATAGGCTTTCTTTCCTCTGAACTGACGCAGCCCTGCTCCAAGCATACACTGAATAGCAGACTGAATCTCAGCCTCAAGCTGGGACCCCCGGCCAAATGTCTGGCAGAGTGCAACTGTATACCTTGGCATTGCACAAGGTAACAGTAGTGAAAATAAGTTCATGGGGATTTATCTTGTTCAATACATTCAACTCTTCAGCCTTGATCTAAAAATCTGTATTTGTGGAACTTTTATATTTTGGATACTTGGAAAAGGTTATATTTTAATAAAAACAAATTAAGAGAATTCTTAAGAATAACCTACAATTTAGATAAGAAATTGTGATGTCTGTGTTTTAAAAAATACAGCTTTATGCCCCTGAAAGAAGCTATATGTTCTGAGACTTCAAGTCATCTCAATCATAGGAATATTGGCTTTTAGATTTGCCTGGAACTTTCAGGGGAAAGTAATTTGGATTTTTTCCATTTAATTTTCCAGATAATTGCTGTGGTTCCTCCCTATTTCTTCATTAATAGAGCCCAGATGACAGAAAAGAGGTAGCAAAGAAAAACGGGAACTCTGAGACGGAGGAGTAAAGCAAAGTGGCCATCCTATTGAGAGCATGGGTGCCGTTTCATGTAATTCTTCTGACCACAAGCCATAGCAAACCATCAGTCTGCTATTGTTTTCAAGTTCCTGGCAGTCCCTAAGCTTTTTATTTGGAAAGATTGATGACCAAACATGTCTGCCTCCAAGCACACAGACACCCACAGGCTTGCCAAGAACCCTCACAGTGTGCTGCACGGAGACTCTCTCTTCTGCTCAAGGATGGTGGAGAGGAAATAAAATCACTTAAGCACTTTATGATTTTCTTTTCTTCCAGTTCCCCTTTTTCCTTTGGGCCAATTTAATTTCTTCCATTTATGAATCTGATCATTTCTCTACATTGTCTTACACTTTCTTCAGCACTAATTAATTAACTTTTTAAAAATAATGAAGTACCATTTTGTGGAAAAAGTAGAAAATAAGAATTTGTATTTGCATATGTGAAAAAGTTTCTGGGACCCTCAAAAACCAGCGACCATGGTGATGTTGGGAAGCATTTGCTGAACAGACAGGAGATGGTATTGGAAGAAGACTTTTCACAGTGTATCTTGTTTTGTTTTTTTTATTTACAGTATGCGTGACATTGTTACTTATTCAGAAAATTTAAGTTAAAATGTTTTTTAAATCACAGGGAAAACAATAGCAGGAACTTGAACAAATGCTGCGTCCACACTCTCTTGCTTGTGGCATTTTGGAAGGTCTAGCAGGCAGCCATCTTCTGATAGGATGAGACTGACATGGCTGTGTCAGAGGTCTAACGATACTTTCCCTCTAACTTTGTCTGGTCAGCGTGACGGAGAGTGAAGTTCCTGCCTGCAAATGAGAATTCTCTCCTAGACAGAAAGTCCAATGTGATCATATACAGGACTGCATGGCACAACATGGTATGTGAGACAGTACCTTTTGCCAGAGTTTATTGTGGATGATCACACGTTTTCTTATTTAGTGGCAATCCAGTGTACTTGGGACTCATTCATAAGATAAGCCATAAATGGTTGACACTTTCACGGCACTGGCCAAGCAGTTAAATATAAGAGTGAACAAGACCTTCACTCAGCCCAGAGGAGCCGCCAGTGTGAATGAGCAGTCTACACTTGCAACATCGGTGTGTTGTCATAGGTGACATGCTCAGTCCATACAAGTAAGAACATTACTGGGCCCCTTCCATTCTGATGAGATAAAACAAAACGTCATTCCTAGAAGAGTGTAAGGAATTTTCTTCACTGTAGGGTTTTGTTTACTAATGGATACAGAGTCCTCCTTCTTAAATTATAGTGAAAAAAGCAAGCCAGAGTTCTGAGCATTCTTTCCTGGCATTAGAAGTATTTATTGAGAGAGGTCTCGAGTGTGTGTGGATAAAAGTGGGAAAGGAGTGGTCTTCTGTTTTCAACTGCCTTCTCTGAAATTGTGTTTTATTATATCTACTTAACAGTGCAGAGGATTCTAAGTTAGCAAGATCAATATAATAACCCCATTCCATATTTCTGCAAGAGTTTCATTTTCCACTAATACATTGGATATATTTGAAGCATTTGAACAAATTTTTAAGAGAAGAAGGTTTATTTCCACTCAACCCATGACATGCAAAGATATTTGGCATTTCACATTAAGAAGGCTTAGCCTGATGGTATTATTCTTTTCTTTTTCTTTATTATCCTCACCTGAGGACATTTTTTTTCATTATTTTTAGAGAAAGAAGAAGGGAAAGAGAATAATATCAATGTGAGAGAGAAACATCAATTAGTTGCCTCCTGTATGGACCGGGGATTGAGTCCACAACCTGGATATGCACCCTGACCAAGAATCAAAACCACAGTCCTTCCAATTACAGGACAACGCTCCAACCAACTGAGCCACGCTGGTCAGGGCTGATGGCATATTCTTTAGCTCAACAAAAAAGAGAAAGCTTTCAAGATGACAGAAGTGCACACACATGTGATTAAGGCTCTCCAATTCCCACCTTACCCTAACACCCCCTATTTAATTCATCAGTAAGTCCACTCTGCCTCCACACTCCACCCTGAATCTGAGTACTGCTCACCACCTCTGTGATGACCTACTCCAAGAGGCAGTCATCTCACGCCTCTTTGAATCTCCCACCCTATCCTCCAACGTGAAACAGCCCATTTTTGACCCAGTAGTCAGAGGGGTGTTTTAGAAGTATGAACCAGATCAAGTCAAGTCCTGCTTAAAATCAAATGCAATTAAGGTAAAACCCTTGCTCCTCTGCCTGGCCAAGGGGGATCTGTATGATCTCGCCCACCTGAGTCCAGATATCCACTTTTCTATTTATATCTGACTTTCCACTCGTTCAATGCCACTCAGCCATTCATGTCTCTCCCTGGTCATGCCAAGCTTGGCCTTGGCTCAAGGTATTTGCACTGGCTCTTCCTTCTTCCTGAATATCTCTCCCCCGGAGTTTTACTTGGCTCTCCCCTTTCTGTCTCAGCTTAAATATCTCCTCCAAGTGCTTTCTTCGGCCCTCCTAGCTAAATTAGCACTGCTGTCAGCACCACTGAGTCGTTCTTCACCAAATTGCTGTATTTGCATGTTTTCTCTTTAGCTCTTTCTTTCCTATATCTGAAATCATCCATTTCAGTTTGTTGATGGACTTCAGGTCTATTTGTCACTCTTCGGGAGAAAGTAAGACCCTTGAAGACACAGACTTCATCTGGGTCTTGCTGTATCCTCGGAGCCTCGACCTATATGTAACCAAAATAGATATTTGTTGAATGTCTGTGAACTGACTTCTTAGCAGTTTTATGCTCAGACTTTGAGAACAAGCCACTTAAGAATATTTGATAAATATTTTAGTATATTTATCACTAAATATGCTAAAGATAGCCTTGACCCCCAATCCCATAGATATTTATCTATGTAACAATGGGTCTGATTCAGATAAAACCCTATTTTAGTATTTCCCATAATCACATTGTCCTCTTCTTGCAAATGACATTATCTTCTCCTTGTATTTTTTTTTTTAAAAAAGAAAAGCTTTAGCAAATGAGTGGTTGAAGGGAACTCAGTCAATTTTCATGAAACCAAGCATCAATTATCTTGCCACACATTTCATATTGAATTTGGAGATTGCCATTGCATGTTACCCCAAATTATGTATCCTTTGCTTCTCATATTTCTTTCCCTCTCTCTCTCCCTCCCTTGTCCTCCTCCCTCTCCCTCTCTTCCTCTCTCTGCAGTCCCACCGTTGTTTCTGGGTTTGGCACGTTCCATGCAGCCTCAGATGGGAACATTCATCAGGTGGTCTCTACCTTTCACCAAAGGCTCCATTATTTCCCTTAGACATAAACAGGGGGACGACTTTTAATAGCATCCGTTTCTCCCCCTCCCGCCTCTCACTTCATTACCTATATCCAGACACTTGTCCCTTGACCACTGCAAGGGCACTTTGTGAGGGGAAAGTCTGGCACTCCAGGAGAGGTGCAGGCGCTCACACAGGTGGGAGTCACCACGTTTGGGGACAGGACTTGACATTTCACAGCAGCCCACCAGAATTTTCCACACACATCCTTTACATCACTCAAGGGAGAAACAGTCAGCCCTTCCAGTAGAATGGCAGCAGCTCTTTTTTTTGAAGCAGACATCACGAGATTCCTACCACCATTTGTTGGTATCTGTGACTGTCTTTTCCAACCCAAATATCAAAATAGTTGATTTTGCATTTCAATATTGTCTGTAAATACCAGAATATGTGTGTTATGGTTTATTTCCACTGAATCATTTTTATTCTACTCCATGTGTAAAATGAAAATCTTACAGTTGATTATTGTATCAGTTTGCTAGGCCACCCTAACAAAATACTACAGACTGGGTGGCTTAAATAACAGAAACATGTTTTCTCATAACTCTGGAGTCTAGCAGTCCTCGGTCAACGTGCTGCCTGGGTGCTTTGTTCTGATGTCTCTCACCTTGGCTTAAAGGTGGCCACCTTCTGCGCCTTCACTTGGTCCCTTTTGTGCCTGTATGTGTCCCTGTCTCTTCTTACAAGAACATCAATCATGTTGTGGTAAGGCTCACCCTAATGACCTCATTTGACTTTAACCTCATTCATGACCTCATTAATGACCGTATTTAACCTTAACCTCGTTTAACCTTAAAACCTCTTTACAGGCCTTATCTAAAAATACAATCACGTTCTGAGGTACTGGGGGCTAGGACTTCAATATATGAATTGAGTCTGGTGGGGACACAACTCAACCCATAACGTCTTCATAGAGAGAAACTAAAAAGAAGCCTGCTCAGCTGAATTCCACAGCATAGTGACCATCTGCAGGCAGTGAGGAGAGATACTATCTCTTTTAGATCCTGAAACTTTACCCTTCCTAAGTAGAAACTCACTCTTTGAATTTGGGGACTCCACAGTCTGAAGTTAAAATAAAGTATAATATTAAGTGCACTAGAATATCATATTAAGACATAACTATTTAATTTTTATGGATTTTTAATTTTTTGTGGATTTAACTTGTGGTCTAAGGGCCAAGTCATCACTGGATTCATATAATGACTCTTACTCACAAAGGCCTTTGAGAAACTATCACCATAAACATTGAGAAGCTTTATAAATAGTTGACACAGGGCCCCAAAGCCCCTATCTGACTTCTAAGGTCACTGAGTGTATCAACTATAATCAATTCCAGGAGAAAAATGATCCATTTAGGGGGGAAAAAGGTTATTTAATCATGGGATTTTTTTAAAAGCTAAATTCTTTATGATAACAACTATTTGATGGGATTTACTTAATCATTTAAATTTAATGGATTAAAAAAGACTTCACTTTTATTCATTTATAAATTGAAAACTCATTTGGGTATTGAAGGAGATGGAAGACTCGCCTTACTTTTGAAGGCTGTGAGTAAATAGAGAGAAAAGTGAAGGCTGATTTTTGTCGTATAACCTTTTATGTTTGTTTCTCGAGTTGACCTGACTGAACTTCACAATCACAGAACGAAATTTTAGAGGTAATTAAGTTCTTTAAGACATCTGATCAAATCCCATAATCTATAGGTGTAGAAACCAAAACCCAAGAAAAGTGTATTAACTTAACTATAGATCAAACAATTCAACAAAATATTTAAAATTTTAAACTATGCCAGTTTGATTTGCTACAACAGTTATTTAGTTTGCTTGTTTATAGGCTACATAAGATAAGGTGTTTTTAGTCTCCAACATAATGTAAAGTCTGCCACTTGGATGCTTGTTGTTTCTTTAGTCAAAGCAGAAAGATTAACTCCCCAAACCTTTGCACTCGATGTGCTGATTTGGGGCAAATTCATCTCAAAAATCTCCTTCCTATGTATTTGCTTAAATTAGCTTTGACAAATGTAAATACAAAAATAAATAAATACATAAATTTCTGGCACAGCCTGGGGAAAAAAGTGTAAATAAGTTAAAAATAAATCATTGTTTTAAAACAGCCTGCAAAATTAGGGAGTTAGCAGTGGATGAGAAGGAGTACAAAGATTTTGAGTGGGGAAGTACCATTAGGGCTGTGCCGCGGATTGATCTTCTCCACTGGGGCTCATTTGAGAGTATAGGTGTTTTGATAATTATCAAGTTGAGCCGTCAGGTATAAAACAAGGCTTTTCCCCCAGACTTGGACATAGGCTTGCCCTATTCTTTAAGAAGGTTGACCCAGCAGAGAACTCTGGGACAGACTGGACCAACTATGGATTGGTAAGTGTGTCTCTCAAATGCAGCAGCTAAAAAAAGTAGGAGCGCAGGCTTGACCAGAAGCAGCTCTTCCCTTGCACAAGGGGCAGAAGCAGCCCAGAGCGAGAGTCACAGTGATTTGCTGTGTGGCCTCCCGAGTCCACCTGTCCGGACCCATCTGTCCGTGTACTGCCCCGGGAAGCACCTTGCATTTTTAAAGCCATGGCATGATTCCCTTTGTAAACAGTAAAATGGACATACTATGATAATAAACAAAAAGTGAGCTCTTGGATGTGGTGAGACACCGAGTTGGCATGAGGAGTTCGCCACCCTGCTGTCAGAGTCCCTGCCTGCTTATGCTTCAGCCATCGCCCTGCATGTTCCAGGAAGAAGAGGGCCACACAGAGGGAGGACCTGTGTGCCCGGAAACCCCGAGAGCTCCCGTGGGAAACAGGAAGTAGCCCGGCTGGAGAGGAAAAAGCCTCTGCAGTCTCCAGTGGGCTGAGTCCTGCACGTTCTGATGAAACGTAAGCCAGAGGATTTAAATGGAGCTGTCCGATAATACTAAATACTGAGCATTCCTGATTAGAAGGTTAAGTTGCAAACTGGCTTTAATCAAATTCCCCCTAACTACCGGTGTTTATTTTTATTATTCTTTTACATTTCTGGAGAGGTATCCTAAATGAATCTTCCAAACTCTGAGACATCATTCCCAGAAATAGCTCCCACTTACTCCTTGAAATCACAAAATATGACAGATTTCTAACAGGAGTTCAGGGAGGGTATTCTGGCCAGTGTTTGGAAGTAGTGTCTGAGCCTGGGCCTGGCTGGGTGAAACAATATAATAACTCACTCCACTCTGGATCCTCAGCTTGTCCAGAGCTGATCATGTTTTGGCTCCTCAGCTGGGCGACAGTGAGGACTTGGCTACTAGGTGCAGAGGCCCCAGACTCTGCACAGTTCTGTCCGTGACCACAGCCCAGGATTTGGCTGTTGAGACAAGATAGCCACTCCAGGCCTATCAGCTGCAGGGGGCACATCTGTGCTGGAAATTACTCACACGCTTCTGAGGACCGGATAATTTACTGTTTTCCTTTTTCCAAATAAGCTAAAATATATGTGTGGAAGTTTTCCTGCTTCCCGTTGTGTCCACACTGGGTATCTGTCTTTAGATTTCCTTTATTGGCTTTCTTAAAGTAGTATCAGATTCTGAAGCTCTCTAGGCCAAGTGTTCCATTTACACTCGTCTGTCTTCTATTTAAGTGGGATAAAATGGACTCCTGAATTTATTTCAAATATATTTGCAGTTGTAAATCCTTCCATATGTGGCCGTGGACTTCTGATGGTCAGGGATAGGTTTCCCCTGGGGCCCCTTCCTCACACTCGGCCTGGACCAGCCCCTTCTGTGTCCTAACTGGTGCTGTGTTGTAGCTGCAGGCTTCCCACAGGGTACCCCTGGGGTGTCTGAGTCAGTGCTTCAGTAACCACTAGTGTAAAGAGTGGTGGGCTGAACCCTGCGAGTAGTGATGAACGAACGTGACATAGCCTCTGCCCATTTTCTTTACCAGTCAAACCCAACACATAAAAAATTAAGCTTGATAAATTATGACTTAAGAGAGGTTTGTCTCAAGTGGCCAGTTCCCAGTGGTGACCCCCTTTGCTTACATTTCCTTTGTAAGTGAAAGCTTGGATGCTCCACACGAGAAAAGACTGGGGTGGTTTTGACTGCTGTGTTGCCAAAGCTTGGGTAGTTCCTGGCCCATCATAGGGACTCAGTGTGAGAATTCTAATTGCAGCATACCTGGTGAGCTTGTGTAGGTGTGTTTTGTCCTGAAAACTACTGCCCTGCAGAATTCATTGCATTAATTGCATTAACTATATCATTTTGCCCATCCTGGATTTCTGAAGAAAATTGGGTATTATTTTAACCTAATAAACAATCCAAACCCCAGCTGTTTTCCTTAAGTGGAACTCACAAAGAGAATTGTCCCATTTTTAATATTAAACCACCTTGGTGGATTTAACTATGCACAAATATTTTCTTGCTACTAATCAACCCATAATCATCATCATGTGAAGTGGTAAATTTAACAAAAATGTCTGTCGATGACTCCATATCACAGACTTCTGTAGAATTATATATTTCAAAACTGGATGGTGTGTGCATATATCTTCAATAATTTATGCACATGGTCATTTGAATGTTGAGCTTGAGAATTGCTTGTGGAAAACCTTCATCCTTCAGAGCTTCTAGCCTCTTCCTAGACGGAACCTCTCACTCACTCTATCAGTCAGTGATCTTGGAACTCAGGATCCGAGATCAGGGATCCAACAGGACTGGATTAGAATCTTAATTGCTTACCTCCCTAAAGTTTATTTCCTGCTGAAAAATAAAAAAAAAAACAGCCACTAATAGAATCAATGTCCACTAATATCCAGGGATATTAGGTGGATTCAATTGGGCATGTAAAGATTTTAGCACGGGGCCTAATACAGAATGAACCCTTGATAATTATTAGCCGTTGATATTATGTGATATATGATCACTAGAGTCTCAAAGAACTAATAGTATTATTAAAATAATTATGTATGCATATAAATGCATTATACTCCTAGAACACAAATCATTTTAAAGATAAAAACAGCCTTATATGTTTGAACAGCAATAGCCAGGCTGCAGCAAAAGAGGAGAGACCAGGATTACTCAGCCAGGCAGTAAAGAGAGCCGAGGCACGAAGCTGAAATGGAAAGGCAAAAGTGAAAACAGATGACTTGAGGATAACTTTTATTTTGCATAAATGAAGAAACGTTAGCATGCCCATTTGAAACAGAGTATCTGACTGTTACAATATTTTATTAGCCAAAGCTGCAATCCTGTTTTCCCCAGTGTCATAAATGACATGCCATTCAAATGTGCAGCATACACATGGAAATCTGGATTCCCAGCATTTCTTTGGAAACACAGAGCAGTTTTTTGGATAGTTTAGCAAACAGCAATCTATTCTGGTATGATTGTTTAAATTTAAATGCATATCAGTAATGAAATCAGATAATAATGATCCATTTTTTTATTTTATGTGAAAAATAATAGAGGAAAATATTTTATATTGAAGTATATTTATTTCTTAGTGTTCTAGATCTTTCTCTCACCAAAAATAATATTAAGAAGGTGAAAAAATATCTACCACTGAATGATGATCATTAATGAAGCTTATTTGAAATTAAAAAGAATAATCCAGGTTTTAATATATTAATGTGAATAGCAAGATTGCAAACTTCATTTCCAACACTATTTTATCTGCCTTGGGTTTGTTCAGTAAAAGCTGTCATATGTAATTGCAGTTCAGCTGCCACTATATTTTTCTTTTATAACACTTATCAAAACTGAAATGAAATAATAAATTGCAGTGATATTTATTTAATATGTCTCCCTCTCCTCCCAACTGTAAAATCAAGAAACAGGTCTTATTTTATTTTTCCATGTGCAGCACAGCTCTTGGGGTGTGGAGGCACTTGCAGATGTGGAGACATTACGTCTGCATTTTTACCCTTTCTTGTTTTCCTAACAACAACAACAACAAAAAGATCCTTGGACAAAATTGAAGCAAACTGCAAAAGTATCTCTAAACCTGCAGCTCACAAGCATACAAGAATAATGATCCCCACAGTTACTAATCATATGTTAGTAGCCGTCGATCATGTGGTGGGAGGCAACCATGACGTGGGCCATGGACGTTCCACACGTCCCTACAAGTGCAGGGACGTTTTTGCTGTAAGATGGTATTCTGTTCAGTGAATCCTGACAATGTTATTAGTTTGCTCTGGCAACTGATTACTTTGGTCATAACAAAGTACCACAGACTTGGTAGCTTAAGCAACAGGAATTTATAATCTCACGATTCTGCAGGCTACAAGTACAAGGTCCAAGTGTCAGGAGGGTTGGTTTCTTCAGAGGCAACTCTCCCTGGCTTGCACATGGCCACCTTCTCCTTGCGTCCTCACATGGTTTTCCTTCAGTGCATGGCCGTGTCCTGACTTCTTCTTAGAAAGGCACTGGTAGTATTGGATTAGAGCCCTCCACTCCCACCTCTGCCAGAACTCGTTTTAACTTAATCACCCCTTTAAAGACCCTCCCTTCAAATCAGCCACATTCTGGGGTACTGAGGGTTAGCATTTCAACCTAGGAGTTATGGAGCAACACAATTCAGCTCATAACAATACAGTCACGAAAATCTCCCGTGACTGGGTTGGTCTGAGAAATACTTGGTAAGACCAAATATAAAAGATTCCTTTAGCCCTGGTTGGTGCAGCTCAGTGGATTGAGTACCAGCCTGCGAACCAAAGGGTAGCCAGTTCGATTCCCAGTCAGGGCACATGATTGGGCTGTGGTCCAGGTTCTCAATTGGGGCCGCATGAGAGGCAACCACACATTGATGTTTCTCTCACTCTCACTCTTCCTTCCCCTCTCTCTAAAAATAAATAAATAAAATATTAAAAAAAGAAAAGATTAGTTTAATATGCTACCATACACAAGGGATCTTCAAGAGAAGACTTTAGGATGCCGACTTTGGGGCGGGAAGCCTGTGTCAGTAGGATACACTGTTAACACCCTGAAGACCCTCCCTGGGGACACCCACGGGGCACATCACAGTGGTGGCCCAGCACTGGGCTGGCAGCCCTCTCTTCGAGTGTTCTCTGCTGTTAAAAGCGCTGCTGATTTCCCTGACCCTAAGCAACCCACGGAGCAGTCCAGCTTCTGATGGGCCTGTCTTTGCCAACTCTGGCCTCTGTCTCAGGTACATTCTTCATTTGACACAGGGCTTTTCGTTAGACATGTACGAATTCTTCATTAAATTACAATTTTCCCTTTGCTTTCCATCAGCCAGTGTTTTCACCCACTTCCTCGCTCCAGGTTTGGAGGTGGTGCTAGAATCTTTCTCTCTAAACAACTGGCATTTGATAACATTTTTACAGCCTATTACCTCATCATTTAAAAGGAATGAGGAAAGGAAGAGACACAACGACATGCCTCTTGGAGGGAAGGAAACAAAAATGCGCAACTTTGAATAGGGTTCCGAAGCAGAATAGGTGTCCAGCCTCCCCGGAAACCAAATTCTTCGTGGACTCATTATACAGACAAATTGATTAAGCGCTTTAGGACATCAGTGCCTTTGATAACAATGTTAGCCACTTTCCTTGAACTTATTGCGTATTGACAGTGGGCCCTCAGCACAGTAAGGACCCTGTGAACTAATTAATCCCTGTAAAGTGAGAAATCTTTGAAGGTGATGAGAGCTGCGTGCTGCTGATGGGAAAAGACTGCCTTGATAGGCCATTTTTGGAATATTAAAGTCTATTCAATCAAGACACTTGACTATTTAGGACAGGGCAATTTTGTGAAAAATTGCAATAAAATACAGATTCATACTCAGTTATTTTCATCACCTATAAAATGCTCTGCATTTGCTTTAAGGGTTTTAAATTTTCACACTTTCTTGCTTTCATCAAACCTCGGCGGCCTGCACTAAATCAAATAGCTAGATATTGAGTTTTGGCTAAATGGTGTTTTTAGTAAGGTGACAGCCAATGGCTGCAATTGAGAAAAGTAATTTATTTGAGATTAATTTGTAATATATGTTTCATTTCAAACTGTCTAGGGAGAGTATAAAAAGATGTTTGTACGTGAAAAGTGCTGTTGGATTCTCACCAGCCCGATGCACATTTTCCACATCTATCTCAAGAGTTTTAGATATAAAGCATAATTAAGATATGTTTGGATATTCAAAAATGTTATTGTAATAAAAGCTGTTAGTTGAATTTTCTTATACTTGATCTTATCACCCTGACAGAAAACACTCAGAAATTAACTGGTGAAAATATACTACCAAAACAATTTGTTTTCCTTTTCATTCATCCACTACTCTGTTCTGTTCTTCGGTATACACATGCCAAGTGTCTAATTCGTTTTCCCTTTCTTGGCCGTGTGTTTGAGGAAGCTGTGAGTGTGTGAGTCGATGATGCGGTAAACCCATCAGCAGGAGGGTTTCTTTTCTTGTTGGAGACCAGTGGTCTTTCTCGGGCTGTGACTGCCCTTTGGTTTTGGGCACCTGGAAGGGCCTTGCCTTTCGCAGTTAGTTTGATGGCCAAACCCATGGCCGTAAAGCAGCACGATTTAATGATAAGGGTACTGGATCTGATTTAGATGGCTATGAGTATAGTTCTGACCTTTCCTGGCCACACTGCCCTCATCTGTAAAATGAGGAATTATCTAAGACTGTGCCTCAGTGATACCTCATCTTCTAGGCTGGTTTGTATTAGCATCCTCACCCCAAATTTTTTAATGTTGTTTGTACTATTGCCAACACAAACATTTGACTCATTTTAGATGTTACCCTTAAATTCAAAATTGATTTAAAGATTTTGCATTCCACTATAGTTTTTTTAATGATGAAAGCAATGAAGTTTATCATCCATTTAAAATGTTGATAATTTTATTGTTATTGTATACAAAATAATCATGTTTGACAGTCTTGTCAGAAAATAAAATGTAATTCCATTACAAATCAATCTTTGTCAAAAACCAGAGTTTGAAAGAAGAAACTTCTAATTTGTGTGTAGGTTTTTGGTACTTTGGAGAAGTCTGTGACTGAATATGAAGTAATGGTAAGTTTGATGGACTTAGATCTCAGAGACCTGGGACCGGGTCCTGGATTCTGCTGTAAACTTTGGGCGAGCCGCTTACCCCGACCGCACCTCAGGGCTCTCACCTGTGAAATGGGAATGGCCTCCCTTCCGCAAGTCAAAAGTCACGGGAGGAGGTGTCTGAGGCCTTGTTGATGGTGGAAGAACGTGTCAGAGGGAGCAGACGGAAATGCTTTTAAAGGACAAATGATGTCATAGAGACCTTCTTTCCTAAATGCATGACTTTTGCTAACTTAAAAAAAATAAATATTTACATTTTTGTCTGGATCACAATACCTGACCAGCTGGTAAAATTTTCTAGGTTAGTAATGGATAAGTCAAGTCTAGGGTAAGTATATTAGCATAAGGATTAAATAAATGGGAAAAAAACCCCAAGAAAGTGGAATTTACAGACTGGATACTAGCAGATTGAACTTGGGAAATAAAGGCAAAAGAAGGTGTGTGTCTTTGCAATGCAGCTTCAAGTGTTCATTCGCCCTTTATAGCAAACGAGCACTCAGGAGCCAGAGGGAAGGTCTGCGTGATAACAGCTGGTGCTATGGCAGGCATTAATACCATTCTTCGTCTTCAATAATTTATGGACACACACAGTATATACATGTATATATAGAATGTATATATGTGTCTGCATATATATACATACGAAGTCTGTTCAGGCAGTATCCAGCCATGTAATATGAGAAATAGAGGCATTTATTGAAGATGTACAAGATGCGAGAAACATTGTACATAGGACAATGACACCTCAGTCCCATCACCATCAGCTTCCCCATTGTATTTTCTAGAATTTCATCGATGGTCTGAAATTTCTTCCCTTTCAAAGGTGATTTTAGTTTTGGGAACAGCCAGAAGTGTCAGGGCACCAAAGCTGGGCTGTAGGGAGGCTGAGTCATCTGGGAGATTTGAAGTTTCTCTGAAAAACTGCAGGAGACGTGATGCATGAGTGGGCATGTTGTTGTGACGAAGCTGCCAATCACCAGTTGCCCATAGCTGCGGCCTTCTGATTCATACAAACAGTTTCCACACAGGAATGTTCAAGCTTAACACAAAATTTGATACAGATTCGTTGCTCCACTTGCTCAGTCATTTTGAATGCGACAGCCACACAGAACATAGGCTCATTCAACAGCATCTACTGCCCCCACTGACTAGTACAGTGAAGTCATCATTGTTCATGCATGTGCATTCCAGTCCACTCTCCTTGGCTGCCGGGTTGCATCAATGTCACACAAACAGTTCTTGTTATATTGGTTGGACTTTTTTCAGACAGACATCATATATATATATATATACACACACACACACACACATGCACACAAGCACACATATGTATATGATGCTAGTATTATATATTAATACAGTAAATACTGTGTGTAGTATTTATGGAGAGGTAAATTCTGACAAAGCACTGTCTATACTAAGAGAGACTCCAAGGTCATGTTTAAAGGAGAATCTAAGAATTTATAGACAATAAATATGCTTTGGCTTTTTCATCCTGTTTTTCAAACCAATGAAAAAAAAAGGATCACTTGAATTTTTTTTCATAGCTAGACATTGAAATAGAAGGCAAAACATTATGTTTTTTCTTTCTAATATGTCTTGTTGGAGACGCTTACTTATGTTTTTTAAGTAAATACTTATTAATTCAGATTTGTTATAAATTCTGAGTACTAAAATGGCTAAATTAATCCTTTCTTTTTAAAAATTACTAAGTAATAAGCCAAAAACTGAATTTTACAAAACTAAGTTGTAAATGATATAGAAAAATAGCAATCTACTTATCATTTTAAAATGTTTTCTTTATTCTTGAGCTTTCTGTATCTAAATATCAATTTAATATTGTTATTAAAAAACCATGTTTGTAATAACTAGTACATACATAATAAAATGCAGTGAGACTTAAATCTTTACACTGAAGTGAATTTGAATGTTCCTTAGGTTATTTGTTGCAATAAATGTCATTTGAAACTCCCATGGGGTGAAATATAAAAATGGAAGCTGTGAAGAACATATTAGCTATTAATTTACCTGTGCAACTAAAGTTAGCCATTTTCTCAACCAAATGCGTCATGATTTCCAAGGAGAAAAGCAGTTAACCCCGTGGCCTCCTGAACGTTAAGTCCCATTAAGCTCACCTCTGAACAACGGCCAAAAATCATCAGTGCACTTTCTCGGAGAGTGTATCATTCATATACATATAAAGTATACTGATTTATTAGAACTTCCTAAAGGCAATCGTAGAAAGCCAATTAGCTAAGGAAAGGAGACGACCTACAAAAAGGATTGGCAAACTTTGCCTGCGGAGGGCCAGGTTGTAAATATTTTCAGCGTGGCGGCTGTGGGGTCTCCGTTGCAGCGACGCGGCTCTCCTTTGCAGCAAGGAAGGCGCCAGAGACAAGGCGTTAAAAGAAATGGCCCGGGCTGGATTTGGCCTGCAGACCTCAGTTTGCTCACAGGGGTCCTACATGATAGCGGGATAATTTTGATTTCTAATTACATTGTTGCAACTAAAAGGCTTGTGGCTCCATAAAGTCTTGTAGCTGTATGAAAACGGAAAAGCTCCAATCAGTCATCTGGATACCTTCAGCAAAGGCCAAACATCTGGGTGTTTGGAAATCTAAAGTTTAAAAAACACCTATTACGTTATCATTATGATTATTACTAAGCTTTTGTGTACTTCATTCCAAGAGTGATCTCAACATATTTAAAAGCTGGAAACAAAGTAAAATTGTACCTCTTTTCTTTTCACTTCGAATCTGATGTTTGTAAAACAAAGGCCAGTGGAGGCAAAGATGTTTCTAGTAAAAGATAATATATTTTTGAATATCAGACACCCTCTTATAACCATCATGATTAAAGGCACAATAGCACTGAGTTTGTTTGATATCAACCAGTTTACAAATTGAAAATTCCTTGTTAGAAGAGCTAACCAGCCCCGGGATACCAGACATGCAGCCACCACCCACATACTCTCCACTTGACCCCTATCTGAGTTCTGACTCTGGAAAGGCAGCCTTCAAAGGGAACCCTTACTTCAGAAAGAGGAATGATGCAGAATCATGCTCTCCTGGGTTTTGTTGTGGCTGTTCATTTTAAATGATAGCATGAGGAAAGTATGTTTGATAAGCCCTAACTGTAGCTTTGCTTTTGCAAAATTGTATTGGAAGGTAAAGCTGGGTGCCATATTAAATTCCAGAATGAAATAGACCAGATCTGGATATTTAGAGACAATAAATATTATTCTAGAGAAAAGGATGTTAGGATTGTTTTGTATTCCTTGCAAATGCTGGAAAACAAAGTCTTTGTCGGTTTGTGTACTTGTCTGTGGAATGAACTCCATCCTGTATCTGGAAGGTCCCTCATACTTCATGTTAGAAGCACCTCTATTGCTATTTCAGTGTAAGAAACGCTGTCGGCTGCCCAGGTCTCTGGTTGGCACCGGCACCTTATAGGGCTACGCTCACACTGAGCTGCCCCTGCGCTCTCTGGCCCTGCTCCTGTCTGCTCTCAGGTGCTCTCATTGATTCTAGCGACGGAAGCATCTGCTGCACCTGATTCTGGATTCCATCCCTTCCTCTCTTCTCTGAGGGTGCTCCATCGGTTACCCTGCCTTGGCTTCACTCTAACTTACCTTTTCTACTTTTGTACTCAATCACAAAAATTCAGTCAACCTTCTCAATTCTCTTTCTCTCCATCCCCCCGCCCACCTTCCCTCCTGCTTACAGTTCAGGGGCCGTTTTTTCCTCCTCCTCACCTTCAGGGCCAAGCTCTTCATAAGAAAGCTCTCTCAGATCTCGGTTCTCCTAGTCTCCTGGACATGCTGGGTTTCCATAGCATGCAATTTCAGTTATCCCGTTTTCTGTCAACTGAATTCCCAGTCCTATGCTTTCATTTTTGAGGACTGTGAATCACTCCACAATACCTAGTGATAGTTCCAGATTTCTCCCCATCAGGAATGATTATCATCAGGAAGGGGCACCTAACCCACACACAGGGCACTGAAGAGAGAATTAATCCCAGACCTTGCCTGGGGTCCAGGAAAAAAATCAGCTCCCTTCCCCTACCATGGTTCTCCACTCCAGCTGCACTGTAGTGTCATCTAAGGAAATTTTAGAAAATACTGATGCCTATACCACAAGTACCCCTTTCTCCCCCAAGCCCCCGAAATCTTGATATAATTGGTCTGCAGTAGTAAATGCTGTAATAGAAAGGAACTGCTGTCTTACTGAGCGTCTAGGTCCATTATGACAAGGAGGCCCCTTATTCATCTTCGCTTTCCCATCCACTGAACAAGGCCTGACTCATGGTACTTCCTGGGTAAATGGTTTCCAATTGGGTAGCTTCATTGTGAATTAATTTCCAAAGGTAAGAATTCATTGGCAGTTCCATCAATTAGAATCATAATTTTCTTTATATTACCTAGATACACCTTTCCCTAAATAGTTTTTTTGGTCATTAACATCAGTCTTCCTGTTGTGAAGATTCCTCAGGAAGACCTTGTGCAGGGAGAAGAACATTCATTCTAGAAGCCCATGTACCAGGCTGGGAAGTCCACTCTGCCCCTTACTGGCTGTGGGATGTTGGGCGATCTACTTAACATCTCAAAATGTCATGTTATTAGCTATAAAAATGAATAACTCCACAATGGCCAATGCTTAGGGGACACTTGCCAGGTGGTTGCCATTTTCTCATCTTATCTGACTCTCACAGCCCTATGAGGAAAGTAGCATTAACATATTTTCATTATCATCATCACCATCCTGTTTTATATATTTGGAAACAGGATTAAAGACTTCCCGCACTTAAAAGAAATTCGTAATCACCCAAATCAGGACAAACTTTTCTGAGATTTTGAGGGATGAGCTGAAAGTGCCCAGGCCACACAGTTAATAAGTGGTAGAGGCTAGATTTGAACCCAAGCAAGCAAGCCTGACAAGGAAGCCTCGGTGTTGCCTTGTGTAATAAGTGGACAGGACTGATACACCCGCACAAGAAGAATGCCTGTGTTTCCCTGTAAGGCAACTTGTACTTTTCTGCACGTAAATGTGCTTGCCTCCGTGGGTCCCTGTGCGTACATGTGGATGAACATACAGGTAGATATAACCAGACACCTCACTGAATCCAATTGTGTATCGACAGAATAACCACTAGCAAATTCTTTAACCTGTTAAATTCTTTAACCATTCTCATACCTAGAACAGTTATAACTGTTTGTTTGTTTTAATAACAGATCTCTGAGTTCATCACAGTCATTATAACCTGTTATGTGGAAATAATGAGCTTGTGTTTTAAAAGCATGTATAATCGCATACTAATTTCCTAGAAGTAAATCAGACTCTATACTATTTGACATAGTGATAAGTGTAATTAATGTGTTAGAATTGTAGATGCTTAGTTATCAGCTCCAACCTCTCACCAGACTTGTAAATCTCTGAGATCTGGGAAAGAAGTACAGTCAGCCACGGCCTGGAGACATCCCAAGTTACCCTACTCAGCTGCGGGCGGCTCCGTGTGCTTCCAGGCTCCTTCCCACAGTTTCCCCAACCGTGCCCCCCTGTGAGCTCCCTCCATGGCCCTAGACCTGTGCCCTCCAGTGACACACAAGCCTTTCTGTGCTTCCCATGAGACCGTTTCATGAACAAATCCACCACCCCGAAGAGTCTAACCTCAAGCTACACCTGCCCTCTCTCCAGGGATTCCCTGTCCGGCACAACCCCCCGTCCTGCCTCCTGCCTTGGCATGCCCTAACCTGGCACTGTCGCCTCCATCACACACGGTGTCCCAGAGTGAATGAAATGCTCCCGGGGCACCCAAGGCAGGGAATGGAACTGAGATGAAATGTAAACCGTTTTCATTGGCAGATTCTCAAATGCACTCTGGGAATGTTTTGTTCTCACCTGGCTGTGGCTCACTTGCTCGGACGCAGGGCTCGGGACGTGCTGGCACTGGATCCATCTGATGCCCAGGTTTTCCTGTGTGTGGTTTGGTTGAGATTGTGCCGCCCTCTGCTGTTCTTCAGAGTTAGTTCTCAACGTTTGCATTTTCCAAGAAAAAGCTAACTGCGATTCAAAGGAGAATAAAACATCTGCTGATTTAAAACAGGAATAATTTTCTTCCTGGTGGTTGACAAACACTGTTTGCCCACTGAACCAGTGTTGCTTGCTCCCAGTAACGCAGGCCGATGTTGGAAACACAGGATATTTTCGACATGAGATCTTTGGACTCGAACTAACGAAATGGTTTCAGGATCCTTTCACTACTCTTTCGAAAGCTGTTATGTTGAATCATAAACTTGCAGAGCGTGAAGACACTTTTAAAATTAATAGGCCAGTGTTTGTACAAGTGAGAAACTGAGGTTCCAAGAAGTTAGAAGAATTTCCAAGTGTCAGAGCCAGTCGGCAAGTTTCCAGCATGAACCTAATTCATGGTGATATGTTTTTATTTTAGGAAATCAAGTGTATTAATTTTGGAACATGAGATATTATCAACTTTCCACTTTTTTATTTTAAGCCAAAATTCATACTAAACATTTAGTTAAAAGTTTGCAGCAATTTAATTATTTTGGCATTTATTAACTAAAATTCATCGGCTATGATGGATGCCTTGAAAGTCCAATTTTCAGTGTTTGTTTTCTTATGTTTTGTTGTTATACTTGCTAATGTGGCTGCTGACAGGAGTAAATATATTGATTGAATTGTCATAGCCACTCATATATGATTATTAGAAACCAAAGAAAGTTTGGAATTTGTTTATAAATGTTAATATTATCTGAATTTGATCCAGTAAAATCATCTTTATTTGGTTAAAAAATATGACTTTATATGGTGTATAAGGTCTTCATCCAGTAAAACACCACGTATGCTGTAAAATACTGAATAGATCTTATACTCCTGACAAGAGCAACTTTACCATTTCCTTATTTAGAATTATGTAGGTTTTCACTGGTTTTTAGCCAACAGGAGGGAGGAATACACACACATTTGAATGGAGTGCCCATCATATTTCTGTCAGAAGTGGCAATTATTCCGATTCCTATTGCAAATGTAAAGCTTTGGAGATCCTATTTTAAAAGTTACCTAATTTTTTATGTTTCATTCTCCTCCCCCCGCCCTTGCAACAGCATGGATGGACCTGGAGAACATTATGCTAAGTGAAATAAGCCAGTCAGAAAGACAAATACCATATGATTGCACTCATATGGGGGATCTAATGAACAAAATGTTACCTCATTTTGAATTTGTATGCTTTTGGATCAGAGGAGGTATTATCACCTTTTCTCTGGATACTACCCTGGGTCACTTGCAATTTTGCTAAATCTGTTATTCAAAAGACTTGAATTGCAAATTGGTAAAAGTAATTTCTTCTAATGACTTCAGTTATAGACATAGAATTCTTAGAACTAAAAGGGATCCTAGCAATTGCCGACTTCAAATATCCTTTTTTAGAGATGCAAAAAAAAAAAGGAGAAACCCAGTGGTTGGATGACTTGTCTAAGTAAGAAATAAAACCAAGAGCAAGTTCAGGTTCTGTTGATTCCTGGGCCAGTTCTCATACAGGCTGCCTAAGGTCCATCATCTGAGCCTCTTTATGAAGCTTTTCATGAACTTCGAAGTGACGAGAGACATTTTACAGAAGCTTGAAGATACAGTTCACATTTTGTTTCTAGTTAACAGGGGCCAGACTTAGAATAAGACTTCCCTTAAATGCAAAATTAATGGCACCGAAGCCAACATTGTATGATATTTTTGGTCAGACAAACCAATATCTGTATTAGTTCATACTTCTGCAAATCTTTATTTTTCACTCTTTAGCTACAAACAGTTGAAAATTCTAGAAAGAATTTACATTTCAAAATATTTTAAAGACCTTTCATATAATACTAAATGTCTACAGTTGAGAAACTCAAAAAACATAGGAGAGTATGTGAGCTTTAAGACTTCAGTGCTTTGAAAGTGGAAAGTGAAGGTGGGCGGTGGGTAGAGCAGGGGGGAGTAATGGGAGAAAATGGGGACAATTGTAATTGAACAATAAAAAATATTTTTAAAAAGATTTTAATACTTTCAGAAAGTAGTGGTTAAAAGGTGTATATTTCAATCTAAGTACAAAGTAAGGAAACTTGACACCAATGTTCTCTATGACCTCCCCTTGCTCTATTCTACATGCACTGAAACCTAATCATGTTCCCAGTCTATTTCAGCATCAGAAACAATGTTAAAGCGGAGAGCGGGAGATAGCAGAGAATATTCCTTCTGGTAGTCTCCTGACATTACAAAGAATCAAACATTTCCTTCTAGGCTGTCCCTACAACTCCATTTTTTTTTTTATATTGGGAATATGCCCAAGGACTGATGGATCTGGCTCCTATTGATGATGAAAGTCAAGGTAGTCCCCATTGCATTCTGTCACCTTCACCTACAGCAACGTTACAACTGCCTACTCTGTGAGCACTTCCTTATTCTTCAAGATGCAGTTTAGTCACATCTCCATGAAAACCTTGTGGCTGTTCCCTCATCATGAGATGGAGAGCCCGCCCTGCTCCTCATTTATATTGCTGCTGTGTACATCTCCACACTAGCATTCAGTATACGAGGACCCTACAAACACTGGAATTATCTTCTAGAGGGCGGACCCCATGTAGTACAGGCTTCCCCCACTAAATGAGTGTTCTAGGAACCCATCTGTATCAGTGTGACAGCTGGCATTGCTGTGAGAGGCTATATTTTACTTCAGTGAATTTTTTTGGAGACTCTTAAGACATTCACCCATTTCATGATGGGTGATTTACAACAGCACCTGTCCACAGCCTGCTGAGTGCTCAGCAGCTTTTGACCAAAAATGGCATGATCCCCGTGCCCCACCCTCCCTATTCACCTGATCTAGCCCCAAGCGACAGTTTTTTTGTTTCCCCAGATGAAAAAAGTCCTCAAAGGGAAACATTTTGCCAGTGTGGAAGAGGTGAAACAAAAAATTACAGAAGCACTGAAAGGCATCAAAATTGACAAGTTCAAAAACTGTTTGAGCAGTGGAAAATGTCTCGATAGGTGCACTGCATCAAATGGAGAGTACTTTGAAGGGGACTGGAGTTTAAACGTGTAAGAGTAGATACACAATTTTTATAAATAAATTTGTTTTTTGCCTCCGTCCTCATATTGCATTTAAATAAGTATTTCTTTATGTGTCTTTCTACTAGATCTGACACATAGGAGGTGCATAATAACAGGAATTGTGTTAGAACAGAAATCTTTATTTTGGCTGTTTTTGGTACTCATTTAAATAGTTTATATTAAACAAATAGCAAGTCAAATAATTTGGCTATTAAGCGGCATGCATTGTACCCAGTTTATCTTGGAAGGCTCACCCAGAAATTGTTTAAAATTCGGGGTTCTATGCGTTTTAATGGCTTGCGGTTGGCAATTGGTAACACCTGCTGTGGATATTTTCCAAACTGAAAGTATATAACAATACTCCATGCCAAAGATCGTTAAGGATCTGGACGAAGCATTTGTCCTTGTGTTCAAGCAGCTCGGAACTGTTTTCTCTGGAAAACCTCCACAAGACGGGAAGCCACCTAAGCTTGCCGTGTTCAGGTTTAGGATATTTAATTTCATGAGTGAATGTTTATTTCTCTGTGCTTCCATTTTCACACCTGTCAAATGGAGGCAGAAAGGGCCTCGTGGGGCTGTTGCAGGAGATAAAAACTTGTGGAGTACCTGCGCAGTCGGTGCCGCGTTCCTGCAGCAGGATGTTAACAGCAGACTGAGTTAGGCTTCCAGACTTAGAAGTAAACATACGGGATTCCCAGGTAAATCTGACTCTTAAGAAAACAACGCATTATGTGTTTATTACACATACAATCCATGCAAATATCCAGGAAATACCGGTGCTATGAATGGAGTTACTATCTGAAATTTAGATTTAACTGGTGTCTTATATGTAATCTGGTTGGGTTGAATAAATGAAGCAAACTTAGTTGCAGTTTAGGAATATAGCTTTCAAGGGCAGTTTTTAATGACCTGAACAGAATGTATGAAGCCCCGCCCACAGGGACCTTCCCTAGCTGATGAAACGCGTTGAGATGGCTTCTTGACCCGCTGTACCAGGTGAGGAAGGTGCCCAAAGTGGAATCAGGAGTTCCGGGCGAACCAAAGATTCAAAGTTCTGGGGTATCCAATGGCCTTCAGTGCCAACCAAGGCGTAGGTTTAGGGTCAGCCTCTCCCTAACCCCGCCATGCGATGTGAGAAAGGCGGAACAGAAGGCGCAGTAGAAATCCTAGACAGAGTGACACAGTGGGTACACAGTGTTTACCAAATGCCGCGTCAGCCCAGTGGAGGCCAGCTCGGCTGTCTGAGACAGGGCTTGGGGGCAGAGCGAGGAAGGCCGCAGGGAGCCTGTTCACGTCAGCTTTCCTACCTTGCCGATACGTTCCAGTTTCTGAGAACTTATCTTGCCTTTGGTATTAACATTTTTAAGGAAATAGCAGAAGTGAAGTAGGAGAAAGATCTGTGTTAGTAACAAACCCTTAATTTAAATGGTAATTTATGACCTTCAGAAGCCTGGGCCACTGCCCTGGATTATTAGGTTTTAATACAGCCTGCTCCACCAAGTTTCCCTAGTCAACCAATTAAGTAACAGTGAATTTTTATATCGTTATTTAATAGGGACCTTAAATTAACCTTTCAGACTTTAGAGCCAGCCTAAGCCTTTCTTGTTACCCTTGCCCTCTGTAATACAATAATTGCCTTTGATTTTTTAATGCAGTTTATTAGTGGCAATTTTGGGGGGGGGGTTTTGTTTTGTTTGTTTGTTTGCTATGCTATTTATCCCTGAATTTTTTTGATGGCAAAAATTACTACATTTATAGACCTTTAAAAAGTTTTCTCATATTTTTGGAAAACTTACTCCTCTAAGCATGTTTAAAATTCAGGTTTCAATGCCATCTCAAGAAGTAAATGGTTAAAAATAAAACATGGAAGGTTTTTTTCTCATTTTTACATATTTTCTAAGTTGGGAGTCACCCAAGTAACATATGGTAATGATTTAGGATTCCAGATCATATGCAATTATTTTCATCTTAATAGCACTGGCTCTCTTTGCTTTAATATTCACCAGTCGGCATATAAGGTCGCCAGTCCACGCTCAGTCTGTATTTTCCTAGAAGCGCTCCTGAAAGTAAGAATATGAATTATTATTCTGCAGTGGGATCATAACTTTGGAAAGTTGAACATCAAGATTTGCTTCTGAAATATTAATGTTTTATTAGCAAAATGAGAATATGTGGCACTTGGATATTTTCCTTGCCAAGAACCTGAAAAGTGATAGCCCTCAGATTTTCCATCTTCTGTTAGTACAATACTGTTATTTTGGTAATTTACAATAAAACTGAAATCCGAATCATTGATGTCTGGAGACATACCCAGAGAATTCCATGTTGGGTTAACCAATGAACAAAGGTGAACTCATTCAGCATATTTTCTTGCCACATCTGTCCCTGTTTAAAACCCTCCCCAGAAATGCTGCATTTACCCTGAGGCCCATAAAGCTTCCACTTCAAGGCCCCCACTGGCCTGGGTTCTTCCAAGGTCCTAGGAGATATTTATAAATGCATTTACATAGACTTCAAAAAAATTGCAGAAGATACTTTATCACCATCAAGTGAGACCTCAATCTCTTTCCAACTCTCCTCTCCATTTTTAAAGAGGACCTCCCAAAGGTAAAAGCTGCAGATGACACTAAACCAGGCTCCACTCCTGCTGCTAAGATATAGCTAATTGGGTTAATTAAATATCCTGGATTACAAGTGAGGCTGAATATTTTTAAGTTATATTTATTAGTCACATGTTCTTCTTAGAGCCAGTTTTGGGTCCCTATCAACTTTGCCCCAAGGGCAAGTGGGATGGTGAGGGGAGTGGGGATGTGAGGAGAGGCCCCCACCAAGCTCAATTCCCAGCCCTTCCCCTGGTGTTCATCTCCTCCACCTCATTCCTTTCTTCACAGGACATATTTTCCTCCAATCTTTATACCTGGAGAAACTCAAACACAAAGTTCTCAGGCCAGGATCCCGGTAGAATCTAGATGCTTAAAATTCCAGGATACTGTTAATGCATCTAAAGTCTCAGTCTTCAAGGAAATTTCTGTCTATGGAGAATATAGACTTATACCCAGATAATGATAATACAGAGCAGAATGTTTTCAGTGCCAGCAATCAAAAGAGTAGTTCGTTATACTAAAGACCTCCAAGATTCTTCTAATTTCAATGAAACCGAATGCTTTGGTAAGAGAGATTGCATGTCAGAGGAATTGCTAAACTCTTCCTGGAGTTTAACGGTGTCATTTCAAGGTGCAGACGGGGGAGGATATAGGCAGACAGGAGGGGATACGAGTCAGCATGCTCTCTGCAGTCTGTATATTAAAAAAGGGAAGGGAAGGAAAACCACAGGGTATCTTACCAAGGACCAGATTCTGAACACTTTGCATGGCCCCCCTCATCTGATACTGCCCACCAGGCTGAGAGGCTTATACCTATTCTGAAAAAACCCAGATCAGAAGGCAACCCCAGGATTCACTGAGCCCACAGCCAGAGAGCTGATTCAGTATCCTGCACAGTACAATCACGAACCAGTAGCCTCACAGGACATCAGTGTAATTCCGGGGAAGGAGGTACCTGTGTTTTCATGGATTTTCTCTGGTCAGATACTCTAGGGAAACACTAAGACATTCTCCTGTCCCACACAGAGCTCGTAAAACTTCTAGGAGGCTACGTGTGCAGGATGAGTCTAAAAGTCTGTTTTCCAAACTGTCTTCCCTAGAACTCATCCTAAGAAACCTCGTTCCACTATCACATCAGGCTGCTGTCACAGAGGGAAGAGAGGATATTCCCCTCTGCAGAAAACAACTTAAATTCTGAGGGGATAGTGGGTGATGTGGCAGGATATGTGGGCCTGGGGGTGGCAGAGGGAGGGGGGTGTGACGGAGACATACATAGCATCTCTCATTAGGGAAGAAGATAAGGGACATTTCTCTATAAACATGGCAGCCCTGTATTGTGACTTGTGAAAGATGGTCCATGGACAGGACTTCTACCATCCTTTCCATCCCACCCTCTGAGCTTCAGGGTAAGAAAGCAGCCATCAGTGCTAACACAGCCCTCCCTGCTCCAGAATCATAGTACAAACTTCATGCTCTAAATACTCCAGGCTCCGGTTGGTGGAACCCACACATCTTCCTTTCCCAGGAAAATCCTATGCTTTTCTTATAAATTTAAATTATTCCTATTTTCAAGACAGTTGTCTCTGCTATGAAGTTCAAAAGCCTATTTTGAAGCTCTCCTTGCATAACTGTTTCCCTGAGGGCAGTTCATAGAAGAAGCTTTTCATGCAGCCTAAATAGTGGAGAAAAGGATCATAGAACAAGTAACCATCCTCAGGGAATAGCAGCCTTGTAATATCATAAAATATGATTCCGTTACATCTGTCTACAGGATATTTTTACAAACCCTAGATATCACACTTACTAGAGAATAAATCAAGCAAGAACATCATTTGTTCCTTAATAAATACAGTTGTTATACCTCAATGGGAAGTTATGAATTCAAAAGTAATGGAGTTTTGACTAATTCTCAGAAGTATAATTAAAAAAGTCTTGATTCCGTGTTGGGTCAGTTTATCCTACAGGGCATTTAGATGAACCTTCGTGAGAACAGCTAGTCCAGCTAAGGAAGTTTCTGCAGGTAGAACAGTGAAAGAATACAGACGCTGGGGTGACACACAGCACTCTGTATTTATAAAAATTCTCTCCGGATGCACAGAGGGACCCAGGCCGTAAGAGACCTCGGAAGCATCAGAATGATTGATTCACAAATTTAAAGGGAGTCTGGTGGATTATCCATTCTGCTTGGCCGTCATAGACCAACCAGTATCTTCCCTCTGAATTTCATTCAGTGACAATGGAGCAAGGCTTCTTCTCTTAAGCAATGGCCACACAAGGCAAGTTATTTTAATCCTACCTTTGGCTGTGCTTGCAGTGTGTTGGGCCAGGTTTCATCACTTTTCCCTGAGAATGCAGAGACCCATGGTCAACCTACAGAAGCCTGTCCCACTAAAAAGACAATTTGTCTGTCTTCCCAGAAATCACTTTCAATTTATCACTTTTCCTCCTTTGCATTGACTTCTCAGTGCTGTCTGAGAGGAACTCATGGGCATTCTCAGATTTTCATGATGTTATTTACTACTTTGACCAAAATAATCATTTTCATTTGAAATAATGTATTTTGGTAACACTTTTTATAGGGAGGATCTGGTATCTCTTCTTAGAAGGGAACAGTCATGCCCTCTTGCATCAGACATACCCAAGTATCATTTTCACCATCTAAGTAGTTTTTTAAATTATAAAATGGTAAACTGTAGAACCATCTGTAAATTAAACGTTGTCTTCATTGTATTGATCAATCTATTTTCAATTTCCAGCAAGACACTAAAAGTTAAGAAAAGTCATCCGAAACTTGGAAACAGGCAAAGCAAGGTAGCATGCCATTGTGGTGTCCTGTAAGAACATCCTCTAACGGGCTCACCCGAGGGTTCTATGCTTACTTAGGGAGTGTGACTTCGTTTGACTTGCTAAGTACTTTGACTAAACATCTAGATTCTATGAAGTTATATGCCAACATGCAGATTTTTGTCCAGTAAAAGTCAAATGACCCCTGTTTTCAGAAAAGTTACCCGCCCTGTAGGACATTGCTCAGTGGTGCGTCTCATCCAGAAATCTTACTACAAAATTACTTTTTCACTATATTCTCCTTCTCTTTTGTACCTTGTCGGTTCCCTCACTAAAGAGTTAAAGAAAATGTTTATGTTTTGTGCATTATGGATATGAAAGTCGTGTTTTTCAGTTTTTGAAAATAACGTTAAGTAGTCTATTGATTTTTAAATAGGGTCTTTGTTTCCCATAAAACACATACATAAAGCAGATATGAGTACTGCTGCTCTGAATCGGAGGGGCTGGAAGCCCTCCAGAAAGCCGTAGTGTGCTGCTCTCCGATCACATATCCTTTGGCCTTATCTGGCTCCTTTTTCAAGGAGTTCCAATCACAACTCTGCCAGTGAGAAGCTGTGTGGATGTATAAAAGTTCCCCATTCTTCAATACTTCCACCTCCTCTTCTTACAGCGTGTGTGTTTTATAGCCTTGAAGCTGAAAACCTGGCATTTGGAAGTATGCAGATTACAGAAGTGCTTTCTCAATAAGATTTACATCATGCAAGTGGTATCTATGAAGACCTAAGTAGGCCACAGAAAAAATTTGCAAATTCCTTGGCTACTAATTTGCTTATTCCATTTCAGAAGCTAAATGTTAATCACATTTCAATAAGAAATATGTCCAAGTAATGGAGCGCTGCCACGCATTGTACACTACAGTTTTATCTTTTAATGGTCACTTTAGCTTGGCAATAAGTCATCACTTATCAGAGATATATACACCATCATCTTCTTTCAGATGTAAATAGTGGGTAACTTATGAGTCATTGCTTTGCCCTTTTAGTAAATATTCTGATGCAATGCTATAAATTTTAAGGAATCCAGCATTAATAACCACTCGTGGCTATCACCAGCTAGATTTGCACCAAGGAAAGAAATGAAATGGCCTCGGTGTTAATTCCAATTTCTCATGGCATTTTCTACTATAGTTTCAGTGTAAAATGCAGGAAGAAAATAAATGAACAAAGTGGTGTAATAGTTAGACCTTGGATGAAAACACAAAATCTTATTTAAAATCCTAATATGTAATTACTACTTATTATGCATATTATGCAGTTACTACACAACAGAAATATTAGAGTTATGCACTGAAAAGACATAGAGGTCATAGTGATGGATTTTGCAATGTCTACTAAGCATTTTATTTGACACATCCTTTTCAGCTTCACGACAGTCCTGAAAAGTGGGTATTGTTTTAAAATATGAGAAATGGAGGTCCGCACAAAGTGACCTTCTGAGAGTAACACAGCCTGGGACGTGATGGGGCGGAAATCTGACTCCGCAGCCCGTGATCTCCAATCACAGAAGAAAGCAGCGAGGGCCATACAGCAGTAGACTCCTGTCTGCACAGATCATTTTCCTGTGCCATTTCTTCATGTAACACATGCTGCCGCCTCTGTGAGGACTTTCTCTTAGGTAGTTTAGGCCATTGCAGTTCTCCGATAACTAAAAAGAATGATCTTTTTTGCAGAAGAGGACTGGGTAATTTCATGACCTGCATCCAGCTAAAGAACTTGGGGAAGAATTGGGGGCATGAAAGTACCTCAATCCTGGCCCAAAGGCATTTCTTTTTCTCTAATATTTACGTAGGTTTTACGATCCCCCTCCTCCCACCCAATAGCATTCATTCATTCACTTTTTTCCATAAAAACATGCTGCTGGGAACTGTCGTAGGTGCTGAGGATGTCATGGTGAAAAAATCCAGGGAGTCTCTGCCCTGATGGCTGATCACTGTACAATGTTCTAAACTTTCTATCCATTCATTTTTTCATTCATTCAGTTATGCATAAAATATTTTTTTGCACACTTACTATGTGCCAGAAATTGTTTTCAGAGCTTTGGGATACAACACAGCTATGAGAACAAAATAAATATGCCTGCTATTCTGGGGCATGAATTCTAGCAAAGGAAGGTAGAATACGCTCAATAGACATGGTAAGTAAGGAACATTATATAGTACTTTGGAAGGCAATAAGTACTCTAGAGAAAAAAGGAAAACAAAAACAGACCATGCTAGGAGACATTGGGATGATCACGGTGGGAGGGAGGCAGACTGCAATTTTCACTAAGATGCCATAGGCAAACCTCATCAAGGAGGTGACAATTGAGCAGATTTGCATGAGGTGGCAGAGTGCTATAGATTGAATGTTTATGTCCTCCCAAAATTTACATATTAAAATCCTAACCCCCAATGTGATGGCATTAGAAGGGGGACTTTGGAAGGTAATTACATCACAAAGATGGAACCCTCACGAATGAGATTAGTGTCCTTAGAAAAGGAACTCCAGAGAGCGCCCTCTCTGTGTGAGGTCCCAAAAAAGAGGAGAGCCATCTCTGAGCCAGGAAGTAGGCTCTCACCAGACACTGAATCCTGATCTTGGGGTTCTAGCCCCTAGAACTGTAAGAAATAAATTTCTCTTGTTTATAAGCCACTTAGTCCATTGTATTCTATTATAGCAACGTGAAAGGACTATGGCAGGGAATAAGCATGTACATGTTCATGGTGAGAGCATTCCAACAAAGGTAACAGGTAGTGCCAGGCTTCTAAGTAGGTGTGTGGTTGACATCTTCAAGGAACAACGGCAAGTGATGCACTGGAGCCTGGAATAGAAAAGAGGAAGAGTGGTAATAACTGGGCCATCAGAGGTCACAGTATATGACATATTATGTCCCAATTAGTCTGAGGAACCCTGCAAGGTTTGGAGCAGAGGGTGATGTGACCTGGCTTCTGTCTGGTTTCAGCCTGTTGTCAACCAAACACCATGGCTGTAAGAGCATTGAGATAAACTGGCGGTCATCTGCAGCTTCATCCTTTGTCTAGGCAGGACGCCCTCTTGGACATCTTGTGAGCTCTTGGCAACTTCTGCTACTTCATTACAAGAAAGCACTGGAGTCTCCAGACTTTGCTGGTTTACATCCTTCTCTTCTAACAAATACTCAGAATTACATAGGATTAAGTAGCCTAGGGCAGAAACATGTCACTCACTAATTTATGCCACAAGATCTTTGATTCTTTAGTGAAAGTTGTCTTAGTTTATTTGGGTGGCTATAACAAATATTCTGTAAACTGGGGAGCTTGTAAACTACAGAAATTTCTCATAGTTCTAAGACTGGGAAGTCCAAGAGCAAGGAACTGGAGAAGTCAGTGTCTGGTGGGGGCTCACGGGACCACAGATGCCATCTTCTCACTGTGTCCTCACATGGAGGCAGAGCTGAGAGAGCTCTTGGCAACTCTTATACAAAGGCACTAATCCCATTCTTGAGGGTCCCACCCTCACGACCTTGTCATTTTCCAAAGGTGAATCACCTCTCAATATCCACCAACATTGGGGACTGGGTTTAAGCATACGAATTTTGGGAAGCACACAGACATTCAGTCTAGAGCACAAGTCCAGAGCACTCGCCCAACCTGACTGCAGTTGTCATGCAATCAAATGTAAAAATTCAACATAAATGAAAATACCATAAATAATATTATTTAATGAAATGAGGTAGTTCCTTCTTATTAGAAACTGAATAGTAAATCTTTTCAGAAAAAAATCCTTTCTTAAAGGAGTAAACACTCTTACTTTATCTTTAACTATATGCATTGGATAAAATGAAGTGTGGCACCTGTGCTTTCAAAGTTCACAGAAGAAGGTCCAGGACATTTTAAAGAATCAGAGACATACGGTTTGACCATACATAGCCAACATACCATCAAAGGGAAAAACAACCATGAATATGCTTTAGTTAAGTTCCAAACAGCTAATCAGAGGCCACAGTTAAGTTAAATGAAGATAAACTTGTTTTAACAAGACATTTATGTTTGCTTACAATTGACATTTAAGACAAGCATGTTAAGATTGAATCCATCAAAGGAAAACTGAGCCAATTTTAGATAGAGCTGACTAAGACCACCCTCTGCAGATAATCCATTACCTAATCATTTCCTATTTGGTTAATATTATTGTGATGATTAGTGTTGAAGTATTATCAGAGCTAAGGATGGCTAGAAGTCAAGCTGGTCAAAGACCCAGAACACAATGCATCTTCCTCTAAACTAACTTTCAGTGCACACACACTCAACGTTTATGTGTTTATTGGCTTATTGTCTGTCTGACCATCTTTCCCTACTGGATGAAAGTTTGCTAAGGTTAGAAATTTTGACCCTCTTTTCTCCTGATGTATCCCTGCCACATAGTAGGAATTCAGAAAACATTTGAATGAATAAAATAAGATGAATTTCTCCTCTGATGGGGTTGATGGGTCATAGAACTAAAACTGTGCATAAAGTCCTGTATCCTAAGGAGGCAAAGAGCAAGTGCATAGAAGACAAATGCATATGCATTATTGCTCTCTTCAAATTTCTATACACTAAATGAAGGAAGAGGATTGCAGGATTTTTTTTCTAGATTTTTTAAGAATTTCAGAAGATTACAAATTGCTGAATAATTGATGTAGCTTATTTTCTTTTGGGGGGGCAGTCTAAGTTTTAAAATCTTAAAGTTAATTAAAATTTCCAAAAGGCATCAGATAAGTAATTTTTAAAGAAGAATGTATGCACAGGGGCAACAAATATATACTTTCCAAAGGTTAGGCTAAAAAGTTTAGTAACTACTGCTTTGGAGAAATGCCATATGGTAAATTTTTTTTAATTTTAAAAAACCTTTCTTTCTTTGATGGATCTACTCTTGCCAGCACTGCTTAGAGACACTACTCCCAACTGTGGCAGTTTAGAGCTGGAGGGGGGACAGTCCGAGAAGGTGGAAAATTTGGATTTCTACTGTTTTAACAAGGGGAAAAAAAGCAATTGCCAGTAGAAGCTTCTAATTGCATACAGATTGCCCTTTTATTTTGCTTCAGTCCTTTCAGTTCAAGTGCCAGGGAAGGGGAAGTATTACCTCAACTGCTTTAACCGGAGGTCTGCTTCCACTTAGCTGCCAAAGGGAGTCTTGCCTTCTTTCTAGAGCAGCTACCCCAGAAAATCCACTGAGAGGAGTTAAAGAGACTCCAAACTCCAGCAGTAACATTTCTGGAGTCAGTCCTGCTCTGAACCTGCTGCAGAGCTCTTGGGACTGCCTGGGGCAACTCCCCCGGGATTCTTCCCAATCCTGGCCTGGGAACAGTGAGAGAAAGCCAGGTGGGGTGCAGCCATCTCTCCCTACTGCTAGAAGGCAGCCAGCAGTGTGCATGAGCATGCATTATTTGTATGAGTGTGCATACAAATTGGGCTAAATGAAGAGAAATCATCAGGGCTGCAGAAGGGGAGCAGTTCCTCTGGTGTCTTTATGCTCTGCACACCATCACTTATACCTCCAACCCCCACCCCCCAAAAACAAAAAACAACTTTAGAAATAATAGAGTCACGAAAATAAGAATCTCCAGATTGCTAGGGACCCTGAAGGAAAATGTCTTTTTCCTTAGTCTCCGAATCCATCTTTCTCCCTCCTTCCCTTGAGCAGGATGCACCTGACCTCCAGGTTAGCCACCAGCCCTCTGTGCTGTGCTCCCAAACACAAAGCCATCCTGCAAGATGGGCGGCCTCCTGCCTCCTCTTCTGTGCAATTTGGCACCTCATGGTGCTAATCCCTGTGATTTAACCACTGTGTGAAAATTGGTGCTTCTAAGAAATGGTTTCTTTCAACTTGAGGGGGAAAATATGTGGAAGGTTTCCTGTGTCTTCTTAGCAGGTACCTCTGTGTGCTCTCCTGGTGCAATGAGTTGACCCAGGGCTTCCAACTGATCTTTCTGCATACACTGTCCCAGTCCGATGTGACATGTACGCAGTACACTCCCACTGTGGGTGACAGTGTAGAATCAATATTCTGATATGATTTTGAGCGTGTGGTTACAGTTCCGTTTTGTGTGCTAACCAGCTCTCTGACTGCTAGCCAAGTAGCAGACTCACTAAGACCGCCTTATCTCCTGTTGCCCACTGGGGAAATTAGGACTAACACCCCTCGTCTGAAGGAATGGAAAGAGTTTATATTGCCAAGTGAATATCCCTCAAATATAAAACATTACTTAACAGTATTCAAATAACTCAGATATAGTAAAATGCAAAGGGCCCTATTGAAATTGGATTAAACATCAGAACATCATCACTGATCTTCTTTTCAAGTATGAAATCAAAGATTACCTATTGCAAAATTAAATGAAAGGGTACAAAAGTGAGTGAAGTATGCATGCATGCCTGTTTTAATGGAACTGCTTAACTAAGGGAGAACTTGAAAAGTTAAGATTTCTAATACAATGAAAGTAACCGCAAGATTTTGTTGAGGCTGAGAACCCAAAACTCGTTTCATGAAAAAAAGAGTTGCTTCTCCAGAAAGTCTAGGGATTTCATCGTTATTTCAAATGGTACTTTCAGGAGCACTGAATCCGCTGTTTAAAAGGAAACGAAGCCAAACTTGATGAATGCTTCAGTGTTTGCTTGACATGATTTCCTCTTCTGGAAACGTAAATCCAAGATGGCAGCTGCAAAAATGGAATATATTTTTGGGTATTCTTAAAGTTGAAAGTGTAAGCTGTTGCTCTAGTAATGTGCAGTTTAGTGAACTTCACTGACATATATGGTTTACGGAAGTGATTCTTCCATGGATTTAAAACCCTTCATTAGCTTTGACCTACTCCCATATTTTATCCTTTGGATTGTGACTTAAATATTTGCAAAAAGGCACCTGATTTTACCATGAATGTAGTGTACAATTTCTCCTTTGATCTGCCTTGTAAAATTTCGTATCAATTTTTTTCTTTTGTTCTTTTCATTGCTATCTGAAAGAGACCTATTCAAAAGAAACTTAATAAACAGTTGGTCAATAAATGAATAGATGAATGAATGAGAAGAAACAAATCACTAACAAATCACAAACCTTTTACATGTTAATTTTTTACATCTTGAAATGAGATTATTAATGCTATTGATATTAAGACAGCTTCCCTGAATTCAACTACCTGTAAAACGTTGAAGTCCCTTAAAGTCTTCCTGCTTCTGCCTAACCTGTTCTCAAAACCTCTAAGTATTAACTCAGTCAATTCTCCCTGGAGTGAGTACCCTTATTGTCTCTGTTGTCCGATGAGAATACTGAGGCACAGAATGATCGCTCAGCTTGCCTGACATGCTAGATCAGTAGAGATGGAGCGAGGATTTGGACCCCAGCAGGCTGGTTCAGGACCTTCCTTCTCAAGCAAAAGCAATCCTGCATTGAAATATTAGAGTTTAGATATGCATAGAGTTTAGAGTTCTAGATATCCATATATGTTAAATCATGAAAGGGTGTCACCAATTAACACTGTTGTACAGTTTTAAATTAAACTAGTAATGATTCCTTTTTAATGTAGGAAAATGTTTCAACTTTATATAAAGTTTCATCTTTATATAAATGTTGAGGGGTGGTGAGAAGCATGGAAAGAGATTAAGGTAATACAGGTTACAATAGGCATGTATATTTGAAACTTTTGAACTGATAAATTCAAGGGAGATGTGCAAATGTGATTCCAGGTAAAAAGCAGTCATTTTGAAATTATACAATATGATTCCCCATTCGGGCTCCCTAAGAACTAAGCTCATGTTCCAGGCTCTCTCCTGTCCTTCCTTGCAGAGTAGTGTCTATTTTATGGTCACTTTGGACCACAGCTTCTGTAGAGGAGGAAACACCTCTTTGAAAGGGCCCTCCAATCAGGCAAGTGAGCCCTGAGACAGGGGGGCCATAGGGAGTCCCCTTACACAGTCGTACATACTGTGACCATTTCTACATCCTCTTCAGAATGAAGGAGGTAGAAGGACCTCTTAAAACCCAGACAGTTGTTATAATTATTGCTATCATTAGGAATCATAACTGTTTACAGAACTTAACTGCTGGGCCTTTAGCAAGTTCTTCCATGCATGTTCTCAGTTAATTCTCACAACCTTTCTTCCCCAGTTGGCTAGGGATAGCAGGCAGTTAATTTCGATCGTCATTCAGGGTTCAGATATCCTGGTTGTGACTTAAAATCTGCATGTCTTGCCTGTATCTACATCCCTTACCCTTACCTTACATTTCCCCTTCAGGGATCTCATTCACAAAATGAAAAAAAAGAGATGAACTTCCCATACAATGATCTGTGCTTTTGATTTTTTGATTTGCCTGAATCACTTTTTAAAATGTTGCAGTGGCAGTGAGTACGCACTGGATTTTCCCTTTGAATGTGTGCTGTGCGCCTGCGCATCTTTTCCTTGTGGCCGGGTTGACCCACGCCATCCCGTGGAACTCCCCATTTCTTCTCTGCGTCTGAAACTGCTCTGCCTCTTTCCAAGGGCTCAACTAGTGGGCTCTTTCTTTTTCCTTTTGAAAACACAGCTTTGAAATGCAGTCTTTCTTGATAGAGAGCATTACTGTATAGCTATTATATGTGTAATCAGCAAGGATACACACACCCGGCCGTTTCCTGGAGAACATGTTGCCAGCTCAGTTCACAATCACTCCTTTTTTTTTTTTTTGGCATTCCCTTGTCTATTTGGAGAGTCTTACCACTGTTCATAGAATTTTTCGTCCATCAAGTACTTCCCGTTTGAAAATGATGCCTAAGTGGCCTCTTTTCCTGTTTTAGCCTACAAGCAAAATGGAGCCCAAGTGGAATGCAGGCTTGCCCAGAGTCAGAATCACACAGCAGCACACACCTGGGTCACTACAGCACCTAAGCATAGGAAGGACACCTATTAGGAACTCCTGTCCTTGTCCTCCATGAGGGTGGAACTCATTTTATCAGCCACAGAAATCTGTTTGAGTTGATGAAATAATGGTTTATTCCAATCATGTAAAACCTGCTTTGCAACACAATGACACCTTTCTGTCTTGTTTTAAGAGTGAGAATTTTAGTCAGCAGGTGTCTCTTAGTGTACAGTAATTCTCCAAGTCAAATCTACACGAATTGAATAAATGTTCCTTGTCGTGTACCTCAGCTTATAGTTTCCATGTCTTCTTAATTCCTTCTGTCAGGTAGTTGATGGAATTTGGGGAGCTAAGGACAAATATGAGCTTGTGTATTGTTATAGTCAAGGAAATAAATAGCAAAATAGAAAAATGAGTCTGCAAACTTCAATAAATGTGTAAATAATCTAAGAAAACAGCAATCTTTCCTACCTGAAGCTACCCAGTAGTCTCCTTCTAAGGAAGATTTTTAATTCACAGATAGACATATAACCAGTTCCCTTTCCTCTAGTGAAGAATATGTCTAAAATACAATGAACAGTTATCTAGAATACAAATAGCTAAGCACAAACAATCCATCCTCTCTCTGCTCACCTTGTCTGTTTCTTCTAGGTCAAAGCCAGCTAGGACTTTGAGAGTGCAGGCAGATAACCTCGTGGTGAGAAGCCCACCCCTCCGTGCTAGACTCTATCTCCCTTAGTGCTGTCCTTGCAGACTTTGGAATCTCTCTGACATTGGATTGGTTACAGTGGAAACAGAAAGAAAGATTGTAATTATACAATATCAGGATTTCCATTCATAAGCCCAACTATTGGATCTGTCATCTTTCATCAGCAGAAAAGTGGGGAAATCAAATACTTTGTTTGTTTTAACCACCCAGAGAAGGAAGAGCTCAGAGTGGGGGAAATCCAAATATCTTACTTACTCTGACAGCCCCTCCCTCTGGAGCATGCATATGATTGGGGGCAGGCAAATGACTTTTCCATCATATTTGGCCCCACACTACCTTAGTAAGTAAAGAGAAAGGTAATCGTTTGATAAGATTTGGAAAATAACATCTGTTTTTCTTAGCGTTTCTGGATGAATTTATCAGACATCCTGTAATTTACACTTTCTGTGGAAAACTAGAAGTGAATACCTTGCGTGGACATGAAGCCTTTGAGTATTAATCAGAAGCTCTACAAGGACTGTGTTGATGAAGGAGGCCATGTTTATACTCAAGGATAGAGTCATCTGAAATGCTTAATTGTTTCCTCCCTGGAAAAACAGCTCTCCATGCCTGCATAGTGCTTGCTTGCTCCTTGAACTCGGAACTGAGTGTTGATGCTTATACACTTGGAGTTCTAGGGTTCCATGACTCTAAAATTATTCTCTTATTTTTTAAATAAGTTTTATTAAATCTATTGGTATGACATTGTTTAATAAAATTGTATAGGTTTCAAGTGTATTATTCTACAATATGTCCTCTGTGTATTGCATTGTGTGTTCACCACCCAAAATCAGGTCTCCTTCTGTCACTATATATTTGACCTCCTTCACCCTCTTCTACCTCTCCCCACACCCCCTTGCACTCTGGTAACTTATTCTTAGAAGTTCAGTGTATACAGAACTTACTAGCCAAGCACGATATGAGCAGGGAGAGATATACAACAATTAAGATATTTTCCCCTGGGAATATGAACCAAGATATCAAGGCTGAAGAACAAATACAAATAAACACCATTAATAGCTCATACTCAATTCGGACTTACTGGTGTAAAGCTTTTCATGTATTGGTTTACTTAATCCTCCCCTCCATGAGTTAATTTCTACTGCCATGTCTATTTTACAGATGAGGGCACTGAACCCACTGGCAAGGGAAGGAGACAGGATTTGAACCTAGGTGCACTGGTTTGAGACTCTGTTCAGAAGTGCTGTGCTCTGATACAACACAGTGAATGCAGGGGTTAAACATGTAGCCAGTGGGTACTATGGAGCGCAGAGAAGAGACATCTGGCCTAGCACGTGGCAGGTTTAGGGAGGTGGGACTCAGGGTGTAGTCTCTATCTGCACTTCTGTCTTTTTAGGGAGGTCATGACTTGAATGGAGATTTAAAGGATGGGAAAGTGGTTGCCAGCTGAAGGAAGAGACCCAAGAGCCTACCAAGGAAAGGGTACCATATGACAAAGATCCTCAGTTGAGACCTTTGGGGGCTGGTGGGAGGGGATAGTAGGAGCTGGTCAGGCTAGTAGGAGGGATAGTGAGAGCACTGGGACTCAATCCTGGTCCTAGGGAGGCAATAGAAATGTTTAAAGTAGAGTATCCAAGAGAAGACCTCCTGGAGAAACATACTGCAATGTCTTCCTGCAGTCTAAGCCCTTCATATCCTTGGTATTCAGCTGTATTTGTGCTCTGACTTCAGAGTAAAGCCTTTCAGAGCCCTGGATTCTTAAGTACACAACAGGACAGGGCAGAGCACAAAGTTAAGGGTACCAAGGGTATCAGCAGGAGTGCTATCACACGGGTTTTGTGTTTATGATCAGGAACTTGAAATGTCTCCTACAGTGATGGTTTTAGGAAAATCAATGTGGCAGCTGTATGGAGCTTGAATTTGTTAGAGACACAACTCTAAATTTCACATTAACCATAGCATTGGCTATCTTCTTGAATGACGTACAGATATTTGATCCTTTCAACTCTCTTAATGAACAGTGACAAAGATGTAACAGATTGTTTTCATCAACATTTACTAAGTTCCCCTCTGCCAAGCCATTGGACCAAAATATTCAGTAAGATAAACTGGACCACTCGGGAGACTCCTTACTCTGATTTCATCTTTCTGCTTCTAGAGAAAAATGGTTCTGGCACCACAATATGAAGCAGAAATAAGAGAGAGAGGTAAAAGAGCTGTGAAATCCACATAGCAAATAACCATCTGTTACCAATTTATCTGACAAATATTTATAGGGAGCCCAGGCATGCTAGGCTCATTTAGACATGCAACACTCACAAGTGTTTGTCCTCATAAGTGTGTATGTTTAAGAGTTGACTATAATGAATAGGTCAACTTAAACATGAAAAAACCAACTGCCAAAAGCATTTTGTTAATAAACATCCTGTTGCCCATCCTGTTAACTATCCCATCCAATAGGATGTGGAATCTGCGTAGGTAAACTCAGGCCTGTTGGCCATGGGACCTTCCGTGAATGTTAATTATATTAGCATGCTTTAGTGGAAAGGAAAAAAGGAAGAAGTTTGACTCTGGGATATCTGGTTCAGGTTCAAGTTCAAGAAGTTCCAGTTTAAGTCAGGTGTTTTTCTATAAAAGAGACTTTAAGCTGGATGATCTTTTTAATCCTTTTGAATTTCAACATGCTAAGAGTATAATACTATACTTTTTCCCACATGCTTATTCACTTGCTACATATTTGTGCTTTCAGCATGGAGTAGGCCATTCTGGACAAAACCAGCAACAAACTGCCCCCATTTCTTATAAGAATTGCCCATTATGTTAATTTTCCCACATTTTTGAGTTGAGCTCTATCTGGAGTAGGCACTGTGATAGTTATTTGTTTCTCACAAATACACTAGTTATTCTGATCATAACAGATCCAGACGAGTCTCAAAAAGCAAATCTTCTCTAAATAATACTTATCAACCTCTTGACTAATGTTTTGTTTAATTGGTTGCAGTGAAACCAGGGTACGAGTCCGCTATTGTGATAAGACCAGCGCATTTCCTAATATTAGAAACAAGTCGAAATCCATTGTTCTCACTTCCTTTGCAGAGTTCAGTTGACCTCATCCAAATTAGGAAAACACTTAGCTTGGTAGTTTGTCCCCATAATTTTAATAGAAAATAAAAACAAAATTATTATCAAAGACATTGGTTTATTTTTTATTATGGCTGAATTCTACATAGTTTAGATATAAATCAATAAAAATTTGCAACATTTTTGTGCATTTTTATTTCAAAATACATATTTTAAGTTTTTAAAATACAGAAAATACAGAGGAGTTCAAAAAACAGAAAGAATTTTGCCTATAATTTTGCATCTTAAAGATAGCCACTATTAAGATAAGAAGTTTTATCTACATATGTATATATTTATATAAGTTTATGCAAGTGTATATATAAACATTTAGAGTGAAATAATAGTCTTACTGTACACGGCATTACTGGATTATAAATGGGTTGGGACACAAAAATTTTGTGTATTCTTTGTCCTGAGAGGCCAGCCAACTACAAAATACTACAAGGAGTTAGCTACTTTTCCCCACCTTAAGTTGCATGCATTTTTATTCCATCTAAAATAAAAATAATCCTGGGAAAAATTATGCATTTAAGGTAAGAGTTGTCAAAAATTTGTTTTATAATATTAAATTTGTATTACATAGCTAAATGGAAATCATTGTCAAGAAACTTCATTTCTACTTTTTTTAAGATAAACTGTTTACCAGGGAGTGGAGGGAAGAGACCTGACATTTATGAAACATTTACAGGATGCCTGGTTTTGGGGCAAGGAATTTAAATCTGCTGTCTTACTTAATCCTTACAATAATAAGGAAAATTCAGTATTATCCACTTGACAGTTAAGGGAACTAAGATTCAGAGATTCACACTGCTAAAATAGGACACAGAAAGGTAAAGGCACTGGTAATTCTACCAAATAGTTTTTTTAACTTGTAGTCTATGCATATGCTAAGACACACGTGCATTTTTATTGCTTTCATTCATTTTTTTATTCCTTATCTCTTTTTTTAAAATGATGGGGTCATAATATACACACTGTTTTACAACTTGTGCTTTTGTTCACTTGACTGTTTACTTCCATGAGTATCAAACTCCTTTTTAATGACTGCAAGTTAAGGTAGCATTATTTATCATAATTAGCCAATTCCTAATGAATGCATGTTTTGGGTCTTTACAGGCAGTGCTTCAATATACATTCTTGCATATTTATCTTTTTGCATGTATACAAGTATTTTTATTGGATAAATCACAAAAAATAAAAATTCCTGAGACTAAAAGCATGCACACATTAAATTGTAAACGATGTTACAACATGACATTGCAAAAAGGTTTCACCAGCTTTTACTCCCATGTCATGTACGAGTGCCTTGTTTTTCCGCTGCCCTGGCCATGGTCTGTAAACCCTAACCAAAGGAGGGACAGAAGGGATCATTGATCCCTCTTGTTTACCTATCAGAACACTGCTGAGCCAAAGAGATGCTAAAGGTTTGCCCATCATCATAAGTATAGTAGTAATCGGGTTCAAACCCAGCAGACATTACAGTGTCAAATATTAACACATAAAATATAATAATAATGATAGGCAACACTTCAGAATGCCAACTACTGTTCAAAACACTTATAAAATTATTTAACCTTCACAACAATCGTCTGAATTATGTGCAATCACTACAACCAGATTGCAGATATGGAAACTGAGGCCTGAGGGGCTCAGTGACTTTTCGCTCAAACCGATACGTTAGAACTGGACAGCGTGGCCCAAGAGCCCATGCTGTTAACCTGCACACTGCATTGCTATTTTATATGTCTTTTCTAAAAACTAAATTGTTTCTAGGAGTTATTCCAACAAAGTTGCCCAAGTCTATTAAAAAATCATGAGTATAAAAAATTCATCTGTATTATCAAACATAGAGGAAGAGCAGAATCATGGATTCTGAGTTTAAAACAACCCAAACTGTGTGTGTGTCTGTGTGTGTTTGGAAAAGATTGTGAGGCACTTTGGGCAATCAGAGGAGGATGTGTCTTCGGTTCTGAGTGATGAACTCTATCTGGGGTTTCCTGGGAGAGAGAGCAGAGACCGCAACCCCCGCCCCTCTGCGAGCCACTTGCGACACAAATGTGACAGGTAGGAAAGACTTTGAATTGAATATGAGACTGGGGTATAAATGGGACTGGAAAAATCTTCACAACTGAAAGCTACTAAAAATGAGGTAGGTATCAGCAGGGTGTTTCCTACATTCGGTAAAAAGAACACAATTAGTAAGTTATGGGAGAAATGTGTTTCAACTTTATACCTCAATCAGTTGAGACTCTCCACTCAAATTGGTTACACAGCTCAATGTGTGTTTTCTATGTATATCATCGTGTGGGTGTACAGGGATCTCACTCCTTCACAGCTCTTTCAAGGTGGGTGGCCCCCTCCTGAAGGCTTAGATAGACATTATCTGCCTGCCTTCTTTAGGGGGAACCATGCCTGCCCCTTTATGTTGAACAAAATGCACATCCTTCTAAACTCCACCAGCATCTGCCCTCTGTGTCTCCACAGGCTGGCCCACAACATTTCTGGATTCTTTTCCTCTCCCTGTTCTGAACATCCCTGGGAATCCCAGTGGCTCCCTCCACTGTTCTGCCAGCTCAGGACCATTTCCCTCCAATATCTCCTGGTGCCCTGGCATGTCTACCAGTCCTGACGCTCTGCAAACCCCAGGCAGGGGTGATCCACCAGGCTTCCTTTGCCATTTGCCGCAGAACGTAGTGATGGAGGAAGCACATGCCTGTTCCATTCACATTCTACAAGTTCTGTTTTTTAAAACTCTCCCTCTTCTCCTTTTTTCCTCCCCTTTTCCTCTTCTCTCATCCTCTCCTAAAATCAGGTTTAATATGGACTCAGGTCCATCTTAAGAAGATTTTGGTGAAATGAATTCATATTCTCTGGTCCAAGCTGTCATTCCACAAGTGCTTGAAAGCTCTAGTAACTCTTGGTTCTAGTGGTGGGTCCTTCTTTGAAATTTCTTTGAAATGAAAATCTGAAGAATATAAATATTCCATTTGTTATTCAGATTGATTCAAAGCTGCACTACTGGATAGAGAAGAACTCCTGAACTAGCTACAAAGGTTCTCCCTCGTTCCACAGGCAGCCCCTGACAGTGGTCCGTGGAACCCTGGAGCTCTTAGGAACACAGTTTAAGAACCATGTTCTAGAAAGGAAGAGCTATTTAAAGTGATTAGCAAAGGAGTAAGTTGGTAAAAGTGATGAATGTTTCCTTGTGGTCCAGGCAAAGTGAGAAACCAACGCAACTGGACTGTGACCAGAAAACATATTTGAGCTTAGTTTTAATTATGCAGAAATGGATGATTTCCTCTCTCCTCCAATAAAGTTCTGAATGTTTTTAACTACTAACAGATATATGCAAAGATGGCTTGCAAAAGGGTGGGTTTTAATAAATAATGTACAATTTCTGAGGTATGTCTGTATACATATATAATTATTTGATGCATATATTCTAAATGTTTCTGTTTCAAGGACCAAAAACCGTAAATTGAGGAAATAGAGACAGACAAGTTAAACAATTGTTCCAAGCTGGCACACGGGCTCAGGAAAATGTAGTGTGCACCAATATGGCAGTTTGGGTTTCTTTCCAAGTTCATGGCTTCATATTCCAGACTTATTTTATTTCTATTTTCTCATTAAAATTCTACTATGCTTTGAGAAAACTATAGCAAATTTCAACCTTTCAGCTATTAGAAGATGAAAAATGAAGGAAATATATATGTGTGTGTATTTACATATAAATAAGTCTATATATAAATAAATCTATATAAAACTTGTTGAAGATGAGTCAGATACTCAGTTGAAATAATCAGAAATAACACATCGTCACTGATAGCAAAAATAAGGGATTAGTCTACACTAAACCAGTTAGCCAGCATTTTGGTTCTTTTGGGGGATTCACTGGATGAAAGAGGGGCTTTTAGGAGAAAACCATTGGGTTGCAGCTTAAGCCTTTCGGTAGTGGGTAGCTCCACGGGATCCGAGGATTGCAGGGTTCTCTGAGGGCATTTATTAGGAAGTACCTGTGTTCATACAGGACAGGCCATACCATACCTTCACGTGTCTGTTAGTTTCATTCTCAAAGATGCTTTGGAGGGAACTGTCTAATGTAACATTTGTACTACTGTGTCTTTAGTAACTTCCAACAGCCAATTCAAAAGGGAGCAAGATACCTCAGACAAGTGTTAGCTTTTTGTGTATCATTTGTTTTCTTTCTTTTTAAAAGAGCTACATCATTTTTCTTTTTTAGCCTGATTACCCTTTTGATCAAAACTAAAGTAGAACTATTTTTCATATTTTACTACTTTTTTACTTTTAAATTATCTAGGGAATTGTTTTATAGACCTATCCTTACTATACTTATGGGTGTATGGTGGATCGCCGGAAACTTAATGTAATAAAATATTGTTTTATGGCTAGGAACTAGAATATGATTAATATACAACATGGCCCAGTAAAATTTCCACTAACATAGCTTAATAAATATTTCCATATATAATGTTTTTTAATATGCTGGGACTTAAAAAACATACCACTGATCCTTTTCCTCTTCTTCCTCATCAAAGTCATTTAAAGTTAGGTTTTGAAAGCCAGTCAGCATGGTCAGGTGCTGAGCAGAAATCATAGAAGCCAAAATGCCCCAGTGTTGAGTAGATGGTGCGGTGACTCAAGAAGTCGAGGGGTGGGGTCTGTGAAGGTCCCAGTGTCTCCACGAGGACTAGAGGCACAGTGCAGAGGCAACTACTGGGCCCAGGCCATTGCAGGAGCTTCTCGGCTTCTTTCATTCCATCCTGCCAGTGACACATGAAAGCATACGTCCCCCAATTCAGAGATCTTCGACCTGGGGTGATCTTGCCCACGGGGTATGTTCGGCAGTGTCTGGAACATTTTTGGTTGTCATAACTGAAAGTTGTTATTAGTATCTAGTGAGTATAATCTTGGGATGTCGCCTAGATTATTGTGCTCAAAATTTCAATAGTACAGGTATAGAAAGCCTGTCCCAGTTTGTGAATGACTCATAGAGTGATGATCTTCATCACTAAAACTCAGTTCTTCTCAGGTGGTAAGTAAGAAAATCAGAACATATAGATCAACATCCAATTATAGACAGTTTTGAATATTTGGAGACTATCAGACATTTTGTCAATATGCATATTCCATCTGCAAAGTCCTGTTGCCATGAAATGTAACACTCACCGGTTCCAGGGGCTGGCCTGTGGATATATTGAGGGCAATTATTCCGCTTACCACAGGGGGCTGTCTGGGGAAACAGCGTCAGAATTACTGAAGGTATGCAGATGTTCGGCTGGAGTTGAACAAGTAATCAATCACTGCTATGATTGGGCTGTGTGATCAGTCTGCATGACAAATGTTATCTATGGGACCAGCCACCATCTTCCTCAGATGGGGTAACTGTCAAGAAAAGCTTTCTGTAGGAGGAAGACTTGGGTTAAGTCTTGCAGGATATTCAGGAGAAGAGCAGAGTTGATGGGCAGGTCCTTCCAGAGAGACGAACCCAAGTAAAGTCGTTGAGTTGATAAACAGCACCCTCAATTCAAAGCTACATGTTACTAACTCACACCACGTGCCTTCAGAAAGGGAAGGGAATGAGAAGTTGCAGGTCTGAGGGGAGGGGCTCCAGTGTGCAGTTTGTACTGGAAGTTTATCCTGAAAGGTACAGATTTAAATTTACAAGAGCTTCAACTTCAGTGAGATTTAAATATTATTTTTATGTGAATTGGAAAATGTGTGTTTCTGTATGCCTTAACACACTCTGAATATACTTTCTTACTATAATGCATCTTTCTAATGTTCCTAACTGAACTCTTGGGTTAGGTTTAGACAAAACTTGGGTCTTTCCTACAGAATAGATTAGTCACAGATAAAGTTACAAATACAGGAACCATTTCTCATTAAATGGACATCCGGACATTTCTGATCACAGGTAGCTCTGTGCATGAATATATACACGTAGGTGTATACTTGTGTGTCAATAAATACATATTTCTAACTTACAAATGTATTATTGGTTCTCTCTGCTAGCATATCATATATTAGACCTTGAATTCAGTCATTTAACTGATTCCACAAAGGGTTAGGAAAACACCTTGTCTCAGCACCCCTTACCAGCTTCACTCCCCTTGTAATTGCTGTTGTGCGATTCATCGCTGTGTCCACACATGACAAAGTTTAGAATTGCCACCGTGCCCTGTATAACTGAATGAAGATCTACATTTGTCCCATTTGTGCACCATTTATGGGAAAAGGGAGCCTTTTCTCCCATAACATATTTGGTCATGTAGATTTTTGTCTTAGAAAAAAAATCCACACAATTGTTTGTTTGTAAGAATCGCTTGGCCACTGTGGGCCTTCTGGGCTGAGGGGTCCCACTGCTGGCGTCTTTGAAGATAATAAGAATGGGTAGGAGATCTAGTCTTCTGGGAAAACTAGAGAATTACATGTTGTGGTGTCAGGAAGGGAGCAGTCAATTTATGTGGGCATTTTCCCTGAAGCTAGTATTTAGAGGATTGTTTTCTCTGACCCTTGAGGCACTTTTAATTTTCTCAACATGGAAAGATCGGTATTTCATCTCAGCAACAATTATGGTGAAAACGGCTCTAAGTAAAAGTGGATTGAAAGTAATTGTCCTCCCCAAATAGTACTATTGTGTATTGTTTTCAAAGAGCTATTTTAAAGAGAGAATGTATTGGGGGGTGGGGGCATAGTGTGAGGAGGGAGAAGGGAGAGAGAGACCCAGAAACCAAGAACAGGGTAAGCAAAATGCTGAGTGAGGATGTGAGGGTTTCGGAGAGAAGATATTTTGAGATTTCGAGGGCTGTCATCAATTCGTAGCTTCCTCCACAGATTTTGAAGTGCTGGTGGACAGTTCAGCTTTATGCAGTGTGGAAGTTACAGTTGTAGAGACATCTTTGCTTCTGCGTCTCTCTAATAAATCTAATGCCGATTCAAATGTTTCTCCCTTTGGTTCTGTGAGAGGCTGCACTCCAGGGAATGCCCTTGTTCTATATCCAGGTCAGCTCCCATTTCCTTTCTAGGTGGTCTCTCCCACTGTGGGACCAGGATCCCCCACAGGCCTCCAGGGGAGAGCTATGGTTCCTAGTGACCCTCCTTGGATCCTTTCTCTTGGGACCTGCTCATCCCCATTCATGGGAGTGGGATGGAGCTGTCAATCAGGGGCTTCCACCTCTTCCACAGAAGCTGGACAAATGATGCTTGCTCGCCCACTAGAGGCCTTCTGGGGACTGGAAAGGATGCCTGGAGCAGGAGATGGTTTCCTTTCTGAGATTTGGAATTATTAGGATCTCGTGAGTTTAAAATATTAATCCTTCCCATCACATAAAGAGAATCCTTCAGTGGATGAAAACAACACTGTAGAAATCAGAGCCGGGTCCTGGGAGAACAGTCAGTTCTCCGAGACCATTCATGGAACACCTGAATTTGGCCAGCCTAAAGTAAGCCACCACCAGAACGTTTTAGTTACATCAGCCACGAGATTCCATCTTACCTGAAGGCTAGTTTAAGGACGGTTTCTATTTCTTATAGCAGAAATATTTTCTTTAATATGTTTTTTAAGTCTGATTGTGATAAGAAATAAACACCTACTGGTTCTGCCAAATCCACTGATTTGGTCCAACTGAAATGTAACCCATGTTCTTCGGCTACATTTCTGCATTCTGGCTTCTCTCATCGAGTTTCTCCACCTGCTCTGTAATATTTGTGATACATTTATTTCTGCCAAGGTTTGTTCCTCCCCCGTCCCCCAGAAGACCTGAGGGCTAATCCTATAATTTTGTCCATTGTAATTGCTTCTGAGTCCTCAACACCCAGCCCTAAGTCTAGTGTATAACACAGCAGTGGCACCCGCCCCCACTCTAGCCCTGGAAGATCAGTGACGGGACTTCCAGAAACATAAGAGCAGCAGAGAAACAGTGGTGGGCAGTAAGGAGAATGTTGTCATCAAAGTGAGATCACATCCATCACTCTCCAAGGTTCCCATGTAAATATTTTTAAAACCAAGTCCATGCGGATCAGACTAGCCTGGCACTCATCAAATTTCTGCCTTGATTTATGTGAACAGAACTCTATACTCTCTGGTAAAAGAAAAGATATCAACACTCCTTCTTCTTAAATAAAAATGGGCCCTAAAAGTAAAATGATGCCTGGAAAGTGCATGCTCCAAGTGGAAAAGATTAATACTGGAAATCCTTAATTATTAGGGATTTTCTCAGCCCTTTAATGGCTTTCCACTCTTGGGTTTTTACTACTTATTGGCACTGGAACGAGAGAGCAGATACAACGAGATGTAATTTAGAATGGACGGTCTGCCACTTGGAAATTTTGGTAGAGCAGGTCACTGTGTAAGCTTTCTGCCATATATACCATGTAGGAACTGGAGCCAATCTAGATATGTCTGTGAAGTGCGTACGCACAACCATACAGAAGAAGTTCATTCCCTCAGCACACACCGGCGTGCACGTACCAAAAAACGCTGGAGTCCCCCAGCGGCTTTCTTAGATGGGAATGAGCTGCCTTGTCAGCCTCACCTTGGGCAGGACAGAGAGAAGAGAGTGAGGGGAGAGGTTCCCTTTGTATCAGGAGAGTAAGCACATGGCTCCCCACCTGGACTCTGATGGAGCTGCGGCTCCTTTCTGCTGCAGGTCAGCACTCCCCAGCTGCAATTCCTACTCAAGGTTGCTCGCCTTCCTGTTGTTCATCTCCACCCCATTCAGCTGCTTCGGAGGCACATTCCTGTTCAGTGGAGCAAGGTGGCCCATTTCAGCATTTTTCTCCATTGAATAAGCTCATCTGAAAGTAAAATAAACTCAGCTTCCCAAAGGGTCAAATATTATCACTAACACTAGACTATCCCAGTATGATGTACAACGCTTAATCAGAATTCCTCACTGGTAAGCTGGTACATTGGACTTCTTTGCTTAGAGATAACAAGAGGAAAATGAAGCAAGCAGAATGGCCAAAGGAAATTTCTTGAGATTTTAAACTAAAAATGAAAAGTTTTGGAAATAACACCTAAAATAAAATCTTTGATCTTCTCTTGATAATCATAATTATGCTGGAACCTCCAACCTACTGTACAAAACAAAGTCCTACAACCCTAAAGAACTGAATTCTGTCAACAACCTAAACAAGCAAAGAAATGGATTTCCCCTAGAACCTCCAGAAAGGAATGCAGCCCCACCAACACCTTGATCTTCCCCTTGTGAGAAATCATGTTGAAATTCTGACCTACAAGATGGTCGCATAATAAATTTGCATTAGTTAAGCCCCTAAGTCTGTGGTAATTTGTTACAGCAGCAATAGGAAACTAATATGCATTCTCTGGCATAGACATGGACTCAACTGCCCTGTGTTTAATGCCCACCCCCAATTCTTATGGTCGTGTATTCCTGGGGCATTAAGCCTGACAGCCCTCATCTGAAAATGGATATAACCTCAGGTCTATCTCTTAGGTTTCTGTGTGGGTAGCCTGAGGAAATACAAGCAAAGCACTCAACATAGGGCCAACCCATGAGAATCTTTCCTTCTACCCCATTGCACATCTGTGCCCGTCTGTCTGGAAGGATCTCCCTGCAGGTGTCTGCATGACTCACTCCCCTACCTCCCTCAAGTCTCTATTTAATGGCACCTTCTCAATGAGGCCTTCCTTGGTAACAGTATTTACAATTTCAGTTCTTTCCTTCATTCCCATGCACATCATTTTCTAGAGCTCTTTTATGCTTTATATATTTTTTCCCATAGCATTTATCACTAGTGACTATGTGTTTTAGTTATCTGTTGCTATGTGACAAATTACCCCAAGGCCTACTGCCTTAAAACAGTACACATTGAGTTGACCTTAAGTGTTTGCACCACAATAAAAAAAATATCATGGCTAGGAGAGGGGAGAGATATGTTAATTAGGTTAATAGTGGTAATTATTTCACAATGTATCAGTATATTAAAACATCATGTTGAACACCTTAAATATAATATTTTTATTTGTCAGGTAAAGATGAAAATACATATTTTTTTCTTTCACTGTCTCTGGGGTCAGGGTCCTGGCACACATTAGCTGGGTTTTTAAGCTTCAGGATCTCTCACAAGACTGCAATCAAAGTGTCAGCTGGAATTTGGTCATCTGAAAGCTCAGCTGGAGACACGGCCACTTCCCACCTTGCTCACGTGGTTGTTGACTGTAGCCCACTCACCATGGGCTGTTGGCATGAGGGCCTCAGTTCCTCACTGGCTGTGGGCTGGAGGCTGACCTCAGTGTCTTGCCATATGGGCTTCTCATCAGAGTGAGCAGGCCTAGAAGGACAGACAGAGTGACAAGACAGAAGTCACATGCTTTTAGAACTGAATCTTAGAAGCTACATCCCATCACTTTCCCTAAATTCTGTGTCTCAGAAGGCCGTCACCAGGCCTGGCCCATAGCTGAGGGGAAGCGATTACAGGAGGGATGAATACAGGAAGCAGAGCGCTTGGGGGCCATGTGCTGGGCTCACATTAGAATTACCTGGGAAGCTTTTTGAAAGTATTGACACTTTCTGATTTCTGGTGGGGATCCTAGGTTCTGCTTTTACTTCTTGGGGCTGGTGTAGCCCAGGTTCAGGTCAGCCAAGAGGCATCAAGAATACCCAGGACAGGCATCTACTGTGAAGATGAAGACCAGTCTCAACCATCAAACTGTTGACATTCCAGAAAACATCTACAGCATTCTCACAGCTATAGTGAAGGGCCCCAGAGGCACCCTGTGGAGAGACTTCAAACACATCAACGTAGAGCTCAGCCTCTTTAGAAAGAAAAATAAGTGGCTCCAGGTTGACAAATGGTGGGGAAATAGAAAGGCACTAGCCACCCATTTCCCACAATCTACGGTCACAGAAAGTGATCAAGGGTGTCACACTGGGCTTCCGTTACAAGATGAAGTCCATGGATGCTCAGTTCCCCATCAACACGATTTTTCAGGAGAATGGTTCTCTTTTTGAAACTAGAAATTTCTTGGGTAAAAATATATCCGCATGGTTGGGATGAGGTCAGACGTTGTTTGTTCAGTATCTCAAACCCAGAAAGATAAGTTTATTCTTGAAAGAAATGACATTGAACTTGTATCAAATTCAGCTGCAAGACACAACAGTTGAAGACAAGGATATGAGAAAATTTTTGGATAATATCTGTGCTTCTGCAAAAGGACCAGCTCCACGGACTGATGAATAAGCTCTAAGTTGTCCAGCTTGGGGAAAAAAAGATCAGCTATAGGAAGTCTGAAGAGGAAGGAGGTCGAGGATAGGACCATCACCAGTTTCAAAGGCTGTATTAAAATGGAGGTACATTTTACCTCCTCCAAAATTTAATGGGTCAGAACAGCTCAGCCTGGCCACCCTCACACCTTGGTTGGCTGCATGCATGGTGCTTTGGTCAGGACAGATGGCCACGTAGTCCAATAGGAAGACAATCAGGGGGAATAGAGTTCCTACAGGAAATGAGTAGGTCTAAGCATCAGAGAATTCCTCAAGGACTTGAAGATGTGGAAGCCAGAGTGCTATCTGAGGATGAATTATAAACAATTCAAAGATCAATTCCAGTCTCTGCAGGTTAGGGATTAAGTTCTGAACCGCAGTTTCCTCATGCATTTGCTAAATCTTCCATCTTCAGGTGGAGTGTCTGGGAAACATGGAGATTTGGGAGGGAAGGCGTCATCAGTGGGCATTTGGTTAAATGCTCAAATAGACATTATTTGAAGAACATCACTTTGAGTTTACCATGTGGTTCCATATGTACATGTATAAGGATTTTATTTACAGAAATAATGGCATCTACATAAACAGCTTCCATTGTAGTTATTGTGTGATGTCTTCAGTTCCTCACACTCCATTCATAAGAAAGCCAGCTCCCTGGCATTTATTCAAAAATATGTGGCTGATCTCAAGGGTGGAGTATTCTATGTTGTCTGCAAGAACTAAAGGATTCACATGGTCCTATCATGCTCACGTTGTCCTCATAGTCAGGCACTTTGGGGAGCTGGTGGGCTCTGGTCTGCATCTAGGGAATCAAGCTACAATCACTTGAGACTGAAATCCTTTTTAGGACCAGGTCTGAAAGTCTGCCAAGAGGTCACGCAAGAACATATGTGAAGAGACACAGAGCAGGATGAACCTTTAAACATGAACAGGAGTGAAAGATTGATATTCTTTCAGAGACTTAACTAGTTATTATGGTAATGCTTCTCTTTTGCAGATATATTAAAAAACAGCAATTTCTCCAGCAGCCATGTGATTAGATCATCAGGAGTTAAGGAAGAGATCCAAATTATTTTAAAGCAAAAAACCAGCACTGCAGATGGCCTCAACAATGTAGAAATCATAGCAGACTAGACATTAATGTTAATTAATTTTCTGTTTGGCTTGTTAATTTCCTCTGTCACAGGATCTATCTTTTGCTACCCACCAAGAGATGGCTCTAAATAATATTTTGAAAATTATTTCATTATTCAGTGCTATTTACCTTGCCAGCTACACAGACCTATATGACAAGGAATCAGAATGACAAAGATAGGTCATTCATCTTTTGCTATTGCATCTCTTTAATCTCTATGGAATTTAAAAGTGATTAAATGAACCCTTCGCATAAATTAACAAGCAACATGAAGGAAATTAATATCTCTGTTACTATTCACATCATTCTAATTTTTCTTTGAATATTTTAAAGTCAATAGGAACTCTGCAAAGAAACTAAGCAAAATTGTTCATTCAGATCCTTAAATCTTTCTCTTTTCATAGTTCAAATATAGTCATGGAATAAGTAGGGAACTTTTAGATACTTGGTACAATGTCTACATGTTATTAAAGAGAAGCCACTGTGCATGAGAACAGTCGCCGGTGCCATATGAATCCAGTGGTGTCTTTCAGGAGGAGTGGATCACTGTAAGTTGGGAGTTCAAGGGGACTGTGTGAGCTGAGACAAGACAATTGACCTTTCTCAATTTTGGAAAAAAGGTAGTTGAAATACGCAGTTATCTATAAGAAGTTCAATTTTCTCTAGGGAAGCAAATTTCCAGAGATATTAAATATTTTAAATCTCTGCTGTTTGACATAAAGGTTTACCAAATGAAATTATGTTTAGGCTGTCTTCTGAGTCTTTCATTCATCAATTCATAAAATATTTATCTCCTGTGGACAGGGTTTTGTGCCTCACATTAATCAATTAACTTGTTTCTGGCTTACTAAAAGTGTTACCTGTCTTTGATTTTGTAATTATTTATTTTAAAAAATTATGTATTTTAAGGAAATTGAAACAGAAGCTCCCATTCATCAAAAGTAAGTGGAATTTGAACTGACTTATATCAAGTCAGATATACCTGACTTGAAAGCATAAAGGTTCAAACAATGATGCAGGATAATATTTGGCTGGGATCAGGGAGAGTAGTATGGGGGCGGCAAATGCAGACAACTGTAATGAACAACAATAAAATAATGTAAAAATTAAAAAAAGAATTAAAGAAGTTTGTTATTTTGAGGTTCATGTGCAGAAACTGGTGAGGATTCTATGTTTCAGGGATTATCCATTGAAAACTCTCTATAGTATCAGACTCTCTAGGAAGTGGGACTAAACATGGATACTTTTTTGAGGTACTTGGGTTATCTTAACATGCAGCCAGGTCAAGAACTCTTGCCCTGAACGCCCTCATTCACAAAAGAACTTGGCTGTCAGCTGGCTACTTACTCAGACAAAGATTGGGTGGAAACATGGATCCTTGCTTTTTCCCGATAATAGGTGTTTCCTCTCTTAATAATTGTTGCATTTTGATATGGAGCCTATACCACCATGCAAGTCATATCTGCATAATCTCAGGTAGTTCATGTTTTAATCCTTGACGTCCTGGCAAAAATCACATAAGAGGAAATACTCTGATGCAGGTTGTACTAGCCAATCAAATGGGAAGCTCAGTGCCCACAGTGGCCAGAAGGAAACTCTAAGGACAGCAACCAGCTTCCCAGGGTTAAGAAGGAGAAAGGAAGCCTCAGACCTAATCTCCTCCTTTTATAAATCCGACACTTCCCTAAAGGAAGTCTAGACAGCATTTGCAAGCCCTATGCCGCTCTCGCTCTCGGGAGGGCCCGCATCCTGAGGTGAGCTTGCCTCCTCAGGTGTTAAGAAGGTCTTTATGGACTGAGCAGAAAAATGACCTGTCATCCTTTGGAGTCACTTGAACCGTCTCCCACGTGGGAAGTCAGCTTTGCAGGGCAACGTTTTTTGCTTAAGACCACAAAAGGGTGAATTCCCAGTATAAATTTCCCCAGCAGAAAAAGAACACCCTGGGAAGACCGATTTCCTTCAGAATTGTGACAGGTGGCCTACCTCCTAGCCCATGTCACGTCAACTTGTCAGTACAAAATGTTCACTGAGCTTTGGTGTGATTCTGGAACTAAACTGAATGGTGTCTTTACACATATGACTATAGTATAGGGAACAAGATGAAAAAGAAATCAGTAGAGCTAGGGTTAGTAGTGAGATAATACCAAAATGTGTTTGTAAACAGCCACAGGGCGGGCCAGAGTCAACAAGATGCCAAATGTCAGGAGAGCCCGTCTTCTTGACTGGGTCTTTCAAATCCTCATGAATTACTCATGGCGCTTGGTTTTAAGCAGTACAAACCTATCAAGTAATTTAAGCAGAAAGAACGCATTAAGAGAACGTTAAGTAGATTGCTAACTCTCCAGGAGAATCTGAGAGCGAGTCCCGGGAGCTCCCCACCCGGGGCAGTGGACCGTAGTCACGGCAGTATCCTGGCCTGCACCTCCCAGGCTGCTTATGGCATCACTGCTACCATTGCTTCTGGAGGCTCAGGGCACTGCTGTTGCCGTCTGCACCATTTCCCAGGATCGACTCTGTGCTTCCTCTGCTTCTTCTCCTATCGAGCTTCCCATCCAAGTCTGGGCATCTCTGTGTTAGAGGGGACGGCCCCTTCAAGAGGAAGAGAATGCCCTAACAGAGAAACAGGTGCATTTTCAGGCACCAGAGAAACAGGTGCAGTCCCAATGAAAAACAGCTGTCTTCTACAGCAATGTGGCTCCCAGTGGGGTCAGCAGACAGGTGTTCATCTGTGAACTGTGCGACCAGATGGCAAAGAGACAGGTACAGAAATCCAGAGGAAGCTCTCTGAAACATTTGACTCCAAAATTTAGGCTTAAGTCTTTTATATCTTTGTCCCATGTTTATTTTATTTTTCCAATAATTCATTTTTATTATTTTTGCAGAAGTGTTGGTCTGTGATGGATTGGAAGGAAAAAAATGCTCTTTAACATAGAATTTGAAAAGCACTGTTTCTTACCATATAAATAGATTGGTTTGTAATTTGCACATAGTAAAATAAGTTTCGAATCATGTAAGCCAGGGAAAGTTCTATATTTTCCATTAATAATAAAACATAATATACTGAGTACTTATTCTCTCCTATCTTTATTGCATGCTCATTGATGCCTTACTATCCTGTGAGGCTGGTACTATTTCTATTCCAATTTTTAAGATGAGAAAATAAGCAGGGAGGTTAAGTAACTTTCCCAGCAATCTGTTTTCAGAAAGTTTGCTTTTACCACCAAGCCTCACTACCTTTTTGCTTGGAAGCCCCCACCCAAGGGCTGCCAGGTAGTAACTTAATAGCATTATTCACTGTCAAAAGTTGTTCTTTTGGGGGCCAGCTTCACTGTTTTTCTGAGTAAGCTAAAAACCATTTTAAAAAGACAATGGTTTGCAAAAAAGATGATTTTATTGTTCTTGCTGGATTTGTTATTGTTGCTTCCAAATTCAAGCAAGTTCATTTTGTTAATCCTTTTACTGTTTTGCAGAGATCATGTGATTCTCTATCAAATTATATAGAATTCTTCACTGAGACTTAAATTCCAGGCATGTCTCTGTTCTGCCTCCTATAGAAAGTGGAGCTATTGAGCATAAGATGCCACAAGGCAGACAAGAAGTGTTCACTGCAGGCCACCTGTGCTACTGGTCTCAGTGACCCAGGAGAGATGAGCACACCGGAGCCCGAAGGGTCAGGGCCAGGAGTGGCACAAAGCACTCTAGAGGGCCCCACGCTGGTGTCCGAATGCAGAGCTTTTCCTGGGCATCTGACTTGTCGAAGGTGTGGCCACACCAGGCAGGAAATGCCTGCTCTCATGACCAGGAAGCACACCAGCTTCCCATTCTTCTTAAACCGTCAAGAATTCTAGAAAACCCACATTTCAGACCTTGTAGAAGTCCCCATACAGAACCAGAAAAATAGGAATGCCCTGAGGAAGGTGATATTAGCAATGAATCCTGTGAAGTCAAACGGTATTTAATGCCGTCCATCAGTCTCTTCCCCGTCTCCTCCCCATTAGAAGAAAACCTTACTCAGTGGTCACAGAACTGTTTTTGCTCCTTGATCAAACCCCTGAGGTGAAGCTGTTGGGTTTGCAGAGCAGAAAAAAGAAGACTGTGGAATCTCTGAGCAAGGCAGTTCTTTCGAAGCCTAATAAAACTCCAGTCTTAGAAATTCAGGTTGCAAAATAGGATAGCATTTTTTCACTAAAATATGTATTATAAAATAAATGGATTTTTGATATGTCAGTCTAGTCATTTTTAAAAATCAATAAAGCGAGGCCTAGCCTGCGCTTTGTTAGTCTCAGACACATTATCACGAATCATGTCATCTTTCAAGATGTCGGCCAACTCTCATCGGTTGAAAACTTCTTCAGTGTAATTAAAACCATCCTTCTCACATTTATCATTCACATGTTAGCATGTAGTTATCTACATTTCCAGTGTTGGCATAATGACTGCCTTGGTCAATGCTGACGGAGCACACTGTGACAGGACAGGAAATTCAGAAGAATGCACATTCTCTGGACATTTTTAAGGTTTAGTCTGTTTTTGTTTAGTTTTTGGTGTTTCCCAGAAGAGAAAATACTACCGGTGTGTTCCACTCTTATTTAACATAGATTATGAGATACTCAATGGTTTTTAAACCCATGTACAGAAAAGCTGTTATTCACCAAACAAGGTTTCCCACACGTTGGTTTCTCATCACAAGTTACATGCATACCAGTTTTTGGTGTTGCAAGAAATGGCTTTTATAACCCTAAACTGGGCATTGTGAGCTCATTCACCACTTTATAGGTGGGGAGACAAGCATCCTTCTGTTGGAAAGATTTTGGCAACAATCCAAGATGTGGTCTTGGGTATATTTCCTTAAGTCCTAGATCAATGCTAGCCAAATTGCCACTTCTGTTGGTTATTTGCTGAACATCTGGAGACAATTTTTTAGTGGGTGGCAGAGGACAAGAGTATGTGGCTAGAACCTTAAAACTAATTAAATGCTAAGACCCATCTATTTTTGAGAGACTATTCCAAGTAAAGATCATCTCTTTTTTTTATAAATACCAAGTTATCCCCTAACTTGTATAATACAGATTCGAATAGAATTAACTACCTAATAAATGTTTATGGAATTAGTTTTGTGCAAAAAAGGCAATAAACACTCATTATTTATCTTAATTTTCTATTACTTTGTTGCTAAAAAGAATAAACAAAACTGGGCTAAAATAACAATTTACTTGTAAATGAATTCAACATAGGTAGTTAAAATATCAAATTCAAAATGTTAATAGAAAAAAGACAGAATTCAGTTGGTATAAACAGTCTTATTTCATTGGGAACATTCTTACCATTTTAATTACAGTTAATCTAACAGATTCTTTTAGAAAAAGAAAAGTAGTGAAATTCAAAATAATACTTCCCTCCTCAAGAAAAAAAATGTGGAAGGAAACTTGTAATAATTTGTTCAAGTGTGTGTTTACCGTTTAAAAACGTTCAGTCTACCAATGAATGATGGAAACTGTTTTTAGAATGGCGTATCGGCTACTGATTGCTGTGTAACAAATTACCCCCCAAATTTGATGGCTTTAGCAGCAGCTTTTATTACCTCCCAGAGTCTGTGGGTCAGGAATCAAGCGCAGCTTATCTCACAAAACAGCTATGAAGGTGTCAGCTGGGCTTCAGCCATCTCAGAACTTGGCAGAGACGGTTCCACACACACTCACTCACACACTTGTTGGCAGGATCAGTTCCTTGCAGGTGGTGGGCCGAGGGTTCAGCTCCTCACAAGCTGTTAGCTAGAGGCCTCCCGAGTTTTCTTACCATGTGGGCCTTTTCCTTGGGCAGCTCACACGTAGCATTTTGCTTCATTAGTGTGAGCACGTGAGAAAGCACGAAAGAGTACGAGTAAGAGGGATGTCACAGTCTCTTATAACCATCTCAGAAGTGACATCTTGTCACTTTTTCCAAACTCTATTTATTAGAGGCTTGTAACTAGGTCCAGTCCACGCTCAAAAGGAGGTGATTTCAGAGGGAGTGATTGCACAGGAGGGAGGTGAAATCATGGGGACCCATGTCAGAAGGTACCTACCACACCCAGTGATTGGTTTCCACTTTCAGTGGTGACAAAATGAAAGGTAGAAGATCAAAGAAATATTTAAGTTCCCACAATGGCTTTCCTCCAAAATGTTAAAAAGCATGCACATCATTGTGTTTCTAGGACCTGATTTACTTTCTATGACCATATGTATAGCCCAAACTGGGCAAGTTAACAATCGTATTATCATTTGTTATCCACTTAAAAAATGACATTTTCTGTGTTTAAAATGTGTGTAAGTTAATTACCAGAGGCAAGCACGAAAGGAGAGGCAAGCAACTCAGGCAAACAGCTGGAAGAGCCTGTATTAAATGCAGCCTGGATGTGTGCCCCTGTTTCTGGTTCTACTGCTCAGCTGGAAGAACTGTCAAGAATTCATTTTGAGCTTTGTGTGTGTCCGTGCACCTGTGTGTGTATTCATTCACACTTGTGTGCGGCTGTGGGGATTGCTACAGTGAGAACACATGCGGGGAAAAGTGGGTGACCGTGTATATTTGCCTTGCTCCTTTTTCACTATGGCCGCAAAACTGGGCAAAGGGACCATCCAAGTTGGAGGGGCCTATGTTAGTCCTGTCTCCAAACGGCATTTTCTGCCCCTGGAGTGTGCTGTTTTCTTTTTTCTCTGATGGCAGTCCCAGTGGATGTTACTCAGTGCGTTTCCCAAGTTATAGTTGTCCTCAGATGGAGCCTAATTTCAGCTGTCCCTCCTCGGCCCCTTCATTATGCTGCTTTTTGGATGGCCATCCTGCCAGTAGTGTTTTTCACCCCATAAACCAAAGATCCTCCATGTCCCTTAATTCACAGGGTACAAGTCATGTACACAGAGCCCAGGTGAAAATCCTTCTCTAATAAAATAGAGTCAAGTTTTGGAAACTGCATGTGTGTTTGCCCATGTGTGTGCACGTGCATGAACCCCTTGTGACTGTGACTCACGAACACATATTTTCCAAGAGTCGAGGCTCACAAAGCAACTTAACTGATCTAACATTACACTCTCCCCAGAGTGATTTAAAGTGCCATGAAGATGTCCTTGCCTTCAGCAATTTCTCTGCAGCTCACCTCCAATTAAAAGACCCAACTGTACGTACCTGGCCAGGGAGATACAGTGATCACGAAGGTGGTTTTCCCAGGGTGAAACTTACCCATTGCACTCCAAATGTGCTGACTCCTGCAATTTCCCCAAATGTGGGAAACTCCACTGCTAAAAAGAGAAAAAAAAAGGCTAAGCTGTGCCTTGTTTTGCTTTGGGCTGGAAAGAGGAAAAAGAAAAAGGTTAACAATTCAAGAGACAGATAAATTGCTTTTTTTAAAACAAAGACTCATTGCATTTATAAACGTGGGTCTCCCATAATTTTTAAAAATCGTTTATATGTGGGGATGAGCCTTATAAACAGTACAGCCGAGTCAAGGCTATGGTTTTTTCCAATTAAAGGACTGGACCCGACAAGACCACCAATTGTTCTGTTGTGTTTTGGAAGCCTGATCCAAGTTTACATTTCCAGCCAGTGCCTCACCCCTTATGTTTATGACAGCACAAAAGAGCTTGCTCTGGGAATTTCTCGAGGGGAAGTCATGGCAGTGTGTGCCGTCACTGTGAAGGACAGTGCAGGAGGAAAACAAAGTAGCAAGCGAAACGGAAAGTAGGAATGTGGACGATTTCTCTTCACTTGACATTTAAATCCCAAATTGGATTCTCTTACATATCAAAAGCGAAAATATTTTCAGTGTTTGGACATATGTAGGAATTGCCAAATGTAGAGTTAAGTCTGAGAATGTACCACAACATCAACCGTTTGCACAGCTGTTGTTGGAAATGACTCCAAACCACGCCAATGTGTCTGGCAAATGTAAATATTGACCCCGTGCATTTCCTAGCTTTGTTTAGGGGTCTCCCTGAAGGTAGTGAGCTAATAAGTAGCATACTAAACACATTCAGTATGACACTAACTCTGCTGCTCATGACAGTTGTCACTCTGGAATCTGCTTATAATCATGCATAAAATAGCACTGTTGTGGGAATTCAGATGGATTGCATGTGGTTATTTTGGTAAACTCAGGAGGATTGACTGTGTGTTAGTGTCTGTGAAACTATTTGAAATACTTACGTGTTTCTCCAGTGGAAAGAGGGGGTTAAGCCAATGCTGAAAAGCAACTGGTGACATATTCTGAGATTCCTTGTCCTCGATGGCTGCCGTGCTTTCCCGCCGAGCACCCACTTGGACACCAGACTGTACAGTTGAGCCTCCTCCAGGCACCTGGACACCAGACTCTACAGTTGAACCTCTTCATGCCTGACATCATTAGGTGCCACAGCTCCAGATGTCCCTGAATTCTTTTCCTAAATCAAAATCCCATGGCTGGACAATCTCAGAGGCCAGTTTAAAGGGATTTCATAAAGTGCATTCATAGTAACTAAATCTAATTTATGTTGTGTTATCATCCGGGACATTATCAATAACTATTAATTTTGCCTTCCAAATTCTGCTGAAGTGGTCACTGTGACCCGCCTATAAATTCCACCTAAAATTGCTAATACAAACGCCCTTCCTGAAACCATTGAGTTTTTGCCATGATTTTAACTTTAGCATGGTGACATTTTAAACTATTAAGTTCTTAAGAGAACTAGTTGGTCAGGTTTGGAAAATTCTTAATAAAAAGATGAAGTCCAAGACAAATAACCTTCTGCACCTTGCTCTTGGTGTTCATTTTACCACTCATGCAAATTTCCCTCTATTTCATGCCAAAGGACAAACTTGGTTTTGATCTTTTCTGAAGCCTAGAGTCCAGGCAATACCAAAGCTCCTTCCCTCGTTTGGACTTCCTTCTTTGTCTGTGCCTGTGAGTGCTCGTGGCCTGCTTTCTCTACGGAACAGGCAGTCATGACCGGTCTAGGTGGACAAACAAGCAGAAGAGAAAAGTGGGTGGAAAGGATGTATCAATACCCTCCTGGAGACAATAGATGGTATTAAACACTATGGACTTTATCAGTGGCTGGCTACAAGCCAATGAAAACCCTCCCCTGTGGATTTTAGTGGTTGAAGATGAACAGACAAAGCATTTATTCTTCAAGGAATTCTGTCCAACCTTCTCGATGCGGCCCCAAACAGCCCTACCTGAAATTAAGGTAAGATTCCTCCTTGTGAGGATGATCAAGGGGCTTGTCTTCTTCATTGAAAAGCAAAAGCTCATATTTCTTAGGAAAGCATTGAGCAACGGGAATTTTCCTAAAGATCCAAAGTGAGGGAATACAAGAGCACCTACGGTGTTTTCAGAGTTAAAGCAGCAGAAGCCGCATATGACCTGAAGCAACTGAAACCTGCATTAAATACAAGCCAGCAATGTTCATGTTCTCTAAACCACTGGCTCTTCAACCTCTTCCCGTGTTAGAACACCCAGAAGATTTGAAAACCTCCAGTGCCTCAGATGTATCCCAGACCAATTAAATCGTAGTCTCAGGAGGTATGATCCAGGCATCACTGTCGTTTTTTAAAACTCCCCAAGTAATTCCACTGCGCAGTCAAGTGTGAGAACCCCCGCACTAAACAGGGCATTTGTAAATGTCTGTGCTTTGAGCATTTCAACCTCCAGGGTGCGTTTAGTCTTTCCTTCCACAAACACATGATTATTCATCAGCCTCCCCCACATAAAAACCAAGGGTAAGAGTTGTAAAGTCAAACAACAAACAAAAAAATTAGAATACACCAATTTAAGAAATGAGATGGGAGGAAGGTGGACCAATCATAACCTGAGGATAATTTCTCGTAATGCTGACTTTATAATGGACAAAATTCTTGGGAATATCAGGCTTCATTATCTTTTTTCAAGGAAAGAGAACATTGACAAAGCTCAACTTCAGCATCCTCTGAAGATGATCTGAAAATGGAAATCCACGTGAGACTCCAACAAGAATTTTGGCTTATTCACCTTACCTTTCGATATGTAAACTCTGTGTGCTATAAACAAATTCATAAGGAGATCAGGGGTTTATGAACTAATTTCTTATAACAAATTTGGTAATATTTTAGATAAAATAAAGTCACTTGCTAGAGGTATATTTAAAAATGATCTACACTATTAGAAGAATCTAAGAAATGCTAAAACCTATCATCTGTGGGGAGAGAAATCAACCTTAATTACAGCCATATTATTACTAGTATTTTGTCTGCACAATTTACCCTTTTTTGATATGGTTTTGCTATAACCTGTTACCATTTGGATACTTCAACTGAGATGTGGTGCGTTTAAAAAGACCTGCAGTGGCATTGAGTAATTCATCACTCCCCAGTTTTACCATATGCACTCAGCTACATCAAAAAGCAGAATCTTTAAGTATCTTCAAGTTCTTGCTCATGTCAGAGACGTACCAATTACTTATTTTTATTTTTTTAAATTTTCTGTGCCCCAGACATGATGAAACAGCTCCCTGGCCACCAACACAGGGACCAAGCTATAAGGAACTGAGGATAGCACATCTGCTTGGCCCCTGACAGCACGGATCAGAGTGGTCTCTGTTGATGTTAAGTCACTGCCTTTACCATTTAAAATCTCGGAAAGACAGAAAGATCCTACATATAGTTTTCTACATTTTAGGATCTATCCACTCAACACATATTTTTAAGCACATATTTTGTGTCAGCTCAATCTGTTGTAGGAGCTGGAGACCCATCAGGAAACTAAAGATAGATGAAGTCCTTTGAGCTTGCAGTCTAGCAGAGGGAGGCACACAGTTAAACACACACACACACACACACACACACACACACACACACATTAAAACTCCAACAGAAAGCTTTTAAAAATCATTGAAAATCCTTAAATTTTTTTCCAGAAAAAAAAATGTCAAGTTAAAGTGTAGTAAGTAAGGAAGGTGCTAGAAATAAGCTGGGTGTATTGCATTTTAGTGGATGATTCCTTTGCAAACATTGCAACTTAGGCATCTGTGATCCTTGAAATTTCATGGTCTATAGGAATGATCGTCCAGTTCTGATGCTTAGGGCACTTTTTCATATTTTGAAGCCCCAGGCTAATTTTAAAGTTGGGATTTAAACCATCTGAGTATCCTGAGAGCCTAGGGTGGGCAACATAACCTCCAAAATTACCGATCTCATAGCTGCAGCGATAGGATGGGAGAATCTCACCTATTGTGAAGATATAGACTTTTAAGCCAATCTGTTTATCCTGGCTGTGGAGAATCAAGAGAGGCATGTGACCCCAGTTCTCCAGCCATGTGCCTGTAGACTAATGGAGCAACAACTCCTGCCAGTTGCTTCCTCCTCTGACCCTTTGAAATACAGATTTCCTGGGCAGTTTACTCTGCCATCTGCTGTTGTTGACAAACACCAGAAGATGTTGTGTTGTCCTATCCCAGGGCTGCTATTTGCTATTTCTCTGTAGGCCTTAGTAACTCAATGTGAAAAATGAAAAGCATCTAACTTGCCCACAGTAAGGCACTAAGTCTAAACCATGATACTATATCTAAAAATGCTTTATACACTATCATGTGAAAGTGCAATTTTTCTAATTTAACAAATATTTCTGAAGGTCTTCTAAATTCAACAAATATATATTAGAGTCTTCTATGCAATCCCTCAGTTTACAAGAGATAAAAAGAAAGACTCCAATAGCTAAGCCTTTACTCATCCCGTTTATTAATTCAGCAAATACTTATTGAATACCTATTGAGAATGAGGCACTTCTGTAAGATGCTAGGAAAATAGTTGTGAGCAAGATAATCAGGGTACCAATCATCATGGAGCTTATAGCCTAATAAGCAGGAAGGTAAAGAAATGCCTTAATTAAGATGGAAAGTGCTGTGATGGTGCATCATACGTTGATGGACCCAGGCAGTAGTTTCTGAAATAGACTTCAATACTTGAATACTTGTCTATTGAAAAGATTTTAAAACAACATAAATTCACATGAAGGGAGAGGGGACAACCTGGGTAGGGGAGAGTTTTTAGATCATGCTCCCAGAAACAGCGAATACTCCAGTTTTCTGGAGGTGGGTCACACCACGGGAGGTACTAGCAGAAAAGACTGAAACCTGTGTTGCAGCCACAGTCAGGAACCTCACAAGCTAGAGTATTTGCTCAGGCAGCAATGAACCCATCAGCGACCTAATTCTGGTGGAGCAGAAATGGCTCAGCCTCTTTTCTCCCCAGCCATGTAGGAAATTCTGTTAATTTACTTGAAAACATGAAGGCGAAGCCATAAGCAACAGTAATCTGTAAAGCCAGCCATTATTTCTGGTTGTAGAGCCATGCCAGCCAGCAGCCAGACTGATTGACAGATACGTAAGGTTTATGTGTGTGACAGAGAGCAAAAGAGGGAGAGACCCTGCGTTATCAGTCAGCAGAAGAAGAAAGAAATGACTTGGACTTGAGCACCCATCATTCTCAAAGGACATTTCTGCATTGATTCCAACAAAATTGTCCTTGGGCGTAGCGATGTGAAAAATATTTTCATAGTGAAGTTTAGATTTCAGCCTTAGGCTAAAAATATGTCAGTGGATTTAGCTCTCCACCTGAAATAGTTTCCATAGACTCCTGGATAAAACTCAGGGTATTCTTGGCTCCGCCACTGCATTCTACCTGCAGGAAAGCTGCAGCTCAGCACGTACTGTGAACCTGCTCAGTGTCACGTGCATTTGCAAGGCAAGTCCTCCGTTTATTTCCTTTCCAGCCCGGAAGTCACTGCACTGCACCTGCTCATCTCCTACCAAGTATTTATCTTTGGCCATCTATTTCTGTTTCTTATAGGGATTTTTTTGTTTGATTTTCTTTTTGAAGAGGACTGAATAATTCATAGCACATTCAAAACTAAGAACACATATATTTCTTATGTATATGAGAGTGTGTATATATCTTTATATACATAAATTGGGTAAGATATATATAAATGTATGTAAGGTATATATACATACATAATATATCAATCATGCTATCAACCATACAGTATTTTTAATTTAAATGTGCTGAAATAGTCTTCTGTTTCAAGGGTTCTGCTTATTAAAACAATAGCAGGTAAGATCATTTACACAGGAGCTGTCATGTAGATAAAAAGATTTGAAAAATAAACTTTTTATAAGCTTTTAAAATTTTGATCTGAATGACTTACTAAAATAATTCAAGAAACAAAAAAAATGCAAAAACCCCGGTTTTGCTCCCGCAATTCTGAAGACACAGGGAGCAGCCATATCAGCATATTAGACAGACAAGCCTGGAGAGGAAGCCATGAGGTCCGGCACCATCAGCAGCTATTGAGGGACCTAAAGAGAAAGAGGAACAAAAAACAGCAAGATAAATAATTAATAGAAGGAAAAACTAGCAAGAGCCCGTAAGAATCTTCCTACAATTGTAATTGGTAAGGGACGGAGCTTTGAATGGGCTTATTACTATAAGGACATTGATGGTAATGACTAAGGATAAAAATTAATCTTTAATTCTATTTTAAAGATACATACCTAAGGAAATGTCACCAAGTATTTCTTCAGGGCCTTTTATGTAGACATTTGCCCCTCGTACTGAGAATTATAGAAAATGATAGAAAGTATGATGTATGAACTCAAGAGCCACTTTCCTGTGGGGGTGGAGACATTAACTGGCTATTAGAACTTTCGGGAACTGATTCTTCTCAGGGTAAACATCATGTCATCTATGCCCACAAGAATATAATCAATTTAGCCCTGGCTGGTGTAGCTTAGTGGATAAAGCGCGGGCCTGTGAACCAAGAGATCACGGTTCGATTCCCAGTCAGGGCACATGCCTGGGTTGCAGGCCAGTTCCCAGCAGGGAATGCACAGGAAGCAACCATACATTGATATTTCTCTCCCTCTCTCCTTCCCTTCCCCTCTGAAGATAAATAAATAAAATCTTTTAAAACAAAGAATATAATCAATTTATTCACACGAAGCAATAATTGATAGTTAGTATTTTGCATTTACCTGTTCCAGAGCCATTGTCATTTTAACTTGAGGTCACTGGAGAGCATCTCTGAAGACAGAAACCCAGTACTGAGGACAGAAAAGGGAAGCCATCCTCACCATGTTCCTAAACCAAAAACATAACCCTTTCTCATACAACCGGCCCTGCACCGGTGTATTAAGATCTTTACTGAAGAATTGCAAAGAAAGAAGAAAATGCTGTTTCTTTGGTGTTCTGGCCCATCAGGTCTGTCCGCGGTGCTGGCAGTCTAGCCAGCCTTGGTGAGAGAAACCGGCAGGTGGAGACAGCAGGTGAGAGAATCACTTCCTCTGAATAAGAATTTTATTACCTCCTACATGAAATACTTTACAATTCCCAGAAAACTCATTATTATGGTTTCTCTATTGGAGTCAAGGCAACATATGAAAATAAATCAAATGTATAAACTCTAGAATCTTATGAGAAAACATTGGAGTATGCCACGCATATTCCCAATCAAATAATAAATGAACCAATTAAAAAAACAAGCCTGTGATTGTAGAAACTGAAGTATGAAAATGTAAACAATTTGGTTCAAAGAAGGAGGAAATCACTCTTACAATAACTTCTCATAATATTTATCAGCGTCTGCACCCATGGGTCCAATTAGCAGATTTCCAGTTTTTTTAAACAATTTTACTTCATAATCCAAAGGTAAATTAGGTGAATAACTTGTGGAAAGGGCTCAATTGAAATTAAGAATCTTTAGAAGGGAGAAACCCCTGGATTCTTATTAAAATCTAAATCCTTTCATAAAGTGTCAAGTAGAAACCTACTTAACTTCAAAATCTTGTGTAGAAAAAAAAATCATAAAAATTAGAAACAGATTCTGCAGTTGCCACTCCGGAAATAGATTTTTTGGTGGCGACTCCAGTTTCTAGAAGCCACGTACTCTACCACACATATCACTGCATAATGAGGCCAGAAGTAACAATATTCCCTCTTACTGTTTGGTTGTTGCTGTTGTTGTTGTTGTTGTTGTTGTTCATTAGTAAGTCATAATTTATTTCCCCACAATATTTTTCCTAAGTGAACCACAGAATATAAGAGCAAGCAAGAAGCTGATAAATTTGGTTAGGTCATATCACAAAATTTCACACAATGTGTAACCCTTTTTGAGTAGAACCAAGGCCTGGATCATTCTCCCAACCCTAAAAGGATTTTTCAGTCCTACCCAGCCCCAGTACCAACTACTCAGCCATGAATTTGTAAATGATTAGCTTTGCATTCTGAATGACATGGAAGCTGGGTGTGATTTCCATGCCTTGCTGTATATCATAGAGGCTTATTGTTTGGAGTTACTCTCACTCATTTTAGAATGCAAATGCATAGGGGATTGAACTGCATCCTTCAGTAAACAGTTCCCTTGCCTTGCGCAGACTGTCAAAGGGATGTGATTATAGGGTGACCAGAAAACTTCATTTAATTAGGACCCCCAAGTCCTCCACCCCAGGGACCCTGCTTCCCTCCTCTTGTCCAGTTTTCTGAATGGGGAAAGTCCCGTGCAGCTGCCTCCCATCTTGTCGCTCCTAGCCGCCTCTCTGTGCCTGTAGAGTACACAGTGACAGTTTTATATTGGTTGTCTTGCTTCCACATGTGCTTTTCTCCCCCCTTAGAGCATATGTTTAATATTTGGGACAGTACAGGATGTTTAAAGTTACAAAGTTATCAGTTTGTTTTCCTTAGAAGTCACAGATGCCCCAACATGCAAAGTCCCAGAGCTCTTAATGTCCTCATAGCAGAAAGTGCCCACCATTGCATCTATGTTTACACAATTATTATTATCTAAATGGCTTAATGTTTTGAGCCAGCACATTTTCACCATTTGCTGCCATTATGTTGACAGAAGACAACTGAATAATATACAAGGAAGCAATCAATGCTTTGATTAAAAGAAAAATGTGTCCAGATGACTTGAGGAAGTTGCCCCAACCCAGCTTTCCACATGAGATATACTACTTCCATCTGCTCCTATAATCCCAAAGTATGCCATGATTAGTGAGGTGGGTGTTCACAGCGTCCTGTGCTGGAGCGGAGAGCTTACTCTTTAAGCGAGAATTTGCTAGCTTTTAGCACCCCTGCTCCCCACTCCAGAAAATTTCCAGGTTGGCTTGGTACAGTTCAGGAGCCAGCAAGTCAGTGCAGTTCTTTCACCAATCCCCCAAACTTGGAGAAATTAATGGAGCTGTCCTCAGAAATCCACACCATGTTGTCAGTGCTGGTCCTCAGGCATTGCTTCAGTGCCTCGCCCTTCTGATCTCTAGGCGGGCACGGGAGAGCCCCTCAGCAAAGTTGTGATAATGTTGATGGCGAAGGTTCCAAGTGGTAGGTCTAGGCCAGGGGTGTCAAACTCATTTTCACTGGGGGCCACGTCAGCCTTGCAGTTGCCTTCAAAGGGCCAAATGTAATTTTAGGGCTGTATAAATGTAACTACTCCTTAACAGTTAAGTGAGAGCTCAGCGCTGGGACCGGGTAGAAAAAAGGTATGGGGTCAGATAAAACAAAGTGGAGGGCCGGGTTCGGCCCACAGGCCTTGCGTTCGCCACCTGTGGTCTGGGTCATCAGAGCAGAGCAAGTCCTGCAGGACTGACTAGTGAAAAGGCACAGCGATGGCACTCTGAGCAGGGCTGGCAGCCCCCGCAGAAAACCAAGCAGGTTAAAAGCCAGAAAAGCTTTATGAATACACTGAGGGGTAGAGGCCATTTCAAAGGACGTGTTATAACATTTCAGAAATAAACGAGTGAACAATAGGACCCGTCAAGGAAAGGAAATGCCTTTTTCTTTAAAGACCTGACGCTAAACTCTTTAGTTGAAGGATTCCGACAAAGGATGCCTACTGAGGCTATTCCCTGATTCCCCACCCCCATCACACTCTCTGCAGATTTACCCACTGGGCGCAGACTGTTAAACACTTGAGTGAGTCGGGAGGAGGGTGCTTAGGTGTAAACTCCAAGAAATCTGATAATCTGACACTTCTCTTCAGAACAATAAATAACACCTTCTGGGTTGATGTGGTTTTATCCTTTTCTGTCCACATGGGAACACGTTATTGCTGACTAGCAAGAATTCTCCCTTATCTTCATGAAAAAATAGAAAGGGGGTAGGGTAACCCAGAATTTATTCAGATGGATTATTTATACGTGATTTTAGCTCTTAATTTAGAAAGATAGAAACATTCATAGATAAGTTGGGGGAACCTCCTTTAAAGATTATTATAAAACTTCACAATGAAGCAACTGCCTTAGTGGGTTTTTTTAATTTCCCATCTAATTCAATTTTTTAAAAACAAGTTAGAGTCAAAGTGCTTCTAATTCATTCAAAGAAGCCCAACACAGGTGCAGTAGAATAAATACTGCTATCCACTACCCTGTCAGAACCTAGGAATCAGAAGTGTGGATAATGGCTTTCTCTTTATCTAACTTTTGGAGACTATATTTTTACAGTCTATGAAAAGAGAAGGGAAGCATTGGAACAATTTTTTGTTTAAGGTTGGCACTGTGAAATACAGCACCCTTGGTATATCCTGTATTTCAAGGTACAATACATTAGTATCTCGAAATTTTCATAGTTTTCTATCGTATTTATAATTTAAATTTTTATTATTAAAGTCACAGAACTACTCATGCATTACTTTTCTTGGCTACTTTGATTTAAATGTGTATTCTTGTGTTTTGCTATATGCATTTCTGAGATTTGAGCCACCTTATTCGTACTAGGTTATCTATTAGTCTAATGTGAATTGCAGGAGACATTTTTCTCATATTTTATGTACTTGTTCACAACGAAAACATACAAAACTCATAGTGCTGATGTGAAGACACAATGCTCTTTGTTCCCTATTTTCATTATGCATCGATGCCAAACTCTGAGAGAAGTAACGATAAACCAACCCTTTGTGGATTTTGTAACAAAAACAAGGTTCCTTGCTATGATTAACTCTAAACTGGATTATGGTTGCGATGGGTTACTTCTAATATTATTTTGATCTTTACACACTAAAATCATAAGAAGTATAACTATTTCTGGGGATAAAGGACAGCTCTGGTCAAAGTTCAGAATTATTTTCAGGAGTGTAAGATACAAAAAGGAAGTTCATCGACAACTACACATTTGTTCTCTTGAACATTAATCTTGGTCCAGATGTTCCTAAATATTCCCCAAGAAAATAAAATCTCTATTTCATAACTATTTGACTGTATGTATGGGGACTATTTTTTTAATAATGAGAAAAGGAATGTCCTTTAGTTAACATGACTGGCCAAAGAGGAATGTTAAACACAAATATCTGACCACATCTTTGCAGTTTAGGCTACTCTGCGCTGTTCAGAAGTATTGTAACAGTCAGCCGCTGGATATTCGGCCACATCATTTCATTAGGCTCTTGACATGGCCAAAAAAGCTAAATTGACCATTTTGCAAAATGCTGTTGTAATCATCTTCTTATTTGCCTGATCCATGAAGCAAATGAAGCAATCTTTTAGCTATAAATCATGATTTTTTGTTGTTCAAAATGACCTGCAATTAATTCCAAAACAGTAAAACATTGAAATTTCTCTTTAAAATTGAATACTAAGGTACTGTTTTCATCTTATTTTCCTCTATTGAACCATTGTAAGAGATTTGATTTTTTTTTTTAATCAGAAAGGACTGACTTTCTGCTTTGAGGCCAGTCTGCAAATAATCTGGCCCAGATTACGGAATATCTATTAAGACAGTTTATACTGAATGAACCAAAACAATTTCTGCCTCAAGGCTTCTATCTAGTCAAACCTCTGAAGACTGAACTGAAAATGTTTTTGTCATCTCCAGTAATCTCTGATTTCACTAATTTAATAGAGATATTTTGAAACCAAATGAAAAAATATAACAACAAAAAATTTTAAGGAAAACTCAAGCCACCAGCCCAGAATATAAATGTCAGAGTGTTAACATTTTCTGGAGAAATGAAGTATTTTAAGTACAGATCTAAATTCATGAAGGTAAACAAAGTGGTCCACCGAGGAGAGCAGGGCTGGGGAAGCAGAGGGAAGGATGAAGAGTCCAGGATAGAGGGGATGAGCTTCCCTCCTCAGGTACTCATCAGCCCCCTCGCCCTCCCTGACGCATGTCACAAGGTCAAACCACAGCTTCCAAGAACCGTTACCTACTCAATAGAAACATTCTAGTGAATGATATACAGTAGTGTCCCCTTATGCACACTTTTTCTATTTCCACATTTTTAGTTACCCATGATCAGTCATCACCCAAAAATATTAAATGGAAAATTTCAGAAATAAGCAATACGTGTTTTTAAATGATGCACCATCCTGAGTAACACGATGAAATCTCATGCAGTCCTGCTCCATCCCTTCTGGGACGTGAATCATTGCTTTGTCCAGTGTCTGCACACAGTGCACGCTCATCTCAGTTATCAAATAGGTTACCAGAAAGAGAAACCACATTTAGGTAACTTTTGGTACAGTATGTTGTTATAATAGTTGTTTTGTCTTATTATCAGTTATCATTGTTCCTCTGCTACTGTGCCCCACTTATGAGTTGAACTTTATCATCTATGTTTAGGAAAAACACAGTATAGAGAGAGTTTGGTGCTATCCTTGGATTTGGGCATCCACTGGGGGTCTTGGAACATATCCCCCAGGGCTAAGGGGAGTCTAGTGTGTCTATATAAATGAGGAACCAGAATCTACCATTTATTTTGTTTTAGGACTAAGTATAAATCTCAAATTTTGGATAAAAAGGGAACTAAAAACACAGGTGGTCCAGAAAACAATCCCAAGTAGAGATTATCTCCAATTTATCAAATGTAGACTTTGTCCCCTCCCAGTGCCCAACCTCCATTCCAAGAATCATTTTTTTAATGACTTTGGGATTAAGAGAGAGCTTTAAATACTGCGTAGTGCCACATGCTATAATTAGGAGATACATTTTAAATTTACTTCTTCAAAATCTTGATCCAGATGTTGTTAAGACATATATTCAATAAATATAAATGTATAGATATCTTTCTAGAGAGAAAAATATGACCCAGAAGTTATGGACTGGTTGAGATATGGGTGAACTGGCAAGGTGATGAAAGGCCCTAATTCTATGCAGACATAATTATGCAGTTGGTATAGGAGGCTTTCCCAGAAGTATTTCACTTTTCTTGAATTCTATTCTGCAGCTGAATTTCCAAAAGGTTATTATTATTAATTTTCCTTTGAAATGATGGCTTCCTTTAAAAAAATGTGATTTAAGTTTTGGAAAATGAAATCGTCCAAACTGGGGCCATGTGAGCTAGCCATGTAAAGTCCTGTCTCCAAAGCTGGCAGCCCATGAAAATGTCAGTTTTCATGCTTCTGAATAGTGGGTCTCAGGTGGCCCTGTGGTCTCTCAAGAAGAGATCGTGAACTTGGACTGTAGTAGGCCTAGAGGACTCCCCATGCAAAATGTGTGCCAGGTCAGTAAAAGGGGTCCATCTACCCACCAGGATACAGAGATTCTCAGCAGGCAAATAAAGCAATTTTAAATGTACTAAGTTCCTTTAGTTGTTACCTTTTTGATAATATAGAGATAATAAAATGTTCCCCCACATCATGTGGTCCTTGGTTTTCTCAAGTATTTAAAAATGACAATAGGGTATTGTATTTATGAGTCAATATTTATACAGTACTTAGAACAGTGTCTGGTAGATAATAAATGCTTTATACATATTTTACATTAAAAGAAATTATTGTAAATTATTTAAACAATGGTGGATTACATTTTCAAATAGCTAAGGAAATCAAGGATTTGTTGTGCTTTAAGAACATTCTGATTAATTATTGATCTTTTACATGTTTATAAATTTACTGCAATTTCTTTTTTTCTCACTAGAAAGCTGAATTTGTGAGATGGACTGCCGCTCCCTGTGGGGCCTGCTTCTGCTGTGAACTAAAAATTTATAAATTTCTCTTTACAGAATCTAAATTCAGTACTGTACTAGGTATTGTGCTTTGAAAGGTACAAAACTGGAGTTTCCTAACTATTCATGGGGAAATAAGGCAAAAGCTCTATCTGACAATTGAAGATAGAAAATAATTAAGGCTGCCATATAAAGTGCAGCTTGAAGGTTGGAAATTATAGATTGCAAGTCTTTTCACGAAATTCTATGTTTCTTCCCTTGTCAAGACAAGAGCTGGCTCACTTCCCCAGTTTGGCAAAGCTGTCTGTGAGCTCTCTGGAGGACAGTGAATAGATACTGCTGTCTCTCCCGCACTGTGATAGAAAAGCCAGTTCTGACCGCTACAACTGATGTATGCATCAGTTCTGGGTGGGGGGGAGAGTTCCTGCTCCATCTTAGGTATAAATTTAAACAGAAAAAGTCTTAAAATTCTAGGCCAATGTAAAAGTGTTATTCTTTTTTATTTATTGTGCATCTTTATGTTTTATTGCTGTTAAGAGTGAACAGTGATGTAGGTAATCTACAACAGCAGGTATAATGAAAGCAGAAGCACCAGGAATTTGGCTCTGAGCCCCTTTGGCTGATGATATTGCTGCAAGAGATTGTTTTTGTGTGTGCATGTGTTTTTCAAATACCTTCTGAGTAGACTAATCTTATTGAACTAAGTGTATGTACTACATTCAGCCTAAATGAAGTGGAGGGGAAGAGAGAAAAAAGACTTAAAAATAAAATGTTGATGAAGCACTGAGATGTTTCAACTTCTTCAATGGGAAGCATTCTTCCAAGGAGTTCCTAAAAGTGGTTCCTGAAAAGGATTTGTTGCAGGACCAAGCATCGTGCATTCTCTTTGTGCATTAGTTGAGCGCTTTCTGGGTGGCCGAATCCAGGTGAGACCCTGGACTGATTAGAGGCCAGGAGACAGCACCTGGGCTCTAGGTGCTCGCAGTCTAGTGAGGGGAGAGACACTACGTGAAAGGGCTATGATGCTGACATATTTGAATTGAGTGGAAACACTAATAGTAACTAAATAATTCAGCCTGGGTGGCTCTGGGAAGTCCTGACAGAGAAGCTGACCTCCTACCTGGGACTTGAGCAAGGACTGAGCATCGACCAGTTAGTTTGGAGGAATAGACATCCTAGGCCAGGAGAACAGCATCAGCAGGTGCTCTGATTTGTGAATTTTGGGGAAAGGTCTCCTACACACTCAAAAAATTGAATTTTATTTGCTAGGTACAATGTCTGGAATATAGGAAGCATTCAAGAAAAAAGTGTGAAATGAAGTATATTGGTTTCCAGGACCTACTGTTGTAAAGCAACATAAAACAGGTGACTTAAAATAACAGTTTATTGTCTCACAGCTTTGGAGGCTAGCAGCCTGAAACCGAGGTGCTGGCAGGGACATGAGGACACTTTCTTGCCTCCTTCAGCACCTGGTGACCCCAGACATTCCTTGGCTTATGGCAACATATGTCCAGTCTCTGCCTCCATCCTTGAACTACTTTCCAACCTCGGTGCGAGTGTTTCTGTCTCTGCCTTCTCCTCCCATACGGACACCAGATATAGTGGATTAGGAACCACCTGAATCAAGTATGACTTCAATTTAACTTAATTGCACTTTCAAAGACCCTCTTTGCAGGTCACGTTCACAGGCACCAGGGATTAGGACTCGAACAGATTGTTGTGGTGGACACAATTCAACCCACAACAAAACCAATGAGCCACTCAAGGTGTCTGTGCAGGGAAATTGGATCATAATTTAGAAAGCGTTCTCTAAATGCAGGACAGAGGCTGTGTTAGAATGGTAGAGAGTTCGGAAGGAAAGTCAAAGTCGGGAATCTTAGTTAAGTGGTTGAAAGAGAGATGATGGTAACTTGAACTGAAGTGGTAACAACAGAGACAGAGAAGGGAGGGGAACATTAGATCTACAAGCTAATCAAAGTAAAGGACTTGGCAACTAATCAGAAATACGCAGGATTCAAGGTGATTCCCAGGTTTTGTAGCTTAAGCAGGCAGACTTGACGAATGGCAATACCATTAACAGTAACTAACACAGAATGTAAGAAAGAAGATTGTTTTGCAAAGGATATGGATACATCCAGCCTTGGGTATGTTGTATTGTAGATACATCCAATACATCTGTGGGGAAGGGCTGGTATAGGATTGTTCAGTAGAGTCTTTACAGAGATGGAATCGGTCTATATGTGCTGTCTAGCACAGCAGGCACTGGCCACCTGTGGCAATAAGCTCCTGAAATGTGGCCAGTGCGCCTGAGGACCTAAATTGTTGGTTTAATTTTAATAAGTCTAATTTCCAATAGCCACACTTAGCTAGTGGCTACCCTATTAGAGAGCACTGGACCAGCAGGCACTTGGGTACATGTGTTCAGTGTCTGCGAGAGACACAGAAATGGAGAGAGAGAGTGGTCTGTAGTGGAAATTGAGATTTGGGAATCATTAGCATATAAACAGTTACGGAAGCCATGTGAGGGCAAGAGCCCACCCAGGGGGAGGCCAGAGGCTAACAGAGAAGAGTGAAGGATAAAACCGCTGGGGAACAGCAGCATGTATGTGATGCGCAAGGAAGGTGAGCTAACAACACCCGAGAAGGAGAAAGGAAAAGCAGAAGAGAGAATGGTTCTGGGAAAGGAACAGTAGAAACTCCAAAGAGAGCAGTGCACCGTGTTGTAGAAAAAACAGATTTTATTAAATAAACTATGAGAAAGGGCTTTCACAGTTACAACATTCATTTACCAATAGGTGCAACGACCATATTTTGTCCACCCAGAGTTATTACACTGTGCTCTAATGATGGGTTTTTATTTTTATTCTGCCACCTCCTTTCCCCCAACCCCTCCTGCTGATGTGAAAAACATTGCAGAGGTTTTTGGAGACAACAGTAAGAAACTTATAAAGACGGGACTATTCCAGGGAACCCAGAATGCCATGCCCCTAAAAACATAGCCCCGTAGCAGGAGGGCACAGAATTTCTCCCCTACAACGTCCTCAGCAAGAGTGTATAATTGTCCTTGAATGCTTCCACCGACAGTGTCCCTTTCTGCAGATTTCACCTAACTGCTCTGCAAAGTACGTGGAATTGTTTCCCGTTTACAAAAGGGAAACCTGTGGCTCATGAGGTTTCATCAACTTGCCTCACAGGATGCAACTGCACGTAGTAGAGCAGAGACAGTTCAAGTTCATACGTCTTCTTCCATGTTCTTTCCACCTGAACAGCATTTCCTGGACTTAAGACACTTAAAATGTTGTCCTGATTTTTATTCACTCAATATTTTTCTAAAGTAAACTTAAATTACTGTTTAGAAACCAAATATTCCAACATTGCCTTACTTGGAAAACCAGTATTACTTGCCAGAAATAGAGGATGATTTTTTTAATAAAAATAAATTATAATGAAAAATAAAACCTCCAGCAATAAAAATGTTATTAAATGCTAGCTAAATGCTGCTTCTGTCAATGACCTTGAACCTAAGGCCTGCTTTCTTTAAAAAAAAAAAAAAGGAAGGTTAATAAATGTTGAAAGAGATTCCAAAAACGTGCTCGACCCTTGCCTTTCGGGAAGGGTGATACGGAAGAGCAGGGCGCTCTCTGTGTCAGGGGTGAAACATCCTGCTCTCCATTGAGGAATAAATAGTATCAGATCATCTCCCTTTGCCATGTTACATATGAGCGAAAGGAGGGTACTAGGAAGTTATCCTTTCAACATAAAAGAAAACCAGAAGGAGGCTGATGAATTACATATAGTCTCTGAGGCCACTTGATAGTTCATTGAGCATAAATTTCCTAAAAGCCTCTTTCTGCATATTCATGTTGCAGACACAGGCCATTTTGACATTTCAGTGATTATATTTATGACTTTTAGAAAAATGTGGCTTAACAGCTTCCTTAGCAATAACTAATTCTCCTCTGTAGGAGCTAAAGGGCAAAACAGAATCCATGCCCTCGGTTCAGTTCAGAGTCCGAAACGGGATAACGCTGGGGAACTGATGGTCGGGCATAAATCAAGACAGGCATTGGACCAGATCATACACTCTGATATTACAGGAGCATCATCATCATCCTCAAGATCTCAGTGATCACTCACCATGGCTCTACCCTCATGGGACTAGTCCAGGTGACTGACAAAGTGGGTGTTTGTTCTTGGAGGGAGTCCTGTCCAGGATCTGATCCTGGCGGGTGCCTCCATCTGGATGACATTGCCCAACAAGAACCCTGGAGTCCTGAAATGTACTCCTCCAGGCAAAATGCAGGATAACCTGGGCTCTATTAATGCCCACTTTATTGCCACCAATTCCTTAAATCAGGTCTAGGTGCGTATATAATGTGAACCACATTAAGAAAAAATATTTTGAAATAAAACAAGAAGAAAAAAGATCCTTCTGATGGTATTTTTTTCTTCACTAGCTGGGTTTTATAGATGTATTTTTTTAAGCTTGAGTTTAAGCTAAGAAAAGAAACCTTGCTTTTTATGGCAAGAGTTCTTGAGTAGAAAGACCACTTATAATGGAAAGCATCTTGCACCAAAGTTTTGGTAATCAGAGAGGGAACATGCAGAGTAGCTTTGTAAATTTTGACTTTAAAAAGCCAGTGTAATGTAAATATGACTTCCTAGAGTGTAAACAGCAGTGGTTTGAAAATAAAAACTTGTACAAAACAGGCAGCTGTCTAGTTAGAAGAAAATGTGTCTAATGGGCATGTGTGCCTGAGATGCCTCGAATATTTTTAAACTGCACTGTAATTACTAACGATGTGCAATTTCCAGGACTTCTAAAACCATGAGAAAGAGAGTTTTTAGGGTTTTCCCCCCAGAAAAAGACAGCTATTTTTTGGTATTCTTTGCTTATTTAATGTAATTTAAGAACACAAAACATAGTGATTTTTTGTAAGTTACATACTTGGAAATGTTTTCAATTATTGAAATATTAATGGAGCCACAAGCTGTTACTTTAAAGAATCAACTGTCTCTTTGTTTAGACAACAGTTGAAAATATCAGTATAAAAGGTGTAATTATATTTATTTGACTTCATATCTCCGTTGTGTGAAACAAAGATTCGAGAAAATCCAAGCGCTCAACAAAAATATTTAGTTCAAATGTTTTTCACTACTGTGAGATTCTCCATTCATTGTCTTCACCTTAGACTTAATGAAAACTAACTTTTCCCCCTAGACTTGTCAAAACTTTTCTATTCTTTTAAAATTTTTTTTATTTAATTGTTGTTTAAGTACAGTTGTCTCCATTTTACCAGCCCACTCACCCCCACTCCAGCCATCCCTGCTTCCCACCCCTGATCCTACCCCCTTTGTTTTTTTATTCTTTACCATCTGGATTTTGTGTGATTTTAGTGCATTGCCAACAGAGGGTCATTGTTCTCTCTCCCTAAAGGAAAAAAAGAAATGGGAGAAGTCAGAGTCTAGGGTGGCGGTACTTTAATGGGCTATGGTGGAGGCCAAAGCAAGGTGGGCTAGAAACTGCTTTGTAATCTAGTCAAATGCAAAAACTCCTCCTTTCCTAGACCCCGACTGGGCACTCAAGCAGTAGTAACAATGTGCATTAAATGATCCAATGAATGAAGGAATCCTCTCTGTAGAAAGTCTGTAACAGCCCAAATTGCAGAATTTTAACACCCAGTGTCTATCCCTGTGTATTCCTTGCAGTCCATCTGCATATTTTTCTGCAAATATCAGTGCATTGTGTGTTTTCTGTTCCATTTCAATCTTTTGAATATATGCAACTTTTCAGTAAGTGACATAGGCCACAATATTTGCATCCTATTGACAAATTATGTGTTCATTTCTCCTTTAAATTCTCCCGTTCTGCCTCATGATACTTACATGTTTATCTGTCTCTTTCTTTGACTCTTACTTATTCATAATTAGCAACTTGTTTTCTAGTTCTTATCTTCGTAATTAGCTAGACATGTCCTTTTTTGCAGATTTTTCCTCTAATACCTGTGTCTGTCTCTGTCCATCCCTCCATGCACCCACCCATTTTACCACAAAATTTTTAGGGCCTACCTTTACAAGATTACACTATCAATTCAAGTACCTATTCTTGAAAAAAACAGTTTGCTCAAAGAATATCTGTAGGGAAACAGATAAAAAAAAGCCTCTTGCTTTTTACTTTCTGGAAATATTTTATAAGTTATGAAGGTGCATTCCTCTCCCAACAGTTTGAGCATTCCTTTTCTTGACATTTCAAGGGACATCTTATCTTCAAATAAATGATTGAGAGCAATTTGTGTGCACCTCTTAGCAATGTTTCTTGCCAAGGATGCTTTGTGAGTGATATCTCTCCTTCATGTGGATACCACAGAAGCTGTAGGCAAGGAAGGCTGTTAAACAAACTGCTATGTGCCATTTCATCATGATCCCCACCTCCAGTTATCAAAAGGCCTTCTCAGAATTTAAGGACACTGATGTGGCATCAACGAATTTGATCTTTGATAGAAGCTTTTGGAAATGCATATTTCATTTGGCACATTTTGCAAGTCCTGGTATTTTTCCTGCTCAAAATAATGTCTGGCAGTGTGGAGACCTTCCATAGACTTTCATGTCACCATTGCCTAGGGGGAAAGGTAAAGAAAGATGCAGTATAATGGCTAAGTTTTACATAAGTGTATACAAATGTACATAATGCATTAAAATCAGCAATAATATCCCTCAGCATTTTTGTCAAATTGTGTTTTAGCCCAACACATACCACCTAAGTGATGCAGGCTGATTTTGTCCTAAAAAAATTATAGAAGTAGAGGTTTGCTTGGAATAGGTATTCAGATATGAGAATAAGTTCATGCCTCCAAAATATTCTAAATCCATATTTTTTCTTTCTGCTTCTGTTTATATTACAATGCCATAAGGCCAGGAGGGGGGCCCCAGCTTTCTCCTATCATCTTAGTACCTGTCTTAGACTCTGTCTACTCCAAGTGTGTATCCAGCGATCTGGCATCAGCATCCTTGTTTCTAAACTCTATCAGAAAAATGAGCAGCTATTGCCAACGTCCACTTAGCTGCCGGCCCTCTGAAAGAGACGGAGGAGAGAAAACCATGTGCAAAGAGTGCAGTAGGTCTTTCTGCAATCCCCTGCGCAAATGAAACCTCCCACTTGGAAGGTGGATGTGATCCTTGTTTGGCATGTGAAGCCGTGCTCTATTTTCCTAGTATACAGACATTTACATTCTGGGGTTCTTGGTAGTTCTATGTGAAACACTTCGGTTTTTATTGATCATACCTAGTGGCAATAAGTAGCTCCTACTATCAAAGGATAAGAAAGACTGTGTAGCAGACATGCATATTTTATTCATAATAATGTTGATTTCTAAATTAAAATATATGTGTTTGTGTATTTGGAGTAAATATATATATGTTTTATGTTTATATTTATATAAATATATACTAAATATTAAATATGTATAACAAATATACATAAGACACATTAAATTTTTATATTTACATAAATATATGTATTATATATTTAGGTAAATTATTGTTATTGTCTTAGTCCATTTGGGCTGCTAGAGCAAAATGCCACAGGCTGCGTGGCTTATAAACAACAGAAATTTATTTCTCACAGTTCTGGTTGCTGGGAAGCTCAATATCAAAACACTGGGAGCTTTGGTGTCTGGAGACACTCGTTTTTTCATGGTCAGTGGCCTTCTCACTGCGTCCTCCCATGGCACAAGGGACAGGGAGCTTTGGGGTCTCTTTCGTTAGGATGCTAATCGCATTGAAGAGGACTGCACCCTCATGACCTAATCAGCTCCCCAAAGCCCCACCTTCTGATACCATCACCGTTGTTACCAAACAGAAAAAAAACAGAGGCTTGGCTGCCTGTCACCCCAAAAGGCAAACCCGTGAGGCAGATGTTGGTGCATAAGTAAAGGGCTTTTACTCAGATGCTGTGCAGTCTGGGAGAATGGTGGACTCCTGTCTCAAACCCACCTCCTCAGCAACACCAAGACACAAACCAGTATCCAAATTAAAGTGTAGTCCTTTGGAGCAGGCAGGTGGCTACTAAGTGGGCATCCAGTTAGCTTAGCTTGTTCCCAATTGCTGTACATTTCACGCTCCTTCCTAGAGGCCATGGGCCATGCAGCTGCTACAGCCTCAAGGTCACATACTCTTAAGCCAGAGAGCATGAGAGAGAGAGCGTGAAGAGAGAGAGAGATACCCTTCTGGAGGCCATGGGCCACGTGGCTGCTAAGGCCCATGTCAGTGTCCCATGCCAGTACAAGACATTAGTCAGCAAGCCACGAGCAAGCAAGAGCCAGAGGGCATTTCTTTGTTCCCCTGGGATTATGTTAGCTTGGACTTGGGACAGACCAGGTGCTTTCTCATGCTTTGGGTGGGTCCTCCTCTCAACCAATCCCATCTTTCTTCAGGCTAGTCTGAGAGGCCTCTTTGGTCCAGAACCTTCCCCTGCTGCCATTTTGACTTCTATGGCACATGTACCTGACTTTCCCTGGTCCCACCCCCCATTGGTACTGGAAGGTGAGGAGGAGCGCTTTTCCCTCTACCAATTATCTTGTTAGCCTTGCCTGTGTTCAGTGTAAGAGCTTTCCCCTGCCACCATCTCAGCCAGGCAGGGAGACTCCCCAAGGCCCCAACCGACCATCCACCAGTAACACCGTAGGGGTTAGGAGTTCCATAAGAATTTGTGTGGGTTATAAACATTCAGACCATCACATTACTCTTCATTCTTTATTAATTTTAATTATCAGATGCTATTTGTTCAATGATGACAAATCATATCCTTTCAAAAATTCTCTAAGGGTTATTGATGTGCTAAAGAGTAAAAAGAAAAGAACAAAACAATCTTGGTGTATACTCTAGTAAATGAGACATCCAGCTCTCCTGGTCGAAATCTCCTGTCTCCGCTGCTTGTCTCCCCACTTCAGTGAGCAGTGTGGAGCAACCAGGAATGACTGCTGAGAATCCTGCTGCTGCGCTCTGGACAGGAGAGCAGGAGAGCTATTGTCATGCTCCTGAGTCCTCCTGAGCACAGAATGTTCCTCATCGATGTGTCAGGTTGCCGTTGCTCTCTGAGTGTGAATTCCATGACTACTAAGCTATGATTGTGACAAAAAAAAAAAGAAAGGAAAAACAGAAAGCATTACTGAATGCTCAGCTGTGCTAGGCACTGAGGGTGCACTCCCATATCCCGTTAGGGCCAGGAGCATCAAAGGGAAGAGAAGTGAATCCCTGAAACGAAACAGGCAGGTTCTAGGCCTCCACCTCTACTCCCGCCATAAGTATATTGCATCCCTCAGGGCCTACTCAAGCTATACTGGTCCCCTTGGAGCACTGTCAAATGTCTTCCCTTTCAAGATGAATGGAATTTAAGCAGGCAGGAGGGAGATTTCAGAGCCTTCGCAGCTGCTAAAATGTCAAAGCTGAAAGTCCAAGATTGCCTTTCCCTCCTGGCCCAAAATAAATTGTCCCTGCCTAACAAAAACTCAACTTCAGAGGCAGTTCTTGGAGTTCACAACTACCATGGTAGCTTGGATGGCAGTTTTGAAATCCCTAACTTATGTTTTTGCTTAAAGTTTTACTATTCATTTGAGCTGATTGCAAAATGGAAAAGTACATGTTTCTTTTCTAGTGAATATACTATCTGCCAAAGAGAAATACATGCTGAGCTATAAATTATTTGTTTTTGAGCATGTAAGTATTTCCATCCAATTAAAGACATTTATGTGTACCTAGTTTGTACCATAAGCCATGGCAGATACTGCCAGGGCAAACATAAAAAGGGATTTAATCCTTGTTTAAAGACATTTTAATGTAATAGAAGGTAGTAATGCTGTGTAACAAATCAGTCCCCGACTCAGTATTTTAGCACACATATCTGTGTCTCATCTGGGCACTGGCTGTCCCCAGCTGGGCTTGGTTGAATTTGGCTCTCAGCAGCAGGTTGGAGCCAGTTCTGCCTGCTCCAGGGGCCTCTCCTCATCCTAGTATCAGTGGACTAGCCAGGCATGGTTTTTTTTATTGGGATAGAAAAGCACCAGAGGGCAAGCCCAACCATACCAATGGTTTTGGGCAAATCACATTCCCTGGAATTCACTGGCCAAAGCAAGTCCCAGGGCCAAGCCCAATATCACTAGACCAAGGAAATACACCCCGCCTGGGAGAAGCTGCAAAGTCATATGACAAAGGGTGTGGGGGTACAGGGAGGGATGCAAGCTTGATGAAAATAATACAATCAAGCGCATTAGGGAAAGATAAATTTACAAATGCCTGTATAACAAAGGGTGGGGATCCAAAAAGGAAGGACTTAATTATTTTTCAAAAACACCAGGAAGATGTTCTTAGAGAAGGAGGCCTTTGTGCTCAGTTGCAAAAGGTGTTTGTATTTCAAGAGGCAGACAGAGTGGGTAGAGGCAGACAATAATTCAAAGAGGCTCCATGAGCAAAGTTGTGGACATGTGAAGGACATTTGCAGTGTTAGATTATAAAGCAGTAAATTAAAAGAAAAAATTATTGCATTAAAAAAGTATTTGGGTATGAAAACTACAAATAGGCAATCAGTGGAAATTTAGGTGTCAGAATTTTGTGTTATATGTTATTACTGGAAGTTCTTTGAAAAAAATAAGTGTTAGAAAATCCCCAAGGTATGAAATGTGGAAAAACACACAAGAATTGAATTTTTAAGTCTTTAGAGCTATAATTGGAACTGGAAATGACTTAGAAATCATCTAGTCCAACTCACTGCTTCACAGATGAAAAAAATCAATATTTTAGAGAGAAAAAATCTCTTTTTGTCTATATGTGTGTGTGTGTGTATAAGATATATAAAGTATATAAACATTTAGAGAGAATAAATGACTTCCTAGGTGAATATATCCACCTACAATGTAAAATATATATTTACAGAGAATACGTTCTTTCTCACATGTACATAGAGAGGTGGGGGAGATATGAAATGAGTGGATTCCTTACTATAATAGTTTTCTGAAGAACATAACCCCTCATAATCTTAAAAACCACTGTGTCCTCATCAAGTGAGCTGTCTGGTTCCAAGGAACAAAATATGACTTGAATTATTCAAATGCAAAGGGAAGGGGTTGTTAATAAGAAGGAAAAATAAATATTGTCACAGATATCCAGGGCTTGGAAGTACCGTCTGAAATCTAGCAAAAAAGGGGGTTCTCCACAGACCCCAGGCCCCACAGTTTGGGATGCAGTTACCAAAAGATGGGGGACTGGATGCTAGGGACCCCAGTGAGGGCAAAAACAGGAACCTTTCTACCCCCACTGACCCGATTTCCTTTCTGAAATTCATTCTCCTCATTTGTAAATGAAGCATATTTTTTTTGCCTAACCAAAATATAATTAAAAAATTAAATCAGTTTGTGTTCATAATATACGAAGACTCCTCCCAGAGTAGAAATAATGGAACTTTGAAGTTGTACCCTTTAAACAATCACCATTCATGCAGATTGAAGGTCAGCGAACTATGACCCTCAGGCCAAATCCAGCTGGTTCGTTCTCATAAAACAAATTTTATTGCAACTACCACGCCTGTTTTTTACATGTTGTTCATGGCAGCTTTATGCACAACTGGCAGGGCCGAGTAATTGCCACAGAGCCGGAGCCCATATGGCCCGCAGTGCCTCCAGTATTTCGTATCTGGCCCCTTACAGAAAAGTTGGCCTACCTCCCCACGCCACGCAGCTCCCCTCTCCCCCGGTACAGAGGATGAGCTCCTTTCTGGAACTGGTGAAACTTGCATGAGGTCCTGCCTCTGGTGGTGGATTCAGCAGGGTCTGCCCAGGATGGGTATCAGTGGAATGAGAGTGTCACTGGGCACTTGCCTCCTTCCGGGGCTCCTCTGGGGCTACCATTAACCCTTTGCTCTCTGTCCTTTGCCAGATTCCGACCTGAGCATGCGCACACTGAGCACGCCCAGCCCAGCCCTGATATGTCCACCGAACCTGCCCGGATTTCAGAATGGAAGGGGTTCGTCCACCTCCTCGTCCTCCATCACCGGGGAGACCGTGGCCCTGGTCCACTCCCCGCCCCCGACCCGCCTCACCCACCCACTCATCCGGCTGGCCTCCAAACCCCAGAAGGAGCAGGCCAGCATAGAGCGGCTCCCGGACCACTCCATGGTCCAGATCTTCTCCTTCCTGCCCACCAACCAGCTGTGCCGCTGTGCCCGCGTGTGCCGCCGCTGGTACAACCTGGCCTGGGACCCGCGCCTCTGGAGGACTATCCGCTTGACAGGCGAGACCATCAACGTGGACCGCGCCCTCAAGGTGCTGACCCGCAGGCTGTGCCAGGACACACCCAACGTCTGTCTCATGCTGGAAACCGTAACTGTCAGTGGCTGCAGGCGGCTCACGGACAGAGGGCTTTACACCATTGCCCAGTGCTGCCCAGAACTGAGGCGCCTGGAAGTCTCAGGCTGCTACAATATCTCCAACGAGGCTGTCTTTGACGTGGTGTCCCTCTGCCCCAACCTGGAGCACCTGGATGTGTCAGGTAAAGGGCAACCAACCTCCGACCAGTGAGGTCTTCCCAAAGCAGTAGACTACATTGCCACTTGGGAGGAGCCACATCTTATTAACCATCAAAGATGGAGGGTGGGTGTGAAAGGAGCTGACTTCCAGAGAAACTGTCTCTGTGTAATCAGGACCCCGAAGGCCAGAGGTATCTCTTCCATCAAATGATGTCAACTTCTTAGAGGAATTTAGAGGCATCTTTTTATCTGGCACTTTAAGTTAGGTTGACTTTTAAATGTCTTCTCTCCCCATAACTCTCACAGTCATTTCAGAGCAACCACGGATGATGGGAACTGAGTACCCTATCAGAGGTAAATAGGGACCAAGTGTCTCACTCAGGCACAGGGAGTCTAAAACCGCCCCTACATCCCTGGGTTTCCATTCTACAGAGCCGGAGAGCAGCACTGGGAGCCGGTGTCTCCTTGTATCTCACCCCACCCGCCTCCCCTGTGGGTTGATTCTGCATCTTTTCTTAAGCAAAGTTCTCAATTACATAGGCCAAAAGTAAGGCCTATCAAGTGAGGCTTTTAGTTCTTTTAAAAATTGAGGGAAATCCCAGTGTGGCTGCTTTGCTAGAAAACCTCTCTCAGGCAGGAAGAATTAAAACCCAGACTCACACTTTGGCGCCAGACGTGGATCCGGCCAGACGCACAGCCTCTCTTTATCTCCTCTGCTGCCCGGTGAAAAGATGAGCATTCGAGGGGCTGAGATGTGTAAGATGCATCAGGGAGTTAAAGAAATGAGCAGCATGAGCCACAGCGGCAGGGATGGTTGGGGGAGGGTCAAGAAGTAAGAACCACGGTGATGGGCAAATAAACAGAATTCAGGATTTACAGGCACCTGAGGTCCATGACACCCTCTGAAAAACCTGAGGTAAAAGCCAGCTCTCTCAGCTTGCTCTCTTTCGAGAGCCGACATCTGAAAATATTTCAGATGACAGTCAATTATTTTGTGCAGATTCTTTCCCTTGCTGGCAAGCAACTCTTTGCTCCCCTCTTCTGCTGGCTTCAGTACAAAACCATAGTAACCATATGTTCAGTTGCGAGCAGCCATTGGCATAAAGAAGCAGGAAACGGAGAGATTTTCTTACATTTTTCCTCCAAGGAATTCTGGAAAGAGAAAGCACTGTGATGTGGTGGAAACTTATTTCAAAACCTTGTGATCTGGGACAATTCACAGCTTTCTCTAGATGTGTTTCGTCTTTGGTTTAAAAAAAAAAAAAGGCAGGGGATTGGACTCTTTTACATTCTAAGATTCTGGGCATTATGGGCCTCTTTTATAAACACCTCATTTTCTTTTCCTTTCTCTGATGAGGAAATGATTTATTTTTGGAATCCCCATCTTCATTAAAGGAACTCCCCATGCAACCTTAGCACAGGCTGCAAGTAATTGTGCCCTGTCGTTTGGAGTCCCATTGAAATTCAATGCAAACACTACTTTGGCTACTTGAGAATGGAAATTCCTGGGCTTCTAGCTTGAGTGAGTGGGTCCTGCTTAGCCTCTTTGACTAACCGTTGTGTAAGTCTGGATGCCCTTCCTCTATAACAATCTGACTAATTTGCAGATCCAAATATACAGGGTTTAGCAGAAGTAACGCCTGCTTGAGCATGGTTGGTAGGGTAATAATATGGGTGTAATAATTTATAGTTTTAATTTGAATATTTCACCTAAAACATCATATGGTGTGCTTCAGTGTGATATTGTTATATTATAGAATTACATGCTTATGATTTTGTAATAAAAGGTTTTGCAATTAAAAAGGGCATTATTTGTGCTGGACCCTGTATTTGTATAGGTCCTCACATGTCTCCCCAAACCCTTCCTGTGGTATGTATACATAAAAACCAAAACAAGGGGACCCTGTAAGTCACCAAGAGCACAGAATTTCAGATATGGGGAGGAGGGGGGATTTTCAGGTAGATGGACTTAAAAGATCCAACAAGCCATAAGGATGAATGTAACACTGTCTCTGAAAGCGCCCTCATTTCTGAGGGAATCTGGAAATTGTTATATTGATACAGGGAGCAGCCAGAGGGCTGCTGCAGGTGATTTCACCTGTGCCTTGTTCTCCTTGGTTTTTCCAGCTGGACTCTGATACTGGCCACCTTCTCAAAGGCAATAGGCTTGACTGGAGAGGCTCATTGCTGGTCTGGATCTTAATTGCCCCCGAGGACATGAGACGGCCTCTCCGGGCTCCAGCAGTGCAGAAAATGCCCACCTTGAAAGCTATCTTTTCAAGTCAGTGAAAATTCCTGTAACTAGCTATAGTGGCTTTTTTTTAATTATCACATTTTACCTTTTATAAATGTTTAGTCAGGGTTCTCTAGAGAAACATAAACAACAGTGGATCAAGAGTCGAGAAACTTTGCCCTAATCTCACTGGGCCTGGGATGTCTCATCTTTAAAAAATAAAGGTTAAATTGGATGACTTCTAAGGTTCTCTCTATATCTGTAATGTATGAATGCACGAGCTAGCCACAGATACTACCTGCTGAGCCATGGACCAACGTCTTTCCAACCCAAACTCAGCAAATCTGTAAGTATTAGAGCTAAAGTTAAAACTTTAAATTATTGATTGAAAATAAGCATGCCAAAGTAGTTTCTTTGTGAAAACTAGTATTTCATTAAATTTGGAACTAATTTGCAAAAACAAAGCATGTATTTCCTTGGCCAATATACAGTATCATTTCTGTAGGGAACAAATTTTGCTTGATACTTAAAATATATATGTATAAAAATAGTAAAACAAAACTAAGTATTTAGGAACAAAGTTTATCATACATTCTTGAGAAACAAAGTGCCTTCACAGGCATCATAGACGGGCAACCGCTACTATGGACATACAAATTCAGTGTAAGCAGGATCAGAGTCAATCTAGAAAAAGAAACGCAAAACAAAGGAAGATTTCAAAGCCAAAGTTGAGAGGAACCAACCACCTTCTACAAAACCAGGGAGACTGCTGGAACTGTGTGGGGAGCCTCTGACGGGTTGCATCTTTGTTCTCCAGTGCTGCATTGTATGCTCTACTCCTTCCTGAAATTCTTTGACTTGGTAGCACGTGGCTTTTGAATCTCCTTTCTCCCAGGACCTGAATTTTACATGAGTTTCCTGGGCAGCCTGCCAGGAGGTGGGAGGAAAGTCCCAGTTAGCGCTATTATGCAGCTGCTTGGAAGCCTTGGATAATACTTGAACAAGGAGGCACAGAGGTGCCGGAGGTGAGGCACCTAGCTTAAGCTCGGCCAGAGGGACTTGGACAGGGCAGAGAGAAAGTGAGCAGTCTGTGCAGTGAAATGAACTATGCATGCATGTGCATTTGTTTATATAATATATGGACCATGCATATTAATTCTTTACATACTAAAAATATACTGTGTACATTTTACATGGTAATATATAGTGAGTTGAATTATACAATAAAATGTTTCATATGGTATATAAATATATAAGAATTATACATAGTGTATATATGTATATAATTTATACACACACATGTTCTTAGGGGAAGAAGGGTTAAAAACAATGTTTAGAGAGGCATCCAAAGATATCTTCCTGAACTTAATTTCCTTATCTGTAGAATGGATTGTTTTAAAAATCTGGTGAAAAAATGTTTATGAAAACACTTTGTAGACTTCATAATTCCACACAAATGAAATGCACTGTAAGAAAGTAGACAGCTATTTTTCAATATAGATATACATCAGCCAGGGTGAAGTCCTAAGGACATTTAAATGTTGGAAATTGGATTATCCTATCTGATCTTCCCATAGAAGACTCTATTCACTCCACAGGCCATTCATTCATCCATTCTGCAGGTATCTAGTGAACACCAGCTATGACCCAGGTGTGAAAAATATAGCAGTGAACAGCCCAGAGTCCTTTTTATCAGAAGCCGACATTCCAGAGTGGGGACAGCAAATACAAAAGTGAACAAATAAATATAGAATGCCACAAAGTGATAGAGAGCGCTGAAATGGGAGTCAGGCAGGGGAGGGAAGAACTGTCCAGTAAACTGACCTGTGCTCGGAGACCGAAGAAAGTGGGGGTGGGTCCATGCAGATCTGGGACAGCCCTGTCCAGTGCACGACCCCGAGGCAGGAAGACATGTGAGGAGTGTGCAAAGCAGCAGGAAGGCCGGTGGGGTCCACGGAGTGAGGACAGAGGAAAGAGGTGGGTCAGAGTGCCCAGGCTGCAGGTCCTGAGGCCCTCCGAGGCTGTATATTTTACACTGGGAGTGAAATGGGTGCCATCGGAAGGCTGTGAGCAGAGTGACATGACTGCAGTTCTCCTTTCTACACTCTGTCTGGCAGCTGTGAGACCAGAAGGTTGGGGTAAGGCAGGGCAGGGAGACTGGCATAGGGGCCAGAACAATAATCCAGATGACACAGTTACTCCTTTACCCAGGAGAGTTGAATTGAATCCCCAGATGGTCACCTTGTTAGACTAATAACTACATGTATTTCCCTATCCATGATCTGGTTTTGCGTCCTCATTATTTCCCTAAGCTAGAGGCACACCTCCTGTTGATTCCCATGTTATAAGGAAAGTCTTGAGGCAGAAAAGTTAAACCTCTTGCCTGAGGCCATAAAAACTGGACTTGAAACATGTGTGACTCCCAGTCAGAGCTCCTTCTGCAAACCAAGGACAAGGCCAAGGCTTCTTTTACATATGATACTTCTTTGGACCAGAGAGCTGCCAGGCCATTGCAGCAGCCCATTGCAGGGGAGAACTAACCTTTATTGAGCTTCCAGAGCATGCCAGGACCAAGGCATGATATTTATACAAATGTCTCATTTCTTCTTCACAGTCACCTTTCAGGGAATGCCATTGTCCCCATTTTAAGACAAAGGAAATACTCAAAAGGCTTGATTTGCTTCATGTGTGTCAACTAGTGATGGTCTGGAATTGGAGCCATCATCTTTCTGATTCTAAAGCCTGTGAATCCCCTTAAGCCCCAAAGTAGTTTTTAAAAATCAATGAACACAGAGAACCCATTCTTGCTCTTCTTCTTTGTAGAGGTTAAGTAAAAAAGGGGTAACATGGGGATCGGGCTTGGGAGGAGGGCAGGAATCTGTCATGCCTCCTCCAGGGGTGAGCTCACCACCCCATTCCTGGCGGTTGCTCTGAGCCTTTGTTCTGTCTCTCTGTGTAGGGTGCTCCAAAGTGACCTGCATCAGCTTGACCCGGGAGGCCTCCATTAAACTGTCCCCCTTGCATGGTAAACAGATTTCCATCCGCTACCTGGACATGACCGACTGCTTTGTGCTGGAGGACGAGGGCCTGCACACCATCGCGGCACACTGCACGCAGCTGACCCACCTGTACCTGCGCCGTTGCGTCCGCCTCACCGACGAGGGCCTCCGCTACCTGATGATCTACTGCACGTCCATCAAGGAGCTGAGCGTCAGCGACTGTCGCTTCGTCAGCGACTTTGGCCTGAGGGAGATCGCCAAGCTGGAGTCCCGCCTGCGGTACCTCAGCATCGCGCACTGTGGCCGTGTCACCGACGTGGGCATCCGCTATGTCGCCAAGTACTGCAGCAAGCTGCGCTACCTCAATGCGAGGGGCTGCGAGGGCATAACGGACCACGGCGTGGAGTACCTCGCCAAGAACTGCACCAAACTCAAGTCCCTGGACATCGGCAAGTGCCCTCTGGTCTCTGACACGGGCCTGGAGTGCCTGGCCCTGAACTGCTTCAATCTCAAGCGGCTCAGTCTCAAGTCCTGCGAGAGCATCACGGGCCAGGGACTGCAGATCGTGGCGGCCAACTGCTTCGATCTCCAGCTGCTCAACGTCCAGGACTGCGAGGTTTCCGTGGAGGCCTTGCGGTTTGTGAAGCGCCATTGCAAGCGCTGCGTCATCGAGCACACCAACCCTGCCTTCTTCTGAAGGGACAGCTCCTACCCGGCGCTGTTTTCAGACAAACATGAACAAAGCAAAATGTGTTTTTCTAAAGCAGCATATGTAAGCACCGACACTCACTCATAACAGCTCTTTCTTCCAGCAGGGTTCTTAGGCATCTGGCTTTTATTTTTTCTAATTGCCCGGGGCAGCGGAGGTCATGGAAAGGAAGGGGCTGGGGTGGGCAGGGTAAAGTTCTATTACAGTAAACGGTGATGTTGTTCAGGTCATTTGCAGGCAGTTTCTGTTCGCACCACAGATGTACCTCAGAAAGCTGATTCCGTGTCGTTGGAGACGCCCCATTCTGTCTCTGTCTCCTCCTGACCACACTTCTGGGGTTCTATACCCCACTCCTCATTCCCCCATCCCTCTGCCTCCAACAGCAGCAACATCAAATCATCAGAATAGTAATTCCGCCCATACCTCCTCTCCCTCCTCCTGCTCAGTTGGCCTAAGCCACACGCCTCAATCCTACATCCATACAAGTTCTTATTAAATTCATGTCACAGCACCTGGTAGATACAAAGTACTTTGAAACCTTTTAAAAGAATCTCTTTCAACAAGCAGCACAGTGGAGGGGAGACCTGCAGTCTACCACTGACCAGCTCTGTGATCTTGGACAAAACATTTGACCACTCTGGGCTTTAGTTTCCAGCACTAAATCAGAGACCATCCAGCCCAAGAGCTTTAGCTTGATGCCCATTTCAGAACTGAGGGAACTGAGATGTCGATAAACAAAAGTACCTTGGCATAGAGCACTCAGGGCATCTACTACCTCCTCCAAGGGTGCAAATTCTAAGGATGCTTTCAGGAGATTCAGAAGTGCCAACACCAGTGTCCTGCATGTCCTTCACTCCACCCTGAGTATCCCTCCCATCCCAGGTTGTTTGGGTGGGTGAGTCTCTTGGGCATCTCCCGCTCTGCTGCAGCAGCCCACTTAATACCACCATGAAATCCCTAATCACAGCAAAGCCCATATCCCCCAGTCAAGCTGCTCTTTCAAATGGACAGTTTTCAAATGGAGGAATAACCCTCCTGATTTTTAACTAAGAAGCAAGGCCCCAAAGAGCACAGTCCTATAAGGTTTTCCTGACTCCTCCCCACGCACACGAGGTCTGCAGCATACACATCTGCCCTGCAGCTGACAGGAACAGACACCTCGGTTCATTGTCATTCCGATCACATTTCTACTTTTCTCATCTATTTATTTTTTGTGCATCCAGACTTCACATAAAGCCTGTTGGGGTTAAGTCATAACGTTTAATTGTGCAGACTGCCACTTCGTGTGCCTTCCCCTGTGGCTGTCTGCATGTTCTCTGTCAAAGAATGCAGGGCAGGCTTCCAGGTGTTCAAATACTGTTCGCTCGGAAATGCCAGACAAATGGAAGAGGGACACGTTGATAGAGCTTAGGTGCTGGTTTACCAGCCAGAGCTCTGGAATAGAGCATTAAAGCCATTGCCAAGTATGAATTTTAAAGGTCCTATTTGGATAGCAGTCCATTTGCTAGCCTCATTCATGTGAAATCAGGATGCCAGAAGAAATTCCATTGCTTATTTTCATCAAATTGAGTTGCTTTTTGTCGATAAACACATGACCTTTCCCAAATTATTCTGTGGCCACGCCCCTCCTTCATCAGTGTTCAAATCACCCATCCTTTCTTTCTCAAAGCCTCCACCATCCAAAGCCAGAACCTCTGCATCTCCAAGGGAAGTACATGGAATTGGTTTCAGACCAAGCTTGCACACCGCTCGACAACTGCACTCCCACTGTAGGCTCCCTGCGTTCCTTTGTCTTCTGTTGGGAAGGAGATAGAGTGAGGTGGTGTCTGCCCAGGAAATTTCTTTCATGCATCATGTGAAATACGATCTCTCCAGTCAATGTAATCAACAAATCAGATCTGCAATCAGGTCCACAGGGAGGGGCCAGGGGGTCGGGAGTAGATAAATTGTTTGGCTGGAGATAGTATCTAGTGATAGCCATAGAGTTTAGAATCATAAAAGGGGTTGAAGGTAGCATTCCCCTGCTCTGTGACTTGTGACCTTATCTAAAGCTTTAGAATTTGAGAGTCACAAAGGATTGTTCCTAACCCTTGGCACTGGGGTCTTCCAAGTGAGCAGTCTTCATACTCCCAGAATGAGAAAGGAGGTCAGAAATGGTTCCCTGAATCAGAGAAAGGGAGTCCTAATGCAAATACTTTTATCACCACCACCTGACCGCAACATCTACACTGTCTTCCAAATAGCAGACAAAGACAACTTTCACACTGATTGCCCAGCACCTACCGTCTATCCCCCTTTCCCCCTTTCCCCCAATCTTCCTTTCCATTCTGCTTCCCCTTGGGCTGTGAATCTCTGACAGAGGTTACTGGGGAAATAGCTCAGCAGATTTTTAGAGACCAAACAAAAGGCCTCACTAGGAAATTTATCTGTTTTAAAACATTGCTTCCTTCCTGCCTCTGCTAAATTGAATGCTCATTGTTTTTTTTTATCCTAATGTTCAAATCACTGCGTGCTGTATGAATCTAGAAAGCCTTAATTTACTACCACCAAGAAATAAAGCAATATGTTGGTAATTGGGTCAAGCCTCATTTAATATCCTGGCCAGAGGAGCTTGGTGTTCAGATGGGACACTGAAAAGTGGGCAAGAAACTTGCCTTATGTTAAAGTCAAGAGCAAGTCAGATCACTGTGTCTGTCGTTCTTATAAAGTTGCGTCCTTGGTTTTGTCTCTTCTATTGGCTCAGTGACTTTGGCTGAAAATGAACAAGTAAGTGAAAAGTCTTTATCATCACAGTTTAGTTCAGGTCTTCAATTCTGTACTTGCCAGATATAGTTTGGAATTCATAGTTTTTCACATTTTAGGAAGCTGTTGGTGGCTTACTTTGTAACACGCCTAGTAGAGTCTGGCATAGCACCCTCCATCAAATGTATTAATATTTCTGCATGAGATTATTGAAAACTGTAAATAGCTTGCATCCCTTTAAGTCAGGTTCTGTCACCAGATTAATTTGTGCCAAACATAAATTTTTTTTAAAACTTCTATTTTTTTCAGATCTTTCTAGATTTCAGAATTATGGATAAGTAACTATGCACCTAATTATACTTCTCCTGGCACTTATTACAAACATTGCAGAAATCTTCAAATTTATGTTGACCATTAGTTATTACAAGTTTAAAAAATTAAAAAGTCTTAGAGCATTAAAACCTGGAAGAATAATGTGGCAACTTGACCTAAAAGGAAAAATTATCATTCAGTTGGAAAAAGAGAAATGACAAATCTCTACTCATCAGACCTTTAGATCTGAGAAATCAATATGACAGAAAGCGAGTACTGACAGATGAAAGGCAAATTTCATCTTTAGCAAGTAAAAAGGCTTTAAGAGATATCAATTTTAAGTCTATTTGTCCTCAACCTTCTCCTCACCCTATGTGAGCTGCTTAATGGCTCTCATATAAACCAATAGGGCCGCTAACTTCCTTGGAGCATTAACTTGAGGTAGCCCCCTGCATCTTGTCAAGATCTCAGAATAAGACTAGCAGTAAATTAAATGCCTTTTCCCTTTACATGTGTTCAGAATTAGGACAAGTTTTCAAGAAGTTCAGTGTCCAAGAGCATGCAACATGAAACCAAAAAGATGGAATGTTTTTAAGGGGAAAGTAATACAATACATTGCTTACCAGGTCTAAATTTTCACAGAGAAGTCACCAAGTGTGGTTCATTTGTTCAATAGCTGACAATCATGATTAGTTGAGAGAGGACTTATTTTGATAAAATGCTGAATAGACAGTAGAAGAAGGACAGAGAATATTTAAAGACTAGGTAAATATTGCAGTGAAAATATTCACGTGGAAAATCTGTGAAACAAATTGGTTTTCCATGTGCTGTGAGCCAAATGGTTTCTTCTTTTTGACCCCTACACCAGAAGCTGTCCTTACCATTCCAGGACGGAGAGGGGCAGGGGAAGGGAGTGCCCTTCACCAGCTGTGTGCAGTGGACGCTGGTGCTGTCACTGGGACTTGCCGAAGCACAGCTCCAGTTGCCCAGCAGCAACTCAGGAGGATTTCAGTAAGATGTCCACCAGGTGCGCAAAGCCATGCACCTGAGGGAGGAAATACTTCTGGAGACACTCATATTGGGAACACCCCAACCAGGAATGCACCCTCGTGATCACTCCTTTTCCCTCTGAGTGCATCGCCAACTCCTAAAGCCACGGGTCCATTTTTAAAGCCTTTTTTGTTTGTTTCGAGTAGGCCAATCAGCTTGTATTTGAAACCACATGTGATGAACAGAACCTCTCCATTTGAGAACTAGATACGAAACAGTCCCCGCCTGTCAACAGCACATCTGTGGCATCTCCAGAACTCTCCCAGGAAATATCTGCAACTGGGATGCCAGGCTCATGAACCACCCAGGGAGGCTGCCGTGGAGTTTACATTGTTGCTCAGGTATCAGCAAACAGCATCGTCTAGGTACTAAAAGACGGCCTTGAAGAGTCATTAAAAACAACAACAACAACAACCTTGACCTACGTATTTCCGAGACTAGCCATTTCCATATTGTAGAATGTTTCTCGTTACAGTCAATGAGCTACTGAATTTTGTACTGATGAAATCAGTATGCCTGAAACCAGTCCTGGCCCATGTGATGAGGAACATATGATAGAGACTGAAATTGAAATCAATACTCATGAACAAAGAATTCCCAGGGAATACCAATCATTTTTCTTCTGAAGGAGTAGATGGTACTCAGCAACCCTCAGTTCCTTTAACAAAGGTTCATTGACTGGGTATTATGACAGAATCTGGATGAAGAAGAAAGATACAGTATCCATATTCTAAATGGAACTCGGATCAACTGGCATCACGTGATGAGTCAGAGGGTGGGAAGGGGAATACAAAAACAGTGACACTATTCATTCATTCACCCAACAAGTATTTACTAAGAACCTACTGTGTGCCTGGAACTGTGCTGGCCCATGTGATGATGAACCATGAATCGTACTCTGGTGGCATTTACCAAAGAAACCATTTTCTTCACCATATGGAGAGAGGGATGCAGCTCAGGGACTCCTCTCAGAGAAGACCCTTGAGCTGGATTTTATAACTCAGACAAGGTGAGCATCACAAGCCATGATGCACTTAAACATTCAAAACAGCATGCACAGAGCATACTCAGGGAGTACTTGATAAAGTTAATGAAGCAATTTCTACCATAGCTTAACAGTATCATACTATTAATTATAAGTTAACTTTGTCATGGCCTTGAGTTAGTCATGGAAATAGCAGGTTCTGTTTTGTTCTGTTATTCCATAGATTAAGACTCATGTCCAGTCCTTATGTTTTCTCTCTCTCTCACACACACACACACACTCACACAATATTTTTAAAGGGTGAGGATATTCTCTGAAAATAACAATGAAACTATTTCTTGGACAAGTTCTAAGGACCTCAAAGCAGCCTGACTGTCCTCTCAAACAGCATATATAACAGCGATAGTCCAAACGCACCACATGCCTTCGAACCTGCAATCACTGATTTCCCCTGAACTGGGTTCACGGAGGGGATGGCCACAGCTCCCTCCCTCAGTGATCCTCTGATTCTTCAGCCAACATGGGTGCTCTTTTCTCTCATTCTAATTGTTATGAACTTATGATGGCAATGGTCAGAATAATTGAGGTATCTCAATTTACCATGTCTGATTATTGAAAACTAGACCATGTTAGTAATTTACAAAATGGTAGATAGCCCAAGTAAGATTGATTAGGAAGCCATTAAAATGACCAAGAAATTGATTGTACTTGTAAACCCACTAAGGATGGGTTCTTTGAAACCCCAGATATTATCAGGGTTGTGAATATGAAATTATCTGCCCACAGTGACAATAAACTAAACAATGAAAGCCATTAGAAAGTGTAGCAGGAAGGCTCTTAATCCCTGTTTCGCTGCAGTCGGAGGTAACTATCCTCATTATTTTTCATTATTATCCTCAGAGCCCAAATGTCTCCCCAAGTCACAGTAGGCTTATTAAGCTCACTTCCAGATAGTCACACAAAAGATACAGGGGAGAGGATCTCCAATTAGAAAGATTAACCAGTAATTGGTACTTCTGTCTTCTCCAGTCTTACCACCAACTGCTAAAGAACACAGCTGCCCTCTACAAATAAAGTTTAACAACAAAAAAAATCCCATGATTGACCCAAGTCAAGGAACAAGTATAAAGGACCCATGGACAAAGACAACGCGGGGGGAGGGATTGAATGTGGCATATGGGGCAGGGGTAGGGCAGGGGAGAGTCATGGGGGTAAAAAATGGGGACAACTGTAATTGAACAATAATTTTTAAAAATACAGGTTTCACGTCATGAAGGGATTCTTCATGGGTGCTTCCATTTAGGATTTTAACAAATCTATCATAGGCTTTTTCATTTATGAGAACCTAGATAAAGGGACAACACTGTCGCAACTGATAAACAGCTTTTGTTTTACCTCAAAGCTGTTCTTTTGGAGCTGGAGACCGAAGTAGATATAACCTTTGTAAAAGTTTATATTTTTCATACTTCCAGATAACTGCAAAAATGGTTTGGATTTCAACTGTACAATTAATTCCTCCGGCTGCAATCCCACCCCCTGATGATGAAGAAATGGGAGAAATGTTGGTTTTTCATGCTCCCTTGCCGGTTAGGAAAAGCCCCTGGAAAGATCAGTTTGCTGAACCGATCCTTGTCTCAGTAGAAGAAGCAGAGTGACAGCATTCAGACCATTTCTCTTGCTCTCCTTACAACCACAGGCTGATAGGTGATTTACGACCTACTTGATCTTTATAAATGAGGACCCCGCAGCAAAGGCTTGCCGTCAGCTAGTGGACGGTGAGACTCTGGTTGGCTCTCCTCCACCACGTTTATAATATTAAAACACCCAAAGAATAATGGACCACGGACCCACTGGAGGGTTGGATACCAAGACACTGTGGATTTAAAGAAAAAGAGAGAGAAGCATTCAAATAATGACCTCTCAGTCACATAATGAAAACCAGAGTCCCCTCCGATTTCCAAACTGGTATTGTTTCCCCCAGTACCATCGCCTGGGGCCTCGTGTGCATAATGTTTCTTTATAAAATAGCGCACACAGGAAATACACACACAGCCACAGGCAAGTCTCCTGCCCTTTTAAAACCTGTGCTTAATCCCAAATGCAGGTGGCCAAATAACCTTCAGGGTGATCCTGTGATGTAACGGCTCCTTGTGCTTTTATGAAAAGGAAAGCCACACTGTCTCAGGTGCTGAGTGTTTCTGTTTCTTTCACTTCCCTCACTTGGCCTGTGGCCTCAGGGCTCCAACGCCTACTTCTTCGCAGCCAATAGCTTGTTCTGGCCAGGAAGAAACGTGACCTTTCTTATCTGATTTTTTAAACAATGCAACATATTCTACTCTTAGCAAAGTGCTCTGCAGGCCTTGGAACCCAATGTCACAGTTCGTGGGAGCTGGAATCCAACCAAGGCCTTGGGAAAATTAGACCAAACGTCTCCTTTGGCTGAAAGTAAGAAACACTTGGTAATTCTTATGGTAATAGCAAATGCAACGTTTAAAACTTTTTTTAAAGATTACTCTTCCTGGACTTCAGTGAGATAAATTTCACGTAGCCATCTCCTTTTGTAGAGCATCGTCGGTTGGGTTCTCTGCGGCCACTAATGAAATACAAATTCAGGTTTGGGTCCTGCATGTTTCTTTCTTCTGTGTTTTTTCAGTTGCACTAGGTGGATGGGCCACTTTTGGGTGGTACCCATTTTCAGGAGAAGCGCCTTGGGGTGGGGTGGGGGAGAGTCCGTGGTGATTTCAAAGAACTTTTCAGACAATGTTGCTGAAGGGGGGTAACCTAAGGCCCAGCAGAACACATCACTGTCAGCACTGGAGAGTGAATTTGTCGGAGACATGGAGATTTTTGGGAGAGGATCCTGGACATTTAACAAGCTTCAGACTGAAGGACTGCAGAGTTAGCCCGCTCGTCGCTGGCAGGTGATCCTACACCATAGTCAGAATCTTAATTACCTCCTAACTGTACACAAAGTGGGGACCTTTTACCTCCTGATCTATCTGTAGCTGTGAACTAACTGGTCACTCATCATCTCCTCCCCACTTTCCTGCATGGTTTTGTGTCAGCGGCATCTCCAAAGGTACATTTTGTTTCTGTTCACATCCAGAGCCCCTCAGAAGAAGGATCAGTAACTGTCGGCAAGCCTCTTGACAACTGTCATAAAACTGAAGGTAAGCACTTCAGCGCGTGTGGTTGACCAACTTCAAAAAGCCACTTTAGAGAAATGTATCAAGGTTCTTTCTGATGTTTGTTCTGGGTAGAATATCACAGGAATCAGGGGTTTGAAGGGATTCTGTTTTGTTTCTAATGCCCAAATACGTTGTTTCTATAGGTCCAGGAATGGACTAGAAATACAAAGACTTGAAAATTTAAAATGTTAAGTTCCACTTTAGAAGTGTGCCAACATCAGTGGAAAGGATTGTACTTGGAAATTTCACACCTCAGTCGCCTGTGCCATGGACATACCTGCTGGTACCACCGCTTTATGTAAACACTGTTCCTTTGGGGGTTGTAATAAGTCCAAAACATATGGATCATGTAGTAGAAGACCTCTAGATGCTGATTTTATTTCAAAATATCATTAGTATTTGAATAAATTTGAGTCTGCTTGAAGCTTGGATCAAGCAGCTAACTTCAGTAAGATTTATGCGCACCTGAGCGCCTCCAGAAACCTTCTTCACCCCACCGTCCCTCTGAGCAAAGAGCAGGACACCCTGCAGGCCCTGCGCCACACTTCCCGAACTCTCTCCGCCCCTCTGACCTCCGGGCAGAGGACTGCCAAAAGGCAGCCCAGAGGCAGTTCATGCCTTCTCATCCTCTTGAGTAAAAATGTCCAAGTGTCCCTGAATGTGCCTTGGTCCAGCATTTGGGACGTCTCCAAGGGGCTTCCTAAAGTAGTATCAGTGTCTATACTAGGCACTAGTACAGTGCCTCTTGGCACTAGGAGGCCACAGTAGTAGAACTTCAGTGTGGTTCTGTACAAAGAGAACACCCCACCCTCAGGCCCCAAATTCAGCATGTGTTGTAGATATAAAGAGAAAGAGCCGCCTTTAACTTTTCATAACATGGTCAGGTTAGATTAGGATTTAACAGTCCAGAATTTGCTTTTTGGTTCCACCACTGTTTTTCTGTTTCTGTCTGGAAGAATCACTTTATTTCTGTATTAGAAGCTAGGACAACAGCAATGCTCAAGGGGCCATGCTCTTTAGAAATATTGTCATTATTCATATTTTAAATGGTGATCTCATTTTCATATTAAAGATAGATGATAGGTAGGTAGACAGATGCTAGATAGATAGACAGACACATATATATTTGGTCAAGGAGTACCCAACACTGATGCCATCTCATTAAAGTTTCTGGCGTTCTCGAAATTCTCACTTGCTAAGTATTGTATTTAGCTTTGGGAGACACATTAGCTTCAAGGCAGAAAACAAAACAAAACAACAGCAGAGCCACATCTATCAAAAATATTGAATATTGCATCTGCCCTCAGTTTTTATCAAAATCATTCTAAATCCTGCCAGTCTGGCCAACTAAAAAGAATAAAAGAATAGAGATATTCTACTGATGTTGGAATAAGGACAGAAAAAGATGTTTGACTCAGCCAATAAAATCGAAACGCTGTAGGAGAAGCCAAGGGGATAAATAACCCATCTGAATTAGGATGCAGACAAGACTTCATGGCCTAGATTTTTCTCTCAGTTCTGGTTACTGGGACCAACGATGAGGGTATTTATTAATGGCATCCAAAAGTCTCTCCTTTGCCAAACACAATATTTTTTCCAATGTGGTAGTAGTGAAATGTGTCTTTTGTACTGATTTTTAAAATTCCCTAGCCAGATTTCTTTTCCTGGAAAAATACAGCAGGGTGAATACCATTGATAATCAGAAGTAGCCAGCTAGAATCCTAGGGAAAGAATTTCCAAAGAACACAGCTGCATTTTTGTATGTGCATCCTCTTAGTGTTTTCTTTGTTACAGAACAGTTAGATCTGACTGTGAAGGCACAGTGAAAGGGCTGAGGAGGGGGGGATACATTCTAAAGATGTCAAAGTAAGTCTTGGTTATGTAGGTCATACTTAGCTACTATTTCAGAATGAAGTGCATCTTTTTTTTAGAAAGTGGCCTATCTGGAAGTGTGGGGCCTTGTCTAAGGAGATGGAAAGGACTATAATGCATATTTGTTCAGATCAGAGTTTGCACAAGCTCAGGGACACCAGGGGGACTGACTTCGAAAGCCGACCTGTGCAGTTCTTCTGTGAAAGAGTGAAAAGCAGCATCCCTGAGCTCTCTCTCTCTGACCAAGAAGGAGGACTAGAGTCACGAGCAAGAGGCTAACAGCTCTGACTGTGCCCAGTTTCCAGCATGCGTACCATCCTGTCCTGCTGCACATTCATCATCCCTCAGGAGCTGGACAGTGGGAAGTGGTGTACACATTCAGTCTAGGGAATGTTAACTAGTGATCCTCCAGCAGTAACAGTTGGACCCATAGCAAAAGGCAGTCACAATTACTTCCTCAAGATACCGCCATCTGCTGAGGGAAGACCAAAGTATGAATGTTTTTTGAAGGCCCACCTGTGGGTCCTATTGTTTTAGGCACCAAAGATAGAGTGGTGACCAAGACACACAGAAGTCCCTGCCCTCGTGGAGTTTTCCGACAGGACTTTCTGCGACGACAGACATGTTCTATATCTCTGTTGTACAGCAGCCACTGGCTGTGTGTGGTTATTGAGTACTTGACATGTGACTAGTGCGGATGAAGAACTGACTTTTCAATTTTATTGAATTTTGATTAGTTTAAATTCAAACAGCCCCATGTGGCTAGTGACTACCATGCTGTACAGAGTGGTGCTAGAGCAGGGCTATCTCGCTGAACTTCCAGAGGTAATGAAATGTTTTGTATCTGTGCTGATAGGGCAACCACCAGTCACATGTGGCTCTTGTGACTGAAGAACTGAGTATTAAATTGTAATTAATTTTCATAAATTTAAATGGAAATGAGCATATGTGGCTAGTGACTGCTATATTGGACAGCACAGCTCTAGAAACTTGCTTCTCAAATTATGGTCCCTAGACCAGCAGCAGCAACAACACCTGGGATATTACCAATTCAGACTCTGCATTTTAATAGGATCCTCAAATTAAATTTTGAGAAGCACTTACGTGTTGGAGGCAGACAAATAATAAAATGAATTGTGTGTGGGTGTATATATATACACGTGTGTGTATGGAGAGAATGTGTATATGCATGAAGATGAGAAGTTCTATGGTGCACAATAAAACAGGGAAAGGGAATAGGGAGTGCAGAGTGGAGAGGTTTTAATATTTAACAGAACAGAAAAGTCTTCACTGAAATGGTGATATTAGAGAAAAGACTTGAAGAGGTGAGGGAACAGGTGATGTGGATATCCAGGCAAATGTCCAGAGAGGAATAGCATTCCAGGCAGCTGGAACAGTAAGTGCGAAGACCCTGAGGTAGGAGCAAAGACCCTGCTAGTTTGCTCCACAAACTGAAAGGAGGACAAATTGGCTGGGGCAAAGAAAGTGAAAGATGGGGCGGCAGAGGTAACAGGACAGCTGTGGGAAGCTGGTGCCATAGCAAGGAATTTGGCTTTTACTCCAAGGAAGACTGGAGGTTTTGAAACAGAAGGGATGATATGATTTGGTATATATTTTAAAGAGTACCTTCAGGTTTTGTACGGAAAAAGACTTAAGTGACAAGACACAAGCAGGGAGACTAGCTAGAAAACTATTGCAACTGTCTAAGTGAGAGATGAGAGTAGTTTGGACCACGGTTTGGGAAAGTGGTGAGATTCTGGGTGTTTTGAAGATAACACCACAAGGCTTAGCCTGCAGACTGGATGCAGATTGAGAGATAAAGAGCAATCAAAAGAGGGCTCCAAGCTAACTGAAACAAGCTCTCGTTTTATTGGGAGGGACAACAAAATAAAGTCAGACATTTTTTCCTGTGCTATCTACATGACAAAAACCTTAAACATCTGTCACGTTCATGCGGGGAAGTCCGTTCATCTACCCACATTGGCAATTTGAGCAGATAATACACAGGATGGCTCCAGCCAACCCTCCATCCAACCACTCTCTTCTCATGGGCACCTCAGTTTTTGTCAGTCTTTCATGAGAGGCTATGGGAATTCATCATCAACCAGATTTGCCTCCGAATAAAATCTCTTTATAGAAATGCTGAAGTCGCCACTGTCTATTAGTTCTCTTCCCAGAGAAATTTCTAGAAAGTCACAGAGGCTACTTGATACCTCCAGTTACCAACCTGCTTTGGATTCTTGCTGATCCTGCCCTCAGCAAGGCCCCTCTGGCCATTTCTTCTGTGGTTCCTCCCAGCTCTTCCCAAAATTCAGTCATTGTGAGCCAACAGTTATCAAAGACTTAGTTAATCATTTAAACTATTCAACCAATATGACTGAATGTGGACATGTGCCAAGCACTTTCTTAGGTGCTGACATTATGAACAGAACAGACAATTCCCTACCCTTGTGAAACTTTCTTTGCTTAAAGGAAGACAAGCAATGAACAAATAAAATGTAATGCAATATCATGTAGTGATAAGGACTATGAAGAAAACTGAAGTAAATAAAGGGGAAAGTGAATGCCCAAGACAGTGGAGAGTCTTATTTTAGATAGTAATGTAAACAATTTGCAATCCAATGTTGTTATTAGTTTCCTATTACAGATCACAAATCACCCCCAAATCTGGCAACTTAAAGCAACTAACATTTATTATCTCACGGTTTCTGTGGGTCATAGAACTGTATCACAAATTCTTTATCTCACTTGACTTGAGAGCAGTTGAGCTGAGTGGTCCTGGCTCAAGTTCTCTCAGTAAGATATCAGCCCACGCTGTAGTCATCTGAAGGCTTGACAGACTGGAGAAGCCACTTTCCACTTCGTTCAGTGACTACTGGCAGGAAGCCCCACCACGTGGGCCCCTCCATGGGGCTGCTCAGGACATGGCAGCTGATTTCCCCAGAGTGAGTGACAAAGAAAGAGGATAAGAGATAGCAGGCCGGAAGCCATGTGTCTTTACTGACCTTGACTTGAAGTGACATACTATCACTTCTGTTATACCCTATTAGTCAGACAGACTGACTCTGACACAAGGTGGAAGGAAACTGCGAAAGCTATGAATTCCAGGAGTCCAGGTTCGTTGGGAGGCCATCTTGGAGGCTGTCCACCTCAAATACATAGAATCCCGTTCTTGAGAGCTGCTCAGCTCTTGTTTATTTAGTCATATCATTGATCACCTCTTCTGATCCATCTGCCAGGAGCCAAGAGAAGAAAGAAGGAAGAGAAGGAGGAAGGGGTAGAGGAGAAGGAGGAAAAAAAGGAGAAGAAAATAGAAGAAAACAAACTGAGTGCAAAAAAAGATAGATTTCTGCATTTTCTTTTGAAAAGTCACTTCGATTTTTCTCATCTCTCAACCCAGATCACCTCTAAACATGCCGTTTCACAATCGAAGACTCATCACTGGCCTCTGCTGTAATGTGGTAGCTCACTCAGTATCTCAGCATTTCTTTCTTGCACTGTCAGTCACTCCAAACATCACAAGGAAAAGGGGGTTTTCTAAGAATTTTATTTCCCAAAAGATATGAAATATGCCAAATGTTCCCCTTATAACATTAAAGTGTGATAGGACTTTTTGTTATAAATAATCAATTTCATTAAACCTATTTGAAGACATCTCTTTTATGATCCACTGTCCCTGTTCAACATCTGACACTCTTAATTCACTCAAGTTGCTGTGAAATGTCTCATGCAATAAATTTTTTCTTGGGTTTAGTTTCAGGGAAAAAAAATTCCCTCTCCAGGCAAGCTTGCCTGCTTTCTTTTAACAGCCCATGAAAATGACATATCTCAGTATATTTCTCTGTCTTTGTTTCCAGGAAATCCAGAAAATAATTAAGGATCAATCTTTAGTTTTCTCCAGGTAACTGGTAACATCTATTCACTCTTGAAGTTTCATATGATTACTTGTTTTTGCTTTTTTTCATTATGTTTAAAGTTATACATTATCCCTAATCCTTTTGCAGTAGGCAGGATTTATATTACAAATAATAGTAAATTATAGCAACTTCTGCAAAGAGTAAAGGATTCTTGACTCAAGCTCCAAAGCTTGGCACCATCACTCAGTTCCAGTGGCGCTACTGAAAATGAAGAACCCTTAGTTGATCCCTCTAGCATCCTGAGAAATATGCAGTCTTTTATATGAGTTCTTTCTTGAAAATCATGGAATTAGCAAGAGATTATTCAGATTCATCCTCCCTGACTCAACCAGAGCACTACTTGTTCTATCTGAATTCTATCCTCCCCAGCAAAATTCATATGTTGAACTCCTAACCACCAGTGACTCAGAATGAACTGTATTTGGTTCAGGATCTTTACAGTGGTGATTAAGTTAAAATAAGTTCATTAGGACGGGCCCTAATCCAACATGACTGTCGTCCTTATCAAAAGAGAAAATAGATACATACGTAAGGAACACCAACTGAAGATACAAGTAGAAAACGGCTCAGGAGAAAGTTTTCAGAAAAAAAAAAAAAAAACCTGCAGACACCTTGATCCTGTACTTCTAACATCCAGAATGGTAAGAAAATAAATTTCGTTATCTAAGTCACCCAATCTGTGGTACTTTGTTATGGCAGGTCCAGTAAATGACTACACTATTATGTCTTCCCACAGAGAAGTAAAACCTGGAGCCTCCAATGTTTTACGAATAGGGTCAAACCATAACTGACCACAATTGGTTTGAAGATATGAAATTAATGTAGAGGCTGAGCACAGGAAATAGAGCCAGAAACCAACCATGCTTTCAGGTATCAACTACATCCCAAGTGAACTTCTGGAAATATTTAAAGCATGATCAGTCTAATGAAAAGCTCACTTCTATGAACTCTCTAGGGTAAGGTAATGCTAATAAAAGGAAGGGGGTATCAAAGAGAAGATTGTTTTCTCTTTGGCCCAAAGATTGTTCTTCCTCACTTGGTTCTTAAGTACCATAGTTGGCAATATCCTCTTATGGCAAACCTACCAATGACCACTTTCTATTCATCTTTAGAAATTGCCTTAAATCCCTGCCTGTGTTGAACATGAAGACAGGTAGGAAGGCATAAGACCTTACCCTGGGTCTGGTGGAGAGATCTTGAAATGTGGGCATCACAGATCAATATTCACATTAAAATCCCATTGACACATTGTTGCTTCCCCAAGGAGAGACAGAAGAGCACTTCCAGGCCCAGAGGATTTTTTGCAGTAGCACAAGTCTGCTAAGATCATGGCTGGAGAGCATTTTCAGTGTCTACTTTCATCCTCCAGTCTAGTAAAGTGAGGACTGGTGGGGAGAGGGAGGGGAAAGTTTATGGGTAGAAATTCAGAACCAGGAAAAAGTTGCCTCCTGTAGATAAGCTAAAAGGCACACAGATATTTCCTTTTCTTCCCCTCTTCCTTTTAAAAAAAAAACTACAGTAGTATTTCCCTTAAAGAAAGGGGATGTAAATATTTATGCATCCAAAGATGGTGATGCTGGTGACACTCAGTTTCTATTATCATCTTCAGAATGTGATACAGACACAGCTAATCCAGATATTTTCATGCAGTTGTGCTAGTGGCCAACCTTGATAAGTGAGGGCCTAGATCCATTGTCTTCTGATCTTTGCTAAATGTACATGGCGAAGTTTTTCCACACCATGTCAGCTGAACCCCTCCATGCAAAGATGAGAGCCTATGAATGAAGAGTAGGATGTGTAACCGCTGACTCAAGTACACAGGTACCAGACATATATACATTTAATGGATGGCATGTCCCTTTATCAGTGTTTTTTTAATTATAGCAGGACTGATAAGTATAGTTCATCAACTACCATTTCTTGGGTGGGGTGATCAGGAAGTATGAGTGGTGGCTATGAAAATGCCATCACTGTCATCATCACTCATCTCCTGTGACTGGCTGCTTCCTGTCACTGCTTCCTTCATCATTTTATTGGAACAAAGAGTCAGTGGCCAAAGTGAGGAGTTTACTGTCATCTCCTGAGATGGCTTGGAGTCATGGAGACACCAATATGCTTGGGAGAAGAAATGCCATCTTTATGCTTTATTAGCTATATGACCTTGGTAGGTCACTTTGTCTTTCATTCCTCAGTGGTCTCATCTCTCCCGTATGGGAACTTTCTTTTAATTCTAAAGCAATCTATAATCTATATCTCTGCATACCAAAATGATACTCTTTTTCAAAAATCCTTAAGTTTGATTTTAACATGCTTTGGGCTCAAGAATAGGCTTTGCTGATTACTTGTGTGTCTTGGTAAATGGTAATTCTTCACCTACTGAGTAAGCAATTAGCTTAGTGCAGCTTGAAAATGTAGAGTTAACTTAATCTTTTGGGATTTAGTTCATAAAACTACCAGCATGTTTTAAATCTGGTCTTTCTTTCCCTACTATTAACATGTCACTTTCCTGCTCAAAGAAGCTGTCAATAAAGAGGCCCTGTAATGTTAGTAAGGGCTTTGTGTGGAGGATGGGAAGATTAGGCACCAGGTGCTTTGGTTTTCTTGGCCCTGAGAAACTACCTCGAGTCCTTTCCTGTTCCGTGTGTTCTCTTCTGTTCTGTTTTGTTTTGACCTATGAGGGGGAAAAGCATGGAAGACAGCAGTGTCATGGGGGTGACAGAAAAGCCCAGGGGAGGTGGATGTGGCAGTGAGGGAGAGGCTCAGGCAACCCTGATGGAGGTTCTAACCACTGCTGATGGTTCTGGCCATATTTGCCAGTGAGGACAGAAGGGACCTACCGGCCACACTGAGGGGTTGTGCTCAGCCCGCAGCTCTGGGCATTTGAGCAGCCGCAGCTGTGGTGAGTAGGTGAGCAGAGTAGGCCACAGCCATATGTGGAAGAGGTGACCAAAACTGACTAGGGCTTGTGGAGGAGATGGTGAACCCTCACTCAGTGTGTGTTGGGCAGAAAGGCGAGCCCAGGCTCATGGGTTCTGCTCACTAGTCCTTGAATGGCCAGAAGAGCCTTTGTGATTGGGTTGTCCGAGGTAGCCACTGAGAAGGAACCATCCAAACAATGGGTATACGACAACAGAAGGAAGCCCAGAGTAATCTTCGTTGTATCACAACTGCACACTTTCCCCACAGTGAACTTTCCTGATTTTTTTTCTCAAATCATAGGTCCATAATACAATAAAATGTTCTTACCAATATACACAAACAATGTAATGGTACTTTATTGTGACAATCTAGGAAGAATTTTAAGGTCTGAATTTTCATCAGTTTTATTCTAGATAAATGGAAGTTCACTTTCTCACACAGGTTTCTATCACATGGTCAGAGCATAAGGAAACTAAACTCTAATTTAAAAAGTGTAAGTAGACACTTTTGAACGCTCACAAGTAGGTTTAGGCTACACACTTGAAATAATCCCCAGGAGATCCAATCGACCAGGAGCTTTATTCTCTACAGGGATGTGAACTTTCTAGCCATCAGTAACATTGGACTTGGAAATTGAAATTTATGGAAAGTCTCCCATTAGAAGTAAAATATGAGATGTATCCCCCGAGAGTGAGCTGTACCATTGAGAAATAGACTTACCTATATAAATCTATGCTACACCTGAGTGTGATTCCAGAGACAAAGCTGCCTATATATCAGAGAGCAACAGCTCTTTGCCATATAAAGTTCTATCCTTGGTTTTCTGAGAAGCTTTCTTTGTCCTTTGAGGAGTAGGTCCAGCCTCAGACTTTCCTGAGGTCCCTAGAGGGGCCCCTGGGTTCGTTATGAAAAGGCTGCAGCCCCTTCCCAGATCCAGCAAATCCAGGGTAGGATGACCATTTCTCAGCACCAGGTTTCCCAAGTTGGGTGGTGCTTCCACTGCTGATTAAGCTGTGTGACCGAGCTACAGGTACTTAATCTTAGTGTCTTGATCTTGAAAGTAAGACTAACAGTGCCTACCACATGGGATTGTTGGAAGAATTAATTAAATTAATCCAGGTAAAGCAGAAGAGCACTCAACTTATTCCTCACAGAAAAAGTAAGACAGCCCTAAAATTACTTTGCCAATACCTAAACAAACACACTGTAGATATATTACTTTTATTTTCAATTGATTAGTCTTTAGGGATTAGGGGTTCTCAAACTTTAGATTGCATTACAATAACCTGGAGGGCCTGTTAAAACACAGATAGATGGATCCCATGCTTAGATCTTCTGATTTTTGTTGGGACCTGAGAATTTTCAGCCCTAACAAATTTCAAGGGAATGCTAATATTGCTGACTTGAGGACCACACTGAGAACCATTGTTACAGATCATTGGCTTTGTGAAATACTTTCTCTGTTAAGCAAACTCCTTTGTTCTGAATGGGATAAGATCAGGTTAGAAATACATTAATCTATTTGTGATTATTTCAAATAACTTATCAGAATTTATAAGCAGAGCTATATTTCCAAGACTGTTTTACAAGTTGATTTCTTTGAATGGAAAATTCAAAAAAGAAAATAGAGAACAAATCTAGGACATGGATATTGATTTGATCTTATAGGCATCACCCAGCCTGGTACAACTTTGGATATCAATTATAGCCTGTTTTATGTCTATGGTTTTGATTCAGAAAACCAAAATGAAAAGCTGGGACTCACTATGTTTTCATAATCATGAGGCTGCAGAGCGAATGATACAATCAAGGACCTAAAGACCTTTTCTTCACTTTCTGTAAAGTGCCAGCTGCAATGACTTCTGAGATCACAGGAAAAAGAAAATCTCATCCTCTTGATGGAAAATGAAAATCCCCCTAGCATTTATGAGACTTGGAGAGGAAGTGGCTGTTCACTTCATGATACAAAGAAGTACACGGGGAAAGGACCCAAAACTCCGAGCCTGCTTTCCATCATGCTGCACACAGAGAAGGGACACAGACATGCCAGAGATAGTCTATATTGGATACAGATGTCCCCGAAAGAGCAAGTTTATTCTGTTAAACTACCACGGCAACACCAGCTGCTTATGAAATCATGAGGAGAGAGGTGAGGAGGGTTACATGTTCAGACATGTATTTACAATAATTTTACAAACCTTGTGATTTCCAAGGAAGAACAAGATGAAAGCAGCTTGCTTATAAAACCAGACTCACTAATTAGATCTACCATCTTCCACTACCTTGAACACCATTTCTGCAAAATATATGCACTGAATGGAGAATTGAGGCAATTAGCCAGAGCATTCAAGGAGAAAATAAAAAGAAGCTCACTTTGAATCAACCAAGTGTCTGCTTTAGTAGGCAGGCTTAACTTATATAAATGGAATTGAATCTCATCCCTTTATCATGCAGGATGGGTTCAGACTTCATGTTTTAAAATGACATCTGGTTAACAGTTCCTGAAAACCTTCTCCCAGCTTCCTCATTTTTCTTCACTTTCTGATCTTTTTTGGCTCAAGATCAATCCATCCATCAGTCAATCAATGAATTAGTAGTGACTCATGTGGATCTGCAAAGTAGAACTGATGGGCAAATGTTTCCAAAATGAGGGAATTTTCAATGACTAAAAAATTGATGGAAACTTACGTATTGTCTGCTTCTGACTCAAAAGGTAAGGATGGTACCAATCAGAAAATTGGACCATAGTTTCTTATCTACATGGAAATGCCAATTGAGGTACTATATATGATTTTGACAATGTGGTAGTACCTTTATGCTTAAATTCACTGGGGACTGAAACTCCCAGGAACTTATGAGCAATAAGAAGGAGGCTTGAATGAGAACATTATGGAAAGAGAGGTTACCCAAGTAATGTACTCTGGATGCAGCCATGGAAACAGTCCAGAAAGCATTTTGAACAATTTCAATGAATGAAAGGTAAATCAAAATGTAAATCTAACATATAGTCTACATAGCATAACTTAATACAACATAACTTATGTGAACATAACAACATAAATATAATGCTTTCTAAAAAGTAACCCAGCCACATCTGTCTGACTCATCTTTTTATCTTATTTTAGACAGGTGAGGGTAGAGGTAAAGGGTATAAAAGATTTGCTAAGTTTTCCCTTCTGCAGCATTCATCGCAAACCTAAAATTGAGAAGACTTGACTGTTATCATTTATTCTGCAATGCAGGGATGAAACTTGACCCTAGAGTGCTTCCCTCAGCTTTAACTCAGTCACAGATAATCTGTTTTTTTTATAATCACCCCACATTCATGGCTGATGACATCTGAACAAAAGATGTCATCATCTTTTAGGTTTACTTGGTACCTACCCTTGTTAACCCTAGCTAAATTCTTGCTTATTTGGGGCACTGAATGGGGAGCACTAAAAATTTTCTTTATTCATAAAATTAGGGATGCATACAAAATATAATGCACTGAAAGTTACTTTAGTAATAATTTTGGCCTCTTTAAAATTCATGTGAAGACAGCAGTGATTAGAGATTTTTAATTAGGAAAATCTAGCAAATCCACTCAGGTGCTGATATTAGATGTTACTGAATAGTTCTTCAGAACATTTCTCATATGAGGTCCTTATAAAGGGCCCCCTGTTGAAGCTTAAGCATCTGTGTACACAGTACGATTTCAACTATGTTTCTTTAAAAGCATAGAAAATGGCTGTGACAGCCCTGGCCATTGAGGCTCAGTTAGTAGGAGTGTTGTCCTGTAGCCAAAAGTTTAGGGGTTAAATTCCCATTCAGGGCACATACCTATGCTGTGGCTTGCATTCCCCATCAGAGTGCTACGATTCCCGGTCTGGGTACAAACAGAAAGCAACCAATCCATGTTTCTCTTTCACATCGTTGTTTCTCTCTCTCCCTTCCTTTCTCTGTAAAAGCAATGAAAAAATGTCCTTGGGTAAGGATTAAAAAAAGGCTATAAGAAAATATACTCAAAATATTAACTAACAGCTGTATATTTTCCTTGTTTTGAGTATAAATCATGTAAGCATTTCTAACTTTTCTATAATAAACATGTATGATTTTTAAGTCAGAAAAAAACAAACTTTGAAAATTCAACATATACAATGTTATATACTTTAACTCAACCACATAAAAAATTCATAACAAAGATGGAAGGAATGTAAATCAAAGTGTTAAGTATTAATCTCTAAGATGTAGAAATATATAGGAAATTTACTTCCTACATTTTCATGATATTTTAGACATTCTGATAATAACCATATTTTAGATCTATAAGGGATTAATAAAAGAAACATGAAAGCATTTTAACAATGATTTATCTTTAAGGCATAACTGTATGAAAGAATTTCACTGAGGAGTTTTATGACCCAATAATAACAAAGATCATAATAACAACAAGAAGAAGTATTTATATGAAGGGTATTGTGTGCCAAACACTCTCAGAGAATGTCCATTCCTTGTACTATTTTATCTTTGAAATAATGTTGAGATGTATTATTATGGTAACCACTTTACAGATGAGTATTCTAAGGCTAAAAGGGAATAAAAGCCAGTAATTAAACTTGTCTAAATGCCAGCAAAGACTAAGATGGGCATTTAGATCAAAACCTCTGTTCTAAAAACAGAAGAATAAAGATAAAAATCACCTGGGTCAGGTCATGTTTACTTGCACCAGATAAGCTTCCAGAGAAGGGCTCTCTTTCTGCCCAGACACACCCCAACTCATGAACATCTAATTTTTATTCTTTCAATTTTTACCTGCATGCTGACTGCCCATGTAAATGACCCACATAACTCGCAAACCTGGTTTTCTATTAGTTTTTGTGTAATATCCACCGGGGTGGGGCGGGGAGAGAGAGAGAGAGAGAAGAGGGAGGGAAGAGAGGAGAAAAGGGAAGGGAAGGGAAGAAGGAAAAGGAGGAGGAAGAGGAAGAACAGGAAGAGGAGCAGGAGGAGAGAGTGCCCAGAATATCAGTGCAATCCGCAGCATTTCTTGACCTGGTGTAGGTCAGTCACCTTATGATGTGTTACTCTATGAACCTCTTTTCTTAGCCCTTCTCATCCTTGTACGTTTACATTTTATATTTGAGATTGTTTTTAAATTGTCTGTCTTTTGGACTTGACCATCAGCACCATGAAGACCGGTACCAGGTCTCTTTCATCTGTATACTGGTTTGGGTAGCGCAGTCCCAGTTTGTGCTTGTTTTTTTCTGGTATATTCATTAATAATGCCCCTTTCACTCTCAAACTGCTCTGATTTGGACAACAAATTGTACGGTGACCCTATTTTAGCTTAATTGTGTCTTCACTACGTAGAGTACCCGACACCTTTTGAGAGCTGCCAACATATCTGTTGAATCAATGAATGAATGAATAAAAATCCACTACCACCTAGGAACTCATGTTCCAGTTTCATTTTTTGTTTTTCCCAGTGCTAAGCAAGAGCTTTTCTTGGGTAGTTTCTGTAGGGTTAGTTCTCATGATGGTGACATCTAGTCCCCTTGTCACTTCCTATAACAGTCAGGGCTCACCCAAGCATGTAGAAAAACTCTTAAATTATGGGACTAAGTATTTACTGTAGGGATTGGATGTTATACAACTGTGAAAGGAGCTGGGAAGTGAAGGTTAAGGAGGGAACCTGGATGATGAAGAGAGTCACCAACCAGTCAACCCGTGAAGCCAAGTGTGTCTAGACTTCAGTGTGGGTCTATAAAAGGGAAGCTCGGGGCAAGGATGTGGAAGTCAGAACAACTTCAGGCAAAATGCCTAAGCCTTCAAACTGCTGCCTTCCAAAGAGAGCATCAGTTCATGTCTGGCCAAGTGCAACTCAAGACCATTCAGGGAATGGGAATCAAGGAGAGTATGGTTTTGCCTAACCAAGCTGACACAGCCCATGCCATATGCTTCTCCGCTGTCCCTCGGTCCACACACTTGCATGTTTCTTTTTACCTACAGCATTCCAGTCTCAGTCAGTGTCCTACAGCCTTTTCTAATGATCCTGCATTCTGTTCCTGGGAGGAAATGCCCAGGGTGGTTTGCCTTAATTCTGAGCTTTCCTCTGAAAGATGAAGAGATATTTCTTCTAGTCCTTTGGGTGCTCGAAGCCTCATTATTGTTATTGTGTTACCCTGCAAGGCTTAATTGAGAAAAGGACTGAAACTTAGGAAGGTAGCACTTTCCCTAGAAATAAACAAAACACTTAAACTTATGAGGGTGGGGTCAGTATGCTTATATTGTGCCTTCTGTTAATTTCCGTGAGCTTCCCTGGGTGCATCAACACCATGTATAATATTGCTCTTATCAATAGGAAGGAAAAAGAATTTCTGCCTTTTAAAATGAACTTCTAAGTGAATTCAAGGCACACAGCCACTTTGTCTTTAGGGATGGTACCAGTTCTGGTAGAAGCTGCCATGCCTCAGAGAATCAGATCACTAAGAATGTTCGCAACCCTTCCCCCTGCCAGATATAGAGCTAGAACTGATGGGGAAGACCTAAAACCAGCTTTGCAGTAACAACCAGCTCACAGAGCACTAATATTCAGGAAGGTTATTATTAGGAGTGTGTGGCTATGAATTCATACTGAGAATCGCAGAAGCAAGGAAAGTACAAATATTAACTAAGAAAATGAGAGGTCAAAATATGAGTATAATTTGGAATTCAAATAAGGCACAGCAGTCTGAATTTATTTTGCTGATATTGTCCCTAGGGCCCACTATTGTAAATAAAATCCCTTTTCATACCTCTGTCTCTCCCTTTCCTTCTCTCTCCCATCATCATCATCATCGTCATCAATATTTAAATGCTGGTGTAAAGTCTGAGTATAGAATAAGTTATTCAATAAACCCAGACCATACCAGGAATTGGCTAACCTACGTGCTAGATACACACCATTGGAGAGTGCCCTGTCTTTATGAGGCCATTATGAGACTTTAATTTACTATATATTACACGTGCTTCTACCACTGTATGCCAGCCATACAGTGTAAACTAAGAGAGTCATATGCTTGTCCAGCTTAAATCTGGGGAGACCACATTTCTAACTATAGAAATTCACAATGCAGTAGAGTGGCTGTGAGTGTCAACCTTATGTCACTTGGTGCCTATTCTATAAATCTCCATCTTACAAAAAAACCTTACCCACTTTTCCCTTATGGCATAAAGGCATTTTCGATAATATGTTATGATAATCTATGTCATATATTTTTCCTCCACTCAGACACAAAACCCTTTTCACTCAGAGTTTATATCAGAATTGTCTTTTCATTTAAATAAATCAAAAGAAATTGTCTTTTCATTAAATAAATGTATTTATTTAGGTAAATTAATAAATCATTAAATAAATAGGTTTTAGGACCTTGTCATTACTTGACAATTGGATCTCATTACTTTCCTAGCTATTTATCACTAGTTTTCATCACTAGTTTGTGGTGTTTTTTTCTTAATTTTCAATAACAGAGTACGTGAGGATGACAGTCTATTAATTTGCAAGTTTATCACTGATATCAGTATGCATTACCTGATTTTAAAGTAAAGCCACTGAACTGCCATTGGGGGGGTTATATGCAAGGTATGTCATGGAGAATAAAATATACTCATTGATTTAGACAGATATCGATTCAAATCTTCACTCTGCCGTTAACTAAGTGTGAGTCTGGACAGTTTCCTTATTTCCAAAGTGTGAATGGTAATGTCCATCTTTTGGATTGGTTGTGGAGAAAAGAATTAGATATGCACCCCAAAAATCACACAGGTCATGCTCCATGCATGGTGGTTTTAAGCATTTTTCTAAATTTCAGAATCAATAGTTTTAAAATCATGAAATTTAATAACTTAGAGCATGTTGAGGAAGCATTATGAAGCACTGTTTACTCTAAGATATAAGATATTAAATTGCATGGGTCCTAGGAAGAAAGGGATGTTTTGGGCAGGTATATTTCTAGCTTTCTAATGATGACATCAGAAAGCAAAGCCATGCCCTCTCATATGATACAAGCTGTGTCTGTGGCCTGGAGTAAGCAGATGACTCCTTGGAGCATCCGTATGTGCACTCTAATGCAACAGGACACCAAGGCGACAGCTTTAAATCTGCTCCACCACCACCCTCTTCAAAAACAAGCTCCAGCTTCCTGGGAACACACCCCAGAGAGATGAGCAGAGAAGATGCCATTTTTATAGTGTCCAGGAGGCCAAGAATTCAAGAAGTGTGAATATTATTACCAGGCAGTAAAATTGCAGAAAAAAGTTACAAGTCTTAGTCACCATGTCATCTGTCAGCTCCCTGGTGCTACTGCCTTTGGCTCCTGACTGAATCACAACAAACTGTGGAAAAGAGGCAATATCCAATAATGAGGCTTATTGATCTTGAAGTGGTGTGCCTTCTATGCTCTTACCCTCCCTTATTCCCAACTTTGTGGGATCATGTAGCAACTAAGGTTATAAAATAGAAAAGGATGTCTTGACTATATAATTTGCTGTACCTCACAGCATGATTGCCTTCCCAAAATCCATCCGGGTCACTCATACAGGAATCTTCACATATCCTTTACTCCTCCCTCCATGTGATAGCTTTGCAATAAGTCAGCTTGGCTAGGCTGAACTCTGTATATTTGTAGTTCAGATGAACTACAAGGATATCTCTCATAGGAGTGGGAGGGTGGAAGAAAGGGAGCTGCAAATTGATAGCGTGCATACACCATCTCCCTGGTATTCAGTCAAATGCTATTCTAGGTGCTGCTGTGAAGTGGTTTTCACATGTAATTAGAGTCCATAATCAGTTGCCTTATGTTTATCCAGGAAGAGATGTACCTGGTGGGCCTGACTTCTGTGGTTTTCCAGTAGGTCAAGTGTCAGGCCCTTGACCTGCCCTTAAAGTTTCTGTACTACCTGTCTCCTTCCCACCACTCCACCGTCCCTTCATGCCACATTGTACTTTTTCACTGTGACCCAGAGGCCTGAAATATTCTGCTGATATTCCCTACATGGTAAGCAGAGTAATAGTCCTCTAAAGATGTCACATCCTAATCCTTGGAACCTCTTAATAGGTCATGTTATATTTCAAGGTCGAATTAAAATTGCTGAGGGAATTAAGGTTGCTAACCTGCTGATTTTCAGGTGGGATGATTATCTTAAATTATTTGAGTGTGCCCAATGTTATCACAAGTATGCTTATTAGTGAGAGAGGAAAGCAGGAAAGTCAGAGTCAGAATGGGAGACAGATTTGAATTGCTACGTTAGCTTTGATGAAGGAGGAAGGGGGCCATGACCAAAGAAACAAAGGTAGACTCTAGATGCTGGAAGGCAAGGAAACAGATTGTTGCACTGAGCCTCCTGAAGGAAAACAACTTGGCTGACATCTTGATTTTAGTCTGGCAAGACCCATTTTGTGCTTTGGACTTTCAAAATGTTTAATAAAAGTGTTTAAGTTACCAAGTTTGTACTAATTTGTTAAAGCAGCAAAGGGATATGAATCTATCCATCATTAGGAATTCACACAGCAGTAAAATTTCAAAACTGAGGGAGATACTATCAACTTTTAATTTTATAAATAAAACTAATTACCATCTTCTATACCCCTACTTTAAATCCAAAGACATAAATAGGTTGAAAGTTAAAGAATGGGGAAAGATATTCCATATAAATAGAAACCATAAGAAAACAAGGCTGGCTATACTATCTGACAAAATAGACCTTAAATTTTAGAAGTTTACAAGAGACAAAGAAAGATGTACATTAATAAAAGGTTTAATTCATCAAGAAGATATAACAATTACAAACATTTACACACCTAAAGGCATATCATCAAAATATGAGAAGCAAATTTATCAAAATTGAGAGAAAAAGTAGACAGTTCTACAATAGCAGTTGGAGACTTCAGTACTCGACTTTCAATAATGAATAGGACAACAGACAAAAGATGATTAAGGAAATATGGAGCTTGAACAACACCATAAATCAACTAGATCCAGCAGGCATGTACAGTATACTCTACAACAGAATATACATTCTTCTCAGGTACACACGGGACATTTTCCCAAAAACTGAAACTCCTCAGAAGAAATGTAAAATGATATAGCCACTGTAGAAAATAACATGGTAATTCTTAAAAAATTAAAAAATAGAATTACCATGCAGCAATTCCACTTCTGGATATATACCCAAAAGAATTGAAAGCAGGGTCTCAACGAGATATTAGTGCACCCATGTTCATTGAAGCATTTTTTCTGATAGCTAAAACATGGAAACAACCCAAGTATCCATCAATGGATGAATGGATACATAAACAGAATGTGATATACACATACGAGGAACTATTATTCAGTCACAAAGAGGAAAGGAAATTCCGACACATGCTACAACACAGATGAACCTTGAGGACATCATGCTAAGTAAAACAGGCCAGTTAAAAAAGGCAAATACTGTGTGCTTCCGCTAGTATGAGGTATCTGGAGTGGTCAGATGCATGAGACAGAAAGGCTGATGGTTGCCAAAAACTGAAGGGGGAAGGAGGAAAGGAGAGTTATTTTTTTAGTGAGTAGTATAGAGTTTCATTTTTTCAAGATGAAAAGAGTCCTGAAAACGTATGATGGTAATGGCGGCACAATAGTCCATAATTGTCACCACTGAAACGTACACTTGAAAATGGTCAAGATTGTAAATCATATGCTATGTGTGTTTTATCACAATGAAAATTAAATAGACAACTCTTTATGAACCAATAGTAAAGTGCACTATCAAAAAAGTGTCTTTCCTTCCATAGCTAATCCTATTCCTTTTATTTTCTAGCCCAAGGCACTGGCAGCCAAAATCACAAGGACATATGTACCACGTCCCAACATGATTTGCTCCATCACGAATTTTCTGCAAAGTCATGGGAAACACGGGCTTCTGGAAATGAATTTCTCAGTGTACCCCTTCTTAGAGTTTAACATTTAAACTTTTCTGAATTATCTCTGCCTTTATAAGGCTAATTTCTGAACCGCCACAGAAACTTACTTATATTCTCCCCATCAAGCATCCTTCCAACCTGTGTGCAATAAGATGAAGCTAAAAGAAAATGTCAGCTGAAAATATTAATTTTAGAAAATCTCAAATACATAAACAGGCTTAAAAAAACCATATGCTAGCCTTCTTTGGTTTCCAAACCATAATGAATGCATTAGGAATGATTATTCTAAAGTCCCTGTGATAAATAAAATCCAAGGTGGTTACACAAATGGTGCATTTCTAGTGCAAAATAATTTTACTCATTTGTTTTCTTATCCTACGGTTTTTTCCCTTCAAAACATATATGGGGTGAGTATAAAAATGAAAAGAATCAGGAGGCCTGCTTTCAATGTTTACAAAGCAAAAGAGAAATGTTTGAGTTCTGTGAATGAAGAATATTTTTAAAATATTTCATATTTGGCAGGACATCTGGTAAGGGTGTTATCAAGGGCATTAGAGGAGGTAAATTCTGCTATTAGTTCCTTTACTCTGCTACCATATGGGAATCTTTTTTTAAATCCAATTAAAAATGAATTTGTGACACTCAAATTCTTGAAGTATTCCATATTTTTAAAAAATGAATTGGTGAACTACTTCCTACCCAACTCTTGGATTGCCTCACATTATGATCTGTTTTTAGTACACAGGCTTGCTTCCTGACCTCAGCTTCCTTAAATAGCTTTCCATGCATTGGCTTGAATCTTATATATAAATAAAAGTTTTAAAAGAGTAAAAATCTGGAGGATTCAATATTGTTAAGCAGTCAGTTCAGTCCAAATTGATCTATGCAAACTCAAAACCAATCCCAACAGTTTTTTTATAGATAATGACAAGCTGATTCTAAAATTTACATGTAAAGGGAAAGCAACTAAAACAGTGAAAATAATTTTGAAAACAAAGTTGGAACCTTTGCTATACAATTTTAAGACTTAGTGTTAAGCCACAGGAACCAGGACATCATGTTATGGGTGAAAGCAAGGACCACTGATGGAGTGCAGAATCAGTGACTGATGAACACCCCTGGAGACCAGATATTTTATTCTAGATGTTATTTTCCTATAAAAGAAACCAGAACTCCTTCTTGATGTAGTTGATTCCAAGGACTGGGCAGGGAAAATATAAGATGAACTTGGAGCATCTTGTGGTATCAGAAAGTAAGGAAGTGCACACATAAGAAGACTGGAGCATGTCAGAAGGGCCCAGGAGCCCAGTGGAAGGGCTCCCAATGTCCAAAGCTGCAACAAGTTGAGCAACAAAATAAGTAATGGTAGGTTGGATTATAATAATGAAACACAAGAAGCGTCACTGAGTCCATAATGAAATAAATAAATAATTGAATACTTAAATAAATGACAGAAGTTCTTCCAATTAGTAAATGCAGAAATGATGGTGGGAACAGAAGTACACCACAGTAACAGTGGTTGCAGGCAAGGTCTACCAGTGAATGCTAAAAACTAATGGGCAAAAACTGTAAGAAGAAGCACAGTATTTGCCTAGTCTCAAATTATCTCCCCCAAGATATTTATTAGTTACCAAAAAAAGTTATTTCAAAATGGAAAGACCTGGCAGATGCCACCTTAGCCAAGGGATCGAGGTGAACAGACATACTGACATCTCGCACCGCTGACACAACACGCTATGCAGGGCTCATCGTCTCTGTGGTGCGCTTGCCAAAAATTCACAAACCTATTCTATTCATAAAAAAAACATTAGAAAAATCCAAATGGCAGGACAGTCTGCAAAGTATACTTCAAAAGTATCAGGGTTCTGGGAGACAGAGAGAGAGACAAACTATGACAGGCAGGGAGAAAATATGGACACGTAGACACTAAATACAATGTGGGATCGTGAGCTGTGTCATAGGCCAGAAAAGAACATTAGTGGAAAGACTAATAATATCTCATTAAGCCTGTAGTTTAGTTCTTTTTTAAAAGAGAAAAAGTAAGGGTCTAGATGTTGGCTCTTGAATAAAATTCCCTTAGTTACCCTAATGCCACCTAAAAAAGTAGCCCCATAGTAAGCTACTGTGACTCTTCACTGCATATAAGAATCAAGAATAATTATGGATGTGTGAAGAGATACTAATAAATGAACGCTTCAGAAGGTGCTGTTAATACACAACTCAGCCCCAGGAGACAGTATCCTGTAACAGAAATAATTTCACACTTGCTAATCTATTGATCTCCTCTCTGTTCTCACTGGTCTCCAAATCTGTTGTTTTGTCTCCTCTTCCCATCTGTCTCTCCTTTTCCCTCTTCCCCCCACCTTCTCCCACCCTTCCGCATTATGCTAATACTTAGCATAGAACTCAAGTGTATTTTTAAATAACTGATATTATCAGGTTTTATAACTTCTGTACTTAAGCTTTTAAAAAGCTTCTCTGTTTCAAAATAAAAAGCCAAAACTGTACTAAGGTGATTGTTCTTCCATGTAAACCTTAAATCACTATAGCATGTGTGAGATTAGTCACTCTTGAGAGAAAGTGGTTTCCTATCATTTCTGAAAAGCTTAGAAGTCCATTCAGAATGATGTCATCAGAATAGATTTTCATGAGATACTTTGCAATAGACAAAAAAAAGGACAAACAAAAACAAAATAACAAACCAGCACAGAAAGATTTTATTCTTTAATATTATAAACCAACCCCAATTTCACCTTCTTATTCATAATCTCATTGCAATCAAACACAATATATAGCACAATATATATGTGGCCACCTAAATGTATAAGTAATTTAAAAATGCAATAGTTGTTTTTTTATAGAAAAGTATAATTTTACTTGCAAAGAGACTTCATCAAACCCTGTTGCATTTCCTTTTTCATCAGTACTACTTTTTCAGAAAAACAAATTACAACGAGTGCTGAGATGGTACAAATTAGGTCCATGAGAGGTGCTGCCTGAGCTAGCTACCCCATAATTTATACCAAAATTAACTTCAAGTGGGTCTCAAGCACTTTCAGAATCTGGCTCTCGTCCTAAATGCCTTCAGTTGGAGTTGCAAAATGTCATTCCTTTCTTTTTCTTTTTAGTTCACTGATTTCCTAACTTGAATTACCTCTAATTTATTTCTGAAAGAGTTTGATCAAAAAGATCCCAATGATCAAGGAGGATACGATTCTGTGTTCCAAAAGGGAAATCAAATATAGCATTCTCCAAGCAGCATTGCGTTTCCTAGATCTATTCTTTCTTCACTGTCGTGTCCTGCTTACACAGGGCCCTGAACTCCAGTAAATTCCATGTGCAGCAAAAGAGAATGGACTCCAGGGGTCTGAGCCTAAGCAGGGGTGTGCTGGATGCAAGGGTTGGGGAGTAGGGACTGGACTGCAGGGCTGTCGTTCTATATTTACAACAGTCCACTGATTGAAATGCCCCAGCTGTGTGCAGAGTTCCCAACCACTCATTTGGGAAAACATGAAACATGAAGGAGAAGGGTCAGGATACAAAATTCTGGCCCATAACAAAGAGCTATATTTCAAATAGCTGAAGACACTTTTTTTCAATAAATCCTTCCAGTAGTCCCTCAGAGAAATGTAAAAAGATTTTTGCATTCATAAAATAAGTATAAATGAACTTTAACAAATTAAAATCCTGATTCCTCAGATCTTTAAATAATTCAATAGAGGGTTGGAAAATATGTTTAAGGAAATCTATAAGAACAAAAAGAAATAGAGACCATAATTATGGGAGATATCATAAGGGACTTAGAGATTAAATCAGGAAGTCTCTAGCAAACACTGAGAATTGCCTACTCAACATCACTCTCTATTTCTTCCCTATTAACATTTAGAGTAAAGGGTACCCCCGATGGCTTTTCCCTTTCTCCTTCACTCTTCCCTCCACTTTCGACCTGACCAAAGGAAGAATGCCTGGAGAAGCAGCGGCCACCTTGGAGGCTGAGGGGGATTGGTACGTGTTAAGGTGAGGACTAGGGGAAAGACAGTGACCCTGGGTCTCTATGTCCTTGTGGAATTGCTCTATCAGACTTCTTACCTCCAGATTACTTGGAAGAAAAATTCAGAACTGTATTTCGTTGAATGAACCCCATCAGCCAGATTTCTATTTACCTGGAAACATATAATAACTTTATCTAATGTAATTTAACATTAGGATAGTATGATTTTTATTCATTAATGACACAATGTCATTCATTTATAACATTCAGATAATATCTGAAAATAATGCTATATAATACAACATCAACTAATAACAACAAAAAATGAGTAAAGAGAAAAGGAAAAGGGAAGAAAGGGAGGTGGTGAGGCCAAAAATAGAGCTGCGGAATTTTCAAAAGAAAAATACAAAAGATGAAGGAATATAAGTGGTTTATGTTTGGAAAGGCCTCTTAAGTGCTAGAATAATTAATGAAAAGTGTCCATATTTTATATAAGAATAAAAAGATCATCAAAACGAACAAACAAGCAAAATATAACAAAAGACACTGAAAAAGAGAACAGGCTGAGAGTGACCAGAGGGGAGAGGGGAGGGAATTTCAGGGGTAATGGGGAGAGGTTTACAGGAACAAGTGTAAAGGACACATGGACAAAAACAAGGGGGGGTGGAAACAGGAGGGAGGTGGGGAGGGCTATGGGGGTAGGCTGGGATGGGAGTAAAAGGCAAAAAACTATACTTGAACAACAATTAAAATTAAAAAAATAAAATAAAAGATTAAATATAAACATTAAAAAGTCATCTTAAAAATAAGTAATATATATAAGATACAAAATAAAATATGAAGAAAAATTCAAGCTAGAATTCTTAGCCAGAATTTATTAGCCAGAATGTCTAATAAAACATTTTCAGACCTACATGGATTCACCAAGTTTATCTTCCATAAAGTCTTTCTTAGAAGTTGGGTCAGGATGTACCCCATCAGTGTAAACCAAGTGTTTTTATCTTTTTTACTCTTACTTAATGACTAAAATTAGTATATATTATTTGTCTTGATTCTTAACATATCTTTATTTTTTCCTGCTTTAAATAAAACTTTGTTTTATTTTTTAATTACTTTATTGTTGTTCAATTACAGTCATCTGCATTTCCCCTCCACCACTGCCCCTCACTCTAGCAAATCCCACCTCCCTCCCTTGCTTCCACCCTCCCCCTTGGTTTTGTCCATGTGTCCTTTATAGTAGTTCCTGAAAACCCTTCTCCCTACTGTCCCCTTCCCCCTCCCCTCTGGCTATTGTTAGATTGTTCTTAATTTCAATGTCTCTGGTTATATTTTGTTTGCTTTTTTCTTTTGTTGATTATGTTCCAGTTAAAGGTGAGATTATATGGTATTTGTCCCTCACCACCTGGCTTATTTCACTTAGCATAATGCTCTCCAGTTCTATATATGTTGTCACAAAGGGTAGAAGCTCCTTCATTCTCTCTTCTGCATAGAATTCCATTGTTTGCTGATGACATGATAGTGTACATAGAAAATCCTATAGACTCCACCAAAAAACTACTCTACCTAATAAATGAATTTGTCAAAACAGCGGGATACAAAGTCAATATTCAGCAAACAAAGGCATTTTTGTACACCAACAATGAAATGTCAGAAACAGAAATCATGGAAAAAATCCCACTTGATATAGCAACAAGAAAAGTAAAGTACCTAGGAATACACCTAGCCAAGGAGGTAAAAGACCTGTACTCAGAAAACTATACAACACTGAAGAAAGAAACTAAGGAAGACACAAACAAATGGAAGCATGTACCATGCTCATAGATTAGAAGAATTAACATCATCAAAATATCCATACTACCCAAAGCGATTTATAGATTCAATGCAATACCTATTAAAGTACCAAAGATGTATTTCACAGATATAGAACAAACATTTCAGAATTTTATATGGAACCATAAACAACCCTGAATAGCTACAGCAATTTTGAGAAAGAAGAACAAAGCAGGAGGGATCACAATACCTGATATCAAACTGAATTACAAGGCCACTACAATCAAAACAGCCTGTACTGGCATAAAAACAAACACATAGACCAATGGAACAGAACAGAGAGCCCAGAAATAAACCCAAGTCTCTATGGTCAATTAATATTTGACAAAGAGGGAAGAAGCATAAAATGGAAAATAGCCTCTTCAACAAATGATCTTAACATATCTTTAGATAAAGTAAATAATTACTTTCACATTTATGTTGTATGTTTATATTTATATACAGAAATCTCTAAATAATTCTGATCTGGAAATTTTGATATTATATATTATTCAACATTTACTCAAAGTTAACTTTACAATTCAACTTCTCCCATGACTTTAACTGTCAGAAGTTAAATAATCTCCTTCGACTTTTTAAAAGAGCAAATTGAGGAATCAGTGAATTGGTAGTCTACCTTTGGGGGGACATATACATTTCTTTTAAAATGTCATAAGACTGGTATAATAAGTTGCTTGCAGAGATCCTCTTGAATAAAATCACAGCCCTACAGAAAAAGCAATCTCAGTTTTTTTTAAATTTATCTAGACTCCTGAATGAACTTCAATTTGTACAACCACTGAAACATCCCACTTGGATACACACAGCAACCTTTGAGAACATTGGTGAATCATCTAATGAAGCAGAGAAGGGGAGAGTCCATCACACAAGACATATGAAGGAACAGAACAGAATCCAAATTTATTCTTCATGATGCTTCGGAGTTACTGTCCCAAAGTCCCTTGAGCACGGAAGGCCAAGGACAACTATCTTGGCACAGGGGAAAATCAAGACATAGCATCCCCTCTGCCATTTAGCCTTTCCTTTAGCCCCTTACTCTCTAAGAGTCTAGTTAAGTGTGACTTTTAGGGTGATATCACTAGGTAGAATTATAAAAACATAAAATTAATTCTCATATTATTACAATTATTTTTTTCATGTTGACTTCTTTAATAAGACTTTAAGAACCAATAAATGGCAACTGTCTTCAGATTAAAAACAAATAAAGGGGACTTCCAGCCAAGATAGAGGCATAGGTAGACACACTGTGCCTCCTCGCACAACCAAAATAAGGACAAAAACAATTTAGAAACAAAATAACAACCAGAACTGACAGAAAATTGAACTGTATGGAAGTCCAACAACAAAGGAGTTAAAATAGACACATTAATCCAGACCAGTAGGAGGGGTGGAGTCAGGCAGCCGGGTGGAGAGGGGTCTCAGCAAAAAAAGCAGTGGCTGGGGGACCCCAGGCAAGGGGTGGCAGCAGGTGAACCCAGCGAGGCGGCGGATTGTGGACAGGCGCGGTGCACAAGGCGGCTGGCCGACCGGCAGTCCCACATCCGCACGCAGATGAACCAGGTGAAACTGCGGAGCGAGACAGACCACACAGCCCAGGGTCCCAGCGTGGGGAAATAAAGCCTCAAAATATTGATTGAAAACACTTGTGGGGGTTGAGGTGCCAGGAGAGACTCCCAGCCTCACAGGAGAGTTCATTGGAGAGACCCATGGGATCCTAGAACATACACGAACCCACCAACATGGGAATCAGCACCAGAAGGGCCCAGTTTGCTTGGGGGAAGTGGGAGAAGGGACTGAAATCCGACATGGAGTGGAGCAAGTGCCATTGTTCCCTCTCGGACCCCTCCCCCACATACAACATCACAACACTGTAATGTGGTTTGCCCCGCCCTGGTGAACACCTAAGGCTCCACCCCTCACTATGTAACCGGCATGTCGAGACAAAAAAAAAAAAAAAATGGCCCAAACAAAAAAACAGATCAAAGCTCCAGAACAAATACAACTAAGCAACAAAGAGATAGCCAACCTATCAGATGCACAATTCAAAGAACTGGTGATCAGGATGCTCACAGAATTGGTTGAATTTGATCGCAAATTAGATGAAAAAATGAAGGCTACACTAAATGAAATAAAGGAAAATACACAGGGAACTAATAGTGATGGGAAGGAAACTGGGACTCAAATCAATGGAGTGGACCAGAAGGAAGAAAGAAACAACCAAACAGAAAAGAATGAAGAAATAAGAATGCAAAACAATAAGGAGAGCCTTAGGAACCTCCAGGATGTCTTTAAACGTTTCAACATCCAAATTATAGGGGTACCAGAAGGGGAAGAGGAAGAGCAACAAGTGGAAAATTATTTGAATAAATAATAAAGGAGAACTTCCCCAATGTGGCAAAGGAAATAGACTTCCAGGAGGTCCAGGAAGCTCAGAGAGTCCCAAAGAAGTTGGACCCAAGGAGGAACACACCAAGGCACATCATAATTACACTACCCAAGATTAAAAGGAAGGAGAGAATCCTAGAAGCAGCAAGAGATAAAGAGACAGTTATGTACAAAGGAGTTCCCATCAGACGTCAGCTGATTTCTCAAAAGAGACCATGCAGGCAAGAAGGGGCTGGAAAGAAGTATTCCAAGTCATGAAAGGCAAGGACCTACATCCAAGATTACTCTATCCAGCAAAGCTTTCATTTAGAATGGAAGGGCAGATAAAGTGCTTCTCAGATAAAGTCAAATTAAAGGAGTTCATCATCACCAAGCACTTATTTTATGAAATGTTAAAGCGACTTATCTAAGAAAAAGAAGATAAAAAACATGTGTAATAAAATGACAGCAAACTCACAATTATTAACAACCACACCTGAAACAAAAACAAGAAGAAACTAAGCAAACAACTAGAACAGGAACGGAACTACAGAAATGGAGAACACATGGAGGGTTAGCAACAGGGGAGTGGGAGGAGGAGAGAGGGGGGAAAGGTACGAAGAATAAGTAACATGGATGGTAGGTAGAAAATAGACAGGGGAGGGCAAGAATAGTATGGGAAATGTAGAAGCTAAAGAACTTCTATGTATGACACATGGACATGAACTAAAGGGGGAAATGTGGGTGGAAGGTGTGCAGGGTGGAGGGGAGTGAAGAGGGGAAAATGGGACACCTATAATAGCATAATCAATAAAATATATTTAAAAATAAAATAAAAAAGCAAAACAAAAACAAATAAAGGCCCTGAATCTTTTGAACAATGTGGATGTCAGTGATAAACTCCAAATGTTTATTGTTGTTCTTTTCTAGTACCTTCTTTCATCACAAATAATATTGGGCTAAAATATTGTACAGAAGTCAAAATTCTGTAGTGTTCTGTCTGCTTTGTCTTTCCCTGGACTCAATATTCTCCTTTTAGAGCGCTGCTTGAAGCAGAGAGTAATGTGAATTACAGAAGATGTTTTGGAGGATGGGCAGGGTGCATTACAAGAGTCTCTTATTACTGATCAAGAGATCTTCCTGTGTTTCTTCCTGAAGAAGTGGTTCATACTGCAGATTGCCCTGTGAGTATTTGGATCTATACACTGTGAATACCAGAGTATAACTGGTCAACCAAAGAATCAAAGAGTGTATTAACCTCATTGATCTTAGGAAGACCATTGGCAATTTAGTAATTATTAAAAGAAATAGAGTTATTAATTTCATCATTGGAAATTATTCTATTTTTGTATGTTATATTAATAACTCTGACAGTTCCTTTGTACCTTTCTTTGCTTATTTTTTTCTTTTTGCAGCTCACCTTGCTCCATTTCTACTTCAATTTTTTTCTTTTGCCTTTTTTCTAGCTTTCTTAGGGAAGTCCCAATACCACGTTCCTCTTACAAACCCACATTTGTGAAAGAGGAAGAAAAATAGAAAGGAGGGAGAAGAGAAGGAAGGAAGGAAGGAAGGAAGGAAGGAAGGAAGGAAGGAAGGAAGGAAGGAAATGTTTTTATTTTCATACATATTTATCTCAACATCTAAGAACTACTAGTATCATGAACCTTGATTGAATGTCATATTTGAATTTGCGAGTCTATAAACGGTGTTCTGTGGGGATAAAAGAGCCTATCCTTAGGCCATAAGCTCATCCTTAGGCCCCCCTTAGCCTTATCCTCCTTACCATTAGTGCACATACAACTGGTTTGAGAGATGAAATCTTTAGCAACCTTGGGCACCTTTTTGTAAGCTATACTCCCTGTGCCATTTATCCAGATACTCCTATGCCCTCATTGTGGAATGAACTAGAGTTTACAAACAGATGAAATTGAGTGTAGGCTGATGCCTTTGGAACCAAAAGGGCAGTCCCTGTAGCACTTGTAGCACCAGTGTGCTGGTAAATATTTAACAATCAGCTCTGTTTAAAAAGCCCTAATTGTAATGTTTGCCAATATCCAAGGTATAAATAGCCTCACCATGGCCAATTGCAAGGTACTAACATCATGTCACTGAACTCAGGTTTGGGGAGAGATGCACATAATAAACACGCATGGGTAGGTATGAGGCAGCTCCACCATCTCTCTGTGCTTATTGGATGACTTTACTAATCCTTCAAGCATTTGTGAGTGTCCTGGGTCATCCCTCTCAAGTCACATTTCTAACATCCTCTCTCTCGACCTCCTCCACGTGCTATCTATCATCTCTATCCCTGCTTCTCCTCTGCCTCTTACTTCTAAGAGAAAGCATCAAGGTGTTCTGACAATATTCCATCAAATTCCTGCCCCTGCATGTACCATTTCCCACCTCTGTGTCTACCCTCAGAGTCCCTCGTCCATCCTCCGAGGAAAAGGTAGTCCATCCTTGAAGTTGAAGCCTGTGTTGGGAGCTCATCTCCTCAATCCACTTTATAGTTATTCCCTCTCTTGGAGATTTAGTCCCTTTTTTATATCCCTTCTTTTTTTTTCAGCATGTAAATATTCTCAAGGTTTGTTCTTGACCATAGTTTCCAAAAACTTAATTCCACTTCCTTCTAGATTATTTTTCTCAGTATTTTTTTATTCATATCAAAGCTTCTCAAAGGAGTGATGTGATAGGCAGAAACCTAAGGTAGGCAGAAATCCCAAGATGTCCAACACTGGTGTCCACACCCTGTATAATCCCCAAGGTCTGTGAATGTGATGGATCTCCCATCCGTGATTAAGTCATCTTATGTGGCACAATTGACTTTGAACATGGGAGATTATCCAGGCGGACCTGACCTAATCACATGAGCCCTTTAAATTTGGGTTTCAGGTCAGAGACAAAGAAGTCAATGATGTAAAGTGTGAGAAGTATGAGATGTGCCACTGTTGGCTTAAGGTGGAAGGCGTCATGTGACAAGGGTCCAGGTAGCCTATAGTAGCTGAGAGCAGTCTCCTGTGGACAGCCAGCAAGGAAATGGGGACTTCAGTCCTTCAACCACAGGAACTGAATTCTCCCACCAATAAGAACTCTAAGTCGGAATTGGATTTTTCCCTCAAAGCTTCCAGACAAAACTTGGCCTGGTCAACACCTTGATTTTTGCTCCAATGAACATAAAAGCTTTATTTACATCACAGAAGGCCTTGCTATAAATGCCCAAAGATCCAGTCACTTAAAATGTTATGACATATGAATGGCAAATTCAATTCATTTTTGTGTGAATATTCCCCCTTTATATGTGTGATGGGATTTATTTTTATCTTCCTACATTATTTTAACATGCAAATATAAACATTTCTTGCCTTCATTTGGATCTGCTCAACATTTGAGCACAACACCATTCCGAAAATGGGATTTCCCCTTAAGGATTTATAGTTTGGCTCAAAAAAATACATTAAAAACCCAAATAACTTTCATATGCGGAGAGTCATATATTATTAAAAATGGAAATTAATTTCAGATGTAAATTTAGATAGAAATTTCAGAGAAAGGAGTAATCGTTTCTTGCTGGAATAACACAGATTTTATCAAAAAGATGGTACAAGATCCTGGTCTGATGTACAAACTGAGCGAAGTAATATTTTTCTATCACCTTAGTAGAAAGCTGGGATATTTGCTTCTAAAAATGTTATTCCCTCACAGGGTGCCCTGGGTTCAGTTCAACTGAAAAAAAATAAAAGACTTGTTTTGAAATTATTTATTGTGTTGGCCAAAAAGTTTGTTTGGTGTTTTTCTGTAAGATGGTTCTAGTAGCACTTAGTTGTCTTTAACTTCATTCAAAACAATTTTGTTAGATTGTATTGTGACAGTTGTCATATCAGCATGCATTTAAAAGAAACATTAAAATCGGTGAATTTTTGTGTAGCCATTTTAACATTGAATATGGAAGAAAATACGTAACATTTTTGGCATATTATTCTTTATTGTTTCAAGAAAGGTACAACCACAACTGGAATGCAAAAAAAGACCTGTGCAGTCTATGGAGAAGGTGCTGTGACTGATCTAACGTGTCAAAAGTGGTTTGTGAAGTTTCATGCTGGAGATTTCTCACTGGACAATGCTGCTCAGTGTCTGGTAAACCAGTTTAAGTTGATAGTGATCAAATCGGGATATTAATTGAGAACAATATTATACTACGTGGGAGATGGCTGACACACTCAAAATATCAAAGTCAATAGTTATTGGTGAAAATGAAAAATGTGTCTTTTGTTTTATGGGGAAAACTAAAGGGACTTTTTGGCCCACACAGGAGTTACTATTCTCAGAGGAATAAAATTCTGGGGCTTTAACCTTAGTAAATTTCTTACATTAACAAGTCCTGGCAGCGTGAAGAAGACTCATGTGTCTTTGCAGCAGGGCCTAAGCTGCCCAGAGTGAGGCGACGATGTGCCCAGGCCCATCAGAGGCAGAACAGGCAACCCTCTTCCAGGGATCAGTTAAGGAGCTTCACAGAGAAGTCCATGGTTTTCCCCAATATTTTACCAACCTCCACCAGGAAATATATTTTCTGAACATTTTGTTCCCAATCACTAATGCTTAGGAAGGAAACAAAATGTGTCATTATTGTTCATTAGCATTTCACCTGTGGAGAGTTGCATGGCCAAATCAACAGTCAATGGGGACTTCCAAGTATAAGATTCATAGGAGACAAAGCATAGAAGACAGGGTGTATCATTTGGTGGAGGAAAGGGTGGGCTCTGGAATAATCCACATCCTCAGGACACAGGTGAGTGCATATTATAGGGGAGAGGCAGTGGGAAGATTGTCTAGAAGAGAGGAGATTATACAGAAGAGCAGAATGCGGTAGGGCAGGCTCTCTGACCTAAATGGGACCTGCAGTAGGTGAGCAACAGGGGCTTAGAAAGGAATGGAACTTCCTCCAAGGTCACTCAAATGACACGTTTTGGTACATGAACCTGAATTCATTCCTTCCTCTTCCTTCCCCTGACTCTGGTAGGCCTGTCAAAGCAATATTTCCTCCTGAGATTGCAAGCTTCTGAATCAGGAGAAAAGATTCAGTCATACCTTACTTTCCCTGACAGCCCTCAGCATGGAGGAGGCGTTAATAGACATTCATGGTGCAGAATTTACTTTTTCTTAAGCAGGAACCATGAACAACATCCTACCCCTCCTGCTAATGTTTATATACACATACATACATACATGTGTACAAGGTCTGTCTAGAAAGTATCCATCCATTAATATGAAAAATAGGGACATTTATTGAAGAACATATAAGATACAAGAAACATTGTACATAGGACAATGACAACTCAGTCCCTTTCAAAGTAGGCAACTTGGGACTTCACACAGTTCTCCCAATCTCCATCAGCTGCCCTGTTGTATTTTCTTGAATCTCATTGATGGTCTGAAGTCTCTTCCCTTTCAAAGGTGATTTTAGTTTTGGGAAAAGCCAGAAGTCTCATGGTGCCAAACCTGGGCTGTAGAGCTGAGTCACCTGGGTGATTGATGTTTCACCAAAAAACTCTGGACAAGACTTGGTGCATGAGTAGGTGCACTGCGGTGATGAAGCTGCCAATCACCAGTTGCCCTTAGCTGTGGCCTTCTGAATCATCCAAATAGTTTGAACAGAGGAATGTTCAAGCTTAATGCAAAATTTGATGCTGATTCGTTGCTCTACTGGCTCCGTCGTTTTGAATATGACAGCCACACAGTACTAATATGCTCATTCAATGACATCTACCACCGCCACTGACTAGTACACTGAAGTCATCATTGTTCACACATGCGCATTCTAGTCCACTCTCCTTGGCTGCCAAGTTACACTGATGTCACACAAGGTGTTCTCCTTATGTTAACCACTGCTGGACTTTTTCTGGACTGAACTTAATATATGCTTACACACATGCACACATACATATGCACAGACATGCACAATTCATGCACATATACGTGTGTACACATGCATAAATACACATAGGCATATACACATACACAATCGTGTATGAACATGCATGCACACATGCATGCACACACACACCCTTTTCAACAGTTTAAGAAGAGATTTTTGGCTTTTAATCCCTTGTGCACAAAGGACCATCCCAATCAGACTATTTTTTTACTGACCCTTTCTGCCTTTTTCATTGTTGGTATAGGCTGTCTCCACATGAAAGTAAAAGAACTGACATCAACGAGCCCAAATTTACCTATGCACTGGGATGCACTGAGGAACTTAAAAAGTACAGATGCTGGGGCTCTAGCCTATAGATTTATTTTTAATTGTTCTGGGATGGGATTCAAGCATCAAGATATTTAAAGGGTCCCCAGCTGAATTTAATGTACAGCCAGGATTTTGAACCACTGATGTAAATGTTATTTCTTTTCCATGGAGAAAACCCCACCCCAGACTAATGAAATCAGAATCTTGAAAAATAGGGTCCAGACAACAATGTTTCTTAAGCTCTCCCATGCAATTTTGATGTGCAGCCAGGGCTGAGAATCTCTGTCTCAAAACAAGGGGTCCATGCCAGTAGCGCCTACAGGAGACATCCAGGGAAGAATAGAAATAGAAAGAAGCATCCTCAGCCTGAATCAGGCTCCTTAGTTTGCAAAACTCCCACTTCTGTCGCTGCTGTTGATGGAGAATGCTGTTAACAAGGGGAGACCACCTGTGACTTGCTTTTTTGAACTCTTCACCCAATGAACAGTGGAGTGTCCCAGCCCACGGCCCACTGCTGCTGCTGCAGACAAAGGCATAAGTCCCACAGAGGCTCTGAGGAGACGCTGGAGTGTTGACAAGCAGACTTGGCCAAGGTGGTGTCCTGCATATGGGTTTATATGCTTCCAGGCAAGGCTACGCTTAGTGCTGGTGTTTAGGAGCAACATCATTGCCTAAGATGGAATAAAGTTTACATCTACACATAGTGGACCCTCAAAAAAAGTACCTGTTCAATTAATGAATCTAAGGAAATTTCCTTATGGGCCTGAATCTCTGGCCTCTGGGACATTTATCTGAGTAACTGGAGTCCTTATGGAATTTGTTAAAGATAATAAATAACAAATGGGCCTGGGCAACACCTTCCAGTTACAATGAATGTTGGTCCTGACACTGGACACTGTGCTGCAAGTGACAAATAAAGATAATGTCAGCTCTGACTCTCACCACTGTACCCTGTACCTGTCAACCCACTCAACAGGTGGGAGAGAAACCCTTAGGGTTGCAATGCACGTGCACCTGGAAGGTGCATCCCTGTTACTTCTGGGTAGTGGGACCTTGCCCTGACCTGGTAAATGGTATAACCAGTCCCATGTAATCACGGCAAAATGTCAAAGAGAGTGTTGAGACTTGCTTAGTATCACTTTGTGTGCTTAAAGAATATTCCTTCTTTCTTTGGGTAACAACACATTTTATAAGAAGTGGTTAGTTGCCACCCACCACAGGGCTTCATATTCCATACCCCTCACCTTCACTCTTTAACTTAATGTCAACTCCTTGACCTAAAAATACAAGGAACTTTTGTTAAATGAGCTAAGTGCTGGAAATGTTATGGCTGCAAGCTGAGAGAAATGAGGTGTGTACCACAGACCACATAAAACCATGGAAGCAATTTAGAGACAAAATATACGGGGGAACGAGGACAGTTTTGCAATATCAAAGCATATGAGTGGCCTGCTGCTTTGGACAATGTTCAGCTAACCAGAGCATTCACCTGGCCCAGCCTGGGAGCCTCTCTGGATGATGTCTGGAGAGCTAACATCTTGCACCTTCGAAATCAGCCTTTCTCACCAGCCCATTGAGGGTCACAACAGACATTACGAACCAGAACTCCCCAGTGCTGTTCATTTCCTACTGATTCAGAAGAGGGGCAAGACCAAGGGACATTTGCAGTTGATTGAGCTGCCAGTGAACTGTGTTATTCCTTCTGGTTGTGAGAGTCACCATTGCCCTTTTAATGAAGCACTTAGTTGAACAAGAGCTCCACCTATGGGAGAAATCAGTTATACATACTTCTACCCTTAACATTTAGAAGTTTATAATTTACATTAGACAAGTGGTTTTGAACTGGGGGTGAGCCCCTCCACCCCCAGGGGACATTTGGCAATGTCTGGAGACATTTTTCTTGTCATAGCTGGATTGAGGGTTGCAGCTGGCATCTGGTAGGTATGGGGCTGGGACGTTGTTAAACATCCTTCAATGCACAACACAACCCTACGCAACAAAGAATTTTCCCAGCCCAATGACAAGATAGGGGAATTCCGCTTTGAGAACAAGAGAACCTGAAACTTATGCTTATAGATGAGTTTTTGTCCTGCATTCCAGGCAAAATATCAATTTTTGATATGACTCTTTTCATATTCTCCTACCATGCTTTAAGTTTCTCATCTCCCTACTTTTTTTGTTGTCCATAGATTTAACCAACTCTTTAACCCTAAGGTGTTAGTGACTTAATACATTAATAGGCGTGTGGGCTATTTGATAAAGGGAACTAGAGGACAAGGTCAACACTTAAGGCAATGAAATGAATTGTTAACAGTAGCATTTGAAGTACTGGTCCCTAAATGCAAGAGATACTTACTTGGGGTTCAAGTGTTTTCCTTGCAGCCTTCCAACAGGTTGGTCCTAGCCGTGCAGCTGGTTAAACTATACCACTTAGTGTTCAAACCATTGCAGTTGACAATATAGTTGTAAAAGTCCTCATGCTATGTACACAATGCTGTGAAAATATTCAGCCTTCTTGGACTCTCCACTCCACAGAAGTCATGCAGGAGGTCACCAGGCAGTTTCATGGGTGGCAATTTACTAAATGGGATTGTGGAGGACTAAAGACTAAAAGTCAACTTTTGAGAAATTTTCTTGCTGTCCATGGAGAAATACATGTAGCCCTGAAGCTTATGGGAGAGCAGACTTTTATGAAAATATAGCCTTGAGCCAGGTGTTTTTGTCCTTCAAGTCCTCCTGACTGTGGACTGTGAATAAAACTTTGAAGACTCATGCTCAGATGGTCACGCCTCAGGTGCTCTCGGGGACCACGTCCTCGCCCATGTGGGGAACCCACTCCAGGGAACCCCACTCTAGCCACATCACTTCCAAAAAAGCAAAGGGTCAACCCACTTGCAAAGAAAATGAGGCTCTCCCTTCATCTATATGGTTTTGTGTCTCTCCTCTCCTTGCTAATAACCAAGCATTAAACTCATCAACCACCAAGCACCTGCAATGTGCTGTGTGCGGCACCAAGCCATGGGAACATAGGGATGAGCACAACAAAATCCTAATTCATGAGATATCCCAGCAAGTGTGGCATACCTGCATTCCTGGACTCCAGTGCATTTTTCCATGTGGCATGGCATCTGGCTCTGGCTGATGCAATTAAAGGAAAACGAGCATTCTTAAAAATTATCTGCTCATTTATTCTGTCATTAGCAACTGCAGGCCAAGTATTAAACCTGAAAATCACTAGGAAATTGCCTGGATTTTCTATGTAATATCTACATTTCTACATTATGACGATACTAGGCAAAGCATGTAGTGAGAAGTATTAGAGCATCCTAAAATTCATATTAAATGAGTAATGATTTAATAACTTTCTTCTTCAAGCGCCAACAGCAAGAAATTGTACAGTTTTATGGGGACCCCTGATTTATTGGTGCTGAAGATTGCCTCAGCACAGCCAGTTTGCCTCATAATTTGTGGGAAAGAAATAAGATGAAAAAGAAATGTGAAGGGAAAAAATGAGTTGAGAAAAATTGGCAACGGGGTTTGTGTGGTATTGATTGTAATTGGGAAGAAGACATCCCTTCCCAACCCAGGCCATGTTTATTCATCATGCGCCTAAGACGAGTGTCTCCCAGACTGTCTGATATCTGGTCACGGCTTTCAGTCCAACGGATCTGATGTGCAGTGACTGCTTACGCAATATCCTCAGTAATTGTAAAAGAAAGCATGAAAGGTAGAAAAATAATAATGCAATCTCCACAAACACCATAGACTCGGAAAGGTGTTAGGTTGTTCTCTTTCCCACTAGGACTTGGTGAGCTGGTTGGAGGAATGTGGGATGATGGAGGAAAGTAAATGTGAATGTACATGAATAATAAAAGAAAATATTGAAACATTTTATCATCTTACATGTTGACAAGGACAAGAACTTTCAGAATATTGAAACACTCACTCTATGACCTAAACTTGGTAAACAAAGAGAAAGAACAAGACAACTGGCCAGGACTGCGTCTATTCCTAGGAGATCCGTTTATAGCGGTTCAATCAAGGTTTATGGGGTTTGGACAAGATGACAAATGTGAATTACACACTCATAGTTCTGTGTAACAATATTATTTGCTAGTCAAAAAGCCGCCAAATTTTGGTTTGCTGGAAAAAGATAGTTCACTTCTTTTTTGCTGTACAGAAAAAAATCATTTTCATAAATACTAATACTGTGTCTAGATAGGGCTTATGTTACCAAGAATATGTAACTGCTCTTGTTACCAATAAATCCAGGTAAATAGTTAGCAGTGTGGGGCAATTGCTTAGACTTCTCATCTTTCATGTGAAAAAGTGACGCTATTAGATTTTTACCCATTTGATATGAGTTTAGAAAGCACTATAGTTTCAGTGATATACCCTATGTACGTCAAACATAAAAGGCCAGATTTTCTGCCCAGCCTCATTTAAGAGCAACATGAATGGTCAAGGTTCCCAGGAGTTATGGGTTTTCATTTATGAATTTATCATTCATGTATGTGGGGGCCAGAAAAAGCCAAAGGCCACCTGAGCAGCCCACACACTCCGGGCAGCCATGACAAGCCAGAGCTCTCTGGTGCTATATCCTGCTGTTCTGACTCTCATACCACTTCTTAATTAGCTTCACTCTAATATACCCACTAAGTGTTTGTCTAATTGAAGATTTTTAAGACTTTCTAAAATAGTCTAATCTACTTGGGAGCACATTTAATTACTAAAAATAATTTTTTTACACTAAACTCAAATGTTCACGTTCTAGTAATCATCAAGGTCAGCATGGGTTTCATACAACCCCCTAAGGCCATGTTAAAAACATGTGTGTGCGCGTGTGTGTGTGTGTGTGTGTGAATGTCCACTTCTTCAGAGACAACCTTTATAATATCTGCAGACAGCTAGCCAGCTGTCATTGACCAAGACCTGAGACTTTTCTCAATGGGCTAAATGATTCCATTTTTACATAACTTAGAATTAAATCTCCTCTCTAGCTCAGGATTAACTTTGATAATGGGTTATTCTTCTGTTCTCAATATACTCCTCTTTGTCCATAAGCACTTAAACTGTGACATCCAGAATGGTAGCAATAACCACTGTCATCTGACCTACTAAGCAGAGATGTTACCTCCTCTTTCATTCATATTTTTATGTTTTAAAATTTAATCTTTACTGTATTTTTTCCATTACAATTTAGTCCCCTTATACCCCACACCCCCCAGCAATCACCGAACTGTTGTCCATGTCCATGAACTTTTTCCTTTTTGCTCAATCCCTCCACTCCCCACACTAGCTGTCATCCTGCCCTCCAATGAGTTTGTCCCCATTTTCCTTGTTAGTTCTATTTGTTCATTAGATTCCATATATGAATGAAATAACTCAACATAATTTTATTGGGCAGCTACTATGTTCAGCACACTATGCTGGGTGTTGGAAGTACAATAGTGAGCAGCAAGATACAGCCACTGCAGTGGTCAGATATGAGTTGCAAGTGAATAGACATAAATTACACATTGTGATAAGCAAAATGAAAACAAAGAATTTGGGTGCTTTAAACAATAATAAATAGGAAGTATCTGATTGAGATTTTGAAATCAAGAAAGGTTTTTCGAAGGAAGGGACATTGAATGAGATCATGGCTATTACTCTATCAATTAATGGATTCAATGACTACATTAATTTTCAAAGGGGATATATCAATATGAGGGGGTACTCATTTTGACTTTATTCTCAGAGTATACATTTATCCATTCTTCAAAAAATATTTATTGAGCATCTATTATCTTAAAATAAATAAATACAAACATACACATATACATATTTTAAACATGCATGCTAAGACCATATAAGACTCCCTCTGCTGGGGTAGGTGTATATCCATCCTAATGTAATCCCTGTTCTCAACTTTCCAAAAAAGGCCTCAGACAAACTAAGCAGTAGAGGATAAATCATTCACATCATAAGCCCTTCTAGGAATCTGCCCAGGATGGAAGTCTTCTAATTGTTCATGGAAGTCTGCTAATTCTCCAAATCTACAGTGTCCATCTTGTTGCAAACTGCATTAACATGTTTCTCACATTCATTCCTTTATTGAGTGATTCTGTTTTTCATTCTGGACCTCTAGAGCACAAAGTACTGTTGTGTAAATGAGGGTGTTTTCACTTCTAGGCAGAGGAGTTGTGAACGGTCCCCTCTGGTAGATCAGAAAGAAGAAACCGTTTCTCCAGGCTGTCACAATCCCACTGCAGGGAGGAGGCCTGCCCACAGGCGCAGAGATGGTTATATTTTAGCTCATGCTGGACACCTTTGTTCTGGCAGCCTTGCACTCTATTCTTATCCTAAGGAGCAACATTTCTTTCTTTCACAATACCTCAACAATCATGAAAAATGATTTACCCTTTTCATTTGCAAGCTTTCAGTCCAGCAGTCTGGAACACTGGCTTTGTCATAACTTTCATTTTTACCCTCATGGAACAGGTCATCCAACCTTCCCAGGCCTGACTTTTACCATATGTAAAATAAGGCTACTAATGAATACCTACTTGCAGAGAATTTAAGTAATGATTACATGAGATAAGTCACATAAAGAACTTAGCACAATGCCTGGAACTTTGTAAGTAACCAATAAATCATAGCTATTATTACTTCTGGTCCTTGGAAGGCAAGGGTCTGAGCCAAGAAAGTACAACAGCCAAAGTTTCATTTTCATTTATTCATACATCTTGTACTTCAGCCTCCACATACCAGTGAGGGTTCTTCATGCTTAAACTACAAATAAAACAGAAAATAGTCATTGAGAGTTGTGATGTTACAACTAGATTGTCATCCAGAATATAACACAATTATATCAGGTGTGTGTTCAAACTACAAAACCATCCCTTTGTGATCATTATCTTCTAAAGAAAAATTAGAAAGCCACTGTTACTGTCTTTGGGGGTATTTTTTAATCTGTTCAGGCTGCTATGACAAAGATGTCATAGATTGTATAGTTTATAACCACAGAAATTTACTTCTAATAGTTCTGGAGGCTGGGAAGCCCAAGATCAAGGTATGGGTAGATCTCATGTCTAGTGAGGACCCACTTCCAGATTCTTCTTGCTGTGTCTTCACCATAAAGAATGAACAAGGGAGCTCTCTGGAACTTCTTTTTTATGGGTGCTAATCCCCTTCATGAGGGTTCTACCTTCATGACTTAATGACCTCCCAAAGACCATACCTTAAAATATCGCATTGAGAATTAGATTTCACTACAAACAGCAAGTGCTGGTGAGGTTGTGGAGAAAAGGGAACCCTGGTGTGCTATTGGTGGGAATGCAGACTGGTGCAGCCACTGTGGAAAACAGTATGGAATTTCCTCAAAAAGCTAAAGATGGAACTGCCTTTTGACCTGGTGATTCCACTGCTGGGAATATACCATAAGAATTCTGAAACACCAATTCAAAAGAACCTATGCACCCTAATGTTCATAGCAGCACAATTTACAATAGCCAAGTGTTGGAAGCAACCTAGGTGCCTATCAGTAAATAAATATATATATACATACACACACACATATATATAATGGAATATTATTCGGCCATGAAAAAGAATTAAATCTTACCATTTGTGACAGCATGGATAGACGCCCAGTGAAGTAAGTCAGTCAGAGTAAGACAAATACCATATGATTCACTTATATGTGGAATCTAAAGAACAAAATAAACAAATGAAATTGAAACAGATTCATAAATACAAAGAAAAAACTGGCGGTTGCCAGAGGGCAGGAGGATTTGGGGGCTGAGTGAAAGGGGTGAAGGGACTAAGAAGCATAAATTGGTAGTTACAACGCAGTCACAGGGAAGTAAGTAAAGCACAAGAAACATAGTCAATAAACATAGTCACAGGGAAGTAAGTAAAGCATAAGAAACATAGTCAATAACATTGTGATAACTATGTGTGGTGCCAGTTGGGTACTGGAAATACCATGGGGAACACTATTAATGTATATGATCATCTAACCACTACCTCATATCCCCAAAACCAGCATGCAAAAAAGCAAAACGTAAAGTAAAATAACATTCAGTGAATTTTGGGGAGTTATGTTGAAAGTAGCAAGTTGTAGAAAGGTGTGTTTCAACAAACCGAAAGCTTAAAAGCACCAACAGGTTAGTATAAATTATGTAGGGATCTATACATGTCTGGTGACAAAGGTGCGTGAAAATGAGAACAGCGAACATGAGAGTGATCTCCTTTGGCAAAACGTGAGAAATAGGATTGGGAAGAGGAAACACGGCTTTCGGTTAGGTGCTATTCTTTTATGGTTTATTTTTGTGAGTGGTGAATGCATGGTTTTTTTATATTATTCTTTATACCTGTTGTGTCCGAAAGATTTCAGAATAAAAATTTAAACTATTTTTTAAAAAAACAAGAAGAATCCTCCTTGGCCCAAGTTACTAAACTAGAACTATAATGTGTCTGCAAAACATCCTCCGTGGTCTGCTCAATCGATAATAATTTTATTACTTTCTTCCTTTACCCACTCCCATGGCTAAATTTTCTGACATGCTTCCATTCTTTGTTTTATAGATTTCCAAGCAGATATATTTTTTAATAGTCTTAAACATAATTCCTCTAGCAGAAGATGAAGAAAACCCAATCCGAACTAGGTCAGATATAACAAAGAGCCTAACTGGCTTTCGTAAACCAACTCCACAAGTGCAAGCACGGATAGAATTAGGAACTCGAATGCCATCAGGATCTCTTTGGTTTTTCCCTCTTTCTCTTTCAGCAGTGCTCAGGTCCTGTATGAACTCTGTAACGAGCTGCCTCCATGACTAGAATACTTGTGCCCCCAGGTGCCTTAACTGTCAGCCGTCTTCATGAATTGCCTTGACTGAAGAGCTTCCACGTGGTCAGCAAGTCCTTCACAGATGGTACATTTCAGCCCAACATTTCCAACTGCTTACTTTCCGAGTGATGCTTCTTTCCCTTCTCCTGCACAACTATTGGTCCCAAGAGCCCTTCCTTTAAAAAAATAAAATAAAACTTCCAGCAAGCTAATCTCTGTTTCAGGATCTACTTCCCAGGGTACTCAGCCTTCAACCGCTTCCATCTTTGGCACCTATGAAGAAAGGACTTCTATTTGCCAACTCAGATTCAACAAATGTGAAAAGGACTGTTGTTGAGCTTCAGGACTGTCCAATTGTGTGGCCAGGACTGCCCAGGGCAACTGTATTGGATAGCACAGCTCTGCACCAGTCACTGTGGCCTGGGGCCTGAAATGTGAGGGTCACTCTGAGGTAGGTATGTACCCTTACACCTATGTCTTTTGGGCAGTGAGACGAGATTATGTATGTCCCATTTGGATCTCAATAGTGGAATAGGGAGAAATGATTTCCATAAATAAATGGGCAGAATAGCATAGAAATAGCACTGGGAAGACCCAGGGGAACCTGACACTCTTCTGCCTCCCTTTTACACCTCTGTTCCTGTTGAAGAGATGTGCCTTCCATCACCATATTCCAGTTTTGAGTCCTATCCTATGCAGAGTTCAGGTGATCATGCCCCTGTGTTCTCTAGCTCATGTTGTTTGTACTAGTGCCTGCATATTGCCACTGAGGCATGTGAGTGTATATGTATTGGCTATTGTTCAAAAGGTACGCAAATTTCATCTTGATTATATTTTCCTAGTAAAGCAATACATATTTTTTTCTCTTCTTTTTGGGGAACATCTCCAAAAGGAAATCCACCTCACCCAGACTTACCAAACAGCCTCAGCTCGGGTCAGGCCTATGGATATCTGCTAGCAGACACGTGCCCATTGGTCATGATGCACAGCATGGGAAGAACAAGTGTCTTACTGCCTGCTGGTGCCACCTGGATAATTATTATTGTAAACTCTGACCTCTGTTCCCCTCCCCAGAGTTTAACTGAATTACATCTCAGAACATTTTCAAATAAATGCACCCAGGACCTAGGAACAATCTCTCGACTAACACTAACGAAATGACTAGGGCAGTGGGCTTACGAGTGTAAGTCCTGGACATTGTGAGGGTGCTGTCCACGCAGCGAGTCAGCTGGGGCCTGAAGGGAGTTTTAGGACAAAGCCAAGCGTCATGTTCTCGGACACTCAGATCTCAATGCCCTGGCTGCTCCTTTCTAAATTCAAAGGGATTCCCCAAACCTAAGGAGTTTGAAGTTGGCCCTAACGCCAACTCCAGAGGAAATAAAATTGCTTCGAATCTTTGAGCATTCGTTTACCCAATGGATCTATTCCTTCTGCCAACTTATCCTTACTCTTTCTCCCCATTTGTCAAAGTTTGTTCTTCTAAATCCCACTTATTGGACATTGTTAATAGCTATTAAGTGATTTAAAGGTTAAATTTATTTTAACAGATCTCAAAGGTGTGATAAGGGGGATGTACATCTTATCTTAGAAATCTGGGCATCTGCTTCAAAAATTACAAAGAATGGCACTAGCCCTGAGAAAAGGAACAGAAAAAGAACTGCCACCAAAACTATAAAACTCCCAAATCTGCTTCTGATAGCTCCATTTTTACAGTAAAAATAATAATAAAATCATCAAACAGCTCACATTTATAGAGCTCTTATGTGTCAAAAATTGTATAAAGCACTTGTCATGTAGTATTGCTTTTTTTCCCCGTCAAAGGACGCTATGAGGTGAGTAGGCCCTTTAGTTCACTCCATTTTCTCAATGAGAAATTGGACGCATTGAGGCACCCCCACCACAGCCCCCAGCTCGTTAATGGCGAGGGCAGGAATTACATTTGACTCCAAACAGCAGCTGCACTTCCTTTTGCCTGCCCAGGGCGCACGGTCAATTGCCAGCATTTCCACAGAATTGCATATTTTAAATGTTTTTGTTCTGTTTGGAAGAATTTCAGATGTATTCATTTAATAACTTATTCACTAAAGTGGCCCAGAGTTACCATCCAGACTATGTGAAGCAGGTAGGGAGAGCGAGTTTCCTTGAGTGGACAGCTGTTCATGAAGTTTATGTCATGTTTATATTATCTTCATTGGACCATAACAGTTAAAGCAAAGTAAAGAAAAAGCTTCTTGTCAGATTTTTTCTCCCCTTTCATGTTTATTGGTTTAATCTTTAAATTACAAAAGATAATTGGACCAGTAATTCTAACCTTTGGGGGTTACAGATCCCTTTGAGACTGGTGGAAGATATGAAATCTTTTTCTTAAAAAGAATTTTATATTCATATGCTTATTAAAGCTATCTAAATTTTCAAAAATTTAGAGAAGCCCTAAAAAATCCTGCCTGTGAATACTCAAGAATCTAAAGAAACTACTTTTTTAAATTCAGTTACATAAGCTCAAATTCCTCTCTTGTATCCAGGGAAACGCCAGGAAACAGAGACCCATAAATCTTTTGTCTCTCCATCTCCTTGACCTCTCAGGAGGAACGCTGGGAAGAGTAAGCCCCACCCTCGAGGCCACCAGACTCGGGAATGCAGGTTTGGCCCTGTGCACGTGAGACTGACCGAGGTGGTGAGGAGTGAAATGCAGCTCATGTCCTGCTCACCTGCCTGTGCACCTTAGCACTGGGCTGCACCCACCACGGGTGGGCACCTTTTCCTAATCTGTACAAAGATGATTGTAGCCAGACACGGTCCGGTCCGTGTCTTACATGACCACCTATAGCCCGGACTGTGCACACATCGACCAGAATTGCCCTGACTCACAGAGAAAGATCCCCTCGCCACGAAATCAAAAAGCGCTGGCCAGTTCCTCACAAAATTAACCTCAAAGGAGATTAAAGGCTCAATTATAAAACCTGAAGGCATAAAAACTCCTAAAAAAGCATAAAGGAAAATCTCCTTGACATTGGTCTTGGCAATGGATTTTTTGGGGATATTGCACCTAAAGCCCAAGCAATAAAAGCAACAATGAATAGGTGGGACTACATCACACTAAAAAGCTTACGCACAGCAAAAGAAACAGCCAACAAAATGAAAAGGCTGCCTACATGATAGAAAAAAATATTTCCAAACCACGCATCTGATAAGGGGTTGATACCCAAACTATATAAGAAACATATGCAACTCATTAGTAAAATAAATAAATAATCCAATTAAAAATGAACAAAGGGCCTGAGGTGACTGTTTTTCCCCAGTGAAAACATACAAAAGGCCAACAGGTACATAAAAATAGCTCAACATCATTAATCATCAGGGGATTGAAAATCAAAACTACGAGATATCATTTCATACCTGTTAGAATTGGCTGTTCTCAAAAATATAAGAGATGAAATTTCTGGTGAGGATGTGGAGAAAAGGAAACCTTATACACTGTTGGTGGAATATAAATGGTACAACCAATATGTAAAAGAGTATGGAGTTTCTTTAAAAAAATAAAAATAGAACTATCATACAGTCCAGCAATTTCACTTCGTGGTGTTTATCTGAAGGAAATGAAAACACTATCTCAAAGAGATATCTATATCTCTTTGGGCGTATTCCCATGTTCATGCAGCATTATTCACAATAACCACGACATGAAAACAACCTAAGTGTCCATTGACAAATGAATGGATACATAAAAACTGTTAGAGCTATACAATGGAATATTACTTAGCCACAAAAAGAAGGAAGTTCTATTGTCTGCAGTAATGTGGGTGAATCTGGGCTGCATTATGCTAAGTGAAATAGGCCAGACAGAGAAAGAGCAATGTAGTAATCGCCCCGAGTCCACCATCTGGGGTTTCACCTGCTGAGGTTTCAGTTACCCATAGTCCATTGTCATCCAAAAATATTAAATGGAAAATTCCAGAATTAAACTGTTTTTAAGTATTAAATTCCATGCCATCCTGGGTAATGTGATAAAATCTCATACTGAGCCACTCTGTCCCACCTGAAATATGAATCATACCTTTGTCCAGCATCTCCCCACTTAATAGCCATCTCAGTTACCAAGTCTGTTATCAAAGAGAGAGGCCATATTCATGTAACTCTTATTACAGTATATTGTTATAATCATCTATTTTATCATTAGTGTTGTCAATGTCTCACTGTGCTTAATTGATAAATTAAACTTAATCATGAGTACGTATATATGTATAGGAAAAACAATAGAATTTCCTAGTTTCAGGCATCTATTGAGAGTCTTAGGACATACCCCCACAGATAAGAGGGGACTACTATGCTGTATGTGGAGTCTGAAAGAATTTCACTTTATAGAAACAGGTAACAGATTAGTGGGTGCAGGCATGGGGGTGTGGGAAAATGAGGAAAGTGGGTACATGTGGTCAAAAGGTACAAGTTTCCAGCTCTAACGTAAGGAAGTTCTGGAGGTGTGATGTACAGCATAGTGGTGATAGTTACTAATAAGGTATTGTATATTTGGAAGTTGCTAAGAGAGCAGATTTGAAAAGCTTTCATCACAAGGGGAAAAAGGTATAACTACGTGAAGTAATAAGTGTTAACTGAATTTATTGTGGTGATCATTGCATAATACATACATATATCAAATCATTACATCGTATACCATATGTAAAGTGTATCTCAATAAAACCAGAAAACATAAAAACAATTTTAAAAGCCCAGCACATCTCATTCACAGTCTCCACCCTCTCTCCTGAGTCACTTGGCACCTGAACACTACTAGCTCAGTGCATCAAGCCAGTGTCCTGTGTCCAGGCTTCTTTCTGCAACAGAGCAGCATGGAAATGGTCCTGTAACATTGTGGTTTATTAGCTCGTTGTCATAGGCACAATTTGCTAATTTTCATTCTTCAGAATATGTTTGATTTGACCAAGAAGCCTTTGTTTCTTTCTTTTCTACCTGCTCATTCACCACAGCCCACATCTATGCAATATTTTTAAGATACAAACCACTTTCCCTCCTCATAAGGGTCATGCTGGATTCCATTTTCTGGGAGTACAACCTGCACAATGAGGATTTCCATGCCTAGTGTCATTACAATTCTTAACAGACCTCATCGGCTGTGAGAGTGCCAAGGGTCTGCATCTGAGTCTTTCCTCCATGCCACAAACATTTCTGAAATACCTGCTATGGACTGAGCACTGGGAAGCCCAGGGGAGAGCAGAGGTAAGAATAAGTGTCATCCATCTCGGACAGACTATTGTAGGATCTATGTTATCAAAATGGATAGACAAGCCCCAGAAACTTTGCAGGTAAGACACTCTCAAGAAGCGATAACGCCCTCACCACATGTCTGTTGGGGCCTTAACTTGTCTTTTACTTGTGTAATGATATCAGCATATTAACAGAGTAATCTTGGATGGTTTAGAGAGATCTGCCTAAAAGCAAGAGAGTAATCCAAATGGTCTCTGAGTTCCCTTTTAATCATAATGTTGTAAGGCATCGACAGACAAGCCAATCCTCTAAAGTGTTTTCATGCACTTGGGGGAAGAGGAAGCAGAAGCCAGCTTTTATTGAACCCACTTGTTTAAGTTACAGAATTAAGACATGAAATATGTTTGCAGCCTGCTAATTTAAGACCTCCCTTTTTAACCCACACTTTATACTAAGCTTCAGGTCAGATGAACCAGTAAGAGTGCAGGATTAAGGGTCAAGTCAAAGAACATGTATAAAGGACCCATGGACAAAGACATGGGAGGGGGTAGGCAGGGCAGGGAGAGCAATTGGGGAAAAACTGGGACAACTCTAATTGAACAAAAATAATTTTTTTTAAATTCAAATTTCATTCCATCTCTGCTTTTTCTGTGCTTTGTCCTTAACCTCTGATATCTTGTAGCCTTCCTTTTATTTCCTGTTTTTTGATTGTTTACCTATCCCTCCAGATCTGACCTTCATGTTTTGACTGCCTTGTACGAAGAGTGTCTTCTTTTCTTTACCCAGGGTGCTTTGTACTAATTCCACTGACAAGACTCTGACACGCCTCACCGCACTTCCCCCAAGGCCAGCACTAGTAGACAGCATCCCTCATTCCCAGAGTGCATCACATCTTCTCTGGCTCTTATGCCCAAATGTCGGATATCATGTTCAAGTGCACGTGATGACCAAAATAACAAAAACACACTGCACCTGACCAGTAAGTGACCTGCCCTTTAACTGGCTGTGGCTGCCAGTTCCACCCTGCTGGTTGCCTCCTTTGAAAGCATGATGGTACCAAGTGTCTACAACCACTTAATCATTCATTCTATGTGAAAATATCTTCAAGTTAAGAAAGTCTTCAAGAATGTTGAGGAGACCTGACTGAATGACCATTCCAGTAGCTTTCAAATGATATTGGGGCCAAGAGCAGAGGCCCTTCTCAAGGCACAGTTAAGATAGCTTCATGGAGGCATCGCCAACGTTGGCACTGGAGGCAGGTGAAGCCTACCACCGGGCAGCAGCCCTCCTGGCGGTTCCGGTGGGTGGCAATGTGTCCCCGAGGAGATTCTCTATGCCAATATTCTGTCATTTAGATTGTTGGTAAATTGTTCCAAAACAAGTCAAGCTATGCACACTTAGCATTATTTTTTTACTATTTGGGCAACCCAAGGAAAGGAACATTTGCTCTGGTCCAGGGACATAGTACAAAGGGGAAAAGGAGAAGCAGAGGAAGAAACCAGCAGCTAAAATAGTGTGGCCAATGACAGTAGCACAATGTTCCAAAAATATTCTATTGGGTTACATTTTGAATAATGATTGTGTCTGGGAAAGAGAACCTTTAAGGCCATGAGCATTTATAAAAATGATCCCATGCTGAAGAAAAAATGAATTGATGGGGCTTTGGAGGATAACCAAAGCATAAAGTCAGACAAATATCCATGATAAACTTTTATTTGGAAGTGCATGTAATTTATTTATGTTGGTGTTGGGTTTTGGTACTGAGGCATATATACCCTGAGGTTCATTTTATGAGAGAAACAAATAAATAAAATAATTGTCAATAGACTTAGGAAAGGTTAATTCTTTTCAACTGACAAGTACTTATGCTTGCCTATAGGGCTTAGTGAATTTGGGTCTCTCTGAAGTAAATTATTTTTCCACAGTGAATAAGTCTAACTACCTTTTATTTCAGGTAAAGAATGTGAAGGAAGGATTTGAGACATATTGATTGACAGGTTAGAGGAAAACAGGACAGGAAATGTGGAAAGGCAGTTTGTGCCAATAGAAAAAGGATAAGAAAGATAATAAGCAATATAACAATAATGTCTTGGGTTTGTAGATTGCTTTAGCATTTAAAGAATATTTTTCTCAATGGAACGTAGACTTCTTAAAAGTATGAAATTTGTCTTAACTAACCTTTGATTGCTCAATCCTTAACAAAATGTCTGGCTCAATTTAGGAACTCAGTAAGTATTAACTTCCTGAATATACCAAAGAACAGTTAAATGAAAGAAGTTACTATTTTATGTAATTTTTGCTATAATCCTATAAGTTTGGATTTATTTTCTTGATTTATGTATGAAAAATTCCAAACATATGGACAGAAAATGACTTGTCCAAGATCATGTGAGCCATAGGTTGAGCCAGAGTCCCAGACCAAGCTTTCTGTCCTTGGCCAGAGCCATTATACAGCAACAAAGCTCAGATTCTAGGGTGAAGTAGGGTTGGAACGGATTTTGAAATGAAGTGCAGATTTGGGTTTAGAAAAGGTGAAGTGATTAGTCAACGAACATATACACATAACCCATAGACACAGGTAACGATGTGATGATGGCCAGAGGGAAGGGGGCTGCGGGCAAAGTGGGGTAAATGGGAACACCTGTAATAACGTAAACAATGAAAATAAAGAAAAAATAGATGGGCTTTCTTTTATATTTAAGGTCCGTTGCTACATGTCAGTGATAATCAGAATAATTTTGTTTTATAAAAATTCCCTCAAACTCAGTGGCAGATGAAAATCAGAGTTTATTCTCAGCACAATGGGTCTGAAGGCCAACCAGCTACAGACGGACTGATCCCAGCTGAGATCGGGTTGTGGCTCTGCTTCAAGTTTCAGGTTGGCCTGAGCTTGGATTTCACTAGGTTTCGGGCTCTTCCGAGAGTATTCACTCTGGGGCCCAGGCAGAAGGGCCATCGGCTACCTAGGTTAGTTCTTCTCAGAGTGAATGTGGAAGAACCGGAGGTAAAACCACTTTTTGCAGGTACATTTCAAGACTCTGCTTGCATCTTCACTGCCAATATCCTGCTAACCAATACCGTAATCAGAATGGACCTCAAAGATGCCCATACCCCCGTCTCTGGAACTTGTCATTGTGTTATGTTACATGGAAAAAAAGGTCTTTATAGGTGCAATTAAGATTGTGAACCTTAAAATAGAGAGGCTGTCCAAGATTATCTGGATAAGCCTGATCTAATCATATGGGTCCTGAAAAGCAGAGAACTCTCTTCAGCTGGAGTGAGAGATGCATCAAAATAAAAAGTTGGGGAGATTCGAAGCATGAGAGGAACTCAGCCCACCATTGCTGGAGGGGGCCACACGGAACACATGAGAAGCAAGGCAGAGAGCCTCTAGGAGCAGCCTGGTCCCCAGCTGTCAGCCAGCAAGGAAATGAAACTCTCCATCTTACATTCACAAGGAACTAAATTTGATCAACAACGTGAATGAGCTTGGAAGCACACTCATCCCTAGAACTTCCATGTAAGGCTCTGGCCCTTCCATAACCTTGGTCGAGGCCTCGTGGGATCCCAAGCAGAGGACACAGTTGAGTCCACTAAACTTCTGACCTACAGAAACTGCAAGATAATAAATGGAAGTTCTTTGAAGTCAATAGCTTCATGGTTATTTGACATGATAGCAATAGAAACAACCACAGCCAATGAAAGTCCGGTAGCCAAGTCCAAAGTCAAAGGGCAAGGAAGGCTATTCTCTCTATCATATGGCTGTAGTCAAACTTAAACGTAATACAACAGGACATTGAAAAAATGGAGCTAGTATTTTAAAGTTCTCCAATAGAACTGAGGTGAAGAAGAGCATTAGCTTGTCTGGAGGAAGTTTAGCTAAAATTATTGGAAGGTCAGGATACTATTTTAAAAATCTTCTCCCAGGATGCAGCAGCTCAGAAAGAAGAAATATTTTAAATAAGTTGTTGAACCAGAGAAGTTGTCAAGTGATTTTTGGAAAAAGTTACTTTGACCTAAAATAGGTGGGGGTAGCTTGTACATTTTCCCAAGAAGCAAGAGGTTGTTTGGTGAGGAATAGAAATGAACACTTGAAGGTTAATATTCTGGGCAGACTCCACAACAGACCAAGCCTCTATTGGTTATTCAGCTTTGTATAGTTTTCCACTTGAGATTTTCTCATCAATTTATAAATGTATATTTGTGTTTCACAAGGCAGATTCTAAATGTTCAAAGCAGAAAATCCAGGAATGATATGGAGTGCATGGCTATGGTCCAAGATTTGTAATGGAGCATCTTCTGCTTTCTTTTAGATGGTGGTGGCACGTATTATTGTGATAGCGTCTCCCAAAGGCCCAGGGACATGCTGAAAATGGGTCCTTTAAGGATTTTAAGGAGAGGATTACTTTTAGACTTCTTCTTATGCACCCCCCCACATCATAATTCTGGCTGGCAGATAAAATGAGTCACCCATCAACCAACACAAAGGAGCTAGGTCAACCTTCTTGCAAAGAAATGGAGTTAAGCTTCTCTGGAGAAACCTTGTTTGGAGACAACGGCTCCTAGGTACAGCTCCATGCTAGGCCACTCACTTTTATCAGATTTATAAGACTTGGGCAATTCAGATAAAACAACCTATTCTAAGGTGGGTCCTATTTATGTGCTGGGAAATCTGTGTCCTTTTCTGCATTTAGGAAAAATGAGCTCCTGTGTCTGGGGATCCTCATCTTCTCTAGTGAGGATCTGAAAGCAATGGTGAAGGGTCTCAGATCTGAATGGCTGTGAACCCAGTTCTCTTCCAGCATAGCTGTGTGATTTGGGGTAAAGTACTTAATCCCACTAGACCTGATATTATTAATCCATAAACAGGGGCTACAATAATAACCCCCTCATAGGCAGAGAGCCATTCTGAGGATCAATTAGTAGCTGTGGTTATCATGATTCAGGGTCAAGCAAAATGTAATCAGCAGAAGAGCTTTAAGTTTGACATAAAAAGGAGCTTCCTAGAAGAAAAGGTTACAAATCTTACTGTGAAAATTTATGGAAACTCTTCCCATGAAGGCCTTTAAAAATAACCTGACTATAAAATTGTATGACAGAAGTTTCTGGCCATTCAGGAATTTATATAGTTGAGTGATTGTCGTTGCATCAAAGCTAACACTCTGGGAATTTTATACTGATTCCAACGATATTACTTTTGGGCAAACGCTCTTTGGCACTTCATCACAAAAAGAGCCTTCAGAGAATGTAATGCACTTCCTTTCCATCCCTTTGAAAAGGGCTATTGTCATCTTAGGAGGACTGATGCGACGTAACCACAACCAAAAGCACTCAGTGCCTGTGAAGGGAGGTAACTAAACAATGAGAGACAAAATCTTGCATGGTTCAAGCACTTGCACTGATGTTTGCCTTCACAAGTTCTAGACATATGACCACATTAGAAATAAAAATAACTTTGTTGTGTATAGGTTCAATACGGTTTCAAATCCATTTGTGTATGACATAAGTGAAGTTGTTTTAATCCACTTGTTCATGACAAAGACCAAAAAAAGTTGTTTTGATATAAGTATGAAGCCAGTCGTGCCAGGATGTCACCCTCCTACATCTGTCGTCATTGGCAAGCGGTCAGCAGCCCAGCTGGTGAGGAACCCTGCTGGGGGTTTAGTGAACATGTGAAGAAGCAACTAGGGCAAGGAGACATTTAGAATATAAATACTGAGGGTTTGTGAGGACTATTTGAGAGTTTCAGTTTGGGTGCTGTGTCCCTTGGCTAACCTAAAAACTGTCCCAAAAACCCTTGAGGCATTCGATCCCACCATGGCCAAAGCAAATCTTTGGTTGGTCGTGGCATTAACAGTGCAGCTGTCCAAGGAGTGACAACCCCCAAAGCTGCCCAGTCTCCCCACTAACACTGGCATCTTCATTCCTTAGCAATATGCTTTAGCAACAGGGGACGTTTGCTTTTGTCCTGACAGCTGGAAGTCAGCTCTGGGATGGTCACCATCTCTCCTAACTGCTTCCTTATAAAACATCATCCACTTCCTATTAAATTTGAGTTTTATTCCTCTACCTCCCCTTGTCTGGAACAATAGTGTGTAGGGTACATACTTCCAGTATGAGTCCAAAGGCATGAGAACCAGAAGAGTCAATGTTGTAAGTTCTAGTCCAAGGGCAGGTGAAGACCAGCAGTGTTCCAGCTCAACAGTCAAGTAGGCAGTTACCTCTTACTCAACCTTTTTATTTTATTCAGGTCTTCATTTGATTGAACGAGGGCCACTCACATCAGAGAGGGCCATCTGCTTTACTCAGTCTACAATTCAAATGTCAACTATCCAAATACATCCTCATAGACACAGCCAGAACAATGTTTGACCGAAGGTCTGGATACCTCGTGACCTAGTCAAGTTGACACATAAAATTAACCCTCATATCCTGGCTATTTTTAACCATGACCTGAAGTTTTCCTAAGGGACTGTTTCCCTTTTGTAGCTCCCTCTTTGGGGAACAATGACATCGTGTATGCACAGGGGAAGCTCTGGCTCCTATTCTCAGTTTAGTCTAGAATCAGTAGGTGTATCGCACAAATGCCACGCCTCTCCACTTCTGTCCCTGTGTGGAAGTCCCTGATACTTGGCCCCAACTCTCTTTCCTGATGAATTCAAGGTCATTCTCTGAATTACTTCTTGCATAAGAGTTTTGAATGCGACAATCAATCAATAGAAGTTAGCATGCAGGATGAAAGATTTGCCATCAAGACTCTTAGCCAGCTCCAAGTAGCTCAGTAAGCAGATATTTTATGTGCTGCGTCCTCCAATAATTTTTAAATGCCAAGGAACATATTTTAATATGCATAAGATTTCAGGGGTTACTTTTCCAGACTCAGAACACCAGAAAAGTTAAAACCTCAGGTATCAGCTAAGTCAAACTGTTCAGCTTGCGGAAGACCAAAGGGAGTCCTGTTGTAGGTGGTCCCTCTATCTCTCCATCTCTGGCTGTTGGTCAGCTGAAACCATCTTACAAATGGGCGATCCCTCAGTTCATGAGTCTCAGTGGAAGGCGAAGTTTGACTCTCACTAAAGACGCTAAACACACCAGAGTTTTACATTCTTATCCTTTCTTGCAGCTAAGGCGTGGGTGTGTGTCCAAGGCTCTCCCAGTCAGATGCACTCATCCCAAATTCTGAATTGGGAGCTGGAGGTGTGGTGAAACCCAGAGGTTCCATTCTGATGGTGGGTGGTGGGAGTGGCGTTGTCGCAAGTGCAGGCTCCATGCTGTATTGGTGGCATTCTTGTTCAGTCCTAGAGGCAGCAATGCTGTCCTGGCTGGTTTTGTTGCACGGTCCCAGCTGCTGCCCGCATCCCATGCTCCAGAGCAAGCCTTCCTCTGTGGCCTTCCTGGTTGTTTGGAGAGCTACCCCATGTCTTCTCAATACAATACTTAATATGTGCCTGCCTAGATCAACCAAAGGTTTTACATTTTGTGTTGTTTTGAGTTTGCTTTTCCATTTCTTGCAACTAAAAATGCTGACTGATATGTAACCCACTGGAGACCAGCTCTCAGTAGGCCTTGTGGCAGAGCTGACATGTGGGCCATGCAACTTCCAGTTCTATGCAATTTACAGGCGTAAACCTTGCTCTTGTTATGCTAATGCGAGTCCTATTCTCTCCCTTCTCCTGGGAATGAGATACTATGCCATACTAGGATAGCATATAGGGTCAGTTTCACTCAGTATATTGTGAGTAACAATTTAAGTGTCTATAGTCATGAGAAATGGTTAGGTTAGGCAGCAAGCAACCTAAAACTCATACTATCAACAGCTTAAATAAGCTAGAAGTATATTTGTTTGTTACATAAACTAGAAAGATCCTCCAGGCTGTGAGAGACGCAGGCTCCTTCCCTCTCATTTTTCCTTCACCCTTAGCATTAGGGGTCTGGCTTAAGGTATATTTGTAGTTAATATCTTCTTGTAGACAGATGGCCTACAAAGCCTAAAATGTTTCATATCCATTTTTGAAAAATAAAAAAAGAAGTATGAAAAAAAGAAGTATGCAGGCACTTGCTAGAATTCTCCCTCAGGCTGCTATAATAAATACCATAGGCTGGGTAAATGAAACATCAAACTTTTCTCACAGTTCTGGAGGCTGGAAGGGCCAAGAGCAAGCCACCCATCAATTTGGTGTCTGGTGAGAACTTGCTTCCTTGTTTATAGATGAGGACTTCTTGCTGTGTCCTCACTGGCAGAGACAGAGAGAGAATTCTAGTCTCTTTTTCTTAGCCCCTTGACCTTATCTAAACCTAATTATCTCCCCCAACACCCCACCTTCTAAGACCATCACTTCGGGTGTTAGTACTTCAACAGATACGTTTTGAGGGATGGAAACATTCAGTCCATAGCAGCACCAATGCCGACATTTTGCGTGGACACTGTTCTTGGTTCACACAGACTCGGGATAGGCTCTTATGGCAGGTGGGTGTCAAGGCTACAGAGCAGCCATCTCTGGACTCAAGTAGCACTGAATGTGCGGTTCTGACCCTCCCAGCACCAACAGTGGGTGAATGACCTTGGAGAGGCAAGGTCAACTCTCAGTTCAAGTTACAAAGCCAAGACAAAAACCAAGTCCTGTCCCTGAGTGGCATACAACAGGAATATGCCTCTGGGCACAGATGGCAAGCACTGGGCACAGATGCTGCAGTGCCAGGAAACGGAGGCTTTTATCTTGAACTTTTCCAGCCAAATTCAATCTGAGTACATAAAATGATTGCATTGTAAATCTTAAGTGCATGATGAATTCTGACTGTCTTGGCCTTGGTTCCTCTTGAAATCATCAGAAATTATTCTGTATTCAGTATCTGCAAAACTCCCAAGAAAAATAAAGGATCTCCTGTACTAAGGAGATTATTTAACATCTCTCAAAGCCTAGATTTTATCTACTAGGCATTTCATTGATCATCTTCAACTCTTTCTTCATTTCTGCTTATTGCCAATTCATACCAGCAGACGTAATCAGTGATATTCATGTTAGTGACGAGCATTTTATAATGGGCTACGTCTCTCTCTCATGCCAGTGCAGATACACGGTAATTATAAAAAGTCCTCTGTGAATAGGTTTATTACTGATGCTCTCCTGTAACCAGAACAGGCGCCTTAACTTTTAATTATCTTCTCCTCCTTCAGATCCTGAAAACAATTCTTTTAAGCTACGGAATCTTCACGACATCTATCATTTTGGGGGGCAGGCCTCCCACCTCTTCAAACACATAAAGGGTGTTTCTTTCCCTTCAACATTAGTCAAGGTTAGCTTGTAAGAGTTCAGATCTTTCCACGTCTCAGTGAGTACATCGTCCTCAGTGTGGGGAAGGAGTGATGAATAGCCATAAGCAGAGCAACAGAAATAACAATAACTTTTGCAAAACACTTGGGCAATTACAAAATGTTTTTACATAAACTATTAAAAGTTAACAGCCTGAATCTCCCAGCCCAACTTTGATCCAGCCAAAATGCCAACCCTGAGCAAATAATGTTTACTGCCTTAGTTTTCTTGAACCGAAAAAAAATTTTTTTAATTATCTTGTAAAAGTCAGTAAAAGTTCAGCAACATGTTTTAAAGAAAGAAGAAAATAGCTCCAGGTATGTTTGATAAAAAATCCAATGACCCAGAAAGATGGGCTGAACAGACCAGATTACATAATGAGGATGCTATGAAAATCTAAAGCACTGATTTTTTTTTCAGGCAGGGTATGGGCTCCCCATATTGAACGAACACCTGATGCTTTTGATCTCTGGCTGTGAGATAGGAAGCAAGCTTGGCAACCGCCTGAGTACAGAGTCAGTTACTGCCGCTGTACCTAAGCAGGGAAAATACTGTGGAGGCGACTTACCTCCCATTAGAGAGAAAAACAAGACCAGCCTCTCAGGCGCTACTCTCCATGGCATGATACAACACCGTGGTCGCCACAGAACTGGTGAGATGCCATGAAATAGTTCCTGCCCTTTACAGCATCGGGTTAGCGCACGTCAATGGGAGAAGATGTGTCCCGTGACTGATGCCTCAGGAAGTCTCCGAAGAGATAGGAGGCTCAAGGGCAGGTGAATTGACATGAGCCAAAGCTCCCTGTTTGCAGGACTTTAGAGATAGCTGTCTCCTGGCCTGAGCCTGTGTCAGCAACTGAGCCGACCAGCGGGGGAAGGAGGGCTCGCCGCTCACGCTGCCTGGGTGGTGGCGGGGAAGTGAAATGCTGAGGCGGTTGGGTTTGCTCTTTTTTTTTTTAGTAACTTAAAGTTTATTATGTTTCCTTTATAAATGTTGGCAACAAACCAGAAAGATAAACTGAGTTCATTTGAACCCACCAACGTTTCTCTAAAATAATATACACATTGTTCCATATAACAATTATGAAATTACTGGTTTATCAATTACCATTATTTTACAAACAAAAGTCACTTTCACGGCTAGCATATCAATCTTAGAGATTGTGAATGGCCTGAGTAAGCGCCATGTGGTTTTTGTCCTGCCCTTGGCCTCTGCTTACCTCTCCAGTTTCAATTCCTGCCTCTCCTTCTTCCCTGTACACGTTGCTGCAGCCACAATGAACATTTCATTCCTGTGAAACACTGTGCTCCTCCTTCCTACCCCAGGGATTTTGCATGTTCTCCCTCACCTATTCATATCTCCCTCGCTTTTGATTGCCCAGCTTCCATCCCGTCTTCAGGTATCTGCTTAAAACATAATTTGCTATGCAATTTCACAGCACACTGTACTTCCCTTGTCTTTCCCATAATAATAACAAATACTTACACAACACAGGGTTCTAGGCCCTGGCCTAAGAATACATATTCACACACCACACATAGACGTGTGCCTGTAGGTCTGTGTGTGTATCCATGCACCGATCCTCTAACTGCAGGAACTGTCATCAGATATAGTAGCGGTCAAAGCAGAGAAAGTAAGGACATGCAAAATACAGTATGTGCAGGTAAGATTTTCAAAACCTAATAAAATGGAGCAAGAGAAGAAGACAGAGCACCAGCCAGAAGTGCAGGTTCTTTTCCAAAGAAGATATAGTGAACTTGTGATTTGGGATCTTAAAAATTGCTTTACATCTTCTAACATGAAAAATCATGTGAGTTTTGAACTAGAAGGTCTTTCATATTTGTTCTAAGAGCCTCTGAACTCCAACGTGGCGATGCAGTGGTATACAATTTTGAAAGCAATAAAGTGTTCCCCCGACAGACCACTCTTCATCCTGTAACTGAGTTGAAACATTTGTACTAACTGACTCATCAGATATGTGTACATACACACATGCAACACACACACATGTTCATGTGCTGACACACGTATGTTTTCCTGAAATGTCCAGTGAGTAGAAATCAAGGACATTCGGGGACTGTGAAATAGGGAGAGATTAGTTAGTCTGTTAGCTACTGACCATTCTCCTTTTCAAATGGAGAATGAACAGAATTCTGTAAATGAACAGAGTCGACTAAAACCTTATATTTGGGAAAATATTGATACACTGGCAATTGTACTTGGAGAAAAATTTTAGAGATGTAAGAGACAAAAAACTTAGAGATATAAAAGACAATCAGTGTTACGGCTGTGTTTGGAGAATAAAAGCATGTTTTCTTTTTTTAAAATATATTTTATTGATTATGCTATTACAGTTGTCCTATTATCCCCCCTTCATTCCCCTCCACCCTGCACACCCTCTCCCACCCACATTCCCCCCCTTTAGTTCATGTCCATGTGTCATAAGTTCTTTAGCTTCTACATTTCCCATACTATTCTTGCCCTTCCCCTGTCTATTTTCTACCTACCACCCATGCTACTTATTCTTCATAACTTAAATCATGTTTTCAATTACTCTAATCCCCAGAGTCAAATATTTAAAGCATGATGTCACTATGGACCAATGAAACGCTAAGACTCCTCTGCTGCTCTGGTCTGGGTGGGGCCTGAGAGTGTCGTCACTCAAGAAGCAGAGCCAGAAACTGAGGGCCACGAGTGAACAGAGCTCAAGGCCAGTGGTGAGACAGGAGAAATTGTCTGTTTGTGGAAATGATGAGCTCCACAGTGCTTCTCTACACTGAGATTAGGCAAAATGCTCACTTGAAGCCTTGCCCTTGTTAATGTGTTAGGATTTTAATGTGCTAAAAGCACAAGCACTGAACTTTCCCGAGTTGTGTGTGTGACTCTAAAAAGCCTGCATGTATAAAGCAAACAGGAAGCCCAAGGCTTTTGAATGGATTTAGGCATCTGTGGCAGAAAAAAAAAAAACTATCAATGGGGAAGGCTTCTGAACATACAGATATGGGGTTCCAATCCAGACACACATGAAGCAGAGTCCCCAGACTCCTGGCACCCACCCGCACCTGCAGGCCAGGCTGGACCAGCTCACCCGCCTTTGGCTTTAAAGGGTCTCCACAGTTGATTCAAGATTCTTAGTTGAAGGTCAACTCTCTGCCTGACCTTTCTTTCTCTTTCATCCAGGAAATCTTTTTGCAGAAAGCACGTGTGGAGAGTGACAATTCACATGGATGTGAAGGTGGCCTGCTTTTGACATGTGTTCCCATTGTTTTCCAGAGATAATATGATTGATCTGGCTGCTTCAAGGGACCCCAGCTCCACAGGATCGCTCCAGAGATAGGTGGTACCGTAAGGGGTGGAGAAAGGGGGTGTAATTTCCACATAGAATCCCCCAAATTTTACCTTTTTAATTTGAAATAATGTTTTTCTCCCTTAAGTATGGTACTTTGTTCATAATGCTTGAATATATTCTACTTTCTGCAAATTTTCCTGTTTTTTCTGTTAACTAATTCCTATATTAAGACATAGATTGTATACATTAGAAAAGTTATTGCTGCCAGTAAATTTAAAGTGTTAACAAGTTTAACTTGATAACACATATATATATGAAGTATATCTAATGACTTTGGACCTAGACATCCTAAGTTCAAATCCTGGCCCTGCCACTTGCCAGCCTGTGACCTTGGACTTAGTGTCTGGGTATCTCAGTGTTCTCATCTGTGGAAACTACTTTGTAGGGCCACTATGAGAGTGAAGCGAGCTAGTGTTTATAAAATGCACAAAACAAAGTTCGCATCCTGGCTGGTGTGGCTCAGTGGAGTAAGTACAGGTATGCAAACCAAAGGGTCGCTGGTTCGATTACCAGCCAGGGCACATGCCTGGGTTTTAGGCCAGGTCCCCAGTAGGGGGCATGGGAGAGTCTACCACACATTGATGTTTCTCTCCCTCTTTCTCCCTCCCTTCCCCTCTCTCTAAAAATAAATAAATAAAATCTTTAATTAAAAAATACCCCAGAGCTTGGGGCGTAGTAAGGACCTAGTATGGGTTAGTTTTCATTCTATTCCTTTTAGATGTGTAATAAAGTGTGGCTTTAAAAAAAAAGAACTTCCTGCCCTGTATCATTCTTCTTTTCCTTAAAATAGAACAACAAATAATGAACTCAGCTCCTCCATCTACAGCTTGGAAGTAGGAACTCAGCCAGCCTTTACACTGAAACACGGGTAGATCTGGTGGGATATAATAGGCCCCTTTCACAAGACCCTGGGTCTTTGGTTCATATTCTCACTGGGGGTAGGGGCAGAAAAAGACTTCAGTCTTCACTCCATAAAGACCCTCCCACTTGGAAAATATTGGAGCATTAGACATCAGCCACTGATCACAGTTGTCATAAGGAAGATAAGGAACAATTCTGTGTGTGTCTACATTCTGAGAAAACAGCAGGCAAGACCAGTAAAGGAGAACCGAAGGAAGTAGGAGAGAAGCGAACACCTATTGAGTGCCTAATATGTGCCAGATAACACAATACACTTTAGGCATGTTATCTTTTTACAGAGTAAGGAATTATTAACTGCATCTTTAGATGAAGATATTATGTGTGGCAAAGTCAGGATTTGAACCCAGGGCTGGCTGACCCTGGCAGGTATGTTGAATTTGCTTCTACGACACCATGCCACATACACTGTAAACATCCACCATTCATAATTATAACCCTAAGCAATCAAAATAACATTTCTTTTCTCTGTAGGGTTTTTTTTAATTAGGCAAATTCATGGTATGTCTTAGACATTTTTATTCAAAATAATGAAAACAAAACAACATTTTATTCTTAAAGGATTGATACACATGTTTTGAGAAAATTTCTCCAAGTTGAACCCCTTGTCCTTTGTCAATGCAGGGTAAACCGTGGTGAAGCTAAACCAAGCAGCCACTGGGGCGCACTGGGGCCCGTGGAACAGGAGGAAGCCCAGGCCACCACGTCCAGCCCTGAAGCTCCATCCCCAGCTTTAACACACGTTTCACGGAGTGTAAGTTTAAGGTATACAATGTGATACTTTGATACATGTAAATATTGTGCAATGATTACCAAAATAAGGGTAGTTAACACACCCTTCACCTCGCACAATTACCATTTTTGTTGTTATTGTCATGGTGGCAACAATGACAATGTGGAATGTTATTGACATGATGGAAATATTTAGGATCTACTCTACTAGCAACTTTCAAGTATATAATAACGCAGTGTTGTCAGATGTCATCGCCATGCTTCCCATCCGATCCCCAGAACTTATTCCTGTTATAAGTTTGTACCCTTAACAAATATCTCATCACTTGTTTCACGCCCCACCCCTCGCCCCTGGCAAACACCATTCTACTCTGTTTCTGTGAATTAGGCTTTCTTACATTCTACATGTAAAGTGAGTTTGTACAGTTTTAGTCTTTGTCTTTCCTTAGCATAATGTCCTGAGGGTTCATCCACGTTGTCACAAATGACAGAAGTTCCTTTTTTTAATGACTAAATAATATTTCATTACAGTTACCAGAGAATTTGGATTCTGATGCTTCTGGTAATAGCTGGCCTTCGATGGGCAATGCATGTCCCCGAAACAGTGATATTTAGGAGACCTGGCCGTGTTCCTGCCTGCTGGTCTCAGCACAGCCATTTTCTCTCCACAAGCCTCTCCAGGGATGGGACACGAGGGCAGGTGCTCATTTACAACCCAGGGACCTACGAAGGAAGACCGAGCTCCTAAGACGTCCCCAGCACTCACCCCACCCCACGCCTGTGTACCCCACCCTCACCTGCAGGGAACATGGCCACGCCCTACCGTGGCATGCTTCTTCCCAGAGATGATATTCATTTCTTGGTTGAAGAAATATACATCTGTAGTATATCCCAGCATATTAGATGTTCTCAAAAGCCTCTTTTTAAATTTCAGTAAATATATCTTCACTTTTTTGGAGGGGAGTGTTTATAGAATATGATTTTAATAATATTAATTGTCCATTTTCTCATATATCTTGAACTACATGTAGTCTGTAAGTTATTTTTTATCTTTCATATTTTGTACTTATAATAAGAGGATATCTGATAATACAGACCAAACAAAAACAGAGAAGAACAAAATGTTGAGTCATGCCGGCCACATACTGTGTCCCCTGGGAAACAACCAAGGCACGGACAGGGGACACAGGCCTGGGGTAAGGCCAGAGGACATGACGAGAAAGGACCTTTTGCTCTTCCTACGGCCAGACGTGCACATAAAGTGCAACCTTTCTGCACCCATTTACATCCCACTCCAGGGAGGATCCAGAGAGAGAGGTTTCTGAATGACTAAGCAATTTTCTAGTAAGACTGAGCATGACCCAAATGGAGTATTTAAATCATGGAATTGGATTTAAATTATTTAAATTATTTTATTTCATTTTATTTTTTAAAAAGTGTAAGCCAGTTAAAGTACATAAAGGGTAAAGCTACTTAAAAGTGTACAACATGATGATTTGTTATAAACATGCATTGTGAAAAAAAGTGTGTCTTTTTCACGCTAGCAGTATTTGCTCAGTCTGAATGCAAAATGCACACATTTTAGAACAGAATAATTGTCAGATATTAAGGTACTCTGTGAAGAAAATGTGCATTTTATTGAAATGACAGAATTGCCTAACTCTGCTAGAGCCATCTTGAGTGACCCGTGCCTATATTTTATAAGAACACAGATACCCGTAGATGACCCCACGATGCGGCAGAAGAGGATGCAGTTGAGCATACCTATCCAGGGTGTGGGACATGCCCTCATAGGACATACCTATGTCCCAGGAAATGACCAACATCTGAAGAAAAACAAATGGCCACATTCCCACTTCCAAACCACATTGCTAGAGCACTCTAAATGCAAATTTCTGGAATTTCTCTATATACATAGAGAAACTGTCACGGAAATATATTGTATTATTATTTCCTAATAAGGCTTTGACACCAAGTTGCCACATTCTTTCCTATTTCAGTGGCCTAGATGGCTCACATGTGAGCCTAGAGGTACATATTTACCTGCTTAGTATAAGGGATAAGATGAGAGTCTAATGCAAACTGCATAGAACAATACCAGGCAAGAATCCAATATATACTTTATAAGCATTAATTACTATTATTATCACCATTTGTTACTTTAAGCAGTAGCCCTCCTCTTCTCCTGAACAATAAGCCTCAGTCTCCCGACCTCGAGTTAATGAGGAAGAGGCTGTTTTATCCAAAGGGGAAATACAACGATACTACAAAGCATTATCCTCCTGACCGACAGTTTTCAATATAATAGTTATATTTGTTGGCTTCTTTTTTGATTTTTGAAATACAAGAGAGATGTAGCCACAACTGAAGACTGATGAGCTTTACATTTGGAGGAAAATTATGCCTCAGTATTGCTTCTCAGTTAGGCTTCTTAAAGTGACATTGATGTATAGACCAGCCACATTTTTCTACCCACTACACTGAGAAATATTTTCATTCAACTCTGTTATCCATAGCCATAAAGGAGTATTTTGGTGATAGTTACCCCATAATTCCCTGTGTTCTTAAGACAAATAGTCTTGGGGTTTTGACCCACAAATAGATTTTGGAGCATAACATATGCAAGATAAGCTGTTTCTTAACAGTGGGACCAGACAAATGATGACTTCAAGGGAAATAACATTTGAAGAAGCCACTCACCTGGAATCAAAGCCACACTAGAGACCTAAATTAGATACCAAAGGCCAAATAAAACTGCTGGTTTCATTGAGAGGAAAAGTTGAGAGGTTTATTGAGGAATACAAGTATGATATTTCTTTCCAAAACAAAACAAAATCATCATCACAGAGGTTCTCCTTTGCAAGCAGCCACAGCTGTACACAATATGTAAGTATGTGTCTCAGGCTCAAAAACCACATGGAAAGCAGGTTAAGAGTCTGGCTTATATCCATTAAAGTTTGGGTAATGTCAAGGTTATGCCAAGTCTTCCAGCCGCAGAACACCCCGTGTGATGCCAAAGCTCCTCCGCCCATCTGGTTCTTTATAGTGGGTTGTTTGATCACCAGTCATTTTGGATCTCACCATGCAGAACGTCTGGAAAGCAGAGACTGGGTTTCAAAATTCCACTTTGCATTCTTTTTTTTCCCTCTTTTCCCTTGCAGTAAGCTCTGAGTCTACTCTGAGTCTAGGAGTGGACCACCATACTTTCTAAGCCTTTGTCTTCAAAGAATTGCACTTCTAGTAAGAACTTTCTACTGCATTTACTGGGGTGGCATTGGTTAATGAAATTATATAGGTTTCAAGTGTACAAAAAGTCTGAATAAAAAACAATCATGGTATTTCTCATTGTGCTGTGGTGTGTATTACAAGGGAGACAAGATAAGAACAAAGAAAATCCAGGGAGTGACATTTTGGGATCCCTGTCCTGCGGATGTGGATTTGGACAAAGGAAAATCTTCGATTATAGCTAAGCTAGTTCTGTCTTTGAAATGGATTTAGGCTAAGTTTGTGCTGGCTGTGGTGATGGAGAGAGAAAAAGATTTTGCTGTGGAATTGTGTGTGAATAAGTAGTACAGCTGATGGTGGCTTCAAGTTGGAACTAACAGAATAACAGTTACACATTCACCATATAAATGTTCTCTGCCTTTTCACATATATGATATCTTTGCAAGCAGCAGGAAACGCTGTCTGATCTGACAGATCTTTTCAATGGATGAAAGTGACTGCCGAAGAAACTGAGATACAGACCCAAGGACAGATACCTAGAACAGAACCTTCTGTTAGAACCATCAGAAGAAACCAACCTGCTGGCACTTTGATCTTGGACTGCAAGAAAATGAATTTCTTGTCCCTAAGCTTCCCAGTCTGTAGTGTTTTGCTATGGCAGCCCAAAGAAACTAATGTAACTGCTCAATATATGGTTGCTATACAGAGATGAGAAGGGCAGGGAGGGAAAAATGAAGGTGTCCAAAGAACAATACGGAAGAATTGACAGGACTACAGCTTCCCCCTTGTGTTGACCTCCTTAAACTGCCTCAAGGAGCTCATGTTTCTGGCCCCAGAGCAGTATCACTGGATTCTCTTCCTCAGTCAGCGAGGAAACGCTGGGAAGAATTGCAGCTACTTGCAGACAGAGGAAAACAGAGCGTCCTCATCAGTGTCAATTTATAGACTCATTTTGGAAGGACACTGAGCTTCAAATCATACCACAAATAAAAGCAAAGCCCTCGTTCTCCCCAAGGCGAGTCACCATTTGCAAGCATAAATCAATAGTGCGGTTTAAAATGTCTTGTTTCTTTCATAAATGTCTTGATTTCTCCAGGCCAAAGAGACTTAGAGTCCAGAATAAGATAAAACAAGCTGGGACAAGATGCATCAGCATCAGCTCCGAGGGACCTAATCAGTGCAATCATTAAACAATATGTTCTGGGAATTCACTTACCTAGGGTGATGTATGCAAATGTGTAATTTCTTACTACAGACCTAGCCTGCTAATCCATGTCAATCCCGGCTGGGTCCAGGAGGCTAAGGGAAACAGGGCTCAGAGTTGTATGCCTTTCCAGGGTCATCTCAACAACAACAAAAATTCACAGAGAGCTAATAGTATATTGCTGCCAATAGCTGGATCTTTTATTGCTAAGTGCTCTCTCTCTCTTTTGCTTGTGGCATAGTTTTAAATCACTAGTGCAGCTTATGTTTAGGAGAAACCAGATGATTTCTCTACATCCCGAGGTCAGCCCCCAAGAGCCCTTCGGTTAGCACTGCGCTGTTGTTGCCATGGGCAACGCAGGTGATGGTTTAAGTACTTCATCAGTCTGGGGCTTTGTTCCCTGGGGTTTCCATCTGACAAAAGGTATAATGGGTGCTTTCCAAACGTTCCCATTGTTTTAAATCATTGTTATTAAATGCAGGCAAGCTATGTAAGAAAGAGAAGCCTGGGGTTTTAGATGGTACCTTTGAAATCTTTCAGTGCAAGGGTGGCAAAGAGATTTTACTTTGTTAACTCTCATTAATTGATCATGGCTACGTAGAGCATGATGTTGAAAACGTGCCAAGGCCAAGTGCGGGCTCAGCTGGAAGTAATGCCAAGATTGAATTGATATTAATGTCTGTCGTAACTGTTTCCTCTTATAGATGAGGAAACTGAGCTGCAAAAACATTAACTGATATTCTTAAGATCGCATAATTAGTTAACAAAAACATCACAGTCAGAATCAATCTATCCTGACTCCCTTTCTACTACAGGGCTAAGATACTGAAAAAACCTTAGTAGCATGAATGCAGCTTAACTCTGTTCTCCACATGTGAACACTGGTCTTTCAGGCTCCTATGAAAATGTATTCCCAGAAGCAGTGTTAAAAGCCTCTCTTCCCTCACACCCATTTATCCATCTTCCCTCAAGGACATTTACTTTGCGTTTGCTTAGGGTTTTCTCTGGAGACTCTTCTTATGTTAGGAATTCTGAGATACAGGTTGCTTCTCAGTACTATTTACTCATCTGTAAATGGGGAAGAGTGATACCCAAAGTCTAAATTCTTCATGCTGAATTTAAGTCTCTAGAGCCCTTTGAGTTTTTTAGAAAAAGATTTCAAATGAAAGTTTCTTTTGTTATTAATATGCCAAAGGGTGATACAAAATATTAAAGTGTATATGTAAACATAAAATATTCTGCACTTGAATTGAGCAAGTTATAGAGGGGAAAGGTTTTGAAAAAGGTAAAAAAAAATTACTGCACTTTTGTGAAGGAATAAGAGTAAGGAGTTAAATTCTAATTCCTTGTAGCAATTATTTTTTCCCCCTTGGGGAAGGACATTAAGAACTTGGTGCTGTAATGTCATCTATTTTTTATTGCGCCATTGAACAAGTACATCTTCCCAAACTGCCACTTTTCATTGCTTTTAAATAAGAATAGATGGGTTTGAGAAGATGTGAAGATTCATTAGTCCCAGCTCTGAATATTGCAGGTGAAATTATTTCCATACACCTCAGCCTACTGCAGACCCAGAAAAACGTATCTCAGTCCCCTTGAAAATCACATTTCCAAAGACTGTGGCCCCCGTTGGGACAAATGCAAAGGCAACAAGGGCCAGGCTTCCTGCTCATTAACCCACCCTCTCATGCATCTTTCCAGACAGAGAACAGCATTCGATCTCATAGGACACAGTCCTTCCTATATATTAAGAATATCCAAAACACTGGGGGGAGGGCGTGGAATTTGGTGCTGATACGGCATTTTTAAAGAAGTTTAGTCAGAATAAAAGGACTGCTAAAATTCACCCTTCCATCCATGTTACCCAAGGCAGTATGTGCTCCAGAATAACTGAGGCAGTGTTTACTCAGGCAAAAGCTGGCACAAGGAGCGATGAATTTTACTGAGCCCCTATCTGCCCTGCGCCATGATTGGTGGTTGACGTTTGTTATTATACGAATTGTCACGACACTCCAAGGGTAGATACTGTGATCTGCATTTTACAGATGGGGCACAGAGACACTGAGGGCTCAAGTACACTGAGGTCGTCCAGTGCCCCGGAAGCGAGACTTGAACTGTCCCTTGACTCCATTCCCCTAGGCCAACCTGAAGACTGTCCTATGCTGTATGCAGTGACCATGTCAGATCCCTCAGCATAATAACTGTTTGAAGTTCTGTTTTCAAAACAACCAAACCTCTGTTCCCAGATGGGGGCCTGACCCTGAGCCAGTTGCCAAGGGCCAACTGTAGTGTGTGGGTTCTTGACTTCGTGTAGGCAAAGAGTTCACAACACAAGTCCAGGTGACCTGAGGATACACGTATTAAAGCTGGGGACAGGGAAACAAGGAAGGGCTTAGCATAGAGGAAGCAACAGGAGAGGTTAGGCTGGGCTGTCTTAGCCCACTGGGAAATCGGAGAAAAGGGGACTTTAGGGACAGGTTCAGGGGATTAGCCTGAGACAAGTTGCCAGCTGCGCGTTGCTTTAAAGGTTAGGAGATGCGTGGGGGTGGGGGTGAAGAAGTGAGGGAAGAAGGCAAAGGGAATGGGGTGGGCTGCTCCCCCCCACCCCCCCGAGAAAGAGTGCTCTACTGTGTCCTTTGTCTTGAGGCATTTATCTCTCTCGCAGGCAGGAATCTTTGGGGAGGTCTCATCAGCTCTCCAGGTGTGCCCTTTCTTGGTCATGGCCTCCTGATTGGTCAGTGCCAGGGCAGGAGTCTTTAGTCACTACAGTTGGTTTTGGCATCACCCACCTGGTTTTGCTGCTTTTCTGGGCCTGGAACTGAAACACAACTGAGGCCTACATGTTATCTCCAGGGAGGAAAGGCCAGGGGTGGAAAGGTTACCCTGGGAGCAAGGTCCTGGTTTCCCAGTTTTGCTTTTGCCCTGGTGACCTTCTGCCCCTGGCTGAAAATTACTCGGCCTCGGTGCTCGGCTGCCTGTCTCAATTTCCCTATTCCACTTGCCAAGGAATGTTCCTAGCTTCTCATTATCCTCCGTCGCCTCCACTTCTGCATTGTCATTTGGTTTACCTCCCCTTCAAATGCCCAGCCCCTAAATGGAAATACCTAATTTCTCTATACATAGGAAGAGCTAGTCCTATATACTTTCTTGGGGTGGTGTGTTGAGCTTGCCTAAAATGTACACAGGAAATAAGACATGACTGGGGAGGGAATACCACACCTCACTTACAACACTTGTTTCAACTTTCAACTCACTAGGCTTTGTCACTTACATGACTAAGGGCAAGAACTATGTCATGTAAACTGAATCCCCCATGGCATTTAGCCCTGTGACTTACACACAGTAGATGCTCAGTATTATGAGTAGAGTGACTGATGGATTGAATGAATGAATGAATGAATGAGTGGATAATAGCTCACTGGTGGGATGTCCTCAGCTGCTGATCTATTCCTCCCTCTTCACTCACCTTCTAGCTCCTGAATCACTTCCCAAACAGAAGTTCTACCTTCCTGCTTCTCCTACTGCTCACCTGATTTGCCCTCCACTGCGTCACCCTCTGTTGACTGGCCACAATGTGATGAGGACCCAAGGAGAATGATTCAGCTCAGGATCACATGTAGATCTTTCACGACCTTTTCTCCTTCATCATTTGTTCATTGCCAGTCCGAGTGACTCAGCTCCTGGCTGAGTGAGAGTGATGTTTATAGTGTATATAATATCATATGTATGTATAGATATAATTTTATATAATATATTCTTATATAAAATAAATTTTTAGGAGCTCTCCCACGGGCACTAACTCATTTGATTGACAGCATCTTCTGGGGCCGGCAGGATACACCACTTGAGTCTTATCTGACAAGGAGGTAAAGGTGACCTAGCTAAGGTCACATAGCTACTTAAGCTAGTAAGTGTCAGATACACATCCCATGTTCTTTTCACTGGACCACCAATCTCTTCTTCAATTGCTGAATGACCTTGCTTCCGCCCTCAGAGCAAAGGCTTAACACCAACGACTCAGTTCCAGCACTGCAGTATGGTTACTGATAAACTTGGCCATAGCGTCTAACAGTAAACACTTGCTTTTAGCTCACTAGCTTCGAAGAACTTGAGAAAGCATAAATTTGTTATGAACAAAACAAGACCGGAAATATTTAATATTTTAAAAAACCCAACCTCACTGAAATCTTACCAAAAACGGTGCTAGTGAAGAAAGAGTCTATTGCCAAAATCAGCCTGAGAAAAATCAGCCTGGGGGCCGGGGCACCCAGACTGGTCAGCAGCTCATGGCCAAGGTGCTCCGTTTGGAGAGACGAGGAAGTTTGTCCCGGAAGGAGTGGTGGGCGGCAGGACGTTCGGTTGGAGAAGGGCGACAGAGGTAGCAGAGACATGGGCTGAGGGAGGGCTGTCAGATTAGTGGCTCTGGTAGGGGTACTTAATTGCTATGTGCACCTGCGGGAACATTTGGGTCCCAAAAACACGCATTTAGGTCTTATTTTTAATTTAATGTATTTTTAATTGATTTAAAATTATTTTCTCCTGGATCCATTTTCCTGTGTGTCAGGAGGTTAAACCAAGACAAATTTACCACTTCTCAGTTGTGTGACCCAGGGAAGAGTTTCTAATTTCTCTGAGGCTTGTGTTTCCACTTTTGGGAAATAGAGGGATTTAGACCTGCCATACAGCTTCGTTGGGAGATAAAATAAAATGATCTATGTAAGGCATCTAGGACAATGCTTGTCACCAAGCTGTTTCATAGTGATTTATTTTCTGGGTGGGTTTTCATGCGCTTCTGTCTCTTATACCAAACATGCATGGTTCCAACAATTGTCTTGACACCCAAAGCCCAGATCTCTTGAAAACACTCTTGTCAACATTTCTTTAGTCTGGAGACAAAATACATTAGAGAGATAGGCAGAGAGACATGGAGAGAGAAATGTATGATATATTCATACATAGGTAGAGAGATAGAAGCAGAGAAAGAGAGAGAGAAATTGACTAACGGAAAGACAGAGATAGAGGACCGAAGTGTTGTCTCTGACTTACCCACACCCCCAGGAGACATCACCATTTAATCTCCCTGAATCCAAAGCCTTCGTGATTGCAAGTAACATGTGGCCTTAGGAGGTTTCACTGCATGTCCTGGTTATTTGAATTTCTTTCTTATTACTGAGTAATGAGACATCTGAGGAAAACGGAGGTCATGGACAAGAAAGAAAAATTTAAACCGACTCAGATACTAAAAATGGGCTTCAGTGAAAGCTGGAGAGCAGAGACCATACATTTCCCCACACTAATTACATGTTTGCCACCCCCAGCTCCATCAGGAGTCCAATAAATGCCTCACCCCCTCACCTCCTCTTCCTGCCAAACACGCGTCTGACGTCAGCTTTCACTGTGTAGCTGGGAGGTTTATGTGGAGCCCAGGAGTGAGAAGATTCACTCTGAGGAAGAGAAGGAAAGGCTGTAGGGGGCAGGTTCGTGGAAGAGAGGGCATCAGAGGGCAGAGTTCATCAAGACTACATGTCCTGAAGTAATTGCACACATCTCCTACACCTCGAGCAGGGAAGAGTCCCAGGCAGTGGTATCCACCCTGACCATTACCCGTGTACAAGGACACGGGCCAGAAGTGGACACGATGGGTCTGAACAGAGTGGTTACAGTATGTGTTGCTGACTTGGGACTCCTGACAACAGTTTGCAGGATTTACGACCGTGGGTGGGACTGGCTCAGTTCTTCCCAGCTAGGCCCCTGGAAAAGATGCTTTGTTCTAAACTTTCCCAGGACCAAGAACCCATTTTTAACTACAAAATATTTTATGCCTCCTTCCATGGTTATAATCGTAGCTAACATTTTAAGAGAACTATCATCTGCCCACCCTGTTTAAGTGTTTTCTGTATACTGATTCTGTTAATGTTCATTCCATCTCTACGAAGTGAGTAGTATCAGGCCATTTCACAGATGAGAAAGCCAAGGCACAGGGGAGTTAGAGTAGCTTGCCCGAAGCCACCGCACCTCCGGAAAGGGGGAGCTGAGTTGTGACCCAGAGGTTAGGTAGGTCTCAGAGCCCCACAGTGAACAATTCTACTATGCTTTCTCCTGATGGGAGGTGTGCTTCCACTAAAGGAGCCACATGAGAACAGAAGGATTCCGTACATCCAGTATCACTTTTATTTTAATGTCATACAGCTGAAAAAATAATTTTTCTGCACATTCAATCCATAAGCAGCACTTGGAGCAGTGTGTGGGGGAATGGATGGGTTGTGATGGACAGACTCCTTGCCCTGGCGCTGCATGGTCAGGCCCTTCTTCTTCAACTTCACGGCTCTCCAGGCCTACTGTCTCAAGGTCTTACCATATTCACTGTTGCACACGGGCTAGACTGGTCTTGTCCTTGTGCTCAGAGACCGTGTCTTCGTTATTGGAATTCGTGAGACCATCATTTCTTGCCCATAAGGGGTACTCAGTAAATAATTTTAGGATGAATGAATGCATAGTTCTGTATCTAGCTCCTCCCTTCCCCCACTGAATATATTTGCAAGTACTGATGATTTGGAAATGACTGGCTTAGACTGTGTAATTGGTGGTAACGAAGTCTTTTGTGAGAAGAGATTCAGAGTAGGGCTGCACAAGAGCTCCCCTAGAGGGGCTTTTATGAAAAGCATGTCACAGGTCGGTTCCAGGAGCCCTTTTCCTGGGCCCCTGTTAAAGCAGCTATTTAGGGATGCAGGGTGAGTGGTCAGTGAAGATGGCGGCGTCTTTGGCCAGTCTCTGTCTGAGGGTGCTCTAGATCACGACTTTCATGCGGAACCTGGGACAGAGTATGAAGCACCTTCCTCAAGACTGGGAGGACCACACTGGCCACCAGAAGCATGAACCAGATGGACTTGTGGTGCGGTCATCATACTTGGGCTGCTGTCCCCAACTGGCTGTGGAACAGAGGTTTGCTCCTTCAGGTCAAACCCTGGCCAGTCCACAGGGAAATTTTTCTTCAAACCCTACCAAGGGCATGACCCTAGGTGGGAGTCACTCATGGTTAATCAAAATGAATAAAAAGGGACACTGGGAAATTTCAAGTCTGAATTTGGGCTTTGTTCGGCAATAAGAGCTTAGTAGGTTGGCACTTTGAGATGCTGGTGAAACTTTTGTCACAGCTCATGAGTCTACTCCATGGGGATGTTTTGAGCTTACAAGTGGTTGCCGCTCACTCTAAGAAGCAGCTAAGAACTCCCAGCAGGCCCAGCCTGAAGCCAGGATGGGATAAACCAGAATTCCCAAAAGGCAGCTGGGTCTGTGTTATATTATTAGAAAATGGTCTGTGAGGCTTGGATAGCAAACCATTGATGTTGAGAGGGTCTTTTCGTCCTCAGTTGGATGGTACATGCTGAGCTCACTTCTTCCTCTTTGTTTTGCAGAGCACCCATCACTAAGATAAGGGTTGGGGAGGGGATGGACAGAGAAGGGGATACAGATAACACTCCCAAATAGGTTACCATTCAGGTAGGCTTATACCGAAGAGGACTGTGCTTGAATCTATGCTTGTAAAGCCCACTCTGAGTCAACAACAGGCTTGTCCTTCTCCGCCATCTGACATCCACCGGTCTTTGCACCACCACTGTGACCTTGGATAGCTTGTCTTTATGAAACAAATCCTTGTACACTCAGCACAGCAGCACAGATCAGTCACTGCCTATTAAATCTTTAAACTCCTCAAAAATGAGAAATATATAAAATGAGCATGGTAGCAATGTGTTGGATATGCACCCAGAATCAAGCTTTTGATTTCTGGTAGAAATAAATCAAAAGCAGACACTGCTCTTGACCACGCATGAGGCAGTGCCTGGAGCTGGATAACAGCAGGTTGCAGCATCTAAAGTGCACAGAAAATCCAATTGTAAATTGGCTGACCACAGAACAGGACTGGATTCACTTACTGTTAATTAGGGTGAATAAAAAGAGACACAGGGAGATGTGAAGCTTAGGATTATGGGTAGTGAAAGTCGCCTGATGGTTGGAAACCAATTCTTCCTGGTGTTTTGGAAAAACACATCACATAGTGTCTGATCCATTATCTATGCCCTGAAGTTTGCATGTACTGAGAACCAAGAATATTTCTGATAAAACTACATTCCAGGAAATCCAATCTGAAGGGGCCTGAGGGTCCAAACTGGGAAGGATGAGTGTGTTGGACTCCCTATTAAAGAAGGGATCCTCTGTTCCCAGTTAGTATGGAAAGACAGTTTTTCTTCTGCCCCAAGCTGTAAAATGCACACCACTGAACATTGCTCTGGATACTATCAGCTGAGGTTAGTGTGATGCCAAGAGAACACACTTGATTATTGATCATTTTATTTGTACCTCCTGCTGCTAACTTCTCTTTCTTTGGGTGAACTCACAACTCCTTTATTCTATTTAGAAAAGAAATGAACTGCTAGCTTCGTGCAAGCTAAGAGCGAGTGTAGGGCCAGAAGAGACCAGTTAGATATCATGCTGGTTAATGATATAAAGGAAACTTTTGTGGGAATTTTTATTCTATAACAATGAAATATCTCTTTGCCTCGCTTTCTGACCAGGGGTAAGATGGGAGACTTATTTTAATTTTAACTCCATTTAGGACATCAGAGTCTTCCAAAGAGGAGACAAGTTTTGCTGAATATTTTAAACAATTGATTCCAGGTGGACTTTTTTTGTATCATTTTTGGAACTGTTTTCTCTAAATGAATCCTAAAGATAGAATGTACATATTCACCAAAGACTGAAGGATGCTGAAATATTAAGCAACTAGAATGGCAAATCTAGCTGTATTTGCACTTTGGGCAAATGGCTTCAATTCTCATTTTTTTCTTAATGCTTCAGTGATGTGTCTGATACAATAACCCTGGCAGGGTAAGCCTCACCAAATGAATTTGCAGAATCTACTCATATGCATACTTTTAGGATATTTTGCAATAATAAAGAAAAGCTTTTACTTCAAGGTAGTTTTAGGAGCAATTGCAATGAGAATTGGGGGCGGTGTATGTGTGATAAAGAGAAAGGAAAGGCAGAAAGAGAGATTCTAGTGAAGAAGCCAGTATTAAAACCAGGATTTGATTCCCACCCATGTTCTATTTGTAAATGGTTATCATCAAATAATCACCATGCAAAGGCGAGACTCAAGGGTATTGGTGCAGCCTCAGCACTGTTCAAACAGAATGAAAGCCAGCTGTAAACTTTCAGATGGGCTGTAACTATGCTTTGGGTGAACATCAGCCATGAACTGATATTCCAGAGACTCTGTACCCTTGCTGCACCTCTGGCCAGGGTGGAACTGCACGTGTTGTCTTGCTCTGTGCCATCAGACACAGATACCTTGGCCATAACAGAATAAACCACAGATTGACTCCTCAGCTGAAAGCCACATGACATATGTAGTAGCCCAGTGGCTTGCAAGGTGGCCAAGTACCACATAAGTGTACTATCTTTTGGATCAAGGGCAGCCACCTGAGAGAGAACTCTCTGGAGTAGATGAATGAATGATACAAAAAGCAGAAGTAGGAAATAGAGGCAGGACAGCCATAGAGAGAACCCAAGAGCAGAGAAAGAAACAGCTAGGAAGAAAGCTGAGTGTTGAGAAGGGCAGACTCACTAGAGAAGGTCCCAACAGATGCTGTTGACAGACAGGACAACAGGGCACTCGAGCTCTTAAGGATCTGGATTAACGCTTCATTCCTGGGACACCTACTGGGGGAAAGTGGAGGTGTTTCCTGTCCCTCCTCAGTTCACCAGGTTTTCTTTGCTAGCTCTCCATCACTTGAAGTATCTTAAGCATGTCTCTTCTCCTTGTGGACCAAAGTAATTATAATAATAATTATTATAATAATCAAGTGCTTGCTATATGCTAAATGTTTTAAGTAAATTTCATGTTTTAATTATTTCAAAAACATGGTGAAATAAATATTATAATTATAATATCCATTTTACAGATGAGAAAACTGAGACAAAAGAGGGTTGAGAACAATGGAAGCCTTCTTATTGGATGCAATAAGTAATTGGTGAGTTAATTGAAAATGCAAATTGAAACAAGGAATTGTTAAAAAACTTATTCATGCATACCTGAAACACTTTACTTTTTAAAAACATATTGATGTAGATCAGTTTGACAAGGCTTTTCCCTTCAGTAGAAATTGCTAAATGGAATTCAGCACTGTTTTTCTGGCAGAAACCACACACAAAACATATGTTCAACATTTCCTAGTTTCAGTTTCTTTGATGCAAAATAAACCTGGAGAAATGTGTGAAGCAATCCAATGCAGAATCCTTCTAGACTTCTCTTTTATTTTTTATAATCTTTTATAGTTATCCTTCCAACATCCAACTGGCATAGCTCATTCTTACCCAGTCCTTCCAAAATATTCAGCCTGATTTTCACAGGGGGAAAAAAGCACTTTTCTTTTTGCACTCAGATTTTATCATTAGCTATATTTAATTAAATTATGTGTTGGCAACCGGTGTTAAGAGATTTGAGAAGTAACTCAGACAAATCACCTGGTAAAAGCAACTGTTAAGTCTATCAGAGAGGATTCTATAGTCCACAATGGTTGAAACTACATGTACCATCTCACATGCTCTTTTAGAATCTATGCTAAATGATCCTCCCCCAAAGCTGAAGGGGACTTGGTGACCACATTAAAGAGTATGGTGAAATTGATGCTACCTGAATTTCAAGCTAATTCCAAACTAATTCCCTTAGCCAGTAGCCCGTAGCCCATAGCCCATAGCCCATAGCCCTGACTGAGCTCCCAGCTGATACCAGCACCGACTTGCCAACCACGTGAATGAACTATCTTGAAAGCAGATCCTCCAGTCCCAGTCAAGCCACTCTACAGTGGAGACGAGCCGTCCCTGCTGAGCACTTCCCAAGTGCGTATTAGTAAGCAAAATAGAAGGTAGTTATTTTAAGTCACTAAGTTCGAGTGGTTTTTATGTAGCAGTAGATAACTGGGATAAGTGCTTAGGGTGCCAACTGATGTGTTTCACAGAGGGAATGGAGAACATACATCAACCAGCCACTCTGTTAAGCAAACTTTCCCTGAAATTTCCTTAATATTACAGAATTAAATGACAAAGTCTAGCTTTGAACTCAGGAGACTATAACTTTAGAACTATTCAATATATTACTATATCCCTGAAAATAAATTGAGAAGAACCTTAACAATTTGGTTTGATTTCTTAACTCCATGTTTATAGATAAGCTCTTTGTATTTACAGGGTCCAAGGCCAGAGTACAAATTAATGCCAGAAGTTCAACACTTAAAGTTAAAAACTGTCAACTAAAATAAGTTTTATCCTCTTAACTTTACAAATACTTCATGGAATCTAAATGGTCGGGTCTGAATTCTTGGACTCCATGGTGTTGCCACTTCTCATTCTACTCCTGGATCCTCTCCCTATTACAGGGTCTTTGGTCACATATGTGTGACCTACAATCCATACATTCAAGTTCATTCACACTTCCTGTTGCCCCATCAGCTGTCTCTTGCCCGGCTCCAGGTCCTAGGGATGGCCATACTGGACAGTGGTCAGCCCCAGCAGAATGAACCCAGGGAGGAGGTCATGTGGGCTCAGGAAGAAGACTTGAGCCATTTGGGCAATGCCTAAAGCAGGGTCTGAAGAAGAGGTGGGTTCTGGAAGGACTCTGGGTGGGCATGTACCTTTGGTCCACAGTCTCCTTGTGCCACAGGAGTTGTGCAGCCAGAGGGCAGTAAAGCAGCACCCTGTGGGACTTCTTTATGGCTCTAAGGACAACACTGCCTCCACCTCTCACTTGGTGTTTCTCTCTAAACCCTCTCCCTCACCATCCTTCATAGTGTCTGGCACAGAACTGAGGATCAGTAAATATTTACTAAATAAAGTGTCCATATCCCCAAAGGCAAATTTTACATTTTCAGTCTTGGGTGCTGCTGGGGTCTAAGATGATCAGCGCTGAGTGAGGTCACAGAGCTGAGATAGGAGCCAGGTTTGCAAACACCTCTGAGCACAGCTAGAAAATTGATTGTAAGGTGACTCTAAAGAGTAAGCACGGTGGAGGAAAATTCGATTTGGCTCAATGAATGGTGACGCAAAGCAAACACCAGACATTTGAGAATGAAACCTTGAGCTGATTATCCCAACCTTTCGTCATGAAAATACATTTTCCACTGACACTGATAAACTGCTGTCATGTCTCCCCCACACCCATGCACCGCTGAGACTGCCCCTCTCCCTACCCAAGATACATATTCTTCTGGTAATGACAACCAAGTCAAGTGGAAGTGACTGGAGCTAAGGGTTACTTTGCTGCTCTGTAGATTATAACAACTGTGCATTTTGGGAACTTATTTAAAAAGAATGACTCATCCTGATTATATCTTCAGAGAAGCCCCTGCAGAACCACAGAACCTTCCACTTCCAACACTGATAATAGTAGTATCAGTATACTGTTACTCACCAACTTGTAAGTCACAGGCCTCCTAAACTTGTGTCACAGACTGAAATCCACTTGTTGTTTTACTGCTCTGTTTATTGCCATGTCCAGAAAATCATTACCCATGGAGGTAGATGTGTTGATGAGAGCTAGGTGTTTTAATACTATTTTAGTCCGAAGCTAGAGAACTTGAGTCAAAAAATCTTATTTTAAAAAGTTTGCTTATATCCTCACCATCAATATTTAAAAAACATAGAAATATTATCTCCTTAGCATTTGTTTGTTCCTTTAATTACATTTTTACTATCCTAACTTTTGTATTAATTATTCTGCTTGATTTTCCTTTAAATTCTGTCATGTATGTATGAGGTCTGTCTGGAAAAAGTCCAACCATTTTTATATAAGGAGAAAGTTTTACACAACATCGATGTAACCTGGCAGCCAAAGAGAGTGGACTGGAATGTTCATGGGTGAACAATGAAGACTTCGCTGTACTAGTCACTGGGGGCAGTAAACACCATTGAGTGAGCATGTGTACTGTGTGGCCATCACATTCAAAATGACTGAGCATACACAGCAATGAATCTGCATCAAATTTTGGACATCCATCCATGGAAACTCTTCTCAGAAGGCCGCAGCTATGAGCAACTGGTGATTGCCAGCTTCATCAAGACAATGCACTTGCTCAGGCATCACGTCCTGTGCAGATTTTTTGGTGAAACTTCAAATCACCCAGGTGACTCCTCTCTCCTAGAGCCCAGATTTGGTGCCCTGTGACTTCTGGCTTTTCCCAAAACTAAAATCACCTTTGAAAGGGAAGAGATTTCATACCATCAATGAGATTCAGGCAAATACGATGTGGCCGCTGATGGAAACTGGGAGAACTGTGTGAGGTCCCAAGGTGCCTACCTTGAAGGGAACTGAGGCGTCATTGTCCTACGTACAATGTTTCTTGTATCTTGTATCTTCTTCAATAAATGTCTTTATTTTTCATTAAAAAAGTTTGCCTGTCATTTTGATAAAACAGAGTTCTACTAGCCTCAGAAAAAGACCAATATAAGTTATAACCCAAGGAATTTTAAGTAAAAATGAAAAGAAAAAGAAAAATTCCTACCTGCAGCCTGGTCAATAAATCGAATTTACTTTTATTTAGGAGAGGGTCAATGCAAATTCTCCATAAACAAGGCTGACTGAAGATCTCCAGTGAAACAGAGATTGTTGGCGTGTGCTTCCCCTAGGGTGTAATTCATAAGTGCACTTAGAATTCTATCTTCTGTAAGGCCGTATCACGTCTAAGGCCAGCACAAAGATTAAACCCTATGAGAAATGACAGTCACACTCCCTTTCTAAACCTCCTTCTGACATTTAAAATGCCCCTCAGCTCCAGGAAATCCATCTTTACCTGAATTCATGAGTGGTGCTCTGGGCATAGACGATAGCCAAGAATTACATAAATTGATGTTTTAGTGGTACTTTCACCTTTAGAGATTTTTTAAGACAGTTTCATGAATTTGAAGGAGGTGAAACTAAACTATGGGGAAGTAATTTATTAATTATTAACTATTAATTAATTTCCCCTCTATGTGTATGGGAAACTAAAATGTAAAAGACTGTTCCTCCTTCTCCCATCCCCAAGGCTCTGTTTGCATCTTTATCCTGTTGCAGACAGTTTTTGGTCTTGTTGTATTATTATCATTATTTTTACTTTCCCTGGAGATAATTATCCTGGGTCCTGGAAGAGTTGGGAGGTGAGAAGTGCAGGGAGTAGTTGTATGGCAGGCCAAAGAATGGTCCCTCAAATATGCCCAAATCCATGAAACCGGTGACTGTTACTTTGCGTGGCAAAGGGGAGTTAAAAGAACTAATCTATCTAGCTTCTATGTCTCTTTGCCCAGAATGGGGTCATGTAGCCATCCTTAGCCAAACAGACTGGAAAAATGAGTATATTCATAAAGTTTTAAATATAGTTGCAAGAGGCAAGATATAAGGTAGTAGGGAATGGGTGCTGGGTTGGCCAAGCAACAGTATTTGCAAAGTCAAAAGCAACACACTAGTGTTGGTGGCAAGTAAAGTTGGGGAAGTCCACATAGGAAATTATGCAGAGTTGTAATGCCTTGGCCTTACAGATTTTTAAAACGCCTTCCTTTGAATATTTAGGGAAAAGGAAAAAAGAGAGAGATTTGGATAGATTTATCGTTATATGACACTAAAATAACTAAGTGGAAGGGGGGTGCTGTTGAGTTGAAGATGAAGGAACGTCAATCCGGCTGCCTGGGTTTGCAGTCAGCTCTGCCCCTCACCAGCCGGGTAGCCTGCCACACGTCATTTAGCCTCTGACACCAGAGCCTCTTCATCCGTAAAATAAATAAACGTCCCAAACACTTTCTAGCATGGAGCAAAGACTCGTTAATGTTAGCTGTTTTTATCAAATCCTGCACTCTGAAGGTCTTGAAACACGTCATTATATTTAATTCCTATAATGAAATATTACATTGAAAGAGGTAGTCAATCAATTTATAGTCTAAAGCAGTGCCCTCTGAAAACCATTCTCACCCATAATTTCCAAGTAAAATTGTATGTTTAAAGTAATTCTCAGGTTAAATAGCAGTAACAAATAAATAAATAAAAGCAAGGGATATTGGGAGAGGGACATGATGCTGCTTGTAGGTCTATCTGACTCCATTTCATCGCCAGTCAATTCCACTGGGCTTTCAAATTCAAGAGGAAGTCCTGGGGTACAGGGCGTGTTGTCATAGAGGGATGACTAAGAAACTGCAGCAGATTGCTCTGTGATGGCGGTCTTCTTGGAAGCCGAGCAGGTGAGCAACTCAAAATTTCAATAGGACTGGTGAAACCAGAGCTCATCTTAGTAGAAGAGCTGCACTGGGTCCTGTAGGTAAGAGCAGAACAGTACCTGTCCTCTCCCAGCCTTCCCCCGTTTGGCTAGGTAGTTACCTAGATTCTACATGGTTCTGAGATTTAACAAAAAAAAAATTGACTTGAATATGATGAAGACATCTCTGCAAACACATTTGGTTCCTGCAGAAAATTACGCTCTTCAGTACCCACACCCAGCTGGGACTCAGGCTTGGGAGAGGCTCCAAATACTGTGCTTACACAAGAGCATGGAGTGAACACCACACCTGTGAAAGGCAGAATAACGTCCCCACAAAGACATCCTACTTCCCCAAACCCGTAAATACCTTACACATCAGAATGGACTTGGCACATATGCTTCAGTTTAGGATCTTGAGATGGAGAGATTATCCTGGAACCAAATGTAATCACAAGGGTCCTTGTGAGATGGAGACAGAGGTTGGAGTGAGGCACTTTGAAGATGAAAGAGACCACAAGTCAAGGAATGCGGGCGGCCTCTGGAAGGTGGAAAAAACAAGACAAGAAATTCTTCCCTAGAGCCTTTTCAGAAGGAACCAGTCCTGTTGCTTTTAGTTCCTTTTGACCCGTTGGACTTCTGACCTCCAGAGATGTACTGTAATATATTTGTGTTGTTTTAAGCCATTTGTGGTACATGATAATTAGTTTCAGCAGCAACAGGAAATTAATACAAGACCTCGTTTGCCGTTTTCATGATCGTGTGTCTTAACGCCTCCCTCTCATGAATTATTCAGTGTCTTAGAGAGGAGGCCAGGCTGAAAGGTGCTTAGTAAGTAACACTGAGACATTAACTGCCACAGCTCTGGTCCTTCCTCCAGCTCATGTCCCTCTGCTCAGCCCCTACACACCCACACACAGAGACGCACACACGACTCTCTTCTGCAGGCACTGGGTCTAGGTGGTGGAGCATCTGCAGATGCGCTGGGAACACCAGGAGTAGGTCTATAGAAATAGGATTCCATTAAACACTGGGAAACGGGAACTGTTCAAAGTTGCCTGAAAGCCAAACAAAAATGAGGCTGTGGAAATCCAACCTGACTCAATGAGATTTACTTGACACGTTGTCTCAATAAGCTACAATGGCCAACTCCAAACTTCTGACGCATGCCTTATTAGTTTAAAAGATTTGGGGAAAAGTAATTAAACACTGTCTCCCAGAGCATCCAGTGTCTGTTCAGCTAACAGTCTGAGAAGTTACCCCACATCGAAAAACTCTGGCCAACTCCTGAATCAAGTGATTCCTTCTAACTTGACATTGGACCACTCACCCAACTTGACTCTTTCTGGACCCCCACTCTTTCTCCAGGTGGAAAGACCTCTATGTAACTAAAAGACTAATTGTGTTGGACTCTGTTAATTACCAAAATGCTACAGAGGGAGTTTAGACATTAATCACACAGGCATTTTAGTAGCCCGTAGAGTCCCTGGGAAGCTGATATGATGAAAGACTGGTTATTCAAAAGCTGCTAGACCAGTTCCAGCTATGCAGTGACCCATCCCGTGGTCCAGCTGCCGGGTGAGTACTTCTGTGTGATGGTTCCAGAAGGCAGGGTTTTAAAATGCCCAGGTCACCACATCCACCTATGCCCATTAGCCTGCATTCCCTGTGCACCTTAGAATAAACCCTTTTTCTACTTGTAACACTAGAAAAAGATCATTTTCCCTGAAAAGTCATGTAAAACTTCTAAACATATATAAAAACATTACAGGAAAACTAAGTGACTGCCAACTTGTTTGAGAAAATCAATATAAAATGCTTTGGGTGAGGTTTGTGATGTGTTTTTTAAAATCATACCACCAAAATTTTACAGGAAATTGTGCATGGTTTTCACTCTCCTATCGGCTCCCAGTGTCCCATATTTCCTAGGGGGAAAAATCTCTTAAAATAACTTCGAAGTCTTTGACTAATTTACCAGATAAATCCACAGCATGTAAAGTGGCATCTTTATGAGTGCAGTGAATTAATCTCTAGGTTCCACCAGGGCCTGGAACTCTGAGCTTTGCTACAAATTACGGCACCTGTTACACTGCTGTATATCACACACATGATGGGAACATTTTTTTCTGGACTGATAAACTGGGGACTGAAGTAGTTGCCTAAAGACTTTTCGTAAGGCCTTTAAGCAACTATTTAATATATTGAACATCAAATTATTTTTATATGGTTATGTCATTTATACAAACATATATATTGAAAATAAAAAAACAAACTTTGTCACAGAAGTTTGATAAAGGATGAACTTGGACAGAAAATTTTCAAATATCAGCTATTTGCAAACTACTGCCATTAAAATTTGTAAGTCAAACAAATAAACTATAAGGGAAAATATGGACAGAGTATAATCTCTGTTTAAAATGGCATCAGTTACTAGACGACAACTAATCTAATTCTGGATGACCAAAGGCAAATGAACGCTGCTGTCCCACACCACAGATGAAGGAGAACTGAGCGTCAGCGCACCATCAGAACGATGGGCTGCGCTAATACTGCCAACTGGTGTGAGAAAAGTGGGAGGAAAAGAACAGCAGTTTCACACGGAAGCAGACGCTACAGAGAGCTTGCTTTATTTTGGCATATCTTTAGTTAATGAGAAAGATAGAAGGAAATAATTTAAAATGGTATTTTAAAAACTCCTATGAACATTTTATTTACCCTGGGAAGTGTTTGGGCATGTTTTAAATAATGGAGAAACTGTCTTCTACTTCACACGAGCTTCGATGTGCTCTCCTCCTCAGACTTACGGGCGTGGCTGCCTTCTGGGAGCGGGGAGGAAAGCCCGTTCTGCCCAGTGTTTGTTATGTTATGTCATTTACAGCAACGGCACCTGCGTGTGACTTCTACCTGCTTCGTTATGTAGGATTTCTCTAACCTCTTGAGGATGTGATCACAATTCATTACGTTACTTTACCCCGACCTTGAGAAGTGGGAGTGTTGTTACCCATAGGTATGGGGTGGAGAGAAGACATACATCATCCTTCAGAGATGACCTTGCCAACTCCTTCCACCTGCTGCTTGAACCGTCTTCTTATGGTTCCATGTAGAATTCAGTCCTAGCTACTCAGCCAACCCCATAGGGTTGGGTCATGTCTTCACATGTATCCTACGCCTCCCCATGTGAAATCTTTCACCTTTATTGGAACATGCCTCTTTTACCCCCTAGTTGTTTCTAGAATGTTCTTCTCTGTCTGATTGGCAACCTCTACTCATGCTTTAAGATTCAAGTCTTGACAGCTCCTTGGTGACTTTTGCACCTGCCCCAGGTAGTCCTCTGGACTACCATTCCCCTCGGCTCACCCGTACCCGACACACTGTCTCCCTGAGAACCTGGGGCATTCCGCGGCCTGCTGCTAACAGTGTCTGCCCCACGCAGAAGGTGCTCCACAGACATGTGTGCGCACATTAGTGGCTGGAAACAGACTGCACGCAGATCTGGTTTTATGTTTTGAAGTTTTTTTAAGAACTAATTTAAAATATTTCCAACTTCTTTCCTGTCAATGTTTTTGAACTTTACAGTAGCCCAACTTTGAATTACACCATTCACAATCGAAGTTAATTGTTCATAACTCATCTTGTGTGGTACTAGAATTTCATTTTTAAGCAGTGAATTCAATTCTCTAAATGTGCTCCTTCCACAACCCAATGAGTACTTGAGTTTTTATGTAATAATTTCACCAGTGGTACATTTTGTCGAGTGGAAATCATCAGATCCATATGCCCACACTGATCAGGGTCACATGTGCGGTGTGGGTTGGGGTGTGCTAAGAGGTGGTGGCTGACAAGACATCGAGGGGAAATAATAGGTGTAGACAAAAGGTCCATCCAAAGCGCAAGGTGCTGGGAAGAATGAGAGTCCAGGGGCGCGCATTCCCTTCAGTCTGACAACCCACGCTGCCCTTGGTGCTCCAGCCATCTTCACCCCACGCACCCCATGCACCCCACACACACACTGCAGACAGGGTTCTCATCCTCTGCCCCTTGGTGTTTCCCAGTGAGTTGACAGGAATACAAAGTGTCCATTGATTAGAAGGGTGGGTTTGCTAAATACTGTAGCAGTGATAGTCTGATCTTATCTAAAATCTGTTTATCCAGTTCTGTTAATACAGAGCTCTACAAACAGCACCCACAATTATTCTGTTAAATTATTCTCTATTTATTAGTGGTCAAACTGTCCAGGACAAATATTAATACCTGTGAGGTATAAATAATGGATTGTTGCTTTGGCAGATTTGCATCCCTAGAGTGTCTATTAAATAATCTGCCTTCCTGTCCCAGGAGGCAAGATTCTGAGGAACGGAGACCAGCTTTATAGAACTGACCTCCAGGTCTCTGTGCCTCACCCAAGATTGTGCTCCTGTACTATCAGATTCAAACAGGCATTTGGAGTCAGAATGTTTAACACTCTCGCATCCTAGATCTGCCCCTAAATGATGGCTACATTTTCCTTCTTTCATGATTTCCTGATTTATTCACATTTCCGAAAATTACCTATCATATCCTTCACTCATTTGTGGCGATCTTTTAACTCGGAAAATATTTCAAGTGTTGGTAGAATTTGCTGTGTAGGAATCACGATGCTGCCTGTAAACATTCACTATCTTATCATCAATGTTTCAAAGGTTATTATTAGAAATTAGAATGTAAAGCATTTTATTTCATATGCTTTAAAATCTGATCAATTACTTTAAATGACCTACATTATTCAACTCATGTTTCTAAGGAACGCATGACCACCTGCCTCCTCATCTATTCTGGCACTGTGATTAAAATGTGCCATTTACTTCCATTAGGAGGATTAAAAGGTGGAAATCTCCAGGTAACACTAGTTAGCAGCCTGATCCTGGGGAGTCAATAGCCTCATTTTTCTTCTCCTCTTTTCATTTAAAAACATACTTATCTAGTGAAAGAGAAACACTTCTCGCTGCTGGTGAACGTATTTCCCCAGGACTTCATTAAACCAAGTAATAAGATTGGTGTTTAAATGATTAAGTAGATACCCAAGCTTCTGCAAAAAGAAAATCTAATTAAGATGGTGCTCCTAGAAATCGAGACACTAATAATTAACCAGAATGATTCTGATAGGTCCATGAGAGGTTTATGCAAATGCGAGACACTATTATCATCACACCCCTAATGATGCGAAGCTTTGGGAGCACTCAGGATTGTGGGTGTGCAGGGTGCTCTGCCTATGTGATGTGTACTGGAGTGACACTACTTTATCTTTTTATAAGTTCTCTGAACTGTTTCAAAGTTAGAAAACAAGCCATAATTCCTAGAATTTGCTTTCCTGGTGACAGCTTATTTCATCCCAGCTAAAAATTAAAAAGTCATGGTCAAGTTTGCCAACCAGCATGAGGCACGAGGCGGCCCAGTGCAGATCAGCGTGGCAGCCCCTCTGGGCTGCTCAGCTGGCGGGCACTTCGGAGCCTGCCCACAGAACTCTAAACTGTTCCCCATTCACAGCAAGTCTGAAGAATTACACATGGAGCTCCAGGTCTGATAAAAGTACATTTAAAACAAGCAAGAAAAAAATAGTGTGGGCCCTAAGGATAACTTTCATCATTCTTTTAACCCAGTTGAGTTAAATTATCCATATCATGATTTCAACTATCAACTTATAAAATGTGTGATAAATCAGAAAGCAAACCACCAGCACTTTTTTTTTCAGAAAAATGTATTTGCAATTCAAATGTTCATATAAAAAGCATAAATTTTAAAAAGTTTATAGATGTGTTTTTTTTTGGAAGTGTTATGGGTTTGCCATTCATTGCAATTACATTCCGAAATGTGCAGGGCGGTCCACACTGCACCGTCATAGCCTGTGGTCACACTGACGTCACTCTCATCACAACTTCCCCTGAGCTGTTATCTTCTGACAGGTCTTCATGGGCCCTCATTCGACTGAACAGATGCAGCAGCACGTAGCCACACTGAAACCTGGGGGAGGTTAACTGCGTCGGGTGGACCAAGTTCCTGTTCCGCAGCGCCGTCAGCGGCAGCCATAAAGTCCTGCTTGTGGAAGACTCCCCCCGGCTACTTTCTTCGATGTCTGTGGCTTTGTCGTAATTTAAGACATCCCAGTGTAAGTTAACAGCTCGCCAGCGCTTAAACACTCTGTAAACTGCAGCTCCTTCATGCACAATGAGACCTAAAATTCAGGAAAAAAATAAAGTTAAAAAGACTGGTCGTAATCAAGAGTTGGGAATGTTATTTTGTATGCAATTAAGGAATTAAGGATTTGGTCAAATCTGTCACTCATCATCTTTAAAACTATGGTATTCTGACTACTCAAATATTTTGGCTAATAGCAAAAACGAACCATATTACATGGGAATAATCAATATCCAACGATTAAGAACACACTACCACCACACAGACACACAGAGAGCATAGTTACCATGGATATAATTTACTTGCTCCATTATGGCTCAGGACATATCTTGGGCATTTCATTGCCTTAGGAGCAACATTTGGCTCATTTATTCATTCAACATATATTTAACATGTATTTCCTGAGCCCAACAATGTGCTAAGGAGTTGGGGGTTGGTCCCAGCTGGTAACTTACTTTGGGAAGGAGATAGGTACTAAGATTGATACCATCTCCCCAGTTCCTAAAATGATGCTTGACACAAAAGGAAGTATGATACAATTTTTTGTTATTTTTACTTTCCTCAATAATTCAACAAAAATTTATTAAGCACCTATTTGAGAGCTTTATGTATAGTATCTCATTTGGTTCTTATCACAGCCTTATGAAGTAATTATGGACATGTTCCCCATTTCACAAGCAAACACACCAAGCCCCTGGCACATTTAGAAACTTGCTCAGGAGGCAGACTAGTTGCGGTAGAGCAGGAATTCAGACCCAGGCAGGCCGGTTCCGGGGCCCTTGCTCTTCGCTGCTGCACAGTGAATTGGATGATTACACATTTCTGAATAGCATGTTGGGGAAATAAACTGGGTAATGGAAGAACCTCAGAGTCCACAAACTACTAGTCAATGAATAGATATGGTGCCCTGATACATGGCTTCATGTCCTCTGTCCATATAACATCCCGCCACACCCTGCATTTTTCATAAATTTCTATTTTAGCAGGGAGTCCCAAAGCTTTTGAATTTGCAAGCCCCTCACAAAGAAGAGTCCTGGGCAGGGCAGTCCTTCAGGCAGAAAAGGGAGGAGGGGCTCTCCTCTTTTAGGAGGTGGCAATTCCGCTGATGGTTGTTGGAGAAGCCAATGAAGTCCTTTTTTTAGTAGAATGCTTCAGACAAAAACCATTTTTAACAATAAATTTGAAAATGAGTAGATCTTCCCTCTCCTGCATTTAGAACCCTGGGTATATGCCCTCAAGACACTCTCATAAATGTGAACAAGGATGCGTGTTCAAAATGATTATTTATGTATTTGTTCGTTTTTTAGAAAAAAGTATCAGCACGACCTCAGTGTCAATCCTTGGAAGAACAGAAGCTCGTGGTGTGTGGATCCAAAGGACTTGGGCAATGCAACAGAAGGGAATACAGTCGCAGGCACTGACATGGATAACCCTGAAAACAACAGTGGGAACCTCAAAGCCACAATGAAAAAAATGAAAGTTTCAGAAACAATGAAAGAAATAACATATTTTTATGAATACAGATTATGAGAAATAAAAGTATAAAACATGCATGAGGATAAGAACCATTCAACTCAAAATAGCAGGGACAGAAAAAATGAAGCGAGATCAGGGAGAGCTTCAATGGTGCCTTCCAACTGTATCTCTAACGTCGCTGGGAAATGGATGTTCAACATGTTATTCTGTGTCCTTTTTTGTGTGCCTCAATAATTCATAATTTCAAAAATCACAAAGAATGAGGAAAATTGCGCGAGGCCAGATTGCGGAATGGACAGGTAAAGCAGGAGAGTAAGGAGGTTACCCATACAAATGTGAGGGGTAGAAGGGCAGCAGTAAGGAGAAAACAGAAGGACCTAGTAATGAACTTGTCAGAGGAAAATTGAACAGCAATTGTAATACAGGGAAGGGGTAAATCAGTGTCCCATACTTTAAAGGCTGGAGAAATGGGTGACTGAGAGAATGAGTCCAATGAGTAAGAGAGTCTTGAACACGTTTTTGCTGGGATATTATTTCATAGTTTCATCAGCTAAAGCAATGCCATAGGTGAGAGAACCCAGCCCTTGGAACACCACACCTACCTAATAGCAGATTTGCAGCTGTACATTGCTCCCTCACCCGGAGTCAACTTCGGGCACATGTGACTTATCAGCATTCCAAAAATACTGTCATAGGCCACTAGACACGCATATGGTCTAATAAATAAAAATGTCTTGGACTCAACTATTGTACATCACCAACTTAACAAGGAGATATGGAAATGTCTGCTAATTACAATAATTTCAAATAATTGTTATGATCAATTTCTTTTTCCTAAGGAATATTCGGAGTTGACCCAACTGATGAGATGATTTTGGGAACTGCCAGAATTAGAAGTCAAAACTACCAGATATTAATGGATGATTCTATTATCAGCTTTCTGAAAGCTCAGTCGCCAATAATTTAATTTTTCTGGTCCTATTTTTCCTCCTTAAAATGAAATTGGAATACCTAATCTATATGTTCGGCAGAACAGTATGAAGATAAACTGGAATTCATCTACTATAAAGCACTCAGATTTCCTCAGAGATGGTAACTATATAAATGCAAGATATTATTATTAATTAAAAAATCAATAGTAAATCTATGTGGTGAGGAACATTCATTTGCGCTAATCACAAAACCATTACAGCTTGCGACAGGTTCATTGCAGATAAGTGCCATGATAGGGGAACAGCTTCACCAGGGCAAAGCACTCATTTTGCAGAATCCTATTCTTTCTTTTATTGATTTCATTTGAAAGGCTAGAAATCAGATAATTTGCTAGAGCTTAAAGTCACTTTCCATACATACTCTCCTGGTTGCCCTCTTCTAAATACATAAATCTACCCAGTGTGCAACAATAAATCGCACAGGTCTTCATAGAGCACTTTGAACTGAATTTAAAGAGGGAACTACCTGAAGTTTTTGTGAAGACACGGCCTCTTAAGTTTCCAGCTCCAAGTGCTGTTTGTTAATTGCATTTCAAATTATGAATAATGCTTAGATTGTGTTTTATTCCCCACAAGCTTTCAGAATTACTCTTTGCCCTCTAGAAGCTTAAATGTTGCTGAAATATGAGGAACCCCATCCCATCCCCAATGCTGTGCTCTGTAATGTGCATTTCCCCCTTCCTTCCTTCCTCGAATGTTCCGGAGTTGTAGCAAATGCCTTCTGTACGAGTGGTTATGAGAAGATGAGACTCCTGTGATTGTTGAAATCCAGAGGTCAGAATTCATTCAACGCTAGTTCCTGTGTTGAAAAATCCAGCCATTAAAATCTTACTGCTGACCTTTCTTACTGGTAACAGGTCTCCTCCGGCCTCCCAGTGGAGATGCTCACCCCCTCCAGCAGCTGTCACTCTCTGAGCAATACAAGTTAAGTTTTAAAAAGAACTGATCACCTTGACATTTAGGTCATAGGAGAACAGGCTTAACTTTACTTTTTCATCTGAGTCACTAAACCTAAAGGGAAAATCAATAATTTCGATAAAATGTGAGCATTAAATATTTTAGGATACTTGCTACATTATTAATGGCGTGGATGTCAACAAGGGGTGATTCATGGGAATTTGGGATTTTAAAAGTTGAGCTCTGTGTGTACGGCTGCTTTTAGCATTTTCTTGCTGTAACATTTAATTGGGGCACCCCTTTATGAGGTGCACAAGAGCATTTTTGTTAGAGAATAATCTTTAAAAACAAAGCCGTTAATAGTTAAATAGTTTCTGGTTTTGTTGAAATAAAAGCAATTTGTTCTTGTAGGTAAAACATAACTGAAATTCAGAAGTGATGTATTAGCTGAAATTCTTTCATAGTAGTAGAAAATGAGCTAATTACCAAAAGAGCTTATGGGGCAGGCTATCAGGTACACGTGTTCACACACATGCACATGCATGCACATGCACGCACGCACACACACACCATATGGCTATTATGTCAACACAGACAAATGGGTGTTGTAACTGGAAGAGACTTCCAAAATTCACAATCAAGCACAAGTTTTGATGTTAATGACCAAAGCACTGGTCAAACCATTCCACTTCTTATGTTACCACTCAGCTTTTGCCCAAATTAGTTTGGTTATTTTCATAATTTAAAAACCAGATTTTTATCAAGGATATATTTTGATAGCAAGGCACTGTGCTATGTGCTTTACATGCATAATTTTCATTTAATCTTGATGATAAATTTACAAATAGTTTCACGGTTGGGGATATCAAGACTTACAGAGAACCTGTCCAACATCATGAAGATAAAAGAATCAGAGCTGAGACTAAAATCCAAATTTGTCTACAAACAAACCTTGAGTCCTACAGTCCCACTCACGGGAAATGTTGAATGTAAGGCAGCCTCTCCCGGGCATAGAATGATGACCAACTAGAAGGCCTGCTATCAACTGAATGTATGTATCTCCCTAAAACTCTTGTTGAAGTCCCTGGTCCCTAATGTGACAATATTTGGAGGTGGAACTTCTGGGAAGTAATGAGGGTTATAGGAAGTCATAAGGGTGGGGACCTCGTGATGGGATTAATGCCCTTATGACAACTGCCATATGAGGACGTAACGAGAAAATAGTCATCTGCAAATCAAGATGAGAGCCCTAAGCAGTCACTGAGTGGGCCAGCACCTTCACCCTGGACTCCCCAGCCTCCAGAACTGTAAGAAATAAATGTTTGTTGTTTAAGCCACCCAGTCTATGGTATTTTATTTTAGTAGCTTGAACAAGCTAATTCAGACCTTGCAGATACACTACAACACCCTCATTTAAAATATAAGTGAATTAAGTCCTGGAGACTGTGGTTGGAGCAAAGTTATACAATTAGTTGCCATTTTTAATGTCCTTGAGTGTCACTGCCAAGGAAACAACCAGCCCCTTTCTTCCCTCCCTCACCCCCTACACAAGAGAAGAGGGGTGGGAGCCTTATTTGAAGGCAACGCTATGTGGTCAGAGCTTCATCTGGTAAGCTGCACGTACCCTGAACCTTCCAAAGCAGTGCAAGGCCCTGAGGAAACCACAGAGAGACACAGGCTGAAGCCCTGTGTGCTGTTCAATCAAAACCAACCCTTGGGAAAGCTAAAGAGCTTGCAACTCACAACAGGTATTTGGCCGGAAAGGGCTCTTGATTGTGAAAATGTCCAAGGTTTCTAAATTCAATTTTACTATTCTCCCTTGCCAAGATTATTTCCTTTCTTTCTCTCTCTGAAAACTGCACATAACCAACCTTTACAAGTGTAATCTTGTGTCATTCTGAGAAGTCAGTGTGCAGCAAAAGAACAGTGACTCTGATCCCGTTTAAGAATATTTTAGAGTCAATCTCATAAAGTAGCATGGCTTTTGACATCTTAATTTTCATTCTTACTTGGAAGACCAGGGAATGTTTAGACCAAAGAGAGTTAACTAAATGAGACTTCAGTTCAAGATATCCTTTGCTGCAATAATCTCTGCTAGAATGTAATACATAGCATTAATCCTCCTGGCACATTTTCCCAACCTGCCCAAAATTTAAATGCCTAACAGTCATGGAAACTTAGATGTGAGTGTAGAGGTGATGACTTTAAAAGTCACTCCTCCATTGTTGAATCTTGTTAATGTAATCTTGAGATAACCATAAGTCATGTCATCATTGCTATGTATACTGAATGTTTTTTGCTAGACTAAACTATGGATGGAGCTTAAAGAAAAAAACAGCAATGTAAAAATATGAAACTTAGATAAAGACAGAAAGCCATACATGTGTCATCACAGAAGTCACTAAGCTCACAAAACAAAGCTATAGTAAATCTATAACTTAACAGGCAAGTCTCTGGGAACTACAATGTCCTGATTATATGTGGGAATTTTTGTGAATACATATTTCCAATGTTGTCCATATCGGAACAAACAATGTAAAGGAAATCCCACATAAAATGCACTTATATTCACAAAAGATGGGTTGATTTTTCTATTGCTGAATACAAATTGTAGATACACATTCACAGAACCGGGTTGTTAATGGCAGACTGCACATGAGAGCTTAAAGCTTAAATGCTCAACACTCAAACCAGTGAAATCAGAATCTGCAAAAATCATGATAAGGACAACTTATTCAGAAACACCCCATGACCTGAAAACCTTCGGCACTAGAGGCTGGCTAACTTCCAAATACTGGTGATCTAATCCACCCAACCCCCAAAGTAGATCACAGTGCACATGAAGAAATGATTGTTGAATAGTAAAGGCCCTAAGTGACTGTTTCTCTGAGCACGCACAAAAGAAAACTCATGGTCGCTGTCCTATGACACTCTCTGTCCTCCTCTCTGCTCAATGAAACCTGCAGTCATCAGCCTGGATGCAAAGAGCTCATTAGTGCTGCATCTGCAATGCTGATGACATCACTGACTGGGAATAGAACAAGACAGCACAGCCAAATGCCAGCACGGAGTACAATCTCTCACTAGCTGGCAGTGAGAGGAGCACGCCCTTTCCTGAAAGGTCCTGACACAGGTTGAAGTGCTTCTTGACTGGCCATCCTTATTCGGTTAATGACCATCTCCCAAATCAAGTCAGCTGAAACCTGAAAATCACCTAGACTCCTCTGTCCCCTTGCACTAAATTCTGCTAATTCTGTTTCCTTAGCAAATCTCAGATAAAAACATAAATCAGAGAATTCCCTGAAAGGAACTCTCTCCTACATTTGCATGATGAACTATTAAACATGCTTCAAGATCCAGATGCTCTCATAATTTTTTCCATTGACTCACTCAAAATTAATCACTCCCTCCTACCTCCTACCACTCCACATGAGAAATACCTGCACCATCTTACTTATTACCTGTACTGGAACAATTTGTTTATATGCCTGTGACCCTAGTCACCTGTGTGCTCTCTGAGGCAGGAACCCTATTCCTACTTCAATACCTGATACATGGTAGGAATTCAATAAATCTTTACTACATGAGAAGAAATGAGAAAGTAGTCAACACTGGAATTTAAAGGATGATGAGAACGCACATTCTAGTTATGACTGTTATTAAAACAGAAAGAGATCTCAAGTCTTGTTCTTCGAGGCAGTAGGGCAATATCTTGATATCAGAGGCAAACGGATGTACTCTCTAAGGCTAGAGATGAAAAGGGCCCATATTCTATGACAGTGAATTCTGGGCCATGTGGGTGGGTGACCATGAGGACAAACACACACAGACACACACAGAAGGTCCAATAGGAGGAGAACAGTTGTAAAATTCTCTACAAGAATTTGTTTTCAGCCCCAGTAAATTATAGCAGCCTCCCCCATTGTTTTGTTGGCCTGGTCATCAAATGTTTGCCTGCATACATCAATCATGGAGCCAGACAGTTACAAAATGATTGCGCCCAGGCCGAAAGCCTAAGAGATAGGAATGGATCCCAGGCAAACAGGGAGAATAAAAAAGATGTTATCCATTTCTCTGACCACTTGCTTGCCTAAGAAGCCAATCTCTCAATTAATTATTTTCATTATTTCATTAGATAGGAGACTCCTTTTCTTTTGATTACTAGCCCTGGAGCATTAACATACCATTGCTATATTCACAGAGCAGTCCTCAAAAGCTGCAAACTTTGTTATACATTATAAAATACATGATGCTAAATTTTTCTTTGTAGAAGGATTCAAATAATTCACTGGAGAGAAGAACTGTTATAGCATCTAAGTTTCTACCAAAAAGTGCCTGAGGTAAGAAAGCAAAAAAAAAACACTATAGATAAGATTATTTCAATAAAAGAAATAAAGGAATGAGCCCAATACTTTTATAGATAAAAAAGATATTCTAGAGTTCCCATAAAACTGAGAGCATGGATTGGACTCTGTTTAATTTCAGTTGAATGCAACTTCAATCCTGTGCTCAATTCATGAACAGATGAAACACCTTGTAGCAAAGGGTTAACGTTGTGTATCACAGGGCTAAGAGGACAGATGCGGTTAATGAATTTCAAAATTGGACAATGCGGGGTATGACTTAATCCAACCCCTTCATTTTGGGGCGGGAGGGCCCTAAGGGCCTGAGAAACAACGTGGCCTCACAAAGCGTCCGTGGTTGGTCAGAACCAGAGCCAGACGCCCGACGCCAGGTCCAGTGTGCTTACTCCGCAAGAACGCACACTCAGGAGCCATCCCTGGGCAAAGCCAGCCCCCACTGTGCCTCTTTGGCCCAAGGGGCATTATACCGGCTATGAAGTAGATAGAATCAAAATCTCTTTTCAGTTAAACCAGAGGCCGGGGTGTAAGTTCTCTGGCCTTTAGCCTCAAGGGTATATGGCAGCATGTGGATAGGAGATGGGAGAAGTACAGTGACCCTCACAATTTATAACAATAAATCACTCTGCAAGGCTGATGTAACGGTACATGGCTTAAAAACTGGTCAAAATCCATCTTCTGTGTTAATTAAACCTGGGGGTTTAATTAAATCTTGGGGATCAGTAACCGACTTTGATATATGTCCATTTGTTTCCCACACTCTAGTGTGTGGACCAAAGCCAGTTCTTAGAAGGAGACTATTAGTGGACTTCCTCGTGGGAAGTAGAAATAAACACAAGTAATTTCCCCCTTTTTTCTGCAATGGACAAACTGTCTACTGCCGACTCACAGAGCACAGTGCTGTTAATCTTCAGGGTAAACCACACATGTGCATTGGTTGCTTCACCTTTCAGGGTAAGAGTAATATTTTTAAAAATCTAAATTTAAATATCTAATAAAAACCTGTTTATCTTTGTGACCTATAGTAGGCTATTTCACTTTTATTGGCTTTATTTTTCATTTCTCTTAAATCATCCAGGCAGTGGGTAAAAATTCCAAACAGAAGCTACCATCCAAGCATAAATAAAATTTCTAACTCTTCCCTTTCATTCATATCTGTCAAGTTTGTTTAATAGCAAATATTAAGGGAATTTTTAAGCTGACTATAAAAAATGCTCAAATCTCTGTTTCCTTAATATTTTATTGTGTGATCTAGCAACAGAATTCAAGGTTGAAATGTGGTTCCTTATTTAAACAATTCTCACTATGAAATTGTTTCACTCAGAGCAATGGAAAGAGACAGCCAGCTTTGGTAGAATGCACTAAATATTTTCCATTCTCTTTACTAATGTTTCTGTATGTTTTGGGGTCTATTCATTTAGCATGAGTAAAGACTTCACGAAATAGCTACACTACTTTGGGTTTTTAGAAAAAAATTGTTTTCTCCATTTCTGATCTAAAATCAGCCCTTTCATAGTTAAAGTATTTCTCCTTGATGTCCTGCCTCAGGTGTTAGAGGCAGCAACTAAAGTGTAGTTTCACTTTATTGACTATGCATTTTGTAAATTAGCCATTCAAGCTCAGCATATAAGAAGCAGTTTTTACCAAATAATAAACAGAATTAACTGACCCATAAATACACTGGCTCTGGACCAACGGGGTCCAGATTCCAGTCTCGGGAGCCTCTTCCAATCCGTGTGACCTCGGGGAAGCCTGTTAATGGGGCCTTAGTTTTCCCATCTCAGAGATGAGATAATAAAAGTACCTACACTTCACAGGGCTGTGGTGAGGATTAAGGGTGAAAACTGAGTAACAGTGCTTAGAATGTGGCCTGGATGGCAAAAACATGATCTCAGCTATCACTAGAGATACTGCTTTGGAAGCACTTGAAAACATACACACCTCATGTCTACGATCATCTGTGGTTCCTCATGACATAAGAGTTTGTCCCCCACTCCCTGTCTGCACACCCAGTCCCTCACCCTCTGTATTATACGTAAAAGCATCATTTAGAATAATCATTTCACATTCTTCTCAGTAAAAAAAAAATAATGTTGTCACAAAATAGAACGAAATCAGGAGATCCCCAAAGACAGGGGTACCAGTTCTGAAGAACGATCTCGGGTCAGTAGGTCAACCAAGTTGCCTCTTCTTGTCACAGTTCCCATTACCACACAATCTACTTGACTCTCTCTTCCAAGGGAAACTTCCCTTTTCCAAGTTGGGTTAGCCTCTTTAATAACCTCATTTCAAAGTGGCCTAGGAACGCACTCCACTCTAATGTTGCAGTTGTTCCCAAGCCTCATGTGTTTAGAATTCTCATAACCACTCTTCTGGAAAATAGTGAAGTCACAGACAGAGTCAAGTTGCACGCACACACACACGTTCCTGCCTGCACACACAGAGTCGGCGCCTGACCGCTCAGCCGCCCTCCACAACTGCAGCTGGTGTGTCCTCTGACTCTCAGACGTCCTCGGCTTCCTAGACCCATGCACTTCAGCTCCATGTGGGTGACTGACCCCTGCCCTCTGGTGCTCCGCCTTCACTCCAGCTGGGAACTTGCCCTTCCAGAAACTGTTCCAATTACAAACTCTAAAACTACCCACCCATTGCTGACAATAACTACCTCCAATGCTTCTCCCCCACTCACTTTCTTGTTCCACCCCTGAAGACTCTGAGCCCCTGGACTGCGCAGTCTTTGCCCAATCTGTCAGTTTCTTTCTGGCTGAGGTCCCTTCCGTAAGAACTGAGAGAGCATATCCCATCCTATACCGGGGTGTCCAACCTTTTGGAGTCTCTGGGTCACAGTAGAAGAAGAATTGTCTTGAGCCACACATTAAATATACTGTGACACGTAATCACAAAAAAATCCCATACTGTTTTAAGTAAATTTATGATTTTGTGTTGGGCCACAGGTTGGACACCCTTGCTTAATCACTCTCCGACCACCGAAGGTGAAAGGCAAGGTCGAACTTGCCGCTGTCTTCCAGCAACTCTGCGTACAAAAACCCATCGTAGCCCAGGCTCCCCGTTTCATCGCTCTGCACTTACTCTTCATCACTACTGGGTAAAAAAGGGAGGCCACAAAGCTCTGTTAATTGGGGCTGCCCCTACTCCCGCCTCAAGAGGGCTCTCAATCATGCCCAGTAATGTCTCTTGGCCCAGCGTCGTCCCCAAAGCCCTCTGTGGCTCTCCTCAGACTCCTTTTTCCACACTGTGCAGCTCTGTCTCAGCAGATGGCCATACTGCCTACTTGACAGAGGTATTTTGCAAGGAGTCCCTTCAGTTTATTCTTCCAAAGCAGCAAATTCAGCCATCCCCAGTTGTGCCATCGTCTCCTCCCGCCTGCCCACCTCAGGGGCACCAGGTCCCTCCTATGCAAGGCAACCCCCACCCCCGTGTGCTGGGTCCCATCTCTGTGTTCTCAGGGGCATCAAACTATCCCCTCCCACCTGGATCTTCAATCTTCCAATTTTTTCTGGGTCTTTCTTCTCAGTATTTGCCCTGCCTAAGTCTACCATTAGAACATGGAGCCTTTCTCAATTCCACAGCCCCGTCAGATTCTTTCCTCATTCAGCTGAGATCTGTGACATATTCTGAGCCCCCTTCTGCCTATCCCTGCCATTCTCAGCCTACTGCAATCTTGTGTCTATTCAGCCAACCCCCACATTGCCAAATTCAGTGAACACACTTTGGCTTTATTTCACCTACTCTTGACTTGGCATCTGGAACTGTTGATCACTTGCCCCTCCTTCCTGAAGTTCTTCCTCTCCTCACCTGACCCCACTCTTTTTCGCACTGGTCATGTTTCTCTCTGCCTTCTCCTCGAGTCTTTCTGTGTTCCTCAAACTGCTGATCATCTCACCTGAATCACTTTCCTGTGCCGACACACTGGTTTCAGCCACCAGATACACCGTAAATCTCCAGCTCAAATTTCTCCCCTGAGCTCCAGACTCCTAAATCCAGCTGCTTACCAGCCATAATCATGTAGACTCCCCAGAAAAAAATTTTTCAAAGGAACTTATCTTTCCTACCAATCAGCCTCTATGAATCACATCAGAGGGCCCCTCTCCATTATTCCCCCAGCTCTGCCCTACTGCCATTGAATTGATCACCTTATCTTCTGACTGACTTCTTTTAATATTCCGATAGTGTAGCAGCTGCCCACCGCCAGTCTTAATGCAGGTCTAATCACATTATAGTATCTTTAACTTCTCTAGCACAGCCTTCTCACCCCCTCCTCTTCAATGTTCTCTGGATATCACGGCCCTTTCTTCAACATCAAGCTGATCACTCTTGTACAGCAAACCACCCTTAGGGGTCCCTGAGCTTTCACAACTTGCTCCCACTCCCAAGCTCTATCACAAAGGCCTTCTAGCTGATCAAGACTTATTCCCTCATTGCTACTTGTCAACAAGCGTCTTTCGCTCTTACCACACAAAAGTACATGAATCCTTAAAAATATTACATGTTTTCATGGGTTGACAAGTCCAAGCAGCTGCCTCTCTCTGGACCCCTCTGTTACGCCTTTAAAAGTTAGCTCAAGTCTTCTTCCTTCTCGTAGACTTTGCTGACCCTAAGAATGGTTAACCTTCTCCCATTGGCTCCCATATGTACTTCTCTTCCTGAAATTTGCAAGTTGTAATTGAATTGCTTATTTCCCTAATCCTCTCCAGCGGCTGCAGAGCAGGGGGCACGTTATGTTCCAGGGCTAGACAACCATTTCTGCAAAGGGCCAGATACGAAGTATTTTAGGTTATATGACATTACGATCTCTCAAAGGTTCCATCTACTCATTGACAATACATGAATGGAAATGTCTGTATTCCAATAAGACTTTATTTATGGGCACTAAAATTTATATTTGACACAATTTTCATATGTCACAAAATATTATTCATGTTTTTCAACTATTTCACTACGTAAAACATTCTTAGATCATAGCCTGTACAAGAACATCCCTGTGCTATTCATACCTCTACTCCGCACTCCAGGCTTTGGACACAGTAATTAGTCAATCAATAATGACAATCTCTTTGGCTAAACTGTCCCCAACTGAGAGAGATGGCTCAAGGAGACACACTATGTCTTATGGAGGAAATGGAAGTCTACAACAACAACATATTTGGTCAGCTGCTCTGCTAATTATGCCAATATTTCTCGAAAAGAACTTGAACTTTACAAGGTCAAATGAAAGAAGGTGCTGGTTTGGGTTTTATCTCCAGAGGAGGCCCGAGGAGTTAATTAGTTCTGAGAGACCATGAAGGGCAAGCAGCAAAACAAATTCCTTTCTATTTTATTTCCTGGGGTTTTGTAAAGGCAGCAGTATCACTAATAACTAACTATGATAATAATCTTTAGAGAAATTGGTAAACATTAGTATGACTAAGGCATAAAAAAGCCTATAATTTGTACCTCCAGAGTAAAGAGATAATAACAGTCTACTTTTTAAAAAGGATAAAAATTTGTTTCACCTCTAAGAATTTTAGATTACAAAGGGTCACTCTGCCTCTCCCTCCATAGGGCCTAACCAGGATGAGCTCAGAAATTAGAAACGTAAAGGGCCGGAGGCCGGGGCTGGTGTTGGAGAACACCCTCCTGATTGCCCTGTATCGGAATCTTTTCATAAATGAAGTTGTGGCATTTCCCGGGGCAAGAAGCACACTAAAATATTGTGTGATACTTTGATCAGGAAATATGATCTCTGCTTGTAAAGGAATTCTACTCCAAGAAATCCTTCCAAACAAGCTAGCAGAGCATGCAACTCTGGTAACAGTCCTGGCTGCAGGGGGACAGACCCTGCCAGCACGGTCAACCTCACAACCCAGTCCTCGGCCCAGGAGGAAGTTGGAAGGGAAACCCAGAGGGGCTCAGGCCAGAGTGGAAGAAGGTTTCTGTCCACCCTGCACTAATTAGCAGCTGTGCAAAGGCCTCCTAGGTACCAAATGGCTACACTGAATGGTTTAGGTCCCTGATCAACTTATAGATCAGGAAGCGGAGCAGGGATGGCTAACAGTCTATGTCAGGAGGAAAATTGTGATATGAAGATTCAACAAGGAAATACTGGGAGAATCAACTTTTCTACTACTTTACCAGTGTTTGAGTTAGTTTGTTCATTTCACATGCCTAAAATTCAGGCAGATTTATCCAGGTTAGTAGCTTCCCATGAACTTCAGAATGAAGCAAGGGCAAGGCCTTTGGCAATGTTACCCTCTTACACTGTAATGCAAAACACCGGCCTCCCACTTAGGCAGCTCTCTGCATCCCCCTCTGGGGCTGAATGCTGACCTACTGACATTCAAAGCTGTTTTCCTGAGTGATCTCAGTGCTCAGACCCCAGACTCGGTGGTGGTGGTGCTGGTTATTGGGGTGGATGGAAGTAGTGTGATGGAAGTTTGGATCTGGGCTTCCAATGTTTTGTGATTTAAAAAAATCTACACAGATTTGAAGTCTTAAAATTAAGCTTGCTGACAATTTGGAATGGGGTGAGGCAGGTGTGGGGACATAGGCAGCTGACAGCTATTGTCTCCCTGCCCCACAGGGAAAGTATTTTCAATGTGGAGATGGCCTGTGTCCCATCACACTGGACGCTGGGGTCCCGGCGCTCCTTAGGGAAGGCTAGGGAAGAGCTTACTCCATCGGACATCTGCAAACCCTCTGCGCAGGACAGCACCTGGGCGGGCCCCAAACAGCGCGGTCCACATGGGTGTTCTCTTGGTATGTTCACGTTTTCACTTGGAACTACTTGATAATTTTATATTTTATATATACAATTTATATTTATCTATAAATATTTTGCAGCTTAAAAAATGTTCTCTCTACAATGATCCAAGGGCTGTACTTCCTGGCAACTTCACCGACCATCGCTGTTTCAAGCACCTTCTTCTACGTGGTTGATGACCCTGTGTAGGAGCTGGAGGCTCTTCTGCGCTCTCCAGCCAGCTCACTTTTTTCTGTTCTGCATTATGGCATTTCAGCTCCAATGCTAATTTCTTTCAAACCCTTTCAGTAAATATGTTTTTCATTTAAAGTATTGTCAATTTCTGAATCATGCTGATTGAGAAGTGCCAGAGAACATGGAAAATCTTAAAGAGGAGAGAGTCTAAAATCATTTATATTTTGCTTGGAATGCATTAGAATTTTTTCTTTAGTTGATTTACTTTTTTAATTATGCTTTGCTTAAGCTAATTGCTTTATACTTGTTGAAAGTGAGCCACAGGAAGGAAGATGACCTAAAAGCTCCATTTTAGGAGGAAACAACACAGGCATTAAATAGACAGAAGACTGGTCATTCTCAATGGCAAGCCCTCATTTGTGGTAACCGAGACCTTGCTATCCTAAAATTCTTTGCCACACTTCCTCACCTTTCCTCATTACTATCAAAGAATTATAAAATGTACATATTAAATTTCATGTCAATAAAATGTTAAGTAACGTAGTACTTTTAATTGCATTGCTTGGAGGGAAAAAATAGCAAAGTGAAGCAATAACAAAAGCAAGAGAGAAATATTACCTTGGCTCTTAAAAATATAAACATATGTCTGATATCATCAGTCTAAAACCATAGGAATATGTTGTGTTTATTTATGGTTCTGAAGTTCTATAATGAAATGAATACAAGTTACCAACTGGGAACTCTAAATAGTGTTCCTGTATGTGCAAGTTCTTTAGTTGCTTTAGTTAGATATATTACCAATCGTGAAAAAACAGAGTTTCAAAAGGGCTATAATAATGATAAAATTTGCATGAATTTTTAAAAAATTTATTTTAGATTCAATATATAGGAAAATAAATATTTTGGAGGGTGTGGCATTTCTGCAGAGAAGCAATTTTTTTCTTTGGTATTGACTATAACTGGTACAGTAAAGAGAAGACATTTTGATCTGATCCTCATTCTAGGACATCTCAGGTTATTTTTAAAATTCCTTAATCTCTGCAGCTTTCAGAAGCAAGAAAGCATAAGCAGTCCTATCATACTTTATTTCATTATTTCAAGACAGCACTGCAATAATGCTCTGGTTTTGGTTCCAGATGGGAAGGCTGTGTGTGTGTGTCTCCCCTGATCTGCATGCTTGTGCTTTTGAGAACTGGAAAAAGGCTGAAAACAAGCAGTAACAGAATCAATGATTTAGCCAAAGAGCCAAGTGACCAACGGAAGAAATTTTTCTTAAAGCAATTTCAGAGAGCACTTTCTACACGAAAAAAAGGGACAGACTGAGGAGTGAAGTCCCCTCAGTGTCAACAGTGTAATAGAAAAAACTGGCCCCTGAGCTCCTGAGTGTGCAGGGAAGGCAGGGTTTTTGAGGGGCAGTGATCTTTGATTTCGATCGCCCCTGCTGGATTTCATTTTTCAGAAAGTAGGAGTGGAGTGTTTACAACACAGATCATCAGTCTCTGTCCCTGCACATCACATCCCTTGCATCCTAAAAGACATCAGAGAGCAGGAGCTGCGTGTCTGCATGTCCCGGTGAGGCCACCCTTATATTCTTGGATAAAATTGCCTCACAGACTTAAATAGTTATAGAATGGATTTTTTTGAAAAACACTCTAATGGTGTTAAATACAGTTCTGACTACCAGCTACAATATCAAAAAATGATATCCATGCTTGTCAAGGTGTGGGAAATCTGAAACTCTTATAGTAGTGGGAGGTAGAAGAAAATATAAATTGTTAAAGCCTTTTTAGGGTACAAAATGTTACCATGTGCCTATTACTCAAACCAGACTTTCCACTTCTTGGAATCTGGCCTAGAGAAATGCATAAAAGGATGTCCTTTGCAGCGTTGTTCCTAATGGCAAAAATATCCATCAACAGAAGAAAGTTTAAGTAAATTGTGTACATCTGTTCTAATGCGAAAAGAGCTGGAGATCATATTGTTGAATGAAGACAACTATTTGCATAAAAAGTAAAATGCATACATGTCTCGGTACCCGGGTGCATGTTAACCTAACGAAAACAATCTGGAGGACACACACCGGAATGTCCAGAGGGGGTGTTTCTTCAAATGGGGTGACCTAACAGAGCCAAGTGAGTAAAATGGTCCTTTTAAAACTTGATGTATTTCATGATTATATATACAAAGGTGTTTTTAAATTTGAATATGCATATATTTATGAGGACAATGAAGACATTTTTAAAAAGAATACAAGTAATCCAAGCTTTTAAATTTTGTAACCTTAATTAGTTCCTTCCCTTACTATCTCAGGGAAGATCAAATGGTTTTCCAGACAGGGATTTGGTACCACTTTATAGTGTTAATGAGATTAAGTATAAGCATTGCTAACTCTATTTCACTAAATGGAGGAATTTAGTGAATTCTAGTTCACTAATTTTAGGAATTCCACTAAAAAAATAGGGTTTTAGTTTTAGTTTGTTGCTTCTGCAAGAAACTGAAATCACCTCTATTCTGCTAGACACTAAATGACTTGGTAACTGCCCTTCCTTTTTAAATGCAAGTGAATCAAAGGACTCCTTGTTTTTATGGCCATCTTAGTCCCGCAATCTTTTAGTCATTAATAAACGTATTCTTCTTGTGGCCCAAACTTGCCTTGAATCATATCACCAATGGAAGTAAGAGCCTTCCATTTTCTCAGTGCGCAGAGTGCAGAGTTAGGAACCAAGATGCTGTACCCAGTGCCATCGGCCGTGCATCTGCTCCTCATTTCTGAGTTTGCTAGCCTTCCTTTGTCCACTATGCAAATCTTCTTAGGAGGGAGCCTACCTGAGTCTATGTTGGTTATTACTTCTCCCTAAATTACTGCCCCTGGGCTATAACATCTGGGTGGTTTAAATCCTTTATATTAGTTTTCCTGGTGCAAAAAGATAGTCTGAATGGCATCTATTTAAATATTTAAAAGAACTCCCCAAATATAATATAAGAACTTTATCTCTTTATATATACCTCCATTTCCTTAAAACACGTCTTCCTCTTATGGCTCTCTGTCTACCTCTCGACCACCAGCCTCTCACCTGTAGTACCCTTTCTCCTCTTCAACCTCTTAAACCCATTTTCACTGTATTCATCGCTCATGGGACACTTTTTTTTTACCATTGAGGAAACACAACCTATTTATATAGACATGGTGAAACTTGTTAATCAAAACCTTATGCATTTGCCATTCACTCATCTAGAAATCTGTCCAATATGGTAGCCACTAGCCACACATGGGTATTTAAGATAAATTTAAATTAGTTTAAATAAAATTAGCTTAATACTCAGTTTCTGTTTCTCACTAACCACATTTCAAATGCTCAGTAGTCAAGTGTAGCCAGTGTCTGTGGTGCTGGACAGCACAGACATACAGTGTTTACATCACTGCAGAAAGTTCTATTGGACAGCCCTGATGTAGGTCCTGATTCAGCTTTAATAGTACCCAGACCCTTGCGAAAATCCAAGTTTAATAACAGAAAAAAACTGGGGGCATAGGTAAACATGGCTCACCTCCTCACACAGCCCCATCAAAATTACAACTAAAATATAGAACCATCACTCAGAACCATCAGAAATCAAGTTGAATGGAAGTCTGACAACTATGGGATTAAAGAAACCACATCCGTCCAGACTGGTAGAAGGAGTGGAGATGTGGAACAGGCTGGTCCCACATCCACATGTGGTGGATAAAAATTTGGGAGGGATGTCTCAGGAGCAAGGAATCCCAGCTCTACACCAGGCCCCCTGGCTAAGGATTCCAGTGCCAGGAAGATAAGTCCCCATAATTTCTGGCTACAAAAACCACTGGGAAGTCGGTAAAAGAAACTTCTGGAGTCCCAAGCAGCTCCTCTTACAGAACCCACACACAGACTTACTCAGATTCACCCTCATGAGCTCCAGCACTGGGGCAGCAGCTCAAAAGGCACCAGTGGCACACAGGGAGGAACTGAAGTGTTTGACATTAAGGCAGGAAAGATGGTTCTCTCCCAGACAGAAAGTCAGGCAGAGGCCATTCCTTTTTTCTGAGCCCTTCCCCCAGAGAGCCACAAAGCCACAAAACTGGCAGGCTGCCGCCACATCTGAGGCTCCATCGATCTAGCTAACAAGGTTTACCCCATCTTAGAGATCCCCTGAAACTCTGTCCCTCCCAACTTATAGGCCCAAACGGTTAACCATGACTTTTCCGTATGAATGGCTTGTCTTGGCTCAAGCTTTGCCACTTCCTAAATCTGATCAAACAAGCAACAGCCAGTCTCAGTAAACCTCCAACCCCTGCACCTCTTGTTAAGTGGTCCCAGGCCTAGCATTAGCAGCAGCCAGCCTAGATTCACAGCTTGACTTCACCTGGGAATCTCCAAGCTCAGCACAAGGAGCAGTCATCTCAGACTGCTTAATAGCTCATGCAGGTGCCCTTGGGTAGAACACAGGTAGGGGCTGACCCTGGCCTGCACTCCTCAGGAAACCCTAGGGCCTGTGTACCCAGTGGACAGCTACAGACCATGTTGGAGTACCAACACCCTGCCCATGCAGAGCTGATCCTCCATGGAGGGGGGAAGTTGGTGGTCAGTGGTCACAGTCAGTCCCTACAGCTGACTGGCCTGGGTAACTCCTTCCCATTGACCTGCCAACAGCAATCATGGCTCAACTACAAGAGGAGGGTGTACTCAGTCCACACAAAGGGTACACTTCGAGTACCCAACTTAGGTGATAGGGGAGGCTATGCCACTGGACCCTACAGGACACCTACTATGTTAGGTCACACTACCCAAATAGGGAGTCATAGCAGCTCTACCTAATACATAGAAACAAACACAGGGAGTCTGCCAAAATGAGGAAAAAAAGAAACATGACCCAAATGAAAGAACAGATCAAAACTCCAGAAAAAGAGCTAAACAAAATGGAGAGAAGCAATATATCAGATGCAAAATTCAAAACACTGGTTACAAGGATACTCAAGGAACTTAGTGAGGACCCAACAGCATAAAAAAAGATACAGTCAGAAATGAAGGTACAGTAATTGAAATAAAGAATAATTTATGGGGAAACAACAGTAAAGTGAATGAAGCCGAGAATCAAATCAATAATTTGGAACATAAGGAACAAAAAAACAATCAGTCAGAAAGAATCTCCCAAAATGAGGATAGTGTAAGCAGCCTCTGGGACAACTTCAAGAGTTCCCAAGTTCAACAAGTATAAACATTCACATCATTGGGTTGCCAGAAAAAGAAGAGAAAGAGCAGTAAATTGGAAATCTGTTTAAAAAAATGAACGAACTCTTCCCTAATCTGGTGAAGGAAATAGACATGCAAGTCCAGGAAGCACAGAGAGTCCCAAACAACATGGATGCATAGAGGCCCACCCCAAGATACATAATAATTAAAATGCCAAAGGTTAAAGATAAAGAGAGAATCATAAATGCAGCAAGAGAAGTGAAGTTAGTTACCCACAGGGGAGCTCCATAAGGCTGTCAGCTGATTTCTCATAAGAAACTTTGCAGGCTACAAGTGACTGGCAAGAAATATCCAAAGTCATGAAAAGTAGGGACCTACAGCCAAGATTGTACTCACCAGCAAAGCTATCATTTAGAATCTAAGGGCAGATAAAAAGCTTCCCAGACAAGAAAAAAAATAAAGGAGTTCATCAGCACCAAACCATTATTATATAAAATGTTAAACTTATATAAGAAAAAGAAGATCAAAACTATGAACAATAAAATGGTAATAAATATATACCTATCAACAATTGGATCTAAAAACCAAACTAAGCAAACAAGAAGACAGAGACAGAATCATGGATATGGAGAGTGTTTTGATGGTTGCCAGTGGAAAGAGGGAGAATGGGTGAAGGAGGAAGGGATTAAAAAATACAAATTGACAGTCACAGAATAACTGGGGGGTGTAAAATACATGTAGGAAATGGAGTAGCCAAAGAACATACATGCATGACCCGTGGACATGAATCATGGTGTGGAGATTGCCTGAGGGAGTGGGGGGTTCTGGGTGAAGGGTGACAAAGGATGAAAAACTGGGACAACTGTAGTAGCATAATCAATAAAACATAATTCTAAAAAAAACAGAAAAAAGAAAAAAAAGGATCATGGAAAAAGCAGAAAACATATTAATAATAAATGAAAGTACCAACAAATTAACCATGCCTAAAAATAAATAAATTTCCCAAGTAAATAAATTTTCTGTAAATCTTTACATTTCTATTTAACAATCCAGTAAGAATCTCTTCCTAAATATTACGTACACTGGCTGGATTATAACATTTTTTGATTCTGAAGTAATCTGTAGATTTTTAAAATCATTCTTTAAAAAGAACACTTATGAAGCTGCCAACTTACTCCTCATTTAGTTATAAACAAGTTGAAAAGCTTGGATGAATAGAGATGTAAGAATGGTTTCAACTGCTTTAAAGCCCTCTGAATGGCCGGCCAATCTTACATCCTCCAACGGTGACAAGGGGGCCATCATCCCGTGCGCCAAGCATCTACTCATCCTACAGCCGACTTGGCTCTCACTCCCCCATGAAATCTGCCGGAAACCACCCACTCCCTGCATACAGCAGCCCAGAGTTAACCTCTCCCAGCTTTGTCCAACTACCATCTCCTCTGCATACTTCCACGCTGTGCCCATCTCTATGTTCTAGTCACCTATTACAGGTCTATCCTGCCTGTAGGGCTGGAAGCTCCTTGGGGGCAGGAAAGAGATGGACTCATTTTTATTCACAGCACCCAGCACTGTGTCTGACACACAGAATGCCTTCCATAAATATGTATTAAACTGAGCTGAGCAAATAGGGCTCAAACCTGCTTTTGACTCTACTCTGACTTCAAAGTCTTGCTGTTGGGGATATTTGAGGTGTAATCTCCTCAAATCTAATGTAATATAATTACATGTGTAAATGTAATCTACTTTTGTCACTGTCCACACTTAGTTACAAGACATTTAAATTAATTTCCAATGTTAGAAAGAGCTATTACAGGCTATGATCTATTTGGCTACTGGAAGTTTATCTCTATCTGCTTTCTTGACTAGTAGCTTCCTGATTTCTTGGGGAAATAAAAAGATTTTCTTTGGCCCCAAACGGACTAGTTAATGAGTTTTCCAACTGAAATCAAGAATGCTGTTCAATCTGAATTCTTTAATATTTGTCAAAGTATACAAATAAATCACTGAATAATGAGATTTAATGAGTCAAAAGACAACAGTATTGTCAATATTTAAAACTTAGATAAAAATTCACTCTCTAAAGTATCTCCAAGAAAATGTCAATTGGTTTTTGTTCCTAAGGAACTTAACTTTATAAAATGGGCAAGCACCTAGATTTCAAAAGGGAATCCCAAATATGTCATGTACTGTTGAAATATCTGTGGTTCACATGTATGTGCTTTTTAAAGCAAAATTCTAATAATCTTGATTAAAAGCCTGACATTAGCAATCAAAATTCAAAATATAATTACTCAGCACTAAATGCAAACTGTGAAATTCAGGACAATGGTTTCCTGACGAGGAAATATATGGTTCCTTTTGGTTAATATCAAGAAAGTCAACTGGATTTTCCCCTCTAGGTTGGACTGGGAACCTAATGGTTCTTTTGCTTTTCACCTCCCCTTTGAATATTAATAGAATATCACACCTGACAACATTTATGTTGAAAGACAGAAGAAACACTATCTCTGAATTTGTTGAGGGACTTGTAGAACAATTTTGTAATTCTTCTTCATTTAGAACACTACCCTCGAGATTACATTTGTATAGAGATTTTGAATTTCTAAAAGCATGCATAGGCATTTTCACATTTAATGCAAATTGTTCATATACATGATTAGCTCAATTATTCAGGCAACATCTGCTCAGTTTACATATTACCCATGACATTTCCCTGCCTTCTTTTTTTCTTTCTGACTTGAAATTTGATTACTTTTTTTTCTACTTTGTACTAATGACAAAGGAGAAAAGAAGATAAGGAGGGGAAATTCAGGCTGATCATATTTTAAAATTTACAGAGATCTTTTAGAAAAAAATAACTGAGAATATTAAAACTGCTAGCTAAATTAAGGCTTTCATGAGTAGAGGCATTTAAGTGATTTAAATTATTTCAATGTTTGTGATTTACTAAAATACCCTTAATTTACAACTTGCAATTGATAATATTATTTTATAATCATTATTTCCTTCATTTAGGCCTGTGTGCTAGGGGTATTATTCCCATCTTTATAGGTGAGAAAACAGGAATATGGACAAAGTTGATCTGTCCAAGCAGAGGCCAGGATTAGAGGCCAAGTCATTTGATCCAAGTTGAGCACCCATTCGCTGAAATTGGTGTGTATCAGACCTTAGGAGGCTTGTAAAACACAGATGGGGCTGAAGTTTCTGATTTGGCAGGTCTGGGGTGGGGCCTGAGAATGTGCATTCCTTTAAAAAGGTGTGACAGATGCTGCTCCTGCTGCCAGTGGTCCGCAGACCACAGTTTGAGAACCACAGCTGCCCCCCTCAGCTCTCTCCACATCCCACGGAGACGTAAGCACATCAGAGCAAGGAAAGTCTCCTTGATATGGTGTTGCCCTGCCTCTCATGGCCAACTGGCCCCAGTCAAGGTGCCTACAGCACATCGAAAGAGTCAGCTTCTGTTTTTCTCAGGGTACAATATTAAGGAAACAACAGATCACTGAAGTGAAATGCACAACTAAGACGCCTTTTTGTGTAGGGTCAGTTTGATCCTTTGTCTCTTCTGAGACACTGAATTTAATAAGTGGAACACAGAGACACAGGACAGTAAGTAAAACTGTCCCCAAGTCCCTGTCCTCTCCCCAAGTACACAATATCACCATTGGAGTCCATCAGTGCCATCCCAGCTTTGTGAAGGGTGACTGATTTGCTCTCATTCCTTAGAAATAAATGACTGCCCTTTCACCGCCCGCCCCAAATAATTTCTTTGAGTTCTCCCTTCCTTTGAGTTGCAAAATATGTCACTTAAAATTGGCATTATTCTGTTCATTTTTTTCAGACTACTCCAGAATGTAGATGTTATGCTTTTTGAGAAAAATGGCCAGATTGCGACACCCCGGACAGTTAATTAGCTGGAGAATCAAGATCATGCGAATCACAACATTCTATGTTACATCCATCTGATGAAAATATAATTGCTGCAAGAAATGGATTACTGACAGTTTGTGAATGTTTAACGTCATGGTCTTACCTATGCACACTAGATCCATAAAACCATACATTCCATAGCAGATTTGAAAAAGGATGTCCTTCCTCTGCCACACTGCATAGGGGCTGAAGGCTGACCAGAGGAGCCAGGTCACACTCGCTATTAAGAACAGGGATCCTAGGATTACAGCAATCATCTGAACTTTCTCAACCAGTGTTATAGAAATGCTTTGCCACTAAAAGAAAAACAGAGGCATGTAAGAAAAAAGGTGCTGTGTTTAATTTCAAAAAGAAAAAAAACATTTTTATCTCCATGTTTCTCTTTGTAATTTTAGACCCTTTTCAATCTGGTTGGCCCCCAAATGAGTTTTTCCATTTCATCCAGGCTATCCAAAATAGACAAGGAGATAAATATTAAAGAATTGCCTTGACTTTATTCTTTTCAGTAATTCACCATTCTACAAATTTAGTCTAGTTTTATTCCAGAACACAGTACTGAGCGTGAATGGCTGAGGAGTATTTAGTACCTGGGAATCACATTATCATCTTTCCGTATGCATAGAATTAAAAACATTCTGAAGAAACATGGTGAGGACTCCTCTCTTTGGAATTTTATTTTGCTCTTAACAGATACGGCTACTGCAAAAGAGGGAATTTCTTGTTTCATGAGAAAATGTAAAAAACAAATAGGTTATATAAGAACAAAAGTGAAAAAGCTATTTAAGGTAAAATACTAGAATAATTATAAGGGAACTATAAAATTACATATCATCTGATATTGGTACTTCTCATGTATTCAGATGTTACTGCCTTTTAATTATCTGCAAGGTAATCCATGAAGCCATTTTTGTCAAGATTTAGAATTTGTACACAAATGGAACACCTTTGAAACTCATAAACTGTATAAAGCCCACTCTATTCGATGGGGAAGGTAATCTGAGACAATGTACAGTACAAATGATCAAAAACCTTTCAAGGGTGCTATCAACTTGAGAGAATTAATTAGTCATGTTCACACTTTTGCTTGGTGAAACAAAACTAAAATCGCTATGCGGTATGCCAGCAAACAATGAAACTCAAAACCACCTGTAGAACCTCATTCTGTGTGAAGGAGTTCCAACTGTTGCAACATATGGCTTATCAGAAGATTCCTAAACAGTTTAAACAACCTTTAAAAACAAACGAGCTGAAGCGGACCAGCGTCTATTGGGTGAATCTGGAATTCTCTTAAACTCTTTACTTACCTGAAGTCTGAATTCGTGCATCCACAAATGGCTAGTCTATCACTACCCACACTGCCCTCTCTCCCTCTCACTGTCTCTCAGTCTTTTTCATCATGAATGACTTACATATAATATTTAAGCATGCATTTGGCCATGCATATTCATGGACAATCTTAAACTCTACATTTACGAAAGACTAAATAACAAAATGCATTGAAATATTCATTCTCTAGAGTCATTTATTTTTCCTTTAAAAACAGAACCAAATGACAAAGTTTGGTGGAAATTCTACAAGAAAGATATTTCTAATCATTTTAATACAAAGATTCATTTACTGAAAACGGTTCTTGCTTTCACAATTCTGGATGAATAATAATTAAACTATTCAACATTATTTTATCATTACCAATCAATCAATGTTGTATTTCAAGTTGGCTTTTCACTAACTTCCTGACATAATTTTAAACACATGAATTTCAAACTGCTAAGCATCCAAACTTCAAACCATTTTAAACTGGTGTCACCAAACAAGTGTGAAGTATCACTGTCTGCTGTTCTTGTTTAGTGTTGACGCTCACTCTGCATCAAGTACAACTACATGGCAGGCAATATAGAAAGTGACTTTCAACTAGCATCCATCCTGTGTGGGTGCTATCGTGTCTGCACGCATTAGGACACCCTCCATCGACTTATCAATCACATCAGATGAAAACAAAGCATACTTTTAAATCCATGAGGCAACAGTGTTTGCCAGTAATCCTTTATGTTCCAGATTCATCACATAATTTTAGTGGAGTTAAATTTGGACAGCTCAATATTGTATGGTTAATTATATTTAGCCTCAATTAGTCTTACTAATTAATTGACCCAAGACTGCCTGCATGCCAATTCAGTAACAAATGGTGGCCAGAGGCCCTACCAGACTCTTGGATTCGGGTGAACTGGTGGGGATCGTTTGATGTGGCTGTGAAGTCTCCTGAGACGCAGGAAATGGTGGCGGCTCTCAGAAGTAGCATGACTCACAGTTAGCATGACGGCAAAGGAGGTGGGAGGGGTGCTCAGGTGGCAGCTTTTTGACACATGAGGCTTAACTGTTCCTTAGCAGAAAAAGTGAATGACTAAAGGGACAGACCTCCTAGGAATAAGCAGCACTGATGCTTCATACTTAGTGTGATAGCAAATTTAAAATGGTTTAAAATTCAAATACTTGGCAGTTTGGAATAAATGTGGTCAGAATTATGTCAGAAAGCAAAGAAATTAAAAACGCAATTACAGTACACTAGGAAGTTTAATTATGTACTATTATCACAAACAATTTTTTTGTGGATATAAGAATTTGAGATTTTTGAAGCTTATTTTTAAAGAAGGATAAGCTGTTCAAGTCTATAATGAGCTTACTGAAATTTTTCATTTTGTATCTCTTCACTGACAATGCAGATCTGCCTAAAATTTGTGCATCAATGTTCTTCATGAACCAGTGAACCTTAAAATCAACACCATTTCACAGAATACCTAATAAGAACCAACCATTATTGAAACCGAAATTATTAAACCAATTATGAACACAGGCATTTCCCTTTGAACACCGATAGTACCTTGGTAATTTCTTTGCCCACTAGATACTGATCTTTATTCTTTTTGCCATTATGTGCAATAAGTGGGATGTGTTCACATTCTTCCCCCAGGAAAACAATGTGGCTTTCCACCACTAGGAAACATCCACCTAGCATCCTTGCCCCGGAAGGCACACATTATCTACAGGCTCAGCCTCAAGGAGCTGTGCTAATGGACCATTAGCTTGGGCAATAAAAATAGAAGATGAGTCTCTCGGGACCTCTGTCTTTACCCAATGGTATCCAAGGCCCAGATTTCAGTTTGTAAGACATTTCCGAATCTTAAACAGCATTTGTCAACTGCTGGACTCACTTTCTCTTCTAAAATTTGATATATATGAACACATGTATACACTACTTTTTTCACTTAAATTTCTTCCCAAGATTGGAAAGGGAAGTAATAGAAAAATAACCAGATTGGCTCTAAATAATTGCTCTTATTTTATTTCTCTCCGTAACATTTAGGTATGTGTTTATACTTTTTTACTCCTGAAAAATCCAATTTTGTACAACTTATGGGATCTAGCAAAGTTAGACCAGTCAGCTCCTCTTTTGGAAGTGTGTCCTCATTTAGTTGACTGGAATTTAATAACCCTAGCCTACACTTATACAGGGGTAATACGTACCAGGTACTTTTCTAAGAGGTTACATGTATTAATTAACTTAAGCCCCAGGATAACTCTATCAGGAAGGTACTATTATAATCCGCATTTCGTAAATAAGTAAGTTGAGGTAGGGAGGTTAAACAATTTGCCCAAGGTGAAACACCTAGTGAGAACTAGAAACTGAGATGCAAACCCAGGAAGTCTGGCTCCTAGGTCCATGCTCTTAATCCTCAGTGCTATGCTGTGCAACACCACCACCGAGCTCTAATTAATTGCACACTCCTGTCATTTCTGAGCCACAGCAATTTTCCTGATAAAAGCTTTGAGTCTTTCCTCCCTGAATCTACTGAAACAGCTATGCAGCTGGACTTCTGGCTGTGAATCACTCCCTGACCCTCTCTGTAACTCCCAAGGACACACTGCTGATGAAAGGAGAACCGCCCCTGCTGGGCTGGACTCTAAACTCTGTCAAGGGAGGTTAAGTGTTTGTTCCAGCACATACACCCAGTGCCTGGTGCATAACTGTTGCAGGAGAGATGAAAGAAAGGATGGAGGAGTATTACCAAAAAGAGAGGAAAGATGGGGGAAGGAAGTTGAAAGAAAGGAAGGGAGGAAAAAGGAAGGAGGAGAGAGAAGGAGAGGCACACTCCTCAATGTCGCTTCATCTAACTTCTTTGTATTCTCCCAAATGCTACGTACTTTTAACTTTGGTCCCTCTCTGCTTCGGAGCATGTTCCCTCCTCGGCATGCAATGCCCTTCTCCCCCTTTTTCCCATTCATCCATAAAAGGCCCTAATGCCATCTGACGCCATCCGCCTTGTGCTGCTCCTCTTCTAAGCAGAACTCGTCTTTCTGGTCCCCGTAATCCAATGTTTATACTCCTGTTTAGTTCAGATTTCTTTCTCACGTAGACCCCAGGTAAGTGTTTATCTCCCTGCTGCCCACGGACTACAGGTCTCATAACAGTGGAAGTGGAGTCTCGTCTCCCTTTACATACACCAAAGAGCTGAACACACTGCTGGTGCTCAGGGAAGACTGCCCAAAGAGCCCCAAATGGCATAATGATCACCTTGAATTAAAGTTTCTTGCCTTGAATGCAGGATATAAATCTCCACTGTGAAAGGTGAGCTCCATGCTCCAGTGGGGTGAAGGTCCTAAGAGAGACACCCTTTTCACTAGAGTTAAGGAATCCACAACCAAAAACCTTACATAACGAACCTTGTTACTCCTTTACCAAACTTCGCCCAAACTTCGTTTAGATTCCTCACGAATGAGCAACCCAAACTTAAGTGTCTTTGTTCTGTCACTTCTTCACAAATTTATTGTTTCTTGGCCTACAAAGTATAAAAAGCTGCTCGTTCATCATTCTGAAAGTATCATTTTTGATCTCCCATGTGCACACATTAAATTAGTTTTTCTCCTGCTAATCTGGTCTTTTTCAATTTTGTTAGTCCACCCATAAGAACTCAAGAGAGGTAGAAGGGGAGAATTCTCCCCCTCCCTGACAACACCAAGTAAACGCTTTAAATACACAGTATCCATCATCTATCTGACTGCCAGAGTAACATTCTCTCCACATCCATCCTATTACCACCTACCAGATAAAGCTACACCTGTGTCCAAACCACCAGTAAGTAGAGAAGTGAGAATTTAAACTTAGATCTGTTTCCAAAGCACACATTCTTTCTAAAATGCCTTTCTCTCTGTCTAGACATCATTATACCTATCTAAAAGGTAGTTGTAGGGGTGGAAAAGAGTCAAATATGAAAAAAGCAGCTCAGCAGAAGTGCCAACTACATCTGACCTATGCAGCTTTCCAAAGGCGTCCTCAAATATTTCTTGAATCTGAAAGGTGCAGTTTGTTAAATGAGTATAAACATAAAGAAGAGAATCTCAAAGAATTATTTCTTTTAAATTTTAATGAAGTTTAGAAAGAATTAAATAAAGTCCCATTGGAAATTAGTTAATATTCTCTGTATATTGTGCACAGATGCACCAAGTAAGGGCCACCAGTCATAAAAAGATACAAACAGCGTGCAGGGCCCGGAGCTGAGTATCATTTTGTGTGAGGGGCCACGCTACTGTGGCACTCTTCATGGGAAGTTAGACGAGTGCTCCAGCACTTACCCAGGCTGCTCTGAAACCATGGCAAAACTATTGCCCTTACCAATGAAATCCTACTAATCAACACAGGTCTATTACTGCCTTCAGAGTAAAAGAAGTAGAAGAAAAAGCTAATAATTTTCTTCAAAGAAGTGATGGGAGCCTAAGCCAAGGTAAGACCAAGAGTCAACCCTTGTAAAAATTTATTTCAACCAACAAGAACTGAAGAAAGGCCTAACTCAATGAGGCCTCCTGCAAGCTATTTAGAAGCTGCACCTGTCATCCCATTGTCTGAAAGAGTTAATATACCTTCTCAGTTTAGAATTCAGTTTCCTCCTAAACATAACAAATGCTCAGAGAGAACAAAACTGAACTCACAGAAAGTAGATTCATTCAGTGTGCATTAAATCATTCAGTCTAAAGTACTCTTTCATCTTTGTTTATATGAGAAAGGCCAGATATGAATCATAAACTAATAGATTTGTAGTATGATGATTTATAGTACACAGGTGACAGGTGGGATTACTCACGAGTGTCATGGAAGAGAACACCTGCTTTGAATAAGTGTCCTCTTCACTAAAATGAATTTATCTAAAACCTATTTTCAATCACCTTTAGATGGCTTTTAAATTGAACCATTAAAGTTGGGATTTGAAATGCTGGCTGGAAAGATCTCAATGTATAATCAATTTGACATGTGGATATAGCACTCAATTAATTATATTCCCATTCTTTGTAGAATTGTATTTATAGGCTGCATATTAAAAGTGATTTTATGGTTTGGTATGGGTCTTCTCTGATAAAAAAACATCTTCAGCCTGGCCGGTGTGGCTCAGTGGATTGAGCTGGACTGAAAACCAAAGGGTCACCAGTTCGATTTCCAGTAAGGGCACATGCCTGGGTTTGGACCAGATCCCCAGTGGGGTGTGTTTGACAAACATTGATATTTCTCTCCCTCTCTTTCTCCCTCCCTTCCCCTCTCTAAAAATAAATAAATAAAATTTTTTAAAAAAAGAAAAGAAAAATATCTTCATAAACTTACCACAGCTGAGATAAATGTCAGGTGTTAGAAATTTACTTTGCCTATGAGAAAGGTGAAATCTAAACAGCCTAAAGAAAATAATTAGGAAAATATAAAACTGCTCCTTTAAAATATTACTAAAATTGATAAAATTCTAGCAAGACTAACAAAGAAAGAGGAAATATAATCACTGATCCTATAAATAAAAATAGTAAGGAAATTTCATGCACAACTAATCACAATTAATTCAATATTATCAATAAAATAAACATTTTTGAAAGCATAACTTATCAAAACTGACTCAAGAAGAAACAGAATTTATGAATAACCCTATATAAAATAAATTGAATTTTTAATCAAAAACCTTTCTCAAACAAATGAATAAACACCTCCAGGACAAGATGGTTTCACTGGAGAATTTTATGAAACATTTAGAATATACAATATTAATCTTATGTAAACTCTTTCAGAAAATAAAGGGCAGGAAATTTCCCAATTCATTTTATGAGGCCAGCAAAAACCTGATACCCAAACCTAACAAAAACATAATGAGAAAATAAAAATTGTAGACCAATATCCTTTATGAGCACAGATTTTTTAAAAATTTCTATAGAACATTAGCAAAATCAAATCCAGCAATATATAAAGGAGTGGAGTTTATCCTAGGAATGCAAGGTGACTATAACATTCAAGTGTCAATCAATTAAATTGACCTTATCAACCAACTAAAAAAAAAAGTCTCTCAATAGATTTGGTACAATTATGACAAACATCCATTCATGATAAAAACTACAAACAGGGAAAAAAACTTCTTAACCTGAAAAAAAAAGTGTCTACAAAATACTTAAAGCTAAAATAACACATAATTACGGTGAAAAAAAAAACACCTCCACACCCTACTCAAGATCAGGAAGTAGACAAAGATATTTACCCTTATTCCTCCTATTCAATACTGAACTGGATGTCCTATTCAATGGAATAAGGCAAAAATAAAATAATAACAAGTATAAAGTTTGTAAAGGAAGAAGTATAAAATTGTCTCTATTTGTAGATGGCATAATAATCTATGTAGAAAATCTTATGAAATTGACAAGAAAACCTAATAAATCAGAGAATTTAGCAAAACCTCAAAATATAAGGTCAATAAACAAATGTCAATTGTATTTAAATGCCAGCAACAAAAAGATGGAAAATAAAATTACAAAACAATACTATCAATATATAAAACACCATAAATCCAAAATCACATAGGACTAATTTTTTTTTAAAAAAATCATCTACAAATCGTTGCTAAAAAAACCTAAAGACCTAAATTGATACTTAAGGATTTTGAAGACTCAGTATTTATTGTCCAGACAACCATTCTCCCCAAATTTAACTTCTACACTTAAAATAGAAAACAGTATCAGAAAAACAAAGGTTTCTTATCATTGTTTACATCATTGAAAAAGAAACTACTTCTTTAGAGTAATCATCAGTTAGCTGACATTATCAACTGAAGTTTAACTCACAGTGATTGCAATTTCCACAAGAATTAGGCAAAAGAAAGGCGTCTGCACCACTTCCTTGTGGGGAGCAATCTTTACTAGAGCTCCCTTTGCTATTGGTAATGAATATCCTTTGAAGGACAGTGTCTTGGCCACAGATCATTGCTTTATTTAATTAAAATGCCTGGAACTAGATCATGTGACCAACAGAAATGCAGAGAGGTGGGTGGGCAGCTCCCCATGTGTGCTAAGGAAAGCTATGAGTGATTCACATCATTGTACAGAACTCAGAATATCAACAATTTTTTTCTCCAGAAACCTGGAAATTCCAAGAGGTTTCACAAGCCATGTTTCATAACTTTGGAAATGTGCTCAATATGGTTTGAACCTCAAGGTGAGGGTCATCTTGTAGGATTAGTGTCTGGGACTGTTGACCTGGGCCCTAGGATTAAAAGAGAGAAATTGTCTTCTTCCAGAAAAGAAGTCCCTGGGAGGAGAGGAGCTCTTAGAACACTTCATTCCAGTCCTGAGATGCTTCCCAGCTTTCCCCATGACAATCGGTTCAACTGGGGTGGACACATGGATAACCTCTGACCTTAGAGCCTAAAAAAGAAAGTCCTGGAAGAATTCAAACAAAGGTGAAACTGGCCTGAGGCCACTTGGGCAGCAAAGGGACTGAGAATCCAGGCGTAAGCTGAAGTGACCAGACAAGCCTGTAAAGTCTGAAAATGCAATTCCAGGAGGGCAGGAAACTGATCCAAAGTGAAGGTTTGATCACTAAGTGAGAAGCAAGACTAGCAGAGCCCAGAGACATGGAATGGAGTAGGAGGGATGCTAAATGGGTGAGGAAGCATCTGTGGATGGCCAGGAACCAGGACGCTAACTGAAAGAATGAGATGGGCCTTGTAAAGTAATATCTGTCCAGAAAACCCCTTCCAACAAAAGCTGTCCTTTATCACCCAGATGCCCCGTCGGTGGAGACAGGAAACTGAGTCCTGAAGACCACCCTCTCTGGCTATTTCCAGATTCACAGGAAGTAGTAGATCAACGGCAGCCAGGTGCAACTGTTTCTTGTAAAAGACGAGGATCCTTAGTTAGAAGGTTTCACCAGAGAAAAACCTCTCAAATGACTGAGTATTAACAAGAAAAACTACTTTTCAAACTGATTAGCAAGCAAGATTAATTCAGCAACTATGGCCTATGGAGTCTACATAAGGAACAACACCAAAGGGCCTAGATCTCAGTTAAGAAAAGGCATATTTATTCCTCCATTTATTTCTCCAGAACTATCATGTCTTGTTTCTCAATGTAATTTCTTGTTCAAATGTATTGATTATGATCGATTTTCATACTTGTCAAGGCCTTTTTGGTCCACATTTAGCAGTCCAAAAGCTGAACTATAAAAACATGTTAGCTCTACAGTGTTCAAGAGCTTATGTGGCCTTTTTCACTGCGTGTTAATTATTTCTTGTAACAAAAGCAGGTGCTGTCCATTATTCCAAATCAAGGACATTTGGCCCAAGTACCAACTGTCTAATAGAGTTAGTCTTAGTAACTAGACTTTGCCCCATATGAATTTAATGCGTGTCTGCATATAATGCATTTTTGTTTCATTACTCTCCTCAATATTCGGTATTAATTACGTTTAAACACAGTCATCCCAGGGGATCTCTATCTAGTAATTACTAGGTGGTCATAATCCTATTCGCTTGTTCTCTCCATGAGGAGTTAAAAGCTCTCTCTGCTGAAGGAGTTTATTATAACTCTCAATGGACTGTTACTGTTTTCAATCTTGCTTTTGGAGCAGAATTTTCTTGGAAAGCAACTACCTTCCCATTTGCAATACTTCAGTTCATATAGACCAAACACTGTTATTCTCCTGTTGGTCAGAACTGCACCCTTGGTAACTAGGGACCACAGCATGAGACATGCCACCACTTCCATGGGATTTAGGCAGCATCTTTACAAAGCGGCTTTCTTAGTGATGGGGAGGCAGCATAATGTGTTGAGACAGAGAGCTATGAACTGGCTCTAATACCAAGCAAGTTATTCTTCTCATGAGGACCTCAGTACCCCATTATTCTGAGATATCAAATGTCACTTTATAGAGAAAAACACTGAGGTCCTGTTCCTGACTTCTCCACTTGATAGTCTTACAGCCACTGGTCAGTCCCCAGAACCCCGTTAAGGAAGGAGAACAGGCATGAATGCAATCATTCTGAGATAACTATGTCAAATGCCAATTTACAGAAAACAGCATGATCAAAGAAGGCAGTATGTCTGGGGGGGCCGTGAAATTTTTGTCACTAGAGAGTAGAATCCACGTTGGTTTTTACCTTCAAATAACCTATAACCTACAGAAGGCTTAGACCAATGCATGGGAAACGGGGCGGGGGTACCAAACAATAAGCCATAGCTGAGCAAGAGAGATGGGAGTTTCATAACTGGAGTCAGGTGGGTAGACACCAAAGCAAGCTAACGCAATCCAGAGTGGCTTTCTGGAGGGGACAGGCTTCCTGTCAATGGCAGGGAGAATTTGGAGACGCTGAAGTCTGCGATAAGACCTTCTAGGCAGGAACAACCTTAGCAAGGTCCAAGGAGGGGAAACGACCAAGGATGCTCTTTCTGTGGCACCAAATTTAAAATAAAGCTGTGTCTGCAGAACCCCAGAGGAACCATCTGAGAAGTAAAACATGTGGTAAGTATCTGACAGATTTGGCTATATACCATCTAACAATATGACTAATTTCCTCCCCGTAAGTCCTGTGTATGTATGATTATCTGTTTACACATCTGCTTCCCCGATCTCACTGTGAGCTCTCTGTAGGCAGGAACTGGACCTTTTTGATGTCTGAGTCTTTGTTACTTGGCACAGCACCATGGCACGTTAGCAGAACTTAAGAAACATTAGGTCAATGAATTAGTTTGGTTTTGCTTTGTCTCTTCACATGACTTGTTTTGACAGTAAGAAGACATCCCAAAAGTCACTGTACTTTCTAATTCTAGGCCTGTGATTCTCAACCACAGCTAATTTTGTCCCATCCACTTCTCAGGGGACATTTGACAATCTCTGGAGACCTCTTCAGTTGTCATTACTGGATATGGTACCTACTAGCATCTAGTGGGGAGAAGCCAGCAATGCTGCTAAACATCCTACAATGCACAAGTCAGCTGCCACAACAAAAAACTGGCCCAGATTGTCAACAGTGTAGCAGGGGTGTCCAACCTTTTGGAGTTTGCACCACATTGGAAGAAGAGTTGTCTTGGGCCACACATTAAATACACTGCAACATGTAAACACAAAAAATATCTCATAATGTGTTAAGTAAACAGGATTTTGTGTTGGACCACATTCACAGTCATCCTGAGCCACATACGGCCTGTGGGCCACAGGCTGGACACCCCTGGGAGAATGATAAACCTTAGTCTGATCCATTACACTTAAGACTAAAATAGATGCCATGTTAGGATTTTGGGGTGTTTTAGTTGTGTTCTCTTCTGAATTTAAAGCAAGCTTATCTTTTAAAAGAAATGAAGGGGGAAAAGCCTGATTCTTTTCAAGATAATTACTCTTCGTTTCCTGGGAAACTTAACAGCAATGATGTCCAAAGTGTGTCATCGGTCATCTCATCAGCCAGAAAACTGCATTATGTGGTGACTGTGGCCAGAAAACTCCATGAAAAATGGATGATGCAGAGAGGACAACGTCAAATAGTGACTAATATGCTGATGTATTCAAGGTGGCTAGTTAAACAAGTTCAAATTCTTTGTGACTCTGCCTGAAATAACCTACATGTATATATTATTACAGCATGCTAATTTGTTAAATGAATGACAAATGTTTCAATGCACTTAGATGAGTAAGGAAAAAGCATGTTCCTTAAGGAAAGATTTCTTTATAACATGGGAATATAGACAGAGATGGACAGAAGAATTAATTGATGAAAAGGAGGGAGAGGAGAAGAAGGAAGGGAAGAAGTATAGATGGATAGAAGGATGGATGGATGAATGAATAGATGATTAATAGATTTACAGACATAAAAATGGATGGATGATAGATAGATAGATAGATGTACAAACAGATGAATAGACAAATCAATGGATGGACGAATGAATGGATAGGTGGGTGGACAAACAGACTACCTGCCCTCATCCAACGCCACAGTTAAGGTCACTGTAACATGTATAATGCTGTATGGCCATCCTGCATTGTGTCATACACTATCATCACCCAAATTAAAAAAAAAGTGGTTGGCCTTCTCTGGTTTGGGTTGGGGATAGGAAGAAGCTATCCAAAAAGGTTAGGATGTTGCTAACATTCTGGTGCCAAACAACTTCTGGAGCAGGCCACCTTTAGGTCTTGGGCAGGAGAAACTACCCTACAGACTAAACAACTGGTGGTTCTGGAGAAGAGATGGCTCGTCAGATAGGAGAAAAGAGCAAAAGCACTGTGGTAGTGAGATACAGAGGGCAGGGACGAGAAACGTGTCCACTGACCAAATCCAGCCTAGTCCACATCTGAACATACACAGTTTAGAAGTACCCTCATATAAACACATTTGGAAGGAGACAGAAAGCTCCTCAGAGGCCCTTCATTTTTAGGGAAAGAGTGGTTAAGGACACCGAGCTGGCTGGTGGTATACAACATGGCGACTGGATTTGGTCCAGTGTTCCTGTTACTCTGCCACGATGCCTCTGAGTTTACCCTGAAACCTCATTCTTTCTCCACTTGGGTCATCTTCTCAGTCCTATGGGCTCATGTACTATTCACTCTCAAGTCTGTCTTGCCGATCCAAGGGAGTCAGCCCATCATTTATGACAGTGGCAGAAACCTCATGCCCCATGGCCCATAATGTCAGAGGTGACTGGGGGAGAGCCTGGGACCTTGACCACAGCTGGGGCCCTGGCTGCAGGTTAGCTGTTTTACAATTATGAAATTTCTGTCCATCCTGAAAAACATTCCAAAACAGTGAACATTTCAGAAGGGATAAATATGAACTTATCCCCGTGACATCTGAACTAGCTTTTAAACTACCTATGAACAAGACATAATCGAATAAAAGATGTGAAAGAAAATTTTCTGGAGTTTTCTTTTCCCCAAGAGATGTTTAGAATGAGAAAATAAACTAAGTGGTTTGGAGAAAAGAGGAGGGCCTGAGGGAAGCACTATTGATTTTTTTGGTAATCAGATCCTGTATTATTGCTTTTTAGGAGGTTATGTCCCTATTAAAAGACAATTGATTCTTCAACAAATTTTGTTGACAAAAGCTTTGTAATTGGAAGTAGAAATGCACAACTAGAGCTAAGCATGCTTTGCAACAGGAAACGTGTACCCCCAAATAATCAATAAATTGTTAAATAGCTATAACATAAAATGTGCCCCAACTAAAATAAATAAAGCCTATATCTTGGCATTTTAGGGCTAAGAGAGGGAAGAGGAAGGGCAGGCATGGGGTTGCAGTGGGGGTTCAGAGAACGCAAATGGGAAGTGAGGCCAATGGAGGCGGCCCACAGTGGGGGATCTTTGGAAGCTGCTCTCACTGAGACTACAGGGCTGGGGGTGGGAGAGTGAGCAACACAGCACGAGGCTGGCGCACCTCCAGGTAGTGGAGGCGCATAACAGAGTGTGCTCTGGGCAGTGCTTCTCCTTTATGGAGACAGCATCTGTGTGAGTGCATGTGCACGTGTGTGTGTTCATGTGTGTGCATGCACGTTTCTGATTATGTGTCTGTGTCTTCTGCCTGGTGTTGATGATGGTTAACAGCACAAGCCTCAATGTGGTCAGACTTCAGTGAGAGTCCCAAACTTGCCGTTTCCTGTATAATCTAGGAAATTTGCTTGACCTTCTAAAATCTTAGTTGCCTCATTTACAACACAGGATAACAATACCTACCCCAGAGGACTGCTAATGAGCATCTCAGGAGAAAATTTTCAGGAAAGGCTTAGTAGCATCCCTAAAACATAAACATTCAAAGAACAGCATCTAGCTATTAAATGTTAAGAACGGAGTTCCCGAAATTCACCACCAGAGCAGTGTGCAAAAGCAAGCCCAGGTATGTTGTCAAGTGAGCAACTTTTTTTCCAGGAGCATGAGTGGAGCACATCAGTGAAGTTCCACTTGGGGAACACATCGTCTTCCCAGTTCTCCAGAAAGACTTGGCAAATTATATTTATATATTTTTCGTTCATTTAGAAAATATTGTAACATGTGCAATTCTAAAGGCCTCCCTTAAAAGACAAAAATGATAATGCAAAGAATTCTTGGTTAGGATACTGAGACCAAGACCACATAATTCCGTTTCTGTATTTGTAAGATTACTTTGTACAAAGGAGCCATTAAATTGTGTCACTGGACTTAGGGGACTGGATGAAATGAGGAAGACTATCCATCTGCTTTTTTGTGTTCCCACTATTGTACTGTTTGCAATATGGGCTACCAGTTGTGTGTGAAAGGCAGCATCTTCATGTATGAAGTGGCAATCATAATACAATATAATATAACACACAATATAAAATGGATATTTATTTGAACTACAGAATATTAGAGGTTAAAAATGCTTAGAAACATCCTAGTCCAGACTCCCATTTATCGAAGCTGAGGATAAGGGTAAGCTGACTTACCCAAAGTCACACAGCTAGTGATCAACATCATAAAAGTTACAGATCTTTACGTTACCACTAGTAATAGCAAACTTGAAAATGATGTGCATTTACATTTCTAATCTCCAGCCTGTGAATTAATAACTACTGTATTCATTGAGGTCTGACAGGAAGATAATTCATTTAATATCAAAGTCTATCAAATTAAAGAATGACACAGCCAGAAAGTATGATTTTTTTATGGTATCCCTGACAGGAAATTGCTAATGCATGTCCAATACTACTGGCAAACTTAAGTCTAGGCAATATATGACATACTTAAAGTAAAATTGGCTCTGGTAGATATATTATTTTTCCTCAAAATTATTAGTAGCTTAACATGATTTATAGAAAGCTGTTTATGCAATGGGTTGGCAATATTCAAGGTATAACTTTTTTTCTTGGTGGTGGAGAATTATAATTTCCATTCCAAAGGAATCCAACATATAGTTTATCATTTTAATTCCACAACCACAATTAATGTTGACTAGTGATCAAATGAAAAACATGACTACAATTTGGAAGAATATTCCTAAGCATACTGAAAACTCAGTATGCTATTAGGCCTTGACTTTAAAACAAACAAAATTTTAGAAAGAGAGTCCTTTTAGATCAGAGGTTATTTCTCCAGTTAAAGTATATACAGGGTTGGGCAAAAACAGGTTTACAGTTGTTCATATGGAAACAGTACAATAATTAATAGGTAAGAATAAACTTTGGTTTCGCATACTCACGACTGTAAACCTACTTTTGCTCCGCCCTGTGTGTGCTTGAATGAGGAGGACAAAGAGGGCATAACTGAGGAATGACACCAGTCTCAACACCATGCTGTACTGAGAAATTGTTAACAACACAACCCACCCTCCTAATTTCAATATTTGATATCAAGGGAACATTTTTATTTTCAAAGGAAAGCTATTACCTTATTTTTCACAGAGCTGGTTTATAATGCCAGAATTAAAGGTAACAGAAACCTTGGCTTTAAGCTGTAAACAGATTATACAACTAAAGAATACAGAAAGAGTCTTAAAATCTGGAAAAACTTGTTTCATTTTTGCAGTGATTATGTGTGAGGGACAATTGCTTACATGCCCTTTTTTCCCCATTTTCAGCTTGTTAATCTACCAGAAAGCATCATTTCTCTTGGCAAAGCGGCCATCTCCCCTCTTGGTCCAGAACTGCCACGCTGCCCAGCCAGCAGATTTGGAGGACTTCACGGTGTGCATACATTCTTAAAAGGGTTGACATTCTTGGAAGTCTTTCTTTTACAATCAAGAAAAATGACTGTCTAGATTATTAATATGAAAATGAAATACAGCGTGGTTTCTCACGCTTCCCCTTGATTAAACTTACTTTGTTTGGATTGCTGTTTTAAGAATAAAAACCTGTGTTGTAGAAAAAAAACATTTATCAAAGCTTTTCTAGTCGTTGACATTTATCCCTAGCACTTATCTGCACCCCACGGCTCACACTGCCGAGATTATTTCATCCTTTGGCAGTGACTAAATTCCCGTCATCAGTGAGGCTCATGAATAAGATTATGAATCTTGATTCTGCAGTAACATTTTTAATGGCGGCTGAGATGTGTCCTCAGAAAGGGAATTTTTCAACAAGCATAACTTAAAATGAAGTATTTAGTCCATCTACTTACTAAGATAAAATTTGTGAGTCTAATTTAAACTACCATTTTGGAAGGAGTGCCCTCTCGTTCCTCAATTTGACTGCCATCCCAACACTGACATTCGTCAGGCACTCGTACCCTCTTCCCCTGCTTCTCTCTCTGACTGCCTGTTTGGTGCTGTCGGCTTCCTCCTCAGCTGAGGGGACTGCCAAGCGCAGCTGGATGTCACAGCCTCTCCAGTTTAGGAGAAAAGAATGGACTCATCAGTAAATCTGAATCAAGAGGCCTGAAGGTAAAAGAGAGGACAGGAGCAAGGCATGAAAGGAAAGTATTTTTTTTCTTCAAAAAGTACTTTCAGAAAGCATGTATGCTAGTAGTCACCTAGTATTTTCACATGTTGGGTAAAAGGGAAGGAATAAAAAGATTTATGTTAAAATTTGGTACCAGTTAAATTGAAACTAGAAGCTTTCACAGTTTTGCACATCCCTCTGAGGAGCTAAACAGTCTCCTGAGCACAGGGTGATGTGCATTTCGTGAGGCAGCAAACTTCTTGGAGTGAGATGGCAGTTTAATGCTAGGATTCCAGCCTTTGGAATATGCAGGTCCTCAGGAATGACCATCAGAAGGCACAGCAAGCAGCAAAGAAAATCATCCCTTTATGTTTACTTATCAAGTCCATGAACAGTGTTTGTGACGTTAGTGTCCTCAGAGGAAGCTCTTCCATCATGCAAAGCTTACTGCCTATCTGTTTGTAACAACCAGATCGAATCTATCTGTATAAAATGAAACTGACGCACTTCAAGGCCCGGGCCTGGGACTCTCCCCCACCAGGGGATACACAGCAGCCACCCACTGCCTCCACACACGCTCCCACTAACAGGGAACTGGGATGCCCACGTCTCCATGCTTATGATTTCACCCAACACTCTGAGCATCTCAAAGCGCTTAGTTCAGCGCGACCCCTGTCCCCAAATTGCAGAGGATTGCTATTACATGTGATTTAGAGAAAAGTTCCTGCTACCATATGAACTTCTGAAAGAAAGAAGTGTTGAGCTATCGATGGCAACTTGTCAAAAACGACCGTGCAGGATTTGAGAAAAATTATTATTTGGCTACTAGAATCGTAAGTAAAAGCTGCTATTTGGAAGCATAAGTAAAAGCTGCTACTTGGACTACTAGAATGCTTAGTAAAAGCTGCTATCATCCCATACAATGACATCACATTTTGGAATATATGGAAAGAATTTCCATTTATATTTCCATTATATGGAGGTGTAACCTCATACAATGAACAGTTGCACAAAAATACCTAAACCTAGGGACACATGTTTAAGAGAGTGGATTTGGGTACGATTCCCACAGAAAGTGCTTTCTCAGACACAGTGCTACCACCTCCTGCAGGGGCAGCCAGTGGAAGGGGTTAAGACTTTCTTGGGGCACAGGGATCAAAGCTCAAGGGGAAGAGCTGACATTGCCCAGTCAGGACATTTGAGGACAGAGATAATGGGAAAGAACTAAACTCCAACATAATGTCATTCTGGCGATTAGAACCTCAAAGGGATTATTTAAATTCCAAGGAAGAAACACGCTGGGAAGGGCAGATGCGTAAACACTGCAGCAGTAACAGCAGTGAAGACTTTACCAGAGGAGAAATAAGAGCAAGAGAAGGGAGGAGCTTCGCAACTGTGCCATCTGAAAAGAACCACCTCACTTAACACACCGAGGAGGGGGCAGCCGAGATCCAGGATTGCTCTGGAAATTTTCTCAAATTGATTTTCTTCCATACGGAGATGAATAAAATATGACTGAATCAGCTGTGCTATAATATGGTTCACTTGGGAGGCTGTGAATTATTTATTCCTGAGTACGTACCCATTCGGTGTATTTATTCACTAACCTTTTAAAGCCATCTGATAAAACGGTGCAAATTTTTCTTAAATTGGTTCATTTGGGTAAAGCTGCTTCATAACTAGCTTCTTCCTTTTGCACTCCTGAGCTAACTTTCATCTCTACATCTGGAAGAAACAGCATCCACATGGAAAGTGCTCTCCACACAGCAGCAGAGGACAGCCACACCCACATTTGGACTTGGTTCCTCCAGAAAGCCACTGGCCCACAGAAATTGGTTGACTGCTCTCTTTAAACTCAATCACTTTATGAAATAAAGAAACAGACTTCACTTGTCCATCCTGTAACTTAGTGCTCACTCTGTGCCTGGCGCTGGACATGTGTTGGTGAAAAGCTGGCAAGTTCCTCCTCACATAGAACTTACAGGCCAGCAGAAGACAGGAACGTTAGACCAAAGCGGCACAGAGGAGGATGGTGTGCAACTATGCGTTGTGACGAGCACTATGAGAAAGCACTGGCTGTGTGGAGAAGGAGAACAGAGAGAGCTCACTGAGGCTTGGGGGCTTGGGGAAGCCTCTCTGACAAAAAGGCACTTGATCCTGAGACCTGAGGGAGGGGTGAGCACAAGCAAAAAGCAGGGCAACAGGTGTGCCGCCCGGCAAAGGGAAGAGCACTGTGGATTCTGACGAACATGTCGAACAGTAGATGGAATGTGGCAGGAGAAAGAGGGAGGACAGGAAACGAGCTCAAAGACACAGGCATGGCCTGGGTGGAGCAGAGCCTGTGCGTCCACTTAGGGATTGAACTTTTCTCCCAAGCTCACTTGGGGAACCAGCCACTAAAGGCAGGAGGTGATGTTTCCTTCTCTGCTGTATAGAGAATGGATCTGATCAGGGGAGAAGTAAAAAATCTACTTAGGAGGTCATTCAACTGGCTCAAATAGAAGTTGGCCAACTTTGGCCAGATGGTGCTAGAGAAGCTTTAAGTGAGTGGAGAGGAGGTCCACTGAGATGGGGAAATGAGAGGAGAGAGAGGTCTGAGGGAAAAACCAAGAGTTCCGCTACAGGCATTTAGGTTTTTTTGTTTTATTCAATCCTCACCTAAGGATATCTTTGTATTGATTTTAGAGAGAGAGGAGGGGAAAGAGAGAGAAAGAGAAACATCGATGTTGGAGACAAACACTGATTGGTTGCCTCCCTTATGTGCCCCGATCGGGAATCAAACCCACCACCTTTTGGTGTAAGGGATGACGCTCCAACCAACTGAGCACCTGGCCAGGGCTAGACACTTAGTTTGAAATTCCCATTAAACATTCAAGTGAAGATGATCAGGTAGGTTGTTGGATTTATGAACAGGAAAGAAGTACCATATTCCACAGAGAAGGAAGAAACAGGATAAAAAGAAAAACAAAATAGAGCAGTCAGAGTTCAGGGGAACCTGGGGACAGGAATCAAGAGGAGGGCACTGCCCGCTGCACCCTGTCGGAGATGCCTGAAGACCCCTCTTCCAGGCCGTGGCTAGCTTTAGCACGAACAGTTTCAGCAGAGTAACAGGCAGAAAGAAGCTAGCGTAGAGTGGGTTGAAAAGGACGGGGATTAGGAAGGTGGAAACAGTTAAGCACAGGCAATAGAGTTTACTCTTGAAAAAGAGGCTTAGGGGTGCCAACACCCCACGCAGGTGAAAGTCTGCACATAACATTTGACGTCCCAGAATTTAACTACTAACAGCCTGCTGTTGACCAGAAGCCTTACTGATAACATAAACAGGTTGATAACACAGGTCTTTTATGTTACATGTATTAATGTGCTCTATTCTTACAACAAAATAAGTTAGAGAAAATGTCACTAAGAACACCATAAGAAAGAGAAAATACATTTACAAAGCTTGTTTTTTAAATTTGTGTGCAAACAGACCTGTAAATTCAAACCCCCGTTGTTCACGGGTCATAGAATGGCTCAGAAACAGAAGAGAAAAAAGCAATGGCTGGGTGGGGTCAAGGAACTTTCGTTTGTCAGCTTTTGCTTTTTCTCTTCTGTTTCTTAGATTGGGGGAGGGGACTACTGGACTCTATACAACTCTTACTGGGAATAATCCAACAGAGAGGAGACACCGAAGAGTCAGGAACGCTAAAAACAACTGAGGGACAAAAAGCTTGAGCTGCTAAGCACAGGACCAGGAAGAGAGGTCACGCGGGAAGCATCACCAGGGCATTCCACAGAGGACTTGAAAAAAATTGATTTTAATTTTCCCAAATCCCCAGGCCTGTGATGACTGGAAGCCTTGAGAAATTAAAAATGTTAAAGGAGGCTTATTCAGGAACATTACACATTTAGGATACTGAAGGCCTGTCAGCCAACGAAACAATTGTGCTTACTGACTTGCTGACAATGCCATTTAAGAACCCTCAAATTCTGAGTTTATTCCACCAATTACTCTTCTAAGGCAGAACTACCCAAGGCTCTGTGTTTTATTACTTCTATTTATAGTAATAAAAACTCAACCCATAGATTAAAATAAACATGCAGAATGCAATGAAGTAAAATAAACTAGCTTAACATGCATTACTAAGTAACCCCTCACAAATGGAGTCCCCTAGGCTTTATGTCCATACATATGCTGCTAAGTGCTTAACTCAAGGACACTCCCATCCCAGCAGCCGATCCAAGGACAAGGAGCTCCATTCACTGATCCTGTAAGCGGAGGCTTGCATCTGCACAGCACGCCACGAGCCAGCGGGGCCCCTATGGAGTTTCTGAGAATGGGGTTCTAAGTTGTTTCTGAATGTTCACCTTGTAAATCTAAAGTACAACAGATTCATTTACTCTTTCATTCATTCAACACATATGTATTGAACATCTACCAAGTGCCAGCCATGTCCAATGCTGAGGATGCTGTGCAAAATCAAACAATTCTTGCCCACAAGGAGCTTTCACTCACATTATGAATGCAATCTAAACTTACATTTACAACTTAGAAGGCTGCGCTTCCATATTATGCCACTTTCTTTAGATAGGTAACCTTTTTATTATATCCTCAAGTGGCAGAAAGAGAGCGAGCTATCTCTGGCCTCCCCCTTCTTATAAGGGCACTAATTGCCATCATTCAGATGCTACCCTTATGACCTAATCACCTCCCGAAGGCCCTGTCTCCAAATACCACCACATTGGAGATTACATTTGAACATATGAATTGGGGTAGTGGGGCATAAACATCCAGTCCATAATATCAGGTAACTGCAATAATATAAAGTCATTAAGGTGGGCCCTAGTCCAACGTGACAGGTGTTCTTATAAGAAGAGGAAATATGAACACCAAGACACATACAGAAAAAAGACCATGTGAAAATGCAGGAGAAAGCAGCCATCTCCAAACCAAGAAGAGAGGTGTTGAACAGACCCTTCCCTCTTGGCTCTCTCAGAAGGAAATAACCCTACCAACACCTTGATCTTGGATTTCCAGCCTCCAGAACTGTGAGACAATAAATTTCTGTTGCTTAAGCAAAATAGTCACATAACAGACATGCAGGGAATACAAGGACATGTTTTCCAGAAGTGAAGGTCAAAACCAGAGGTGTGGTCTATTTCTATGCTCTATTAATAAAGATTTCGGCTTCCCATAGGGAAAAGTGAAAGATACTATCCCACGACTTCACATCCGCTCACTTGAGTGATAGCTACAACAGGGAGTTTGGTGTTGGGGGTGTGTCCTCAGCCTGTTTCATCTCAGTTGCCCAATCAAATTAAAATCCAAGGTAGCCATTAATGTTGGAAATTCAATCACAAACTCAGGGGAATTCATGTCTCAAGATAAGAACTGAGGTTGGGTTAATGCAAATTTGTAGACATGGTAAGAACTATTTATTAGATAAGGTCTTTTTTAATTGAATTTATTGGAGTGACATTGGTAAATAAAATTATACAAGTTTCAGGTGTACAATTTTATAATACATCATCTATATTGTGTGTTCACCATCCCAAGTCAAGTCTTCCATCACCGTTTATTCCCCCTTTACCCTCTCCGACCTCCCACCACCCCCTTTCCCTCTGGTAATCACCATATTGTTGTCTATCTACCAGTCTGTTTGTTTGTTTTGCTTAATCCCTTCACCTTTTCCACCCAGCCTCTCAAACCCCTCCCCTCTGACAGTCTCTTCTCTGTATCTAAGAGTGTTTCTATTTTGTTCATTAGTTTATTTTGTTCATTAGATGCCACACTTAAGTGAGATCATATGCTATCTGTCTTTCTATGACTAGCTTATTTTACTAAACATAATACTCTCCAGGTCCATCCATGCTGTCACAAAAAGTAAGATGAATAGATAAAGTGTTTTATAAGACCTTCAAAAAAATTCAAGGCGCATCAGTAAAAATGGTATGCCCTATTCAAAGGTATTTTGAAAGTATCTTTCAGAAACAATGTAGGAGATTTGTCTCCGTAATTTGCGTAACATCTTGAAAAGGTCTTGGTATTTATGGGTTTACAGCCGAGGTGCCAGATTTTCTTGGTTCATGGAGCCCTTAGTGTCGAAGTAAATTTTTTCACATCCTAGGCCAGACAAACAAACAAAAAACAACGTAAAGTTCTGTTTATCAAGTAGTTGGATTCAGACAACTTCATGAATATTATTTCCTAACAAACTAGTAGATATTTAAAAACCATAATATAGATAAATGTCATTATTAAATGACCACAGTTACTTGTAGTGGGACATATGACCCTACTGGACACCAAACAGCTTCTCAAATTTTGGACTCAAATAAGAAACTACCACCTCCATTCCTTGTTTCAGCTTGATCTTTGGGGGGCACTTCATTTTATCAGAACAATCACTGAAAACCTGGCTTCACGGAAGTACAATGTCAAAAGGAACGTTTGAGATCTAATGCTGAAACGTGAAACGCCGAGCTACTTTGAACTAGCAATTCACTCTCTGTCCTTCCGATGGCGCTGTATTTTCCTTGAAAATTTACAATATTCAGTGGTGCCACCGGGAAATCTTAGGGCATAAAGTTCTGAGCAGGGATTTATACAATCATTAGTTTGTTTCTAGGATCCAACAATACACTTTGGGGCAACGTTTGCAATTAACAACAGAAGGTGAGAACCTACATTTCTGATAATCTCTTAATCATTTCTAAGGTTTTGGCTGACGTTTTGGCAGAGCTGGCATCTGTCAGTTTTTTTCTGGAAACATGGCTACACTAGCATGAAAAATGCCAGGTCGGCCATGCTCCTACTGTTTGATTACGTTCGCATTACTATGATTGCCTTCGATCTGAGGTTTCTTTGCAGGAATATTTTTCAGCCTCTTGTCAATTATGTGATGATAAAATGGAATTTAAACCAAGTATGGATTTATAATCCATACTCTCCATTCCAGAGGCCTGGTAACTGTGATACGTCACATTAAGCTGAAAGGCGACATGAGAGAGGGTGGTGCTGCCGATCACTCATTCTTTGGAACACCGCTGATAGCATATTCAGACCATCTGACGCTGAACCTGAGCACTGGACACAAAAGCCAACCTGGATGCTAAACACAGGTAAAGCCTCCAGTGCGCAGACTGAGGGTGATACATGTAAATCCTAGAACTGGGGTGGCACACGGTTCAAGTTCCATAAATCCCGTTCTAACCATTGTCTCAAGGCAAGGAAAGCTAAATTCCAGGGGAAGAATGTATCTTCCCCGGACCTCTGCCTTTAGTCTTAAATATTTGGTTTCAAATATCTCAACATATCTCACGTAACGGGACATATGGAGTTATGATTCTAATCTCAGAGTTAAGATTCCAGTAAATACTGACGTTAAATCGATTCACTATCTTAACTGTTCACTATAATACAACTCATTTTTCTAACCTTAAGATATGGCATCTTTAAAAGTCCTGCTTTGGTTAGCATCTACTTTTAATAGGCACAAACATTTCATAAAGAATCAAGTTAATAACTTCATTAAAGCACTAAAGTTGAAGGAATATTTTTGAAAGGCTGTAACTCTTTAGTAACAACCTAAATCTACCTACTTACATCATCTCAACTCAGTTGAAAAATAAATAGATAAATAAATAAATAAAGAGTATCTCCCATGGTTCTGCCAAATAATAAATGATGGAGGTAATTAAAGTCTCACATAATTAAATAATTAGAACACTGAAGTAGCGTATCTGGAGTGACTGGCTAAGCACTCAAGCTTCACAGAGTAGGACGGAGATTCATAGGACAACAGGAATAACTGGACACGTACGAACATGGGGCTGAGTGTTCAGGTAACATGTGCTAAGGAGTCCGGCTCACTCTCAGCCATGTTCACTGACAGCGTCCAGGCCCCAAACAGACTGTTCGTGCTCTTCAAACATCCCCCGTTTCTCTGCGTTTAAGTTGGAGCCATGTGACCAAGTGATCAATAGGATAGGAGTGATCAGATGTCAGCCACCCCAGGCCAGGCCGTAAGGTCATTTTGGGTGATCCTGTCTCTTCCTCCAGTTCCTGAAGACCCTGTGTTGCAGACAGTGTACCCCCGACGGAGGACGGCGCTTGACCCATGTTGGACTAGAACATCAGCAAGCGGTACCCTCCGCTGGGTTAAGCCACCAAGATTTTGGGGTTTGCCTCCAGAGCACAGCCCGACCTCCTCTGTCCGATAAACAATACAGGGTATGCCTGAGCAGGCTGGTGCGATGTCTGGGTCAACACCGCAGGAGTTTACCTGCATGATTACACAGCCTCAGGACAGGGACTCAAGCGCCACAATTACAACTTGTCGTTGTTCCACAGAGAAGAGGAACTGTTCCGAAAGTGGCAATGCATCGGCTTCGCAGATTTCTACACTGACCCAGCTCTGAGGAGTCCTGTCTAGTGCGGCATGGGGGAGGGGAGAGAGTGAAAGGCTGTGTGTCAAATGCTCTCTCTTTGGCCCTGCAGGTCTAGTTCTGTCTTTTCTTGTCATGTTTTTTACAAAATCATCGCATTAGCTCCACTGCCCTCTGGCTTCTGGTTGGATGGGGCCAATGGGAGGGGCTTGCAGGCCAGAAGGAGAAAAGAAAGTGGGGGCATCTGCTCCCCTGCTCCCTCCCTTCCTATTAACTTGGCAGTGGCTACATTCTTCTACAGCCCAGTTTATCGCCTTTGCCACAGTTACAGCTCTGAACAGACAGTGTTCGGGAACTCGCCAGCTGCCCCCTCAGGCCAAGTGTCTAACACCTGTTAGTTCTCTCCATTCTGCTCGTACCACCTACAAAACCCGTTGAGCGATCCATCTGTTCCATACAAGACCTGATAGAGGCTACATGTAAATAATAAAGCTAAAGCGATCTTCACTGAAATGTCTGTAAGACACCAAGACACACAGCAGCACTATCAGGTGAGCTGTTGCCCCTACTGTGACTCGAGGCACAATGCAGCTTGGCTGTGTGTAGGGCTCCTGCCACTGCCTAAGCAGCACTCACACCTCTGGGGGTGAGAGGGCTCACAGGGACAGCACCTGTCCCAGGGCGTTCCAACATGGGCACAGGAGGCAGTGGCTGGGAACTTCTGCAGAGCTTTGCAAATTGCTCAACAGCTTATTAACTGCCAAGGCAGGCTCAAGCCCACTGAGATAACCCCCGAGGATACCCAGAAATGGATGGAAAAGGGTTTGAAGACATTTGGGGACCCACTATAGGAAGCAGAAATAGAATTTGATATACTTGATATAACCACCTAAGTAATTCTTAGCTGGCATGGTCTGGGGATATCATCTTTCTTAGAGAAGGTAGTGTGGGAAAATGTGCCCTAACCAAAGAAACAAATAATGTCCTTGGGATGAATTTTAAGTTTTAGAGTCATACGCCACGTGGTGTGTGTGTGAGAGAGAGACAGAGAGGGAAAATGAGAGAGAGAACATCACTTCAAATGAGTATTTCAAAGTCCATAAGAAAACTAATTGGATATTCAAAAATTTGGATTAAAAAATGTGAGCAAGCTTGGTCATTTGTTCATACAAGTAATTCATAAAGCATCGATTCCTGATGGATATCTGGAGATATCCACTGAGATATTCTCTTGTTCTGCCCTTTTGGCCCAGTTCTTTCCATTTTCAAAATTGGCCCTTTCATTCGTACGTAAGATCTCCCTTTGAACACTTAGAAGTCCCATTAATCCTTGATTGGCAAGGGTTGGTTAGAAAATAAGCGCACTGCTGAATATCTCTAATTCTAATGCCATCATTCGGTCCTTGATGTGACAACCCAGAACGTAGAGACTGTTCACCACAGTTCATGCAAGAGACAAGGAAGCGAAATGAGCTGTTACTCTGCCGCTTACCTCCTCACAACACTCGTTTCCATTTCTGAAGGGGCAGATGTCTTACAACTGAAACAGTAAACATCGGGCTATCCAAGGCATTTGCAGATTATCTAAAGTTGTGGGATAGCTGGGAAAGCTTTCTATCATCTCCATACTATTATCAGTGCTTCTTTGGTTATATTTTCTGGGCATTGCTAAGGAAAGGCTTTTCTAGCATATAGTTTGTTCCCGTCCATTTTTTTCTAAAAAGTAACATGTTATAATAAATTTTTAAAGTCACAGCACACAATGGGAAATAAATTCCTTATTTTTAAGTGTTTTATACTGAAGTAGCTATGCCAAATTTAATTTTACTTAATATAAAGATGTCCAAATAAGGATATTTATTTTAGAGTTATTTTACAGTCCCATTACGCCTTAGCTTAGTAAATTATTTTTCAAACAACTTGCCAGCTCAGCAATACTTACTTTCTGTAGTGTTTCAGTAATTCCAGATAAAAACTTTATAAAAGTAAACTGCAGAATTGAGTAAGATATTTGTAATATCCTTCTTGAGTTTGTTGTCAGGTGTTTTGACAGAAAAATAGTGGCCAATTGATATCCATTTCAATGAGTTACATGACTCTTTTGCTTTGAGGTCATTTTATGACACCTGTCCCAACTGACTTTTATCTTTACAGGACTGGGGATATGTTGTCACCACAGTGAGAAATGTCTACCAGTCAGGTGAGGACCAAGAGAAAGATAAATCCAAATGGAAAGAAAAGTATGCAGTCAAATGTCTGCTATGAAATGACAAACTACTGCTCCAGTTACAGAAATAAAATTGGAGATAATTACTGTCCTAAGATTTTGTCTAACTGAATTATGTAAATGCAAATAAAATTGCATGTTGACAAATTCAATCCATTATATTCAGATTCAATTTCAGGAATTTGGTCCACTTCTCAGCTAACAATTCATATTAACAACTATGTGGGTGGAAGTATCATAAATTCTGGGTGACGAACACACATACACATTATATGTGTGTTCACGTTCTTATTAACCATCTATTAACAATTGAGCCATGTTTCTAACCAATGAAGATCATAAGAATTTCAGTAAGATTAAGTGTGCACAGCTCTTGAACTTGATGCTTCTGCTATGCTCAGTACATTCACACATCACAGTTAGGACACTGTAGTATAAAATGTTGTGCCGGTGATATCTGGGCATTACAAATACAGTTTTGTTGTTTTGCAGATTTCTGTACAGCTGTGGGCTGTTACAGAATATAATCAGTGCAGGGTGCAATAAACAGAGGACAAATCACTCTTTGGAAAATAAAACATCATTGGTTCTAGTTTAAAAACATTTGATGATATGTATGAAACAATAGAATAAAAGGGCAACAGACAGTAACAATTTCATAGATGAAAACAATGAAGAACACATTATTAAAGGAAGTCAGTAATGCTTAAGATATACTTGTAACTTACATTGCAATTTTCAGGGATAGAAGACAATCACTGTCGCAACAAATCAGCCTAGTTTCACTACCAGAGATCAAACCACAGGCTGACAACCTATCTCCAGATATGTTTATATTGTAGGCACACTGTCCATTCTCAATGAAATTCACTTCCTAAAACTTTTCCTACCTGCTAAAATTTATTTTAACCCATATGCCTTAAGGCTCATGTTAATGTACCAGGCAAATATGATCTAATGGATCCTGCAGTTTATTTTTATTTTTTTGCCCCTTTTAAAATTTATTTACTTTTTATTTGTTTGTTTATTTAATTTTTGTTCAAGTACAGTTGTCTCCATCTTCCCCCCACCACTCTCCCCCACCCCATCCACACTCACCTCCCACCCTCAATCCTACCCTCCTTTGGCTTTGTCCGTGGGTCCTTTATACATGTTCCTTGAAGACCCTTTCCCTTCTTTCTCCTGTTATTCCCCTCCCCGGACCCTCTGGTTACTGTCAGTTTGTTCTTTATTTCCACATGTCTGGTTCTATTTTGCTTGCTTGTTTGTTTTGTTGATTAGGTTCCACTTATAGGTGAGATCATATGGTATTTGTCTTCTACTCTCTGGCTTATTGCACTTAGCATAATGCTCTCCAGTTCCATCCATGGTTCTACATTTTAAATAAATGAAACAATGTTGAATATTTACATACACCTTTAATATATATTTTAAAATCAGCAATACCTTGACTATTCCATTTAACTCAGGATAGCCTGAAGTAGATAGAAGAGAGGAGTAAACTTACTTGAATTTACACATAATATTAAGGCAAGTGCTATAAGAGTTGAAAGTCATTCTTTTTCAAAAGTTCTGAAATCTAATCTTAATGTCAATAACTCCTAATGCATTTGTAAGGAAGAAAGCAAACAATCATTATAAAAGAAAAGGCATGGAGTGATGTAGTTGGTTCAGTAACCAGAAACATAATCCCATTAGAATTACCTTCTATGGAGAAATGGAAGCAGAAAACAGTAAAATTCAGTTTGTTATTTTCAATTTTAAAATATAATAAATATGTAGATGTGTGATAATATTAACACAAGGGTAAAAAAATGGACCCTTGTAGTAGAAAGGGAGGAAAAAAACACAATCTAAATCAAAGTGTAATATCAGCAAAGCAGTGTGAAGAATGAGGGAAAGATAAAGATTGAGGGATCTGGGTATGAATTCTTTCTTTCAGTTACCCATTCTGGAATCATGAACGAGTCAGTCCAAACTCTCCGGGGTCAGTTTCCACCAGTTGAACTACCTGATCTCTCAGATCCTTTCCAGCTCAAATACCCTGGGAACATTGCCATTTCACAAAGGACAGCTCAAAAACAAAGATTAATTAACTTTCTGCTTAGGAATTGAAATATGTGTCCTTTTTTCTCTAAAATACCTACTCAGTTCTAACTTCTGCCAACTTCTGATATGAGATATTAAATAGTGGTGATGTGGCATCATTTAAAAGAAAGAACAATAGTTAAGTGACAGATGCTCTGAGGTAGGGTAAAGTTCACCAGAAAGAACAGAAAACAGAAGCCAAGACAAGCCACTGTCTACAGTCCTCGCATGTAGCCCAGAGCCAGCCAGAGGATTCCTTCCATCCGCGACCCGGAGCCCCAGTCAGGAGCGCCGGCATCCTGGACTGAGGCTGGGGAGGCTGGGGAGGCTGCCCCGCGCTGATGCAAGAGGACGCAGCAGGGGCAGCTCTTCCTCTCGCCTGCAGAGCAGGTCTGTTGCTGTGTTCAGAACCAAGTATACAATGAGTTATTCCCCAGGTGTTTAAATGGCCGAAGAGTAGGAATAATTAAATAGGTGAGAAGAAGAGACAAAGTATGATGGGCAGCCATCTAAATGCATTCCTTTTGCTCTCATGTTATCAATCTTCAGTCCAGCTGTGTGTGCCTCACCAGTCCTGTTTCAGGGGTCCATCCTTCCCGGCCTAGGGGCTTCCACTTCACACCCATCTTTGGCTTCTTCCTCCTTAAAGTGGTCCTTATAACCCTCTTACAGTGCCTGGATTGCCAGAACCAATGACAGTCAATGATGGAAAATTTGGGCATGAAAATCTACTTGTATAAGGACAGGGTTTTTATATATATATGAAAAGCACTAGGATATGGAAAAGTTTAAATGACAGGCAAATAAAGAGTTTTATTTGGATATGGATGATTTATATGCAGTGTAAGGGAACAAGACAGTGTGGAGTGTTAGCCTGGAGACCAAAAGGAAGACAGCTGATGTTTTATTAACAGAACCCAAAGAAAATTTTAAAAGACTTCTTCAAAGCCTCAGATATATGAAAAAAGGTATGCCCTGTAAGAACTAGAAGTAGAAAGTTAACAAGGAGAGAAAATCCTCAGATGAAAAGTCAGCAGGAACGCACAGAAATACGAGCAGCTGCAACAGAGATAATGATAAATAATTGCAAGGATATAATAAAATATAAAAGGATAACCAAACTTAACATTGGAGTAAGCCATGATATTAACATGGACAACAGGAACAAATGTAATAATCAAAGACATGCTGATAAAACTTTCCTGTATTTAAAAAGAATAAATTAGTTTTTGAAATGTCTCTTAGGTACATCCTAGAAAAAAAATTATTGAAACAAAAACATGAAGAAATATCCTAAAGGAATCCAGGTTAAAAAAAAAAAAAACAGAACTAGTTACTGGCTGTGGAAAAATCGAAAGAATGGCCACAATTATCCAGTATTCCTATATCCATGTCTTTTGCGTTTTGCAGTTCCTTCCATTGAGAGGCAGAGTCTGTTTTGCCGTCCCTTGAATCTGGTCTGATTCTGTGACTTGCTTTTGCCAGTAAAGATGTCAGAAATGGCTGGGTACCAGCTCCAAGCTTTTCTTAGATCCCTGCCATCTGAATAAGGCAAACTAGCCGGGAGAGAGAGAGAGCCCAGTGCCCTAGTCCAGGTCAGAGCTCAGCAAGCCTGCCAATGCTCACAACGTGCGAGATCTCTCCTAAGGTCCACAGAAGCATCTCTCTCCCCTAGATCAGACCACAGAAGCAGGACTGGGTCCAGCCGAGACCAGAAGACCACAGAGACTACCCAAAGACTAACAAACAATAACAAAGGATTATCATTGTAAGCCACTGCATTTGAGGGCTTCGTTGTTACCCAGCACTCACTAACTAATTTACCTAAATAGGAACAAAACATTATAACACGCATAGACACACACGTACATATTTGCAAAAATACGAAAAATGTCAAAATATTCAAAATACCTTCAATGGAAATAAGCAAAATTTGAATATTCCAACAGCCAATCAAGCAAAATAATATCTTTATACCATTCACAGAAAACACACAAATGGCTAACTAATAGACATCACAATCTACTCAACTCGATTGATAAAATAAACAAATAAACAGCAAAACTTAATAAACGTCGAGGCTGGCATGAGAAGGCAACCCCAAGCCACTCCTGGTGAGAGTGCAAAATGGCGGAGCCATTCTCAAAACTAAGCTCATATTGTATCATGAGCCTGAAATACGCTCACGCTCATGTTTTATACATAGAGCACCGCATAATGAAACACTTCAAAAACAAACCAAAAGACTGGCACCAAAAAATCCTCATGCTCTTTCACCTATTAACTCTACTCAGGCCTTATCTTAATGAAATAGTTATAAATATGGACAAAAATTTGATGACACAAGAATTTCAAAAATAATGGAGTGACTACATATATACACATACTATATATACACTCTGGTATATCCTTTTCATTAAGAATTATGTAACCATTACAAAAACCATATGTAATACATATTTACAAAAATAAAATAAGAACAATTCAAAAAGATAAACTTAGTGTTAAATTCCAGGTATATTAAGCACGACTTAATAAAATTCTCTGCGTGTATATACTTAAGGAAAATCAAGGTCATGTTAAGTAATCTTTGTATTCTGCAGATACAAATATCTCTAACATACAAAGACAGACACACATAATTTTCAAATTTCCTACTCTAAGTACACATCAATTTTATAACTACGACCAATAAATTCACTTTCTAAACTACTTGTTATAGCTTTGGGTGAATTTAGAGATTATTTCCTGGTTCAATACATTTTACAACCTTTACATCAGTGACTACACATTGGCACAGCACATAAACTTAACAGCTTTGGGCCCTCACCCAAACCGGAGACGGCACGAATTTGGATGACATTGTCAAATGCTGAGGCGATCAGAGATAAACAGGATGAGATTAAAAAGAGACCTCTGCTGGAGCATTTACAGAGGATAAACTAATTACACGGCGTAACACAGAGAATGAGAGCAGGTGTGTCTGAAACGGATCTCAGAATTAGTGGACCAGAAACCGAACATGAATTAGAAAGCTGTACATAAAATCAAGTACACTATTGAAACCTAAATTGACAAATACAACATGAGACTGATTCCTCCCCATCCTGCTGGCCATATATACAGTGTTTTATAAACATCACCTATAGTTTTTGGATCCACAATTTAAGAAGAAGGGTTCAAGGGAAAACATTAGGAATACTAGTATCTCTTTAGAAATTAGATCAAAGAGAAAACACTGTTGAAAAGATTTAAACTTTGGAATAGATAAAAAGTAATTATTACATAGTTGGCAATGATCTGGTGGTCTCCATGTCTACTAAAAAATACCAAAAAAAAAATATGAGTGAATCACATGATAACATGTCATCTCCCTCCCTGTCCCCCAACTCACCACCTCCTGCCCCCAACCACATATATAACCACAGTTCTATATGGCACATGTTCCTCAGTGCAAAGATGTGGGAAAACATATCAAAGACAATAAGAAAGAAGGAAGGAAAGAAAGAAAGAGAAACCATGCCTTGGCTGGTGTGGCTCAGTGGATTAAGTGGTGGCCTGTCGATCAATGGGTCTGGGTCGCCAGTTCAATTCCCCATCAGGGCACATGCCTGGGTTGTGGACTAGGTCTCCAGTAGGGGGCGTGTGAGAGACAACCACACACTGATGCTTCTCTCCCACTCTTTTTCCCTCCCTTCCCCTCTCTCTAAAAATAAATAAATAAAATCTTTAAAAAACAAAGAGGGAGAGAGGAGGAGTTAGGGGAGTGACGGGGAGAAAGAGGGAATGAGGGATGTTAAAAGAGAGGGAGGGAGGTCAATCTGGGAAAGATATTCTGTAGGAAAAAGGGGACACTCCTGAAAAAAATATGAGTGAATCACATGATAACATGTCTTCCCAGAGGGAAGCAGGCCTGGTTCTGAATTCTAGCCAGCCCTGTCTCTTACTGTGCTTCAGTTCCTTCTCTACAAATTAAGGAAAATGATAAATAAAATGTGCTCTTTAAAAAACTCAGGGAGAAAGTGGTAGCAGTTGACAAGGAGGTACTATTATGTGCGTAAGTGGTGACCCAGAACAAGAAAACAGCAAACAGGCATCAGAGAGAGAGAGAGAGAGAGCAAGAGAGAGAAGCAGAGGTAATACAACAAAATGTTTGGGAAATACATCAGATTGAAAGTGCTTATCAGGTACCAGAAATAAGTTTGTCATAACAGTAAACATGAAGCTAATGGACTTCAATGACAAAGAAAAATCCTCTGGGCATCCAGCTAGGACAAAGGGATAAATTTATGTTGAAGGGCTTAAAGACATCAGCTGACCCTGGGCTTCTCCCCAGCAACATTCAATATTAAAACATGGCAGAAGACCTCCAAAGACCTCAGGCAAAGAAAGTTGAGACAAATAAAAAACCTTAGCAAAATGACTAATAGAGACTGCTCAGTGCATTTAACCAAAGACTGAGAATTAAAGCCACTGTGAAAGCTATGGCTGTAGAACAGAATGAAAACGGAACGTACTATGACAATGGAGAGACAGTTAACTAACTAAACTTTGCAGACAGGAAAAGAAACAGGGAGGTGGTGAAGTGCAATGATAGGGTAAACACGTAAAATTCAAATCTGGTAGAGGAAAAGGAAATCCTTTTTTTTGTAAGTATACTAAAATATAGAAGTAAATAGAGAATAGCTAAAAATATATAGTATAATCAACTTCAATTAGGTAGTAAAAGGAAATAATGAGAGGTAGAAATGAGTGGAATTATGTTTATTTCTTGATAGGTTTCAGGGCATAAATATACTGCCTAAATAAATATAATGAACTAAACAGAACTATGAAGCTACAGTTATAAAGGTTATCACTAAAAGAGTTACAACATGAAAGACAGGAACTTTCCAAATAACGGGAAAAAACAATTAAACCAAGACCATATAATAAAAAGTTGAGAAATAAAGAAAAGCATAAAATATGATTAAAGATTTAAGACTAAATATATTATTACATAAATAAATACACTTGCATTATATTAAATATCAAAGCAAAAGGACCTACAGACTGGTTCCCACAGGGAAAAAATGGTTTGCATTATGTAAGAAACACTTAAAGTGACTCAGAATAGTTGAAAAAAGGTTGGACAAAGGCATGCCAGGTAAGTACCAACAAACACTCAGGGGCTTTTATGTTAATTTCAGATACCATGAATTCACAGCCATTGGCATCCAATAAGAAAAAGCTACTTGAAAACTATGCCAGCGCAATTCACAATGAACATCTAACAGTTGTAAGTATGGCATCATCATTCACATAGCAAAACCTATATGAAATACAAAAGTATAAAAATTGTTAAGTACTGAAATGTACAGTATCTCTTTCTGACCAAGAACCACTTAAACAAGCAATAAAAATACAATCATACAGCTGTTCTAACAATGGAATTCCACATCTTAGAATGGAGAATGTAACTTCTTTACAAATCTCCACGGAATGCATTGACCACTAAATAGGTAAAATAAATAAATAAAGCCTCAATCAATTACAAAAACAAATATGAAATAATTTCTGTTCATAATGCAATAAAAATAAAAACCTATGACAAAACCCAGAAAATGAAGGGACCCTACCATCTGAAATTTTTAGTTCTCTAAAATAACCTTAACGTCAAAAATAAAATCAAAACCAAGAATACAAAATATGCAGGAAACAGTGAAAATGGAATACTCTACCACAATCTCTAGGATAGAGCTGTAATGTGCTTAGAGAAAAATTCATAGCCTAAAATTCTTACATTAATAAATTAGAAACAAAGAGTTTATCAAGTCAAAAAATCTAAGGACAATAAATGAGATAAATCCTTAACTAACCAAAATCAAGAAGGAAAAAAACAGAAGTAACCACAAACTATTCATGGAATATGTGAATCAGAAAAACAGCTTGGCTCAAAAATATGATAATAAACGTAAAAACAGAAATGAATGGGTGATATTGTACATTACCAATGACCACAAATAAAATTGATGTACATTTTCAAAGAATAACCCTTCCCAAAATACACCAGACTTGTGAATCCTGCAAATAGTTAAAGGAACAGTTAATTTCAGTGCTATTTATAACACGCACAGAAAAGTAAGGGAAGCTCTTGGTTCTTTCTAGGAAACCAGCATACCATCCACACCAACGCCTGACAAAGACAGCACACCCACGTAGACAGAAACCGCAGGAAAACGCCACTGCAATCCCATGCAAAAATCTCAAAGTACACATGTGCAAGCCCAAGTGTGCAACACAATGGGGCTCATGCCAGGTGTGCAAGGGCTGTTCGATGTTAGAAAATAAGTCAATGTAATTCTTCATGGTCCATTGAAATAAAAAGAGAGAAATCTTACATTCTTCACTAATGCTGAGGAGGAACTGAACACAATTCAGGAAAATTTGAAGTTTATTTTTAAATTCTTAAAACTCAGTCAAAAAATATTGAAACATCACTAATATCATAATAATGCCTAACCTTTATATAGTGTTTATTATGTGCCTGGTGCGGTTTTAAGGGGACAGGTACCTATTCAAAATCATTCTTTACTGTTTTCCTACAGTAATGGTGAAGCAAGGCAATGGTAGTGGGGATACATGGTGTGGGGAGGGGCGCACAGCCAACGTTACAGGACCCTGGGTTTATTCTGAAAGTTGGAAGAATCATCTAGTTGCCAAACCAACAGAAGAGAGCCTTCTAAGATCTTCTTCCCGGAGTTCTGGGTGTGAAGCCCTCTGCTTTACCCAATAGTTGATGTACAACATCTCAGATGCAGACACATTCTTCTGGCGTGCCTGCTGGGGGCCAGACACTGCCCTCGGTTTAGAGGTTTACCAGTAGACATAAACCATCCTCCTCCAGCTCATTTTCTGGTCCTAAATCTAAAAGCAGCGCAAGTCCTCTTTGTTGGCAGTAAACACTCCCCAAATCTCAGGTACCGAGTAAAATAAAACCAACACATGGCCCTTTCCTAAGGAGTCTGCAGCGTCCACAAGGACATGAAGGCCATCTGGAAACTGAGGACCTGTAAACACCCCAGTCGCTTTCCATGGGCAAAATGAAAGCAGGAAGGCAGGGGGACGTCTTCAAACGAAAATGTGGGGGACACACCTCCACTGGAGGCTAAACAGCTTGGGGCACCATCGACTACACAGCAGGTTCACTCTAATAGTTTGATGAAAATGGACATTTTTAAAAACCAATAAAACCGACTTTCCAATTACCTTGAAAATGTGAATTGAAACTCAAGAGCCAAGAAACATAAGAACAATATATTCTGACCTTAAGCAAAAAAAAGTAGCACTACCTCCAAAACATCAATACTGTGGAAAGTACTTTCTGTTCTCCAGGTACTTCAAGTTCATTACCTCACAACACAAGGACCACCCATCCTCCCCCCACCCACCACCCCCACTCAAGACCTTCGGCAATCAGAATGTTGCTTGCTTTTTCAGATTTCTTTTCCTTTATCCTGGCAGATCACTTTAATATAAAGATTTTAAAAGGCAAAACAAAACCACCCCATGATTTCCAAATGACTGACTCGCTGCCAAAAATTGAGAAAGCAGCCCTGGGAGCATTTTTAAAGGAAAAACAGCAGATCCTATCTCCGTCACAAGCCAAAATGACTAAAAACTTCACTGGAGAGTTGGCATAATGGTTTCTAAAACTAAAATAACTAACAAGTAGTTGAAATGGGTAAAAATTAGTAAATTGCACTCCATTTTGCAAAGAGAAGTCACTTCTAAGGTGAGGTTTTAAGAGACAAAAGCATCCAAGAACTTACAGTCATAACATGACCTTTTTTTTGAGCAACCTGGTACCCAAGTCATCATCTACCCCACTCAAGCTCACTTTCCTTGTTAAAATAACATTAAAAGTAATTCCACTCCAGAGCTGTTGGGACAGATTCCAAAATGCCTCTTCTGAGCCCAACAGCGCCTTAAGCCAAGTAGATGGCTCATAAAGCAACCAGATAAAAAAATGTATATTCTAGAGGACTACAGTGCAGCCTAGCTTTGCCCTGCGGGTTCAAACTGCCTACAAGTTCTGGATGCCAGCATTTCAAGGGAGCACAGTGTGTGTGCAATCTAGTGACCCAGGTCAAGTTCATCATTACTGCTTCTACTGCCTTTTTCTACTCTGTTAGCTCCACTGAAAGGGAAAGCCCTGTTCACATTTTGTGCATTTTACCTTTTAATATGCATTTTACCTTTTAATATATAAAAGCAAACTGCATTAGACATTAAAAAGGGCAAAACACCCTGTGCCCACATCTCCTCCATTCTCCTTTTCCTATTCTTTAGTTTCTTTGCCTGTCCTTGGCTCATCATTCTATGGCAAGCTCTCTAGCTGGTAACTTTGTTCTGCTTCTGACACCTAAGATAGCACAGGGCGGTAGAAGGTAAGAGACCACCATGAACATGTTGGAGCCAGGGAGGTAAGGTGGGGTGAGAGAGGACTGCTGGTGGGGAGACTTGTCCTGCCTTCTGCTCCTATTCCCCAGACATTCCCTCTCCCTCTACCGCTCTGTCCGGTGCCCTGAGCCAAGGCAATCTGGCTGCCCTGGTCCACCCTGGCTGGCCTGTTCCTCCTCCCATCATCTCTCAGGAGGAGCTGGCTCCCCATGCCACTGAATATTGATATTCTCCCCCTCTCAAATGGACCAGTCTTGCCCTGCATCTTTCGAGTTCCCATGATCTCTCAAGCAGCTAATCTGATACGCTTGACAAGAAAGTACCTGTGGAGGAGAATTCTCCTAAGCAAAAGCAAATCCTGTTAGTGTTCCAAGGAACACAGGCAGTTTTCTTCAGGTCTAATTCAGACTGTTTGCCTAAACCAGAGAGATTAATTGCAAAATAGAAAAGGTCAAAGAGAGGGAGGCGGGTGTTTGAGAGAATTTCACCTAGGTCCATCTAGGAACATGGGCATGAAGTGGGGCTATAGCCATAATCCTCAGGTCTGAGCTTGGTGAGCCCCCCAAAAACCAGACCTAGCTTAGACATCCAAATGATGAAATCTCTTCAAAACACTGGCAGGACTTCAGAGGGAGCAGGATTTCAACGGACGGCTGTGGTCTGCGGGTAGGAGCTGCAGTCTGGAGACCCACGTGCAGGCTCCCTCTGGCTCTGTGGCCCCTAGCAGTGGAGGCTGCTCACTCCGTGTCAGCCAAAACCAACGGGCTTGAATGAATGGAAACAGACAGAAGTTCCTGGTTCTTTATTTCAGAACAAGTGATCCAGAATAAACTTTTAACCTTAGTCTCACTGTACCCACCTGCAAAATGGACTATTTATAAAATCAACATCACAGATTTTTGTTAAGGGATTTTTGAATTAATGCATGTGAAATAACATTATACATGGAAAAACAAGAGAATGCTAATTATTATTTCTCAGAATGAACACTGTAAATAAGTATATTAAATCGAGGATATATTCTTGAGCACTCTCTAAATATTCATTAAGATGACTTAATGCCCTTTAAAATGGGATTCATCAAATTGCTCTGTGACGCCCAGAACACTTCCCAGCGCAGTACTCGTCTGGATGAGCAGGCAGGTCCGCACTTGATAAGCAGCAGGCCCTCACTGCCCTCTCTGTAACAGAACACTTTCCAACAGCACCCCCCTACACATTCTTACCCTCTCTCCCTCATTCTCTATCACTAACTATTACACATGTAATCCCTTACTTTCTCTCTACTTTACCCCATAATCCTCCCTCTTGTCTTTCTATCAGCTGGTCTGACTGATTTGGGGGTTTTCACTTTTTGTTAAAGTGTGCATTCTGATTCTTAATCAAAGCAACATATTGCACTCTGCTGATGGAGTACACAGAGGAACGCTCAGATATGAGTCACATGGCCCCACCGCCAGTGAAATTATACTGTAATTTAACAACAAAGTGAGAAATTCATGGTACCAGAACAAGTATATCATTTAGCAGTGCCAAACACTGTGATTAAAAAATAATTTTCAGTTCATTATCTGAAATTTTAGGCTATTAGGCAAACATTTACATTAAATGGAGACATGAGGATAGCTGATTAATTTTTTCAATCTTAATTCTGATTTTAAATGCCATGTGCCCACAACAGAAAAAAAGCAAAATTAAGAGTGACAGCTGACAGCAGAAATGAGAAAAAGACATAGTACATGGAGCTCACGGCACCATCTCTAGGCAAAATCTTCCCATTAGAGTTAAAATAAGGATTACAATTGGGAGTCATTTAGATGTTGCAGGTTAGTAGGAAAGAGCTGGATACATTCACTTAATAAAGTCAAAGACCTTCCTTCCACCCTTTGACTTGTTTTCAAAGAGTAGATTGTGGAGGAAGGAGGGAGTAGCCTTACAGTGGAGTAACCTGACAAACACCACCTCAAATCAGGTGATCAAGGTCAACAGCAGCAGTAATAATCCACGTGGACAGGACGTACCCTTAACACAATGGGATGAGAACGGCACCTCAACCCTACAGGTGTTGCTCCCAAAAAACCAGTCCAGTCTACCTGAGATAAAAACATCAGCGAACCCAACCTGAGAAACATTCTGAAAGACACCTGGCCAATACTCCTCAAATCTGTCAAGGTCGAAAACAAGGGAAGTCCAGAAACTGTCACAGCCAACCGGAGCCTAAGAAAACACGACAACTAAATGTAGTATGATATCCTGGAGGGGATCCTCAATCAGAAAAACAATTTCAAGGGGAAATTAGTAAAACTTGAGTAGAGTGTGAAGCTTGTCAATAATAATAATGTGTCAATGTTTCTCCATTGTGACAAGAGCGCCACAGTAATACAAGAAAAACTGGGTGCTGGATAAACAAAAACTCTGCATATTACCTTTGCAACTTTCTTGTAAATGTAAAACTATTCTAAAATTGAAAGTTCATCAACATGTCAAAGACCACTCACTAACTGCAAAAACTAAATAAATTAATGACTTTTATTGCAAGCACTCCGTAGGACTAGCTTAATAAGAGGCAGTTATATTTTTTTGTTGTTTCTATACCCTCAATTTCCAGATTGGGCTTCTATCTCATCATTGTCTGTCTTCCTTTGTGGCCTGGTGTTAGGTATCTGCCCCCAGACTTCTAAGGGCAGGCCTTCACCTCTAGCCAGCTCCGCCTCACAGGGCCTTAAACTCACTCTCTTTCCTGACCCCTACCATGACCTCTACCCACGGTTCTCCAGGAGAAACTGATCCATTAACTGATGTTAATGCTATCAACAGCTCTTAAATAATCTACAGGCCCCCTGGAGTACTGTTTAAAGGAAAAGAAGTAAATTTAATTGGAAAAGCCCATAAATTTGGGGGCAATATGAGCTTTTCTGGGTTTTTCCATCATGCTAAGGCAATGCAAAAGGGCCCGTTCTTCACCAAGACAGTTGGGCATAATTTATAAACTAAATCTGTGTCCATCCCAGACTGTAAATAACACTGACACCTAAAATGCTTTTGTTTTGCAGTTATCTACTTAAGTCCAGAAGTAATGTTTTGCCATGAACTGAGTATGTCTCCTACAAAATTCATATGGTCAAACCCTAATCCCCTATGTCACTGTACCTGGAAATAGGAATTTCCAAAGGTAATTGTGCTAAATGAGATCATTAGTTGGGGGCTAATCTGATAGAACAATGATCTGAGAAGAACAGAGTCCTCAATGTGAGGACGCAGAAAGAAGGCAGCACTCTAAAAGCCAGGAAGAGAGCCACACCAGGAATCAAACCAGCCAGCACTTTGATCTTGTACCCAGAATCCAGAACTGTGAGAAATTAATTTTTGTTGCTTAAGCTGCCCAGTCTGTGTTATTTTGCTACAGCAGCCCAAGCAGACTAATACATTTCTTTATGAAAGAAAAAGTGGCATTACAACACAGGACCAAATATACTTATTCTACATAAAATGATATATGCAATGAAAAGATCAGTTTGCTATACTGATAGAATTGTATTTTCTCCCAGAGAAGAGAAAACTAAAGGAGTTCATCACCACCAAACCAATACTACCAAAAATGTTAAAGGGACTTCTTTTAAAAAAAAAAGGCCAAAAGTGTGAATAAAATGGGAAAAACTACATATGTATCAATAATTATGTTAACTATAAGTGGAATAAATTCTCTAATAAAAAGACATAGTGCGGCTGAATGGATAAGAAAACAAGACCCATGCATATGGTGCTTACAAGAGACCCATTTCAGATTGAAATGCACACACAGACTGAAAGTAAAGGGATGAGAAAAGGTATTTCAAACAAACGAAAATAAAAACAAATCTGTGGTCACAATACTTCTATTAGATAAAATAAACTTTAAAAGAAACGCTGTAACGAGAGACAAAGAAGGACCCCCCACCCAGTTCCACTTCCAAAAAAACTCGAAACACTAATTCAAAATGACATATGCATCCCTATATTAATCACAGCACTATTTATAATAACCAAGACATGGAAGCAACCTAAGTGTCCATCAATAGACGAATGGATAAAAAAGGTGTGGTATATATATACAATGGCATATTTTTCAGCCATAAAAAAGAATAAAAATCCTGCCATATGTGACAACATTGATGGATCCGGAGGGTATTATGCTAAGTGAAATAAGTTAGACAGAGAAAGACAAATACCATGTGACTTCATGTATATGTGGAACCGGAAACCAAAACAAAACAGTGAATAAGAAGTATATTTTTGGAAAAATATAAACTATGTCCTTTTTTGCTCATTCTAGCACATGCTTTTATCTGATCAAATGCATAAAGATGCTTTTCTTTCTGATGAATTTCACTGGTGCTACTTTTCACAGAATCACAATCTCCGTGTTTCAACATTCATGCAAATACACGACCCTCAGATCAGTGCCTTCATAGTAAAGTTCCTTCAATTTCTGGTAAGTTTTGTCCATATTTGTCCAGGGAAATAAGTAGATAAACTTTTACCCATTTTATGCACTGGATCTTTAAGATGGTTTTGTGTGGAAGCATTTCAAATCTCTTATCAAATTCAATAATACTTCCTCCACATTTCACAAATGGGGTGTATCATCCAGTTGCATTTAGTTACTGGACATATGAATGTAAAGTTCATAGTAATTCTTAAGAATAGCATAAAACTGATTGCTTTTGTAAATAAAAGAACTGGGACATAAGGTCAGCCTTCTCAGTCATGGGTGAGTGATCTTGATGATACTCCTGTTTACAGGCCAAGACCCAACTTGTTTCTATTTTATTAAATTAATGGGGCACCTAGGGTCCCTATAGCCTCTCCCAGAGGTCTTCTTTATATCATACCAAATATTCTAACTCATGGAAGTTGATGTCTGCTACTCATCAGTTAATAGCACAAATAAGCAAAACAATGTACAGGTAAGCAAAGCCTTTAATTTTGCTAAAAGCATTCTTTTTTTTTCCTTTTTACTTTAGATGGTTGAAATAGTTTTTAAAAGAGTATTCATGCTGAGAGAGGAAGACCTCCAGCCAAAAGTGCAGAATTCTTTGCAGTTCATGACCACGTGGAGAAGAGTGAAAAGACCCCTGAACTCAGGGACCACTGAGTCTAGGCCCAATCCACCAGCATTATGATCTCAGGAGCATGGAGTATATATGTATGTGATACCTAAAGTAACTGAGGCTCTAACAATAAAAACCGGAAACAAATTCAAAGTTCTGGTTTGAAAGGCTGAAAGGAGCAGGAAACTGGAGTGGATTGTTTGCACATTTTAAAGTTTGAGCATAATGACTGAAGTGGAGGGTAATCAATAATCTCATTTTATTTTTTTTTGTAGCACAATTTGAAAACAGCCCAGCCAGTGCAGAAGCAGAAATACAGGCTGCTGCAGATACATTTCTTAGGCAGTACAACTCTTACCTTCCCCTGTAGTATTTCGTAGAAGAGTACTTATCAAGGGTAAAACTGGAAATTCTAGCATAACTATTCTGTGCCAAAAATCTTAAAAAGACAGAAACAGAGACACTAAGATGCTGAGCTAACAGCTTTCAAGTTTACCAGAGTGAAAATACTGGAAATATCTCAATAGATCTTAGATTCATTTTCTCAAAGGAGGAACTTTCCCAAGAGCTCTCGTTCATTTGCTGTCATGGTAGATGTCATGTTTGAGGGGGCTGTGTTTAGAGTAGGGCACAGCCAGCCACAACAGGACTGGTGCTGATTGGTTCATCTACAGGGAGCATAAATGTGCCTGCTGGGGACTGATTTGAGTGGTGGTTGTACAAGTGTGGATACATGTAGAACTTCATCAACTTTACTCGCATGCACTTCATTCTCTAGGAGTCATTCCTTGATGAAAGAGCACATTGTTAGAAATAAATAATCTAACTTTTAGACTTCTGAAGGGTCCCATGTCAGCCTCAGGGATAGCAGGAAGCTGCAGGAACCAATTCTGGCTGCAGTCTACCAAGAGAAGAAGGCTTCACTGCTCAGAACTGGTACAGAGTGGGCAAGTTTTGATTTCCTGGGCCCTGAAAGCCAGTCCTGAGCTTGGAGACACTTAAGTTAAGAAATTGTTTCCCACCTCCCCAAATCCAGAAATCTATTTACCCACAATAAACAGCACTTGGGCTAAATAGCCTCCGTGGGCAAGCCTGAGAAGCCCACATTGTCTCTGTGAGTGAAAAAGTGTTGCAATTTCCAAAAGGGTTTAATACATTATCTGTTAGTGAGTTAGAAATGGCCTTTTGTGTCGGTGTAATGGTCAATTCTGAGATAAACAATCATTGATGTTTGTTTCTCCATAGAGCTAAGCATTCTCTGCGTTTCAACTGATACTCACCTCTTCTGAAAACCTCCCCCATGCAGCCCTTCGCCCTCTACCCCTGTCCACACGTTCAAGGCTTAGGAGGTGTTTTCAGTGCTCTCACAGTGCCCTGGGCACTTTCTATACTGGGTTGTAACGTATGCGCTTCTGTTGTTCTCCACTGGGCCCTGAGCTTCTTGAGTTTAAAGGGCATCACTTACATGTGATTCTCAGCACCTGCCTCAGTGCTTAACACAATCATCGAGGACGAGTGCTTTATGCCTACGTGGAACGCTGTTCCTGCCTCTCCACCCATTCAAAGCCGACAGCTAGAAAATGAATCAACTCAAGTGCTTCCCACTGCACGAAACCCTCTCTGACCTCTCTTGCTGTACCGGCCTTCCTTTCTCTGAAACTCTGTGGCCTGGAGAGCTCTATGTTAATATCTTCTGTTTCTCCCCAACAGCTTCATGTTTGCATGTTCCTCCCCTGTTATATTTTACTTATCAATGTCGATACTTTAACGATTTGTTTCTAACTATTCTATATTCATAGATATGACATATAGCTATGGATCTATATATCACTGAGTGAAATTAGAGCATACACACGTCCTATAAACTGTTTTTCTGTCCTCAATGGTAGGCTGTAAAAACTTCCCACGTCAATAAATGCCATTGGCTTCAGAATGCTCACTGGTACTGAGGGGATATAATTTACATAACCATTCACCAGCCCTTCCAGAGAATCATTCAGGTCCTCCCCAACATTCCTCCATCACAAACAAGACTGAAGCAATATCTGCGTACATACATCACTTCAGCTAGAATTATATCCTTAGAATAAACCTCTTGACGTGTGGCTGCCAGTCAAGGAGTGGAAGATTTTAAATTCAGATAAACGTCCTAGATCCACTTTCCAAAACACTGCATCCGTTTATATGCTCCAAGTCCCTTTTCCAGATTTTTGAGCCTGACTTGTTATTTTGTTTCCCAGGACAGACATGGCAGCGGGCAGCTCACATCTTTGCTTTAAGAATGTATGTGGTGGATGGAATTCTATGCAGCAGAAAGAAAGACGGAGTTCCTACCCTTTGCAACAGCATAGATGGAGCTGGACAGCACTATGCTAAGTGAACTAAGCCAGGCATTGAAAACAAATTCCACATGATCTCGCATTTAACAGGAACCTAAACAACAAAACAAAGAAACAAGCAAAATATAGCCAAAGACACTGAAATAGAGGACAGGCTGACAGTGACCAGAGGGGAGAGGGGAGGGAATTTCAGGGGAATTTCAGGGGAGAAGGGAAGGGTTTACAGGAACAAATATAAAGGACACATGGACAAAAACTAGGGGGGTTGGAAATGGGAGGGAGGAGGGGAGGGATGGGTGGGTGGGCTGGAATGGAAGTAAAGGACAGAAAACTGTACTTGAACAACTATTAAAATAAAATTTTAAAAAAAGAATGTATGTGGAGGGAGCTGTTGAGAGGCGATGTCAGTCAGAACTCCTCCAGTTACTGCTGCAAGTGAACCTCTCACCTCACTCTTACCATTGCCAATGAACATGCAGAAGATGTCCGATCTCCCTGCTCACTAGGGGAATGTGAATAAAAGAAAAATGACTGGCTTGGTTTTGCTTTCTTCTTGTTGTCCTTTTGGGGTGAAAGCAAAGAGTAACATTTTACGTTGATGCACGTGTGAGGAAACGGCATGCACGCCATTTTCTGCTCCCTGTCCTAGACGCCTTAGCTAGCACCTCCAGAACAATCTCAAATGCCAGTGGCAACAGCAGGCACTCATGCTTTGATTCTGATTAATGGTTGTATCTCCAGTATCTCAGTCATTAATCATAAAAAGGTTTTCGTGGAGCTTTATATTTTTATTTACATTTTACTCACAGTTACATTATGATAAAATGACTTCTACCAAATTGATCTTTGTGCATCCATCAGTATGAATACACAGTGATTGGTATATTACAACGTGTGGGATTTAAACCAGACAATTCCTACCTACCTACCAATCTAACAAAGAACTTTTCACTTTCTGTCCAAACATGAGATTTGTCCGAAGTTGCTGGACCAGCATGCAAAAATATAGTTAAAACCCATGTTCTGATTATACGCATGGCATAAGAATAATAACTGTTATCAAAAATCCATGTCACAGAGCATTTTAAGGTCTATTCATTAATTCATCTTAGAGAAACTAAGCCAAATCTTGGCAGGATTCAGTTTTGTGCAAAGAAATCCTGATGGAGACAAGATATGTGCAAGACCACAGAATAAGATCACCTACAAAGAACTTTCCCAGCAAAAGCAGACATCCATGTCTTACCCTCAACCAGAGACACAAATGGAGCCCAAGGTATTTCATCACTCCTCCCCAAAGTTTACGACATGAAAAGCCCTCTGAGAAGTCCAACTGCAAGACCCAGCACTGTTTTTAAATTCTGCTTCCTTCACTTGGCTAAGAATGAATCTCCTAAAATATGAAGATATGCCAGTAAGCGGTACCGTGCTTTTCCTCGCCACCTGCAGCCAGTAGTGCTATCTGAACTAACTGCACCTCTCTGCTTCTCACTAAGACCAAGGACCAGCAACGTCATTTGGACCACACAGAGAATAAACTACGGTAAGGCAATATGAAAATTTAGATGTGAAAAAATAAATATGATGGCACTAAATGCACACATTTTATATGCGATCATTCACTTTAATAAACTTCCTTTGTCGAGGTACTGTCCAATGTGATACACGTGGCCGGGTGCCAATCCTGCCCTTGAGTTCCTCACAGAGTAGTGGAGAGACAAAAGCGTATGCACCACTGCAGAAACACAAAAAAGATAAAATTCCGTGGCAGTCCCCAGAGGAAGAAGATTACACACAGGTCGGAGTGATCAGAGATGTCTTAGTGGGTAAGTGGCTCTTGGGTTGGACTTGGAAAGCAAGAGGTGATGCCTCCATGTAGAAAATAGAAAAAGGGCATTTCTAGATGAGAAAAGAGTGTCAGGGGCACAGGAACTAAAGCTGTATCATGGCTTACGCTGGAAAAACACTTCAGCAGGTTCACAGGTTATAAGATGCACAGGAAGTGGGCACACGTTTGGTCACTGCCAATGCAGCCAGTGTTCTTCAAAAAGTCCAAAAGCCCGTACAGACCAATCAATCGTATGACAGGGATTACCTAGACCGGGGTGATGAACTGGGGCAGGTTCTGGGAGTAAGTAAAAGGAGGGATTATTCATTTTACACCCCTGCTTTTTGTATTATCTCAACTATTTAAATGTTTATATACATATTAATGGTACTGTTTAGTAAAATGTCAGATTTACTCCAAATCCCTCAGTGCTGTGTGGTGACTCACAAACTAACATTTAGGCTCCCTAACCTATTGGAAAGTGTTTTTCCATTTTCCCAAACGGATGTAAACTTTCTGAATTCCAGAGATTTTGCTTGATCTTGTTAAATGTTGGCACAACCTGAACGGAAACACCTCAAAGTGGGATGCATTTTTTCTAGACTGCTCACTTAACAGCACTTTTGAGAATTAATGGTAGCAATGCCTCTCAGGCACTTTGGAAGGCACCTGGCATGGAAGAGTCAACGAACAGCAGCTACTGCTGTTACCAGGAACCGTCTCCAGAAGCAGCCACTGCCGTGCAACACAGACTTCTAACCAGTGTGCTGACTTTCAGAGCCCACCAAAGGTCCAGCCAGTCGGCCAGGGAGACACCCAGACATACCCTTAAACTCCTAATCCAGACGATTCTCAACCGTACTTTTCAGTCCTGGGAATGGCATGTTGGGATTTGCTTAACGTAAGCATTTATCTAATCTACACCACTTTCTACTTCTATTTGCTGAGCAATCAAGTTACTTTTAATCCATAAATATCTGTAAATACATAATAAACAATATATTCATTGCATTGGGTTCTGAATGGATTTAACAGATGCTTGAAAGATAATAACTGCACAGTTTAATCTCTGTAAAGTCCCTTTGCTGGTATTGTTTGGTTTGGGTTTGGGTTTTTTTTTTTTTTTTTTGTCAGACATCTAGAAGCATCCATTTTCAGACTGATTCCATACAAGACATGAGTGCTCTAACTTCTGAAGTGCCGGCCAAATTGTGACTCACATTGATAAGCAGCTCTGTGTTACTTTTCATATCATACAGCTGTCAGCCACATATACCTCGCGCCTTATTTCAAGTAAGAGCCTTGTCTTCAGACTATAAACTAAAAGTTCCTTCAACGACGGCCAATATTCTTTTAGTTCTTTATGGGAATAGTAATCTTATGTCATTGTGGAGCTGCTAGGAAAAGGTTAAATGAATATATTTTAATGTAGAACATGCAATGTAGATATGTTATTAATGTCAGCATTTCTCTCCTTACTCTCAATTAAACTTTAATGCTATTTCATTGAAAAATGTCCCAGTTTTATATCAACCCTTTGCTGCAACACTGCCATAAAAATTAATATGCTCTATTTTGCTAAAGATTTTAACTGCTGAAAGCATGTTATTGTCCATGCAAAAATAATTTTAATTTACTATGTGTTTATATCATTTAGTACCCTAGGGTTTGCTGCTGAGAGAAAAAGGCACTTACTAAGTAACATAGGTCACTTTTCTTACTGTATTAATATCTGATGAAGAATATCTTTCCAGTTCTCCAAACTAAAGCATACGCGACCAAGATTTTCAATTTATAAATTAACCATAATAATGTATTCAAGTCTTATCATATTTAGCTTTTAAATATTCTCTGAAACCCATATTGGACTAGAAATACATTTCAATGTTTGATAAGGCCAAAGTATTAGGTTGGTCAAAAGTTTGTATGGTTTTTTCCATAAGATAGCTTCAATATGCTTGGCCGTCTTTAACATCACTCAAAACAATTTCATTACATTGTATTGTGTGAGCTGTCATATCCGTGTGCATTTTTTTAAAACATCAAAATTGGTGAATTTTTGTGCAGCCATTTAAATATTGAAGATGGGAGAAAATATGCAACATTTTTGGCAAACTATGCTTTATTATTTCAAGAAAGGTAAAAATGCAACTAAAATGCAAAAAAAAAAAAAGATTTGTGCAGTGTATGGGGAAGGTGCTGTGACTGATCAAATGTGTCAAAAGTGTTTTGTGAAGTTTCATGCTGGAGATTTCTCACTGAAAGATGCTCCATGGTCGGGTAGATCAGTTAAAGGTGATAGTGATCAAAGCAAGACACTGAGAACAATCAACAGTATACCACGTGGGAGAGAGTTGACATACTCAAAACACCCAAATCAATAAAGTTATTGGTGAAAATGAAAAATGTATCTTTTATTTTATGGAAAAACTAAATGGACTTTTTGGCCAACCCAATACTATGTGTACATCTTTATGTAAAAGATGGCATAGTTATTCTATATATGTATTCACTTGAAATTCAATACCACACTTTGTCCCTGTTTAAAATGTTTAACGAATGTTATGACCAAGTCATCAACTAACAGAAGCTTCGTGGTCCTAGAGGCCCAGCTCCACCTATGATTTCTGAAAACCACAGAGCTGACATGGTTTTCCCTGCTAGAGCACAGCGTTCCCTGTACCTTCTGCCATGCTATCTTGTACTTCTTGATCAATGAGTGACTCTGCCAAGATGATAGGGACAGTGAGAAAAACCAAGTTTTTAAAGTTACATACACATTGTTTATTTTCAATAACTAATACGTCATATTCTCTGTGCATGGAACCAAGATAATTGTGGCCTCGTTGATCTGGAATGGGTATGCATGTCTTCCAAGCAAATAATCTGTCTGATACTATTAGTGTTCTTGAAATGCCTTGCACCTCTGAAGTAAAACTGTATTTCCCATTTAGAAAAAGAAAATTACATTTGTCTCTCCTTGTTCCTTCCTTTCTTTGTTATTCCCAGTTATTTCCAAGTATAGAGCTTTTCCTTGGGATTCACAGCCAGGGGGGAGACTGTTCTCCACCCCTTCTCCCACCAACCTCGAACCTCAGGAGACAGTGTGCCTCAATAGTTAGCACTTAATTAAGGATCCTCTAGTTGTTAACTAAGAACTTAAGCTGCTTGGAAAATTGTTCTCCCTCAAGCAAGATGGCTTGCCATTAGTAAAACAATCGGCAGCAATTAAAACCCTCATTTTCAAATACAGTTCATAAGTTCTACATCATAAAAATTGCTTCCCATCTAATTCCCTTTAAAACGTTGTCCTAAGCAAACTAAAAGTTCCCAACAAAAACCAAAATGCAATCACTATTTCTGTTTCAAATAACAAAACTGCCCCAATATTTGTTCAATGGTTGCTTTTAGTTACATGAATTCAGTTAAGAAATACTCTTCTTGTTTTACTTGACAAAAATGTCTAAAATACTAAATCATCAATACATGACAAATGTTTTGGCAGAAAACACTAGATGTTGCAATTGTCTTCTCTTTAAACTTGTTGCTCCCAGATATTCAATGGGCATTCAAAATGTGAATGCACTTCCTAAAATAACTTTAAATGGATTTCACATTCTGCTTAAGTTCACATACTTTATGTCCTTAAACTATTTAAGAAGTAGCTCTTCCTCTTCCCCGAACAGATTGAAACTAAAACCTCCAAAAACTGCAAAGTGCAATACAGAAAACAGAAAATGTTTGATTTAATCAAAAACTAAGCAGACAGAAAAACAGGCACCTTTTTTGAAACAAATTGGGTAAATAATAACAGATGTCAAACGCTTCTAAATAAGTCAACCTGGGCCAGGTTTATTTTCCAACAAGATTAAAAAGCATATAGAAACATCTCTAACCTAGTGGAATTCTGTGTGCCAGGCGTCAAATCTCAAGAACACCACTCAGGTTAACAGGAAACACTAGAGGGCAGAGTCGCATAGTGAAGCTCTTCTGACATCTAATGCGGGAAAGGGATACCATTATTGGGATGCTCGCTTGTATAAACCCTCAAGTTCTGTCACCACTGACTTATTTTGAAAGGTTTTAAACTTCTAACAGTAGACCTAATCGAGTCCACTCAAGACACTCAAGCAAACAGGAGACCCAAACAAGGGTTCCATGGAGATTACTTACTTACCCTAGGAGTGATCACCCTTCCTTCCTGCATGTATCCATCAACATCACATCTCACTCCCTACAAAATGATCATCACTTTTCTCCTGAATAAGAGATTCTTAATAACCTACTTGTGCTTATGGGCTTTAAAAGCCAAAGGTTTACAAATGACATTTCCCATCGAATTTGGGGAACTGGTGATTCCATTTTGGTTGACTAAGTACTATAAGCTCAAGCAAAATGTCTCCATATTATTAAAACATTTCTTAACAGAAGGAAGGAATCTTCACCCTTCAAAACTCCTCTACATTCATATTCTCTGCCAATGGTGGAAATGCACAAAAGAAGTGTTGCCCAGAATCTTGGCGCACTGATTAATGGGAGCCATTTGTTTCAAATAGATTTTGGAAGCCCAAATGTCCGTTTCTGGAGCTCCAGGAACAACATAAGAAGCCCTTTCCCCTCACGGTGTACGGCCTTCCCAGTGGCCATGTTGTGTAATGACCACTGTATCACCCAGTTACATGACCTTGAAAATTACACCCTCAAACATTCATTCTCCAAGTAGCCAAGTTTTTTGACAACAATAAGATGTTAGAGTTTTTCGTGAAAACAATCCATCTTATAAGATGTGTGTGTTTTTAACAGGAAAAAATGTACTTGTCCAAGAAATAATAACCCCAATACTAGGTTTTTACTTGTTTTATTATCAATATAACAAAAATCAATATAAAAATAATTATAATCCAAAATAGGTCAAATTTCTCATAGATGGTGGCTTTTATTTAAATCCTAACCCCTTGATAACTTTGTAGATTGAAGAGTGAATGTAGCAGCACAAATAATTTAAATAACTCAGGAAGAGCAAATTGAGCATCTGTGATTCTTAGAATACAGAGTACATGTTTCACTGTTCTCTTTCTCTTAATTTGTCTGATTGTACTCTTATCCTTGCCCTTAAAACCAGTTCACCATAATATCCATAATATACAAATGGGTTAAAGATATCGGGTCCCCTATCAAGGCTTTTAATATATTGATGCAAATTATAAAACTACAGGCTGTAAATATTGACCTTTCCAACTCACTCATAGAAAACCAAAACTCAGAATAAAATGTCCTTCAGTAGAAAAACCACTCGTGGTAAACATTCACTAGCACACCTTATTTCTAGAAAGCCATATCTGAAAAACTTCTGTCAAAGTCAAAGATCATAAACTGGCCGCCCTCCCTAACCATCCATATTTAAAGTTACCCGCCCTTCTTGATACTTCTTATCCCCCTTCTTTGCCCAGTGTTTTTTTCTGAGTATTTACTACTAATTAATTTACTAATTCTTTCACAATAGTTTCTCCTTATCTTCAGGAGACATGTTCCCAGTGGATGCCTACAACAGCAGATAACACCAAACCCTCCATGTACTTTTTCCCTGGACACACATAAGCTACGGTGAAGTTTAACTTATAAATTAGGTTCAGTAAAAGATTAACAACCATAAATAATAATAAAATAGAACAATTATAAGAATGGACAGAAATAAAAATTATGTGAATGTGGTCTCCTCCCTCAACCAATCTGATAACCAAGACAGCTGTTAATAATGGGCGGGTAACGTATACAGTGTGGGTATGCTGGACAAAGCAATGATTTGGGTCCTGGTAGGACGGAGAGGGATAGCTGGAGGTTTCATCATGCTACTTAGAATTTGAGAGTTATGAGATGTATATCTCTGGAACATTCCACGTTGTATTTTCGGAGAGCAGTTGACCACAGGTAACTGAAACTGCAGCAGGTAAAACTGCCTATAAGAGGGAGTAGTGTACTTGAAATTTTTACTTACACATTGTCAGTCTCCCTCTCTGGAACAGATGTTCCCAAAGGGTGGGGATTCTATGTTTTAGTTATTTATTTTAGAGAGAGCGGGAAGGAGGGAGAAAGAAAGGGAGAAAAACATGAGAGAGAGAAACATCAATCAGTTGCCTCTTGTACGTACTCCCACCGGGACCGAACCTGCAACCCAGGCATGTGCCCTGACTAGGAATCCACTGGTGACCTTTCTCTTTGCAGGACGACACCCAACCAACAGAGCCACACTGAGCCAGAACAGGGATTTTATGCCCTCTGCTTACTCTTTTGTTCATCACCAATCCCTAGAATACTGTCTGGCACCTAGTAAGTAATTAGTGTTTGTTGTATTATTAAGTGGATAAATAAATAACAAATCCAAAATCTGGCAGAATTGCATTTGTTAAAATTTGTTCTAACAAGGTTAGGAGTCAGGAATTAATAAAACGCCATCACACGCCAATAACTTTGAAGATGTTATTTGGTTTAACTTCCCAACAATGGAATTCCTTAATTCCATTAAGGAATTAATACATATGGTATCACCATTGGTCACACAGCTTAGTATATGTCTGAGCTAAAATTTGGACCCTGACCTACATATTGCTAAAGTCCATGCTACTCCCTCACCCTTGTGTTTTTTGAGCACTTCTTTAAGTTCTGGTAGAAGGTACTCCAGTTTCGTATTGTATAAGAATACCGTCTTGTATGAGACTGATCCCTTTTATTGGAGAATGGTGTCGGAAACCAAGATCCAGTGCTAAGCAAGCTTTTTATTACTGGAGTGTCACTCTCACACCCTCTCAACAAGCAGAGCTGGGAAATGGGTGTTTGTATAGGAACCCACACATAAGCACATATTTATAAATATCTCCATATGTAACTGTTTATATCTACAATAAGGAAAATATGAGTCTACACTAATGTTTCAGGCTCTAATCCAACACAACATGGTTCATTCTAGCATACACTTTGTTAATCATCCAGTTATTAACATAATCAATGTATCAACTGTCTATCCCTCACCATCAAGTATTTAAATTTAGAAGTAGAGGTCTTACCTATTTTAACAAACTCTGTAGCTATAGGGCCTAGAACAGTGTCTGCTACATAGTAGTGATTAATCTGTTGAATGAGTGAAAAAATAATCAATAAGAAAAAAACAAAGATAAAATATTTTGAGGCTACACCTTGACGCGAGTAATATCATTTTCTACACCAAAAATAAACACGTATTAATCCATCACTACACCCTGTTACATTATTCATCTCCATGCATTCATCACCACTTACACTGAAACTCTTCCCAAGGCAATTCAAAGAATGGTTGGCATTTTCTCCTGCAGTTTACTACAGGAGAGCTTAATTGTGTCTGAAATGAAGTAACATATTTCTATCTCAAGTTTCCTTTCCTGCAACAGATACTACCTTTCATCTTGGTAGGGTTCAAGACAGAGAGAACAGACAGCCAGGAGGTGGAGAGACTCATCCCCCATCCGTACATGTTTCACTAAACTACTCAAAAAGGTTTCCAAACCTCCCTCCATTGCCTCAGAACCACGAGTTGCCCAAAGCTACCAACCAAATTTTGGTAAAATAGGTTCCAACCTAGTTGACTTCGCATTTTTTTCACTTACTACTACTCCTCAAATTTCTGAAAAGTCTTGTCTTGATGTGAAAGTGACTGTAATAGAGGCAATGGCAATGTGACCGAGAGTCTACCCTGAAAGGTAAAGAAAGACAGTTTGAAAGGGGACTGAAAGGTGGTTTTACACTCAAGACTTTCTTTCACCTTCCAGATTTGAGCCAGGGCATGCTAAGTCCTAGAAAAGACAATGTGGGTAAAGACTGTCACCTTTATTTATTGTTTCTTTCTCTCTGGAGGACTAGAAGGTACCCCTGGAAACCTCCCACCTACCTGCCTCCTGCCCCCCACCAAAAAGTATAAGAGTGCAATGTTGTCAAGAAAAGGAAGAGGTGGAAGGAGGAGGATAAAACAGGTATTTACTGAATGCTCGATATATGCCTGGCAAATTCCGTGCTCTTTTCTACTCTACAAGCTTTTTATTTTCTGTATTTTTCCTTTAAATTAATACAGAGTCCACTTACATACATATGTATGTTAAAAATCTGCAAATGGAACAGAGGAAAGATATTAATATTGGGGATGGAGGTGGGGAGAGAACAGAGAAAAACTATTTTCTGCTACTTCTGGAATGTTCTTCCACACAAGTTAAGTAAAATCTACTGATATTTGTGAGAAATGTAATCCTTTTTAACATCTTTTTTTTAACAGACTGAACAACCCAGGCATTTAAACTTCTTGTTACAGTCCCTTGTTTCTTTGAACTATGCTGTAGCTCTGAGTGGTGACATGAACCAGTGCGTGGCACACTGAGAGTGCACGTGTAACAAAGGAGAGCTGGGGGCGGAGAGGGCTCCTGCCGGAACACCTAGATGCACACAGGGAGGGCGCCCTGTGCCCGCATTAAGCCTCGGCCACTTGCACATAATTAGCATTCCAAAATGAGAAGCAAAACTAAAAGGCACATTACAGCAATGGACATTTGTTACTATGATAAGGAGATATTGTCCAGGTATGATCAGGCAATGAACCATTCTGAAGAGATAAAAACTGGAGAAAGAGCAAGATTTTAGACAGTAATTTTCAGAGCATACCACACCTAAAGAATAGAATAAGAAACATCTCCCAAGTCAGTTTTCTTATTACTTTGTCCAAATAATATTCTTCCAGGTTTCTTCATGTCTTCCCATGTGACTGCTTCCAGTCCACCTTTACTTTTGCAGGATTTCACTTAGCTACATCACGCAGAACTCCTGTCGGTGAGTTCTGTTCACAGGGAAGATGCCGTCAAATATCCCAGGATACAGACAACACGAGTCACATGGCATTTTTCTTGGCCGAGTCCTCAGAGTCTGCCATCCATTTACTTGTAATTGCAGGTGATTATTTCCTCGTCAGCCCACTCCCTGATGCTCAGAAGGATCGGAAGCGCACTTGCTTTGCTCTCCAAGTCATCCTATTCCACTCTGAGAAGGTCCGAAAATAGAAGAAAGCTGAGTTTCCTCTGCTCCGATCTCTTCTGCAAACATCAGTCACATCACGGCAAAGCCACACGTCAAGGCAGAGCAGGAAATGAGCAGGGAGGAAACAGTCTACTTCTCTGGCTGCATCCCCCTGTGCCGGAGCACTGCGTTCACCAGTGGAAAATCGTTCCTGAAAGTCTGTTGTAACTGCACAAACCACTCATCAAAAAAATGCATCACCTTGTTTTCAGCCTGGTGGCAGATTTCACACCCCCCAAAAAAATGATACCCAGTAGACATTCTTAGCAGTTCATCTATCCCCATGATAACACAGTAAAATTTCCAACAAATTACTTGAATTCTCTGAACAAATGCTAAACGAAATCCTTCAACCAGTGACAACCTCAAGAAAGCAAGTGTGTCACACACGGGTAATTTCACATTTACTGAGTCTTTTTCCGTGACATTTCATTTTTTTGAAAAGAGCAGATATGTCTCACTGGAAACTTTCTTTTTAATTCTAGGTTTTTAAAAACAGATACCACTCTTAAGGCTTTTTCCTGTGGTCTCAGAACAGAATATATTTGGCCAGGGAGAATCATAATAGGATTATTAGAAGAGACATTTAGAAGCAAGTTGAAAATTGACATCCAATAAATGGCAAATGTGTAAGCAATGAATCAACTTGATTTCCTGGAGTCTTTTTCTCGCTACAGAAACATGAGCATGATGCTTTCTTTCTACCTTACTAAAACACTAATTTGTTCATTCATTCATTCATAGCCCAAATACTCATTGAAGGCCCACCAAGTGAACAAAAAAGTGACTCTCAAGTTTTACTGACCTATGTGGGGTGTAGAGAACCTGGGAGGACTTGTTTTAGGGATGGACATAAACGCCTCCCAAAACTCACTGAGAGGGTGGGCTGGCCTGTTTCAGGGACACTGAGGGCTTAATCTGAGATGGCCCGGCCTTGCTTTTGTGACTCAACTAAAACTACTGGAAGTTTAAGATATTAGTCTGAGGCAATCAAGAAACTGTTTAGAAGGCACAATGCTTTTAATATTTTATATTAAGGAGTTAATAGCATTTTGTTATGGAGCTACATTACCGCCATTTTCTAAATGATATAACCTTATAAAGATTTCATTCAAAGTTATAAAGAAACATGTAAAAATGTTAAAACACTTCATCCATTGAACTACGAGTTTGGAAAACACCTACGTCCATGTCAATACACCATTCATTTAAATCAGAGGCTGGCACAATACCATCAAATCCAGGTGGGCCAATCCGGCTCACCCTGTTTTTGTTTGCCCATGAGTTTTAAAATTTTAAATGGTTGGGGAAGGGGGGAATCAAAAGGAGGACACTATTTCCTGATGCACCGAGGTTACATGAATTCAAATCAGGTGTACAGATGAGGTGTTACTGGCACACAGCCATGTCATTCATTTGTAGTGTCCGTGACTGATGTCCTACTAGGACAACAGTTAGGGTGGCCCTTAAAACCTAAAATACTGACTATCTGGCCAGAGAAAAGATTTGCTGACCTCTGGTTTTTAATTAAATAACAAGATAAATGTTATCAAGTAAAGACATTTTGGAGCCATAACAAAGTTCCTCTACCTGACCACTGACAAATCTTACCCCCATAATATGCTCTGACCAGTTAAATCTGCCCAGCTACACCCAGGAAAGGGTTCTTTCTTCTACAGGCAGCTGAAGGGTGGGGCCAAAAGAGCAAAGAGAAAGGCATCAAAAGAGAAGCACACTTAAAAGAGCTGGAAAAATGTGGAAAAGCAGATACATGTGGAGGAGAAAGTTCTGGAACGTATCATCTACTGGGACAGCGTCCCCAGCCCTCTTACTCTAAAGGGTGAAAGCACAGAGACCTGCACGGACTCCGGCTCTTTTTACTACCAGCTCGGAACCAGCTGACTCTGAGCCAAACCGTAAAATCATGTGCCTACACAGTACATAGGACGGCTGTAAGGAGTAGGCAGAGTACAATTCATGTATTTTATTCGTTAGAGAATCATTCACCTGTTCTAGTGCGTAAAACGAAAATTTATGTTTTGAAAATTAGTAAGCAAATGAAACAAAAACAATTTCAAAGGTGAATGAAGTGCCTTGTGATATGTTCTATATTTTGACATTTTTAATTATCCATGAAATCTGCCACTATATGCATTCAAATACTACATTTAACACTGTTTCTCGGTTGTTCAGATATGGCATGGAAAAGCTTCCCCTCAGCTTGTCATTTTCTCTTAAACATACAGAGAATGCTAGTAACAGAAAAAGTAAAAGGAAAGTAGTGGCTTGCTATGTCAACCAGGTTGTATGTATGAAGACATTTTAATCCGTAAAATGCAAATGCCTTGAAGTGTTTCAAATGACAGCATGCACGCTGACAAGGTTCATGCTCTGATGTTTTCTTAACACACTTTCAAATCATAGTCAATTTTCAATGATAATTTGTCAGCCTCTCCTAGCGCATCAGCTCCACCATGAGAATGACTTAATCACTTCCGCAGGTGAAAATATCTCTTTCATGACAGAGTCCCATTTAGAAAAATAATGACCCCAGGGTCCTCAAGAACTTAATTAAAGTCCTATAAAGACTTTACAAATACATTCAGAAGCTGTACCTCAGAACGTTTGCCAAGATGAACCAACCTGGTGCCAACTTCCTCTCCAAAAGCATAACGATGAGTCCCAGCGTTTTAAGAATATGGATAAAAATGAAAAATACTCAACTCACTCTCCTTCCTAGGAGACTCTCCATCATTCTTACTGCTATGGAAGACCTGTTGCTGACAGCACATTATAAGTACTGAAAGGAAAAGCAGTAAGAAGGCTAATAAAAATGTTAAAGGATAGTAAAAGTGGCCAGGAGCCTAATACCTGCAAGGTACAGGGCCTACATGCAAGTCTCCAGCCCTTCCCAGGCAAAGCCCTTCCTAGGCCTTTCCTCTGGTGCTGAGTGACAGAGGATGGGAAGGAAATCTGACAGACACCAGAAATCGGCACTGATGCTTGGTCATCTGTCTGTGCCTCTTTGAGATTACTGCCCCCTGCCCTCCCATGCTCCTCCCCCTCCAGATCTTGGGAGCTTCCCCACCTTCTGCCAAAATATAAACAAACAATGGGTGCTTGAGTGCCCTAAATAACACTGTCCTATGCTTGGCCACATATAAAAGCACCTCATAACTCCAGCAAAGTCCCACGGAGAGGGACAACTGGAGAGTAAATACACCTCTGTGTGCTGAGATCACTGTATCTTATTACTCCTGATCTCTAAAATGCTGATTCATTCATTATTTACTGTAACAAATTTAGCCGAAAACTGAGATGGGCTCTCCCAGAAAAAGGAAGTACAATCTAGGGATAAAGAATGAAATGAAAAGAGTCATTAACTTCACATAGGTGACAAGACTTAAGAAAAACCACAGGGACCTGTGAGCACCACTGTGGTGAGCAGCTGAAGGTCCCCATCTGTTTGAACATGTAATAATTATCAAAGCCAATATTAAAATACGCTAGGCACTATTCTCAGCACCTTACATATATTTGTCTATTTAATCCTCAAAATTGTGTATAAAACGGGTGCCATTATTATTTTTCAAAGATGAATTAACAGAGGCACAAAGAGTTAAAGTAACTTGTCCAAGGTAATATAGCTGTTACCATCCATTTACACTGTATTTTTCTATGTAAAGGAAATACAGTCCAGTTCTTACAAGTTTGAAGTTTCTCATACAACACTTCATCTAGTAAATGTTACGTCTTCAAGCATTTATATTTTTTGACAAAGTATTGAAAGCATTCACAAATTTAAATATGGTTTAGTTAGTTTAAAATGTCACTAACATCTAAAAATATAGTTGATCTTAATGTTGTTACATTTCACAAGTTTTACACCATACTATGAGATTCAAAACAGAATTGACTTTTATTCTTAATCATTAATGCATCATCTTGACTATGTTAATCAATAAAATACATTCTAGAAGTAGGTAGAAGGATAAATGCATGTTAATTACTTCAAATGTCTTAATTAACTCCTGCTGCTAATGATACAGCAATTAAGGTTTAAACATGTTACAGAAGATACATCAGTTTTCTATTGAGTCATGTTGTGGAACATTATTGAAATCCAATGAAATTGGGAAGTTTAGACCCACATGTTTAAAAATTTCTAATCTCAATGAGAAAAATGAGTAAACCTACAGTTTTACATTCATTGCAGCATATTTACCTCACACACACACCTGGTTTCTGACTGCTTCTTTCCCTTCTGCATGAAGTGCCACTAATGGAGTCAACCTCCCATTCATTTTTTTTAACCTCTTTTGTTTCTGGACCTTGGGAGGAAAATTATGGTGAATGCCTGCTGACCAATCTGGACCCAAAAAGGACCAAATGCAGAGACCAGAGGAGGTAAACAGAACCATTTTAGAAGCTAACTCCTATGGTAAATTAAAGATGGCTATTCTTAAAAAAAGGGGCCAACTCCAGAGGTGGTCCATTTGTCCATCTTCCCTTCTCTTGAGTCTGAGATGGTCCTGTGGCTTGCATTAATCAAGAGCATGCAGCAGATGTGGAACTGTCACTCGCAAGGTTGAGCCTTAAAGAGATCTGTGACTGCCACTTTCTTGGAGCTCAACCCAATATTGTGAAATGTCCAAGCCACAAGGAAAGAGAACTGAGGCACCAGCTGACAGCCCCACCTGAGCTTCCAGCCAACAGCCAGCACCATCTTGGACGTTTCAGTCCAGTCAAAGCTCTGGATGATTGCAGCTCCACACTGGTGCTGCACGTGGAGAACCTCCCAGCTGGCCTCAATCAACCCAGAGTCTTAAGAGATAATAAGTGATAGTTGTTTAAACCACTAAGTATTTGAGATGTTTCGTTATGCAGCAATAAATAGTAAGAGCTTTTCTAGACCATCTTACAGACCAGGCTGAAACCAGCTGCTGTTTGACCCAGAACGTCAGGTTGGCTGCAATGCGGGTGAGAAGAACACTTTCTGACGGTGGCTGAGACCATGAACGTAGGAGCCAGACTACGTTTGAATCCTGATTTTGCCTTTTACTAGATAGGTACCCAGTAGAAGGTACTTCACTTTTCTGTGCCTCAGTTTCCCTTTGTGTAAAATTAAGATACTAATATTCCCTACTCCATAGGTTTGCAATGAAGATTAAATATCAGTATCGGTATATACAAAGCATGTAGACCAGTGCCTGACACAGAGTAAGTATTCAGAAAATGCTCTCTCAATATTATTATATATTCTTCTCTATTCTTTTTTATGTCCAAGGAACCCCCAGCTCAAAATTATATGATGACTCTATACTTAGAACAGGACAAGGAAGGTGAAGGTGAGGGCCCCAACCTGCTTCTCATTTGGTTCTGCACCATGAGAAAATGGATCTCTGCCACGCCATGATGAATGCAATAAATGCTAAATCTAATTGGCCTCATGCCGGCACAGGACAAAACCAAATATCAGAGTAAATGCTCAGTTTATGGGACATCCATAACAGAAATGTCAGACAATTAGTCAAACTTATCTGACAATAAACTACTCCTAGGTAAAGGATCTACACTTTGGGAACCTTTTAACTGATCTCTGTTCATTAAGAGTACTGAGCTTTCCATGCACACCTGGAAAGGGATTTCCTCTGGCATGATCTAAGCTATCGTTACTGCACTCCTATCAACTTTGTTTTTAAAGACTATTTTCTGGTTCACTGCAACAAGCAGATCAGGCTACAGGTGATGGTAGCATTTACATAGGTCATGAAATTAATCCAAATGTTTAGTAATACTGGGTTAATTTATTGTTTTGGTTGTTTATTTTTTGTTTTGATTTTTTTGGCCATATACATACTTTGGGATATTGCTTTTGCTAAAACAATTATTACATGTTTTTTAATGAAGAAAAGCATAGTGGTACTTAATTCATTTTGCTATAGGATTAGAATTACCAGTGAATTGTACTTTTGCCCCAGCATTTTGTCTCCTTTATACTTTAAAATTACATGAAGGACTAATACCTACTTCAAAAGCAATCATCCCAAATGAATTAATATATAGTAGCATAAGTTTAGGTTTTTTAAATACTTGGCATTCCGTTTCAGCTCTTGAACATCCAACCTGCTACAGCAGTTCTCGTGAGACTGTTCTCTGCAGCCCCAAAGCTCTCCACTCGTCATCTCCACATGGTTTTATTCACAGAATTATTGTAGATTCCATTATACTACTCATACCCTGGCCTTTGGATATGGTTTTATCTGTTTTTCAAGACAGCTATGATGGATCCACAAATTTATACCCAAAGAGCTCACTTAATTGGAGGTTCTGGGAAAATGTGTCAGGTTCATGCCTGTCTTCAGCATGATAACATCACTCAACCACATTAGTTCTTCTTCTTCTTTTCAAATTATTTATAAGCCTTAGGTCAGTTTGAGAAAATTAATATTTTCATTTCATGCCCAATAATCATGCCTTAAATGATGACTATCAAAGACACAAATTAATTGCAAATTATGTGAAGGATGCACAAATTAAAAACTATGAAGTGCAAATTATTAATGCAGTAGTAATTCAGCTTCCAGATATCTTCTGCAAACACTAACAACTTCAACTATTTTATACTGTTCAATGCAAACTAAGTTTGGGGGTTTTTTCAGTATTTTAAATAGAAACAGGGAATACTAGATTTCATGACTTTCTTTCCCTCCTAACTTTTTAACTCCCTCTTCCTTTCCCTTCCATTACCTCCTCTGTCCCTGTGCTAAGACCCTTACTCTTCTATATCTGCTTAACTTCTGCCCTATGTCACTACCAAATCTTGTCAATTACACATTACTCTGCTTTAGTTTAAAATGTCATTCTTACTACTTTGTATTTTACATTACATCAGTCTTTTCAAAGGACTGAATGAGTTTCATCATGACAAAAAAAAAAAGCTTTACTTTTCCAGGGGCATTTGTGGGCTTTTGGGTATTGTGTTGTTATTTGATTACACACAAAAAAATTTAAGAATATTTACAATTTCAGTAGTAGTATTGAAAGTTAACTGTTGGGAATACTTCTGTATCCACTACATACTTGATCACAGCAAAGAATGAAAGTAATCAAAATTTAACTGTGAAAAAAACTCACATGAAAAGAGAAAGCCTAGTGAATTAAAAAAAGTATTCAGATTAGAACATTCTAATTCTCTAGGTTCTAATAATTATTCTTTGAATAAGGGGTCAACCAAAGTTTCCAGATGAATAAAGTTTTGCTTTACTTGTATTTGTTTTCCATAAATTGAGTTCATCCAGGGTTTCAATGCTTAAATTAACAAAATATTACTAAAATAGATTGTAAATATTTCTAACTAATAAAATTGATTTAATTGGAGTATAAGACATTTTACCAACTTATCATTTTAGAAAAAAGATGGTATAATTTCATCAATAAATAACAAATTAATAAAGGAAACCATTTGAATAAAATGTATTTTGAGTTTCTCAGATAAAAATGTCACAGATATCTCAAAACACATCTCTACAAATTCTAAATCTTGATTTTACCATTATTTGCATAAAATGTTAAGGAACATATGTAAATATCCCCAGTAATAACTAAACTCAAGTGTACTTACGTTTAGCAAAGTTATCTCAGGGGAGAAAAATGTCACAAATGTTTACCTGGCAAGGTTGTTTCATTTTGATGGCTATGACATGGTATCTGTAACAGCAGAGTTCACAGGTCCAGGAGCCCCTCTCACTGATCCACTTTAGCAGGCACAGCTGATGTGTGTACCGAACTGACCCGTCACATCGGCAGGGGTTCAACAGCTCCCCCTGAAAAGAAAACAGCTCAGTGTAAATATGTGTATGCTCATGTCTCTATTTTTAAAATCTAACACTTGCTTTCTTTTCTTTCAAAGCCATTTACCCAGAAGGATATCAGCATCAAACTCTATCCTAGAAAATGAAATTAAATTTTTATACCTCTGATGGGAATGAAACTAAAGTCTTAAAACTATTTCAGAGATATTGCTTAGAGTTATGACATAAATGTTCTACCAACATACAAAATGTTTGGAAGATGCAGCTCCCAATACTCTTGGGGGAAAGCTGTACTATTAAATCTCTTTAATAACTTGTAAGTGGATGGTCAGATGCATTTCCTCTGCAGTTATTCTTAATCATTGCTAAAGAAGAAATGCACGGCATCCCAGAAAGTAGCTTGCAATAGCATCATGCTTTTATTTTTTTCTAAATGTAGCATCATAAATATTGACTTAGGGCACTATATTACTGAAAGCCTGCATATTCTTATGCAATATCCTTACTTTTAAAAATAGGAAATGTAATGTTTTCTCAAACCACACATTTTGTGAGAGTGATATATTATCCTGTTGTCTCCACCAGTCCTCTCATGTAAGTCTGCATGCACCTCTAATGGAGTTTATATTTTAGAATTGTTTCTAACCAAATATAAACTGCATAGATACCTAAATAGCCTTTCCTTAGCAGGGCCAAAGTACATTTCTATTTCTCTTGTAAAAGTGTAACACGCTTGTCAAGTCACTGAGAATAAGTCACCACAATGTTCAGTAAAGAAGGATGTTGCCCTTTTGGTTTCGACATGACTCACCCCAGTTTGTATTCTGAGACGACCTGCCTCAGGACACAATTGTAGAAAAAGGATATAGGTTTGTTTCTAACTACAAACCACAATCCACTTAGTAAATAACAGATACTTATGGCATTATTATTAAAGCACCTGAAGAAGAACGTGTAACTGCAATACCAGATATTGGGGAGGGGGGTGTAGATCAAATGGAACCCTGTATTCGCCACCGGGACGTGTTCCGGTGCCTTACAGACTGGAAAAGCAAACACGGGGTAGCCGGCTCTCAGGCGGCGGGACCAGACCAGCCCGGCCACGGAGCCTCCGGGAGGCGAGCGCTGTCCGTGGTGCTGAAAGGTCGGCCGTCGCGGGCGAGGACCCGCCAGACCGGCCCCAGCCCGCGCCACCTGCTCCGGGGTCCCCCGGGCCTCACCTGCTCCGAGCCCTGGAAGCAGATCTTGCAGATGGGCTGGTGGTGCTGGTGCTGGTGCCCGGCACGCTGGTCCCCGCCGCCGCCTCCGCTGCTGCTGCTGCGGCTGCTACACACCGAGCGCGTCTCGGGCTGGTCGCCGGTGCCCCGCCGCTCGCCCTCCCGGCTCGCGCCGGCCTCGGACTCCCTGGGGCCGCCCTTCCCCGCCGCCGCTTCGGGGACCGCCGCCTCCGACAGACGCCTCGGACCGTCCCCGGAGTCGCCAGCCGCCGACACCTCCTGGCCGGCGGGTGGCAGGGGCAGCGGCGGCAGCTCGTCCTGGCCCCTGCGCCGCGGGACCACCCCTGCCGGCGGCTCGTCGGACCCCGAGAAGCGCTCGGGGGACACGGGCGGCACGGGCAGCGGCGGCAGGTAGCGCGGGGGCGCGGGGACCGAGGGCGGCTCCCCCGGCGGCGGGGGCGGCTCGGCGTCCCCGCTCTCTGCCCCGCGGCGCCGACCGCCGCCGTAACAGTCCTCCGAGCTCATGGTGGGGCCGCCGCCGCCGCCCTCCCGGCAGCCCGGCTGGAGGGCCGGGCTCGGGCAGCAGCCGCAGGGAGGACGGAGGGGGGGGAGGGAAGAGGGAGGGACAGAGGGGGCGGAAGGGTGGGGGCGAGCACCGGGGCTCCGCGGGCTAGGGGGCGGGACAGGGAGGGACGCGGTGGCCCGGCGGTGGCGGCAGAGGCTGCTGCTCCGCGGAGCCGCTGGCTCGGCTCTGACGGAGGCAGCGCGGAATTCGGCGGCGCGCGAGAGCCGCTGGGGGCGGGGGCCGGGCCGGAGCGGGGAGGAGCCGCGGGGGAGGGGTGTGCGGGGGGAGGGGGAGCCGGCGCGGAGACGGCGAGTGGGCGCGGAGGGGGCGTTCCGGCCAGGGCACGAGGTGCGGCCTGAACTCGGGGCGGGGGATCCCTCCGCTGCAGACCCCGCCCCGGGCTGCGCACGTCGGTTCCGGGGCGGATTACCCCTGTGCCAGCGGCTGGGGGCTGCGGCTCTCGAGAGCCGGGCGGGGGGAGGGGTCGCAGGCCACCGGGCAAGAAACCGTTAGTGGGCGGGTCAGTGGGATGCAGCCGAGACCTCGGACCCGAGACCTGCGTGGGCTTAGAGGCGCGCCAGTCGGGTGCCCTGGTCGCGCGCGAACCCGCTGAGAAGGGGCGCGGGAAAGGGCTCCAGGACCCGGGGGTTGCTAAACCCTGCGGCTGCTCCGGGCCCTCCCCCTCGAGAGCACGCTCCCGGGGCCACCAGAGTCTTAACAACAGAAGTCTCTGGAGCCTGTGTCCTCCTTCTGTCCGCCTCTCCTCCCTCGCTCCTGCAGTGAGTGTCCGGACTTATTTGTATCCTGATGACATTGTAAGTATCTTGAGTCATTTCCTGGAGAGGTGCCTCCTAGTGCCACGCTCCGTGGCGGTCACTTTCATCCTCGTATAAAAGGACACCCCTCCGGTCAAGTGGCTCCAACCTCAGATCCCAGTTTGGCGCGCCCCCAAGCCAGTCTGTCAGCACCTCCACTCCGCAAAACCTCTCTGGGACTCACCTTCTGGTAGGGCCACAGTCCCCTTCAGTTCTTCTCTGAAAAGACACTCCCTGCAGGGAACTAGAGGAGACCCATGCACTTGCACGCGCTTCCACATTTGCCTACTGCAGTGTGTCTATACAAAGCAGTGGTGATTTTCACCAGTGCAACACTTGGAGGTCTTGGGCACCACAAACTCGCATTGGACGCTCAGTTTTCGGCTACATTTCACAGCTGAAGACCCAGAACCAGATAGGCAAAGAAACTTGTTCAAGGCCGTAGGACTGTTAACAAAGAACTTTTGAGTTCCCTGACTGCAGATTTTCTGGCTCAAATACAATGATTTTTTTTTCCAATCTTCTCTCCTGCCTCCTAAAACAGTATTGTAGTACATGTGTCTGATAGCGCTGACTCCCCCGATAGTTAGATGTTGTGAAATGCTCAAGATAAACTACCAGCTTAAATTAGTTTTTCCATTATTTATTTTGGCAGTAGGAAGTGCATTTGCTAAAAACAAACACACAAAAACAAAACAACAACAACAGAGCCCCAGCTCTTTTGACGGAAATTGGTTTGGTTGGAAAACAGAAAGAAAATAGTGAAAAAAGAAGTCAAGAATGCTGTCACAAATGGTCCCAGATGAAATATTTCCCAGGAATGTCCTCTAACACTTAGCTCCCTGAGACTAGCTTATTTTTGGTAGCAGAGTGGCAGGCAGCAAGCACATTTTTAAAATAATCCCGGAATGCCCTAGGAACTTATCGCATTGAAGAAATGTGGTTGTAGACACGCTTTCATTTTCAGTCTTCACCTGTCAAAACGACATTGCACAAGTCTGCATATTGCCAGTCTTAGGATAATCATAAGCCTTAGGATAATCATAAGCCTTGATCCTAAGTTTGTGAATTAAAGGTGTCTAAATTGGTTTTGTAAAAATCCCCTAAGTCAATTTGTGACTACTTTCTACCAGGTATAATCAAGTACATCATTATTTGAAGGACAGCATGAAAGCTGTGGGTTCTAGATAAACAATGCAGAATGACTCAGACAACAAAGATGCATGGGCAAAGGAGGCAACAGCCACAATGCTAGATGTGTCCCTCAGTTGCTTGTTTCTGAAACGTAATTCTGGTAAGAAAAAATGAACTTTTCTTGGTGAGTAGCCACATAAAAACATTTCCCAGCTTCTAGGGTATCCAGAGGTGATCACTCCCTAAAAAAGAGAATCATGTTCATTATCTTCATTTAACTCAGTGGATCTTCAGTAGATCGAGAAAAAAACACCTCTATAACTGACTTCATTGGCTGTAAAAATAGACAACAATGGAGAACACAGAAAGGATGAATCACACTGAGCCTGCTGTCACCTAAGTGGAAGAAATGATAAAGCACAGACGGGGGATGAAGAACAGGGTACCCACCAATGCTGACAGCCATCCCATAGCCCATGTGCAGCCACCAACTAAAAAATCGAGGAGGGGAGAGGCAATTCTATCAACTTGAGCAAATACTGAAAGGCACATCCAAGCCACTTGAACCTATATAAGTGAGGAGAAAGATATAAAAAAATATAGCAAATGCTTGAAATTTCTCCATTCCCATGTCTCCCCACCATCACCGCCACCACACAAAGAGTAAAATGTGCCCTTCACCAAAACCTGGATATTTTTTGAGTTGAGTCCAAGCATAGGTGAGCAAAGGGAGGGACCCAGCCAGGTAAGTTTGTCCAAAAAGTTATTTAATGATGTTAATAGATATTTTCTTTGAACTTTCCTAGTGACCACACCCCTTAGCTGTCCCCTGGAGTCATGTCAGTGTTGATAGATAGAAAACAATCCATTCTACACTAGGTCAGAATGGTTTCAGAATGACCTTGAAGCTAAATTATGTATGATGACCTTGATAAATCCTCCAAACAAGAGGACAGTTAGCCTAGGGAGCTCTTTAGAATTGCTTTTCAATTCTATTAACTTCAGCCCTTACAGACGCTCCATAATTGTTCAGTTGGCACCTTTGCAGTGCATGAATTTGTCCTTGTGGCCACTGAGTACAATACACAGAATTCTCAGTTGTTTTCAAATAACAGAAAAGAAATTAAGAACTATGTCACAGAGCAACAGGTCATATTGTGTGGGTTGGAGGATGATTTTTAAAGAGCATAGCAAAGCACAGTCTGTGTGTTGTGAGGACTCGATCCAAAGTGAACTCTGCTGTGCGCAAGAACTGAAGTGGCGTCAACACCGCACCACACAATTCCCTGCGCAGACAAGGCCACAGTGTGTGTTTCTGGCAACACATTATCTCCTTGGCTGCTCTGCTTAGATACCCAACAGTCATTTCAAACTAACCCAGTCCAAAAGCAAACAACACCCCCAAACTTGCTAGTTTCCCAATATAGGTCATACCAATAAACCAGGTGTTGGTTCACCCAGTTGCTTATGCCAAAATCCCTGGAATTATCCTAGACTAATGTTTTGCATCATATAGTCAGTATATCAAAGAATTCTTTCACATGCACTTTGAATCTATACTCCAAATTTCACCATTACTATTCACCTTCACCCCCACCATCCCAGTTCAAACCACCATCATGGTGCACCGGCACTATCAACATAGCCTCCTGTCACCCTGCTCCTTACTCTTGAGTCCATCTCTGACAGCAGTCAGGATGACGCCATTCAAATGTAAGCCCAGTTATGTCAACCCCCTGGCTGCCCACACCCACTAATGGCAGCCCATCACACTTCATGCCACATCAAAAATCTCAGCATGCCCTATGAGTCTTCACTAGCTCCTGACTACGTCTCTGAAGACATCTCCATACCCTCCTCACCACCTTGTCTCCTGTCCCTGTTGTTCCTTCCTACCTCAGGCTGACCTTGAACATTCCCCAAGTACACTCCCTCTTCATTCTTCTTCCATGTATTATGGCTCACTCCCTCATTTCGTTTAGGTCTCTGCTCAGAGACATCACATCAAAAAGACTTTTCTTAACCCTGCTATCTGAATAGATCCTCCATTTTGATTTTAACTCTAACCATTTTCCAATTTTATTTTTTCATATCGCTTTACTATCAACATTATATATTTGCATATTGTATGTATTTTGTTTGCTTCTTTTCTAATCTAATATCTTGACTGGAATACTGTCTTCATCAAGGATTATATTTTTTCTCTCCTCTGTTACCAGTGCCTAGAACAGTGCCTGATCATAGTAGTGCTCAGCCAGAACTTACTGAACAAATATTTGAATAACCCAGGTGATCAAGCTGGTAATTATTCATCAGTCCCTGTGGTTAAGTCACTGTGCAGCTGGTTAAACCGTGGTTTCCAGGTAAGAGTGCTATCAGCATGACAGTTAAGAATGCAGCCATGGCATTTTGGTGTGCTCCATGCGCTATACAATAAATTGTTTTATTGCTTAACCAAGTGAACTCAATTTATTCTGTTCTCTTAGCAGTTCGTAATTGCTGCCTAATTAGTCATTTGCTGCCATGTACAAGTGAAGTCAAAGTTCTGGGTGACCTTAATCTCACATTCAACAAAGACATCAGAAATCTGAAAATGCAACAAAGACGCCAGAAATTTGAAAGTGCGTGTCCTGGCATTAAGGGAAGATGAAGGAGTGTGGACGGATGGTCTCCGTATCTGGCCATTGTCTCTGATCGTCCATCAGGTTCCTCATTGGATTTCACCCTCCACTGCCTCCTTCGTTTGTCGTTTCTACCCATGAGTTTGGTACAGGTCTTCTCTTTACTCTTTCTCTTGGCCTCTTGCATCTCTTCATTGTTCCCTGTCCTTGTTGTCTCTTTGGCTCATGAAAGCTTTCAAATCTAACCCAGCTGGCCAGTCCCCTCTCCACCCTTACTAGGTGGCATGATCCTCACCAACTCTGAACTGACTTTTCTCCAAGAACCTGGTGTCTTCTCTGAAAGTTCACAGACATCTAAACTGCATACAAATACCATCAAAGCTATGAGATAATTAGTGTCCTAATTTCTACCAAAAAATGCTTCCTTCAATCTTCCCCCAGAATGCTTTTAAACCTTCAAAACAATAAAATATCTTAAGAGTATGTTTGATTTAGAAAGGATCATACTGTATGTTTTAAAAATTACAAAAAGAAAAAGCCAAGCATTATTTTCTCCCTTGGTCCCTCTGCCTTGAACCTTGAAAATGCTGAGAGACTTTTCACCTGACAGGTTGAAGGCATAGAAATATGTTGCATTACCGTGTACACTTGGTCTCTAACCTGACTGACATCTTGAATGCAATTGAGTCAGTGTGACTCGATAGGACCACCCCAGCTTTAGAAGGATCTCACATTAAGCTGGCCCTGATGCCCCTCAGCTGAAAACCCTCTATTTCTAATACCAGGCTCAAACATTGAATGTGATTTCTGTGACCTTTCTCACAGTGCACCCCGCACTAGGGTTTGGTGCATGCTCGTCTGGGTTCCCCCAACCCTGCCCCTGTGCGAGATTATGAACTACTTGGAGTTAGAGTCTGTCTGTTTATTGAACCCTTTCTCCGAGGCATATGCTATGATGGCTGACATTAGTACTAGCTCAATAAATGTGGATGAAGAGAGTAAATATTAACTGAAATCTTCATTTTCAAAAGAACTACTATGTACTTTTTAAAAGCTATTGATAAAAAGAAAAAGAAACCCGGGCTGCTAAAGGTGGCTAAGATCATCAGTGTAGCTCCTCCAGTTTAAAAACAAAACAAAAAAACTTAGTTTTTTAACCACCTTTCTATCTTCTGCTTCTGTGTGTTCAACTTGTTTAGATTCCACACATAAGGGACAAATTGCAGTATTTGTCCTTCTTTGTCTGACTATTCACTTAATAAAATGTGCTCAAGGTTCATCCATACTGTTGCAAATGGCAGGATTTCCTTCTATTTTAGGGCCAAGTGATATTCCATTGCATATATACACACATTTTCCTTACCTCTTCATCCACTGACGGACACTTAGGTGATTTCCGTATATTGGCTATGGTGAACCACGCTGCAATGAGCAGGAGAGTGCACTGTTAAAATATAAATGCATACATACTAACATTTTTAAGAGTTTAGGTAAAGATTGGTTTGAATCGGGCAGCATTCAATCTAACAAAAACACAGGAGCTCCAAAGAGCTAGACAAAATGAAAGACTTTTACAGGGAGAGGGAGGGGGAACAAGAAAGTTACAGTAGGCAAAAAACGAGCTTGGTTGTTACAAGGTTACTTTCCTTCAGGGCAGCGATTTCCACCCGGTGTGCAGCAGCGGGCACGCTGGTGTGCTGCAGGAATATTTAGAAAGTGCAATATCTGATCATTTGGTCAGGGGCACTGGCCTCTTTTCCCTTAGACTGTCAACTGAAAAATGACAATGCAACAGTAGCTGTCCGGTGAGGATTAATCAAAATTATACCCCACTTTTTGTTGTTGTTAGATCAGCAAAAAGTAAATTTTCTGATGTGCTGCAGAATTTTAGTAATTTATGTGGGCCATTACATGAAAAAGGTTAAAAATCACTGCTCCGGGGGATGGCAGAGACCTGTCCGTCAGATTACCTAACAAGAGCTTATCAGGCGATTCCATTTCTGGGAGAGAAACTGTAATTAAATCTCAATTTGGTGATGTGGAGCTTAGCATAAGTGACTCCACTGAGGGCCTGTTGTCTTGCTTTTCACAGAGGTAAACTTGAATTTCATCTTGTTTTTACATGTCTGCTCCTGACCAGCAGCGAAAGTCAGGGTGGGGGAGTCAGAGTGCGGGTGTCACCTGTCTGACCTTTTGAGGCTGACAGCATGGAGTATCACAGCCACACTCCTCCAAAGTCGTTCCCGGTGCCACTGGCAGAGAGAAAATAACAGCAGTGAAGGGGCACGGAGTTGAATGAGTGTGGTGTTTACTAGGCTCTTATCTGTGCGCTGTCTGAAAACAATATCCTGCTTTGACATTTCAGAGGATCATTCATTTATGAATTATGACTAAAAATGGCAACACAAGCCTAAAACTCATTCTAGCTCTGTGGTTCTCAAACAGGGGCAACTTTGCCCACTCCCAGTCCCTAGTCCCCATTCCTTGGGGACACCTGTCCATGTCTGGAACATGTTTTGGTTGTCACAGTTAGTGGGTGGTGCTTCTGCAGTGGAGTTGGGTATAGGCCAGGGATGCTGCTGAAGATAATACCACACACAGAACAGCCACCCACAATAAAGAGCTGGCCCCAAACTTCAATAGTGCCAAGATAGAGAGCACCCACCCTAAGTAATCATAAAAGTCTTTCCAAGATCTGAGTGTAAGAGAAATAGTCACAATTCTAAAAGCAACACTGAAAAGGAAATGATTAATTGCACAGAAATAAAGTCTCAGGAGTAAAAAATAAAAAGCGAAGTTAAATAGTAGACTGGGTTTTTTTTAATCTTAAGAGAAAAGAAGTATTTAGGAGGGGGAAAGGACAGTGTCCAAAGAATAATTGTGAGGCAGGATAATAAGAAGCTAGGAATGTTCCTTGGTAAATGGAATGGGGAAACTGGGACAAATGGCTGACTCAAATAGGCCCCACTCAGCCCCTGACTCACCTGTCTCCTTTCCCCTTGCACCACCATTCTCTTAAGCATTAAGACAATGAGGTTCTGATCAGCATCAAATTAGCTCCAGGTCCAGAATATATTAAAAAAAAAACAGATGAAGTGATGCTGTGGCTGACATTGGCATCAGATGCAATGACAAATGACCCTCTACTCTAGCACCAACCAATCAGTGGAGATCAGGACCTTGAAAGGACACACCTAGAAAGCTTATGAATATTCTATTAAGACCCTTCCCTGAGATCTCCCCTAAAATTCCTGCCTTTGGAAAACACATAAAAACACTTAAGGCAAAGGACCCATTGTATAAGCTCCGGAGCTCTCTCCTCCCCTACCTGCCTGCCCCCTCCTCTCCCTCTCTCTCAATCTCTCTTTCCCTCTCACTCTCTCTCTCTCCCCCTCTCTCTCTGGTGTGCGCACCTATGCCTTTCTCGTCCTTCTTTCCTAAGGCATGTATCTTTGCTTCCTCTCTCCAAAGGCCCTACTTTTTCCTAGGTAACTTGTTTCCTGAGTCCACACAGCCCAGCTAGCTCACTTCTTCTGCATCTGTGACTTTCTAAAGGGCCAAGGCAGCTCCACCTAGGCTCACTTCTGTTGCTATGATCTTGCCTCTTTTATCTTAAGCCCTTCCTTTGTTTCACTGTCCCCAGCTTTAATAAACATACTTTCAAAATCACCTGGACTTGTGTTGTGAAATCTTCCCTGCACAAAGTCAAGAACCAAGAGCCCACATTGCCACCAACAATTGGACAGCTATGCATAATGCAAGAACATATGCTCAGAATAAAAAGCTAATTTAAAATAGATTAAAAGTAATGCATGTGCAAGAGGTAAAGCATAACAGTAGAGAGAGTCACTTCCTTTAAGCTTGTTTTTCATCTTTGCCAGTGCTCAGTGAACAGACTTCCCCCTGATTTTAAAGGATATTTTGGTTTTAAGATTACCTTTATAGAAGCTAAAAATTATACTTGAAAAATTATAAACTCCCAGTAACTTAGATTTTAAAATTTCTACAATAAAGGGATATGCTTACATAATTTATGCTGAAATCCATGTACTAAAAAAGAAATACTTTGATGACATTAATGAGAATGATACCCAGAGATGGTGGTAATAAGGAAAAATAAGAAAAAAATGTTATCCTAATAAAGTGTGTTTTAAAACCAAGAACACATAGAAGAAATCCCCAGTTGTCAAAGAGATCATGTTAGTAACTCTTAAGTAGACAAAAAGAAAATCTTTAATATGACATCAATTTCATTTTTTCAAATATTATCACTTGTATATGAAGAAAAGCAGAATATGGCACCCCAAATTGCCTCTTTAGCATGAGGATGATATTGAACTGATTATTTTTCAGATACAGCGGATACAAGAAAAGCTCTGAAAATCAAGTTACTCTTTGTAAAAGGACTTTTACATTTATAAGGAAATCTCCATTTGTAAGGGTGTCTCCATCTCTGTACCAGGAACAGAAAGAAGGATGACTCTAAATCTATAGAAATTCTCATCCATGGAGAAGGTGACGCCCTAAATCTGCATAATAACCTTACCCTTGTTTGCTGGGCTTTACCTGGCCACCTCCCATATCTGTCCCCTCCCCCAACGTCTTTCCTTTGTTTGTAGCTGGCATTTAAGGTGCTGGCTTGGGCCATTTTGAGTAGTTACCCAGTTTTCCTGAGTAAAACTCTCACATATGCAGTAGGTATACATGCTATTAAACTGCTGCTGGCTTTTCTTCTATTAACCTGTTTTTATTACATGTGGATATCAGTTAAGAAATCATAAATGTCGAGGGGAAATTCTTTTTTCCTCCCCTATGTATATGCTATTTGTTGACATTTTGAAATGTATAGAAAATGAAACCATTACTCCTAATTCTGCCATCCAGGAGTAACAAATGTGCATTTGTAGCCAGGGATAGTTCTCTTCCCTGGAGAACCCCCTTGCTAGGAGGGGCCTTAGGTGAGAGGAGCGAAAGAGTCACAGTCTCTGCTGGACCAATCACGCAGCAAAGGCTGCGCCTAACAGTTGTCTCTGCTGGGAGGGAACCATAGGTTGTGCAAGTGCTTCTTTTTTTGTTTTGCTTTTGTTTGCCTCACTCTGATGGACCAGGAGAATCCGCCTTCCCCAGCCCTTTGCACTACACCTAGGGGGCCAACTGAGAGGTACCAATTGACTAGCTATAGACTGCGTTGAAAACAAAGAGGAAGAAACCTTTTAAGATGGGTTCAGTGGGGTGAGACCAGAGAAGAGGGGACTTAAGGACCAAGAGCACGATTAACATAATAAAAAGATGTCTCCATGTGAACTAAACTAAAATAAAAAATTAAAAAAAACAATGTCTCCACCTCTCCCAGCTAGTCTTTAGGAATGCATACTAAGAAAAAAAAATTTTTAGTGTATTAACTAAGCCCTCTAGTCTTCCCAAACATTGTGGCTCCACTAAGGGAATTCTCCACAGAGAAGATATTTTGATCATTTTCTCATATCCTTCTAAAATATACTTTTTAACGGTGAGATGGCATACACGACACAGATGTATCATTTATTCTCTCCCAGGACATTTAGGTTATTGCCCCTTTTCTTTCTGTTTGGTTATGGGTGGGGTTGGTTTTTTTTGTTGTTGTTTGGTTTGTTTTATGGTGAAAGGGGAGGGGCAAGGCTATTGTTAATAATTTTTGTATGAGCATCAAAGCAGAAATTTGTCTTTGCATTTTCCTTATTACTTCCCTTAAAGTAGTATTGATGGGCCAAGAAATATGAACCAAAAACCGTAACATTATTAATGATAAAAACCACAAATTTAAAACCAAGCTGCAGCCACTCTTTTAAAACACAAAAACAAACAAGAGTTCTGATTTTCAGATGGTAATGTTGTTAATTCCCTAATTGCATTTACAGTGTCATTACTGTTGTTCTGACTGCCTTTGCTCTTGACACACTTGCTTGTGGCATGACCAATTCCATGTCCTTAATTCCACATCTGTCTCGTTAACTTCCCCTCTTCACTCTCCTCCTAAGTAGTAAGTCTGTATTTTTATTGAGTGGTTCAAAGGGCTTCACCTTGAACTTTGAATTTCTCAGCAGCTGCTAGCTGTGCTTGCTGAGATGGATCCTTGATCTTGGCGTTTCCCAAAACTATGTAGTTATCTAAAGATGGGCAGAGCATGCTGACTTCCCACATTGTGGGTGTAAGGTCTCCATGTCCCTCATGATGGCCCTGGGAATCTGGATCCTAAGGAACCTTTCGTCTCCAACCCAGGGCCCATTCTGGAGCTTGCACTTTACAGCAGCAGGCTGGGAATCAATTCCAGAGGCAGCGTCCTCTGGCGGTGGGGATGTTGCCTTTGCAGTATCTGGCGGCCATCATAGGCAGTGCTTCTTCCCGGTCCTGCTAGCTTTTGGAGTTCAAGTTACAAGGTAGTAAGGTTGTAGTTTCTCAGCTCTGTTAGCATTTATTATCTGTTGATTACCAGCTGCTTTATATGTTCCAGAATTTTGTTTTATTATGCCATTGGCACTCCCATTGGTTTTTCAATATCTTATGGATTTATTTAAGAGATTTCTTATTTTATCTGAATAAGGTTTGAGAAGGGAAACTGATTACTATGCCACTGTATGTAAAGTGGACCATAAGTCAGAAGATATTTATGTAGCAGGATTGTCTGCATTCAAAATTAGGCTTCATCCCTTTCCAACTGTATGATGTGGACATAATACTGTGCCTCAGTTTCCTAATTTGTAAAATGTAGATAATAGTACACAGTATTGTCATACACAGACCACGTATATGATACTCTGTAACTACTACCTGCTGTTAAGCTGCTATTATTTTGTCTGTCATATATATCGTAAAAGTTGTCTTTCTCTTGTAATGCTGTATATTTATATGGATATAAATAGAGGAGTGTGTATGTATCTCTGCACTTTTCAATAACAAAACTAGCACTTACATGGTGCTTACCATGTACCTTTTAAGCACTTCACATATATAACCTATATTTCCGAAGGAGAAATCCCAATGGAAATTAGAAAATATTTTGAACTGTTAATGAAAATACAACGTAATAAAACTTATGGTGTGTTTTTTCCATTATGTTTCTTAATTAGCTATCACCAGGATCTTAAAAATGTTTTCATTTCCATTTATTTATTTTAAATCTAGTTTCAATACCGAGCATAGCTTCAGGCAGAGGGCTTATGAGCTATTACTTTACTAGAAATCACCATTTCTCAGAGTAGGAATGAGGATGAGGGGAGTGAAGACGGGGAGATGGGGGAGTCACGTGAGATGATTGCAGCAAGTGGGCTTGCGCATCCTGGGGACCTGCCCTGAGGGCTATTGTGAACTGCCCCACCTCTGCACGGTCTTTCAGGGAAGGGGAGGCCCAGGCAGGGAAAATACTTGCTCTACCAGCTTTCATCTCCCTATTTCCTCTGAGATTTTAGTCCCTCAATTCCCAGCCTTGGCAGAAATCTAACCCAGTGAGCTCGCTTCTCTCCAGGAGCTTGTGCCTCAAGTCCAAGCTGTTTTAGCAAGGCCTGAAGCCTTCAGACGGAATCTTTTTACAATGCATTCAGCTCTTCTAGTTGTTCTCACTGAGGTATTGGTCTGCTAAAAACTACATCCACGAGGTCGAAAGTGAAAGCTCACCCATACGTTTGATTTATGAATTTTTTATTTCTCTTTTTTCCTGAATAATCAATAGTTTTAGTTTTGGTTAACTCTTGACCTAAGAATCAGTAGGAGGTACCCTCGCTGGGTAGCTCAGTTGATTAGAGCATCGTCCTGATACACAAGGTTGCTGGTCCGATCCCCAGTCAGGGCACATACAGGAATCAACCAGTGAGCTTCATGGTCTGGTTCCTGCTTGCCTTGCCAGCTCACTTCTTGCTACATTGGACACTGTACACTGTCCTGTACACTGTACACTGTCACACTACCCTGTACACTGTCACACTAAATATACTTGCAGGTCTTTGAATACATCATTCTCTCTCCTGTCTGTGATTTGTCAATGTGATAGTTTGCTCTGTTATTTTTTCTTCTTTCTGTCATATCCTGGTACCACATTACCCCTTTCTTAGTTGGCTAATTATGCTCAATCTTGAAAAACTCAGCCAAACTGTTAACTTTTGAGTTTCCCCAGGCCCCCCAAAGGAGAACAGAGTAGGATCATCCTGCTGTGTGACTCAGCATACCCTAAATTTTTCTCTATTGCAACACTTAGAACAGTGTATTGTGACTCTCTGTAGTCTTGTCTCCACTCATTGCCCCTGCAACCTCATCATCATCTCTTTGAAAGCATGGACTTTTCTCTTATGTCTGTGTTTGCAGCTCTAAGTATAGTGCCAGGCATATAATAGGTGTTCAATAAATGTCTTGAATAAATAATCTCATCACACCTTCTATGAGGGCCATCTGTGTGCATTCCTTTGTCTCTTTTGCTGGCCAGTCAACACTTGGAGAATAGTAACTCTTTTCTCAATCTTTCTTCCACTGTCTTCTGCCAAGCTGTATACAATTTAGGCACACAATAAGTGTTGAATTAAATAGTCATTAGTCTTTCGTATGTTCAGGTTAACCTCTATGGTGCTCATCAAAAACAAGATGTTCATTTTTACGGTGCTGACCAACAGCATGATGCCGTGATACTGACACCGATGGTTCGTTCTGTACAGTTCCATGGAATGCATCCTTGGAAACAAAGTGCTGTGGAACCTTTAGCGTTTGCTTAACACTTAATAGTTTGCATTGATTCTATCAGGAGTTTGTACTAAAGTACCCACTATCTTCAATCAGGACCTCCTAGAAAGATAATTCTCTATAGCCAGACTGTCCAATCGACCACAGCCTGGATCAAATACCCTACAGAATGATTTGGCTCCCTTTGGTGGCACCGCCTGCTCTCCAAGCCTAAGCACAGTTATCTGTTGGATAATGGGAAATAGAAAATTCCCTGCTCTGCCTGCTGGACAGTGTTTACCCAGCCCTGAAAAATTCTGATTCTAAATCTCTGTTTGTGAAATTTCACATATTTTTAGCACATTACCTCTAAGGGGCTATAATGAGATGCATCAGCATTTATTTTATGGTGGCTGTAACTTAATTTCCTCAATATTTGATAAACACTCTTGCACCTTGATTGAAATTTGGAAAGAAAAGTGGCTTTTCATATAATTTGGAGGGTAGATTGCTTCAGCTGTTGGTTAATTTCATCCAAATTATGTTTAATCTTTTATAGCTCCTAATGTATATAAAATCATGTTCACTTTTACAAGTCCAAGTGTTAACATATTGATTATTGTGTGAAGCATGTAAATTTTAATCGTAGTAAAGTTGCATTGTACCAGGTTAGATTCTAAAGACAGCTCATTTGGAAAAAATCATGTGCAAAAAAGTTACCCTTGATGATCACCCAGATGAAGGCAGAGATCCCTTCTCTCCCCAGTTCAATGCAGCCAAATCTCTCCTCTCATTACCACAGACCGCTGTTTCATTGGCTCCACACCAGGTGAAGTTACTGGCTTGCCTTTAAGGGCCATTTTGTGTGAATAACATATCTCTAAGACAAGAATTCTTTTTTGGTGGTGTGAGAGGATCAGGCAAGCAGAGACCCCCAAGGATAAGCATGCGATTTCATTCTCACTTAAGAGTACATGCTCTTTGGTGGAGTGAGTAGTGGGCAGAACCACCGCACACTCTGTTCTCTCTCTCTCTCTCTCTCTCTCTCTCTCTCTCTGATAAGTCATAAAAGTTAAATGTGCATGTTCTGTGTCCACACTGGAAGTTTTAAAAACTGTTCTCAATAACTTATTACAACTCCAACCAAAACCAACAGTTTGTCTGTCTACTCAGCATACTCCAACCTTTTTCCATTTCTAATCATCACACGTCTGATTGCTGAAGCTCTGAACTTCCCTGGATATGTCTATTTCTGACATATTTCAATGAACATAGAAGGGAGTCCTGATGCCATTGTCTTTGGTTCCGTTTTTAGAAAATTTTCTTAACCAGCCTGTTGTGTCCACTATGGTGCACATCTGAGGGCAAAGGTTGGGTCCTTGAGATGTGGAAAGTGGTCTGTTTACTTACAACTGGGGCTGCTCTTAAGAGCCCGAGCTCTGTAGTTGAGATTCCTAACAATAAAAAGTGTAAATAAAATTTTTGTAATGAAAAAAACAATTCTAAGTTCTATCTCTGAGGATATGCTTTAACTTGCTCCCTGAGCGTTTACTTATGAATTTAATTAAAATTTAATTTAGATGTGTCCCACTCTCACTGAGAGTCCCAATGCAAAGCAAAAGGACAAGAAATTCTTTTTGAAAGAACAGGAGCACGAGCAAGAGGATTTGGGAAGCCCTGACAACTGAAGTGGAGAGGAAGGGGCAGCAGCTAACATATGCCGTCTCTTTGATCCTCTCAGTCACCCTATTATTTTCGCCCCTCTTTACAGAGGAAGACACTTAGCTTTACAAACACTTTTCGTAATGTATCCGAAGCCATGCAGCTAGTCGGTGCCGCACCAGAGATCCCAGCCGAAGTCCATCTGGCTCCCACACTCTGGCTTTTTCATTACAACAAGCTATTCGTGTTATTTCCAAATCCCGTGGTTTCTTTTTGCCTTTATCATAAAGGTACTTATTTTTATAACATTATTTCCTAATCAAGGTAGGAAATTTGTAACTACCAATTCCTTTGAAAGATTTCCATAGAGGAAGTTAGATTGCCAGCCTCTGAAAATGACTAGAAATCTTGGGTAACTATACAAAAATAAGAAATGAATTCTGAGCCAGACACTGAGGTCAGGAGAGCACCAGATCCAGCTTTCGCACTGGGGTCTGTCTGCCAGAACAGAAGCACTTGAGTTTTAATTTTCACAGCCTCGGCTGTGCGACAGGGAACAGGACAGAATGTCTGGGTTTAGCCCCTGCTGGGAATCTAATAGGTGATGGTCGAGATGAAGATGAGATTCCAAAAGTCTACAACCTAACATAAGGGAAAACATAAGGGAACACAAGGGAAACAAAAAAGAGGTCGGATTTGGTGTACTGTCTCCACCCTTGGCTCTGAGTAGATGATAGGAGAAGGAGGCTCCTGAAAGTTTGGACCTACCAGTTGGTCCCTGGGAGGATGTGAAGTCCGAATTCAAACTACCTGAGAGATCCAATAAGCTTCAAGATAAAATTTTCATTTAGAATAAGGGTTTTCATCCAGTGAGGACACCACCTGAAACAAGAACTACTAGTAATTGTTTAGGGATATTTTTTTTAAGTTCTCACAATTACTCAAAGCGTTTTGCAGGTAGATACAAGGGCACAAAACCTCCATAATGAAGAAATATTCCACGCAAGATACTAATCGCACATTCCTTGAGAAACGCCGACTTAAAGTAGGTGGGCAGCAATCCCTAAGGATCTGAAAAAGCACAACAAAATTTGCCTGGAGAAACCCTCCTTTATCCCAGATTCCAATTTTCTTTTACAATTCCCAAAGAAAAATAAAATTATAGTCGGTAATAAGAAAGTAAGGCACAACCTACAGCAAACCCTCCAAAAACACACACACAATTGACTGCACCTCCGTGCTGGTGCCAACACAGGGAGAAGGTAGGAGGTTCTGCAGTTGCGGGCAGACGTGCCTGGGCACTGCCAGCAAGGGCCTTGAGGCTGACCCCAGCCCTCGTCACAGCTGTGCCAGGCCCTGCTGTGTTGGAGGGCAGCCTCTCCCAGCCGAGATCATAGGATTCAGACCTGGGGGGACCGCAGCACCAGCTTTGAGGGAGGGGTGTGGAGGACTTAGGCGAACCTGAACCTGGGGAGGCAGGAGCCTGGATTTCCTCTGTTTCAGACTCTCCGTACAGTAACTTTCTAGTCTTCCACCAGGGAGGAGAGAGCTAGAAGCCAGACTGAAATGGAAGTAGAAAGGGAACCAGGGTAACTGCTTCTCACAAGTACTTGTAAACATTCTCTCTCCTCAGCCCCAGACAGACCCTGATTTTCAGATACATGGTACTTTCCATTTCCAAAAACTTCCATTTCTGGACTTCACTGATATGTCTTGACTTTCCCTTTGCTGCCCACATTTCATTTCAATTTCCTCTGCATTGTTAATTCAGTTACCACTCGCTTGCCCATTTCCTTTCTAGCTTCCAAACGTATGTTCTTATTCTTTCTAGTCTTATTCTTTTTATCCTAATGAGCCTTTGACTTTTCAAAATCTCTGTAATTGTCAACTTATTGAGGTTTGGGAAAGCAGCAAAACTGTTTGTGCATATGTAACCAATTCTACATGTTTAACTGAAAGCGTCTCTTCTTTATTTTCTCCCCCCATTTAGAATAGAAGTTCTTTGTCTCTTTTCTCCTCTTCCTGATCGCCATATAGCTTATTCACAATTTAAGCCACGAACTCAAGACCCGGAGAAGTATCGACTCACGTAGGGAGGACACATTAACACCATGTTGTCTGGAAAAGGGTGCATGGGTGGTGGACAACCCAGTGGAAGCACAAATTAGATGCCTAATTCCTAACTGAAGGGCACGTGATTCCTGCTTCTGCAGAAACTGCCTCTGTCCATGAGGGTGAGGCCCCCAATAGCTGCATCTATGCCAAGATCACCCCTGATAATGTACCAAAAATGGGCCAATCAGATGATCTTCCCATGGAATTTGGACACGGAGCCAATATGGCAGAATTAGGAGCTATTAGTAACTAAAGCAAATAAATGATAGCAGCCCTCAAATTTCGTTGCTGAAGCCCTGTCTCAAGCTATATTCACATATAGTCTTTCCTATAAGCCAGCCCCCAATTCCTGCTTGGGTTGTCTCATCCGAGCCTTAAGAACTGAAAGCGCAAAAGCGCAGGGCCGCCTGTACAACCACCAGTCCTACAGGGGACACTGGCACTGAGAAATAACAGGGAGCCAACACAGGTGACTGTGCTATTCACTCAGCTTTTATTAATGCAGATTTAATCCAAACCTATACTAACCTAATAACAATAGTAATCACTCAGAAATAATCAGTAATAACATCACACAAGAGAATTGAGGAATAATGAACCCGAGTCCCAGAGTCTCAGTCGGCAGACAGCACAGTGAGCACGGCAGCCGCCACCGTCTTTCAAGGAAGGACCTCCAGAGCCAGGTGGGCAGCAGGGCAGGCAAAGTCTTGGGTCTGGCAGGGCAGGGCCTCTGGCGGCGGATGCCAAGGGAGATCGGTGTGGCAGGGAGCAGCTCTCTGGTGTGTGGAGCTCGGCTGTCTCAGCAGTGGCCTGGAGCCTGCCTCAGTTATACCCTTGAGAGTGGTGTACTCCACCTTCTGGGTCTTTTTGGTAAATGTCTTGGCACCCCTGATGTCAAGTGGGGAATTTCCCCAGGAGCCTATCTACGGGTGGTCCCGCACTACAGACGTGACTGTCTGGCCACGTGTGCAGATATTTTCGATATGTCTCCTTGCCAGATGTGTCTGCTCTGACTTAGGTAGTTTCACTCTTGAACCTAAGTGTCTAAGAGGCTGACTGACAGACATTTTTGTTGACAGGAGGGACTCCACTTTGTTTTATATGCTTTATGCTCTCTTGCCTGGACCAATGCCATTTTATCGGTCCTGTTCTCCACAAGCCCCCAGACATAACACTGTCCCCACACGTCATGTGGCCCGGTGGGTCCGTTCCTCTTTGTGTTCCGTGAGAAACCACCACACACCGCATCCATACTGTGAGTTCCTTTTTTTTTTTCTGCTTAGACTGGCTCTTGGTTATTGTAACTTCACTCAAAACAACCTAGAAGGGTGAAATGCATTCTTAAAGGTGCCACACTCAGTTGCCATGAAACAGTAGGGTGCTGAGCTGCTGTTGCCAGAACCAATTACGCGCATCTCTTCCCAACTTCATGTTCAATGACTTCACGTCGATATCTTGAGGTCAGCCATGGTGGGAGTCTTTTCACCGTAAGATTTGGCAAATGCTGCAAGTCAGGGTTTGGGGCGTCCCTCCCCTCTCCCCAGGAGAGCTGGTTCTTCCACATCTAACCACTGGTTGTAATTCTAGTTGTAAATTTCCCTGGCCCTCCATTTGCCCCTGCCTACAGTGAGCATAACATTTCTGGTTTTCTAACTTCTAAGAAAAGTAATTCAATTTCAATTAATTCAATTAACAACGTGAGTGATTAAATGATACATTGTTTAAGGAGTAAATACTTCCCTGAGAACAGGACATAGACTGGGCGTATATAATCTTACTGGCTTATTCATAACTTGAGGAAATAAAGATAACAAAATAATATTCAGAACATATTCTGAAAACAAGGGAGTAGATTCTCCACCCATTTGCTTGACCAAATTGTAACCATCCCCGACCACAGTCCCAGAGCAGAGAAAGCAAAGTTACCTTTTACTCCCCCTCCCTTCCTTGCTCTTCTACTCAGTAGGAAGTTCAAACAATTTTTCTCTGAAAGATTAAAACAATCATCTAGTCTGAAGGTAAAAAAAGCCAACTATCAGTATAATACATTATTAATTTTTATTTGTGTACAAGTATGTTTTACAAAGTGAATCTAGGTGCCTCATCTATTTTTATGTTAGAGCCCCAGTACAACTCTTACCTGTTTTTCCCCTTTCCATACATATAAAATAGAGGCTCTCTGATAAATATGGCCTGAATTTCAATTTGGAATAAAGTGTAAGGATGCTATTCCATTTAGATCCATATCTTCAGCTTTTGCTCTGTGCTTTGAACACTTGAAGTAACATTAACTCTATGTCCTTCACTGAAAATAGATGTGGAATCAAGACAGTGTAGATATTTTATCACTGTAAAAAAAAATTAAGCTAAAGTTAAGTAATTCAGATACTATTTAGAAAACTACTGCATAGCAGGTGTTTTTGTTATTTATAGGTTCTTTTGAGAACATTAGGGAAGGGACAGGAAACAGACCAAGTAAGTCAGTCAGAAAGGCGAGTTGCAAGGAAGGCGGATTCCACAAATGATACATTAGTGACTTTCAGTCTCATTTCTTCTTCCCTGAGCCCTCTCTCATGCCTTCCCTTCTAAGGGGAAAATTTTACTAGGGAACTGGATTCAAAAGATTTGGTGAAATATAATTCTGAACATAAATTTGCAGGAGAGGAATTTTGCTGAGAAAAGCCTAAAAGAAATATGTTTTTCACACTTAAGGAACAGCCTAAGAAAATTTATAGGATGAAGGGAAATATCAAGACCTGGAGAAAGTGAAAAAAAGAAAAGAATATACATGGGCAAGAGAAGAGTAAAATTTGACCAAAACAAGGGAAGGAACTAGTAAGCAGTTATAATGCATAATGGAGTATTATAAGTTTATTTGCCAACAGCTCAGAATATAAGCTTCCATGACCCATATTTTCACTTCCACACTGGAATAAAAATTGCAAAAGAGCCAACAGGCCGGAACTGATCTTCAATTCTTTCCCTCACAGGTGATTTCCCCCAACCCTCTTTCCCAGCGCTAAATGGCAACTTGCTACACAGCCTCCTTCCAGGTCTCTTATCTTTAAATTTTATCTCTGACTTAGAATGAAAAGCTTTATCTAGGTAAAGGAATGTCAGGCATCATTGAGCAGTCAAGCTAAGTTTTTTGCCCAATTGCATGGAATCTATCACATACTATCACTTGTGTATTTACATATTTTTAATTATCTTGTAGCCCTCGAGGCAGGCAAAAATATGTAACTTGACAATACTGGTAACTTACCCACATTAGAGTGGAGTACTGCAACATTCAGGGTGATAAAAGAATGCGCATATTCCAAAACTGGATGATGTGATAATGGCCACTGGCAATGCTGAGGGCTCCAGAGAACTTCTCAGCAAAAGGAAAGAAGGAGACTTCCCTGCTGCGATTTGGTGATCCTCGGAAATCTCTGTCATGACAGTAATTTCTTCAGCTGCACATTTTTTCATTCATTCAACAAATACAGAGAAGCCACTCTGTGTGTCAAGCCGTGTCTGCATCACTTGTTTTTGCAGAACAGGGCAAACGGTACCTGCTCTCATGGGTCTTACACTCCAGTAAAGGGGGAAAACAAGCACAGGAATACACAAGAAGAATGTCAGATGGTGACCAAGGGCTCTATTGAGACCTGGCATGATAAATCAAGGGTATTTCAAATTGGGTGGCCAGAGGCTGTGTCACCAAGAAGGCAATATTTAAATTAAGCAAGTATGCATGAGAGTAAGAAACAGATTAAGTGAAGACCTGGGAGAAAAGACACTCCAAGCAGAGGAAATAGTGTTCTACGCATGCACGGAGGAAGTAGATGTGGCTGGAATGTGGTGGACGAGCAAGGAGCATACAAGGTGAAATTGGAACTGCAGGCAGATGCCAGATTATAGCTATCACAATAGCTTTTGGAAGTTGGCAATGGCTCGGATGTGGTCGACAGGCACAGAGACAGCAACAACTGGTCAGATTCAGGACGCATCTTAGAAGTGCCCTCAGTGGATGTTGCATTTGAAATGGATAGAAACATGTAGAAGGAAAGAAAATGCTCATGAATTTTCTGATGGTAGCTGTCAGAAATCTTTGGTATCCTTGGCCTGTAGCTGCACCACTCTACTTTCTGCCTCTACCTTCACAAGGTGGTCTTCCCTTTCCTTACAATATCACCAGTCGTGGGAATTACAGCCAGCCCTCCCTAATCCAAAATGACCTCATCTCAATTCATTGCCTCTGGGTGGACAAGAATATAGAGGGACACTCTATAATCCAGAACAGTAGCCAAGGGGTCTGTACAGTTCTCCTCAAAGGATTACTCTCTCAAGTAACCAGTGTCATGGAGAAAGAAGCTCAGACAGTCTCCCGAGGCTATGAACTGTCTTCCAACACATGGCATTGCAGTGTGGTGGCAAAGAGCATGAAATACACGGAGACTCTAACCCTTAGCCCTGGGGCACTGGGCTTGTGATTGGAGCAATAGGGAGAGGTGGGTGAAGGAGAAATGTAACCCACCTATATCAGAATTTTATCTCAGCTATGGAGGTGACAGGCAGCATCAGCACGTATTATAGCCTGAATTGTGTCCCCCCAGCCTCCAAATTCATATATTAAGGCCCTAACGTTCAATGTGATTGTATTTGAAGACAAAGCCTTTAGGGGGGTAATTAAGGTTAAATGAAGCCCTAAAGGTAGGATCCTACTCTGGTAGGAGTGGTGTCCTCATAGGAAGAGGAAGAGATTCCAGCGCTCTGCTCTCTCTCCATGTGAGGACTCAGAGAGAAGGCAGCCATATTCCAACCAAGAGACCTCCCACCAGAAACCTGCTCTGACAGTGCCTTGATTTTGGATGACCAGCCTCCACAACTGTGAGAAAATAAGTGTCTGTTGATTAAGCCTCCCAGTCTGTAGAATTTTGCTGTGGAAGCCCAAGCAGACTAAGACAGCAAGTTGTCACTTTAGTGTAATAGACATCAAATGCCCCACAGACACAAAGGGGAGGGAAGGGAAGGGGATCATGGTGTGGCGTGCCTATAGAAACACATCTCAGATTGTCGTGAGAGTTTCTGATGTCGTCTGTTTACATATCTATTAAACAAATATTTATTGTGCGTTTATTATGTTCCAGTCACTAGTTGCATCACTAAATATCAGGCATCTCTTAGGGGAGATCAGTGGACCGTGGCCTGACGCCAAAGAGAGAACGGCTTTGCCGAGTAACCATGTGCTTAGTCACTGCTGTGCCTTGAACGGAAATGACATTCACCTTCTGGTATCACGATTTTAAAGAGATAAAAACAAACCCGTGCTGTGAAAGTAATACAACATTAACTATATCTTAATGTAGGGGACATGTAATTTGTTTTCAAACCTAGTAACAATGTCCTAGGCACTCTAAACATTGTTCCTCATGTCATCTCTAGCAATGTGAACTAAAATTATTTCATCCTCCTTACTATGTTTCCTTCATCTTACTTACTTCATGCTCTAGTCCTACTATTCCAAGCAATTTTTTTATTTGATTACCACATGGGGAACTATTTTGATCCTTGATAACAAGTTTAGAAGATTCTATCAACCTGATTTCACAGCTTGTGTTCCCTCTAAGCAGTTCCTGGATGGGCTCCCTGAAAGAGTGCACAAATGGGAACTCAGGGGTCACTTTGAAGTTCTGGTTTAACGTCTTTAATGACAGACAACCCAGAAGCATGTGAAAACGCCACAGTAATGAAATCTGATTCCAAATTGGAAGTTGCTGCAATGACAGGAATAAATTGAAGAGAAAACCACAGAGTAACTGAAATTTAACTTGGTAAGTTACAATCCAATATATCTGAAAAAGGAAAATGAATTCAAAACATGGACTGCCAATGGATGAGTGAAGTCAGACAAATATTAATGTCCTAAAAGGCCTGAGGGTAATGGCGAAGTTCATCATGCATGCTAGCAGAACCGAGATAGGCTAGGAAATGATCAATGCTGTTTTGTACGGCAAGAGAGGAGGCACTGTCGGGAAGGAACGAGTGAAGGATTGGTAAGATGACATCTGGAATGCGATGTTATATTGGATGTGTTATTACTTAGAGACTCCCTCAATCACAGACAAAGGCATATATCAAAGGAAGAGTGGAAGGAGAGGACTGGCATTGGGGAATGCAAGTAGAATGGAGGATTAAAGCAGATAAGTATGAACTGGCCACATTAGCAATTTTTCAAGATGACAGAAAGCAGTGTAGCGTAGTAGGTTAAGAACTTCAACCTCAGACTGATTTGGAGTCTCCCATCAGCCACTTACATGTTGTTTGACCTTGGGCAAGTTGTGGGACTCTTGGAGTCTCAGCTTCTTCGTCTGAAAAAATGAAGTAGTGGGAATATTTGATTCTTAGGGCTGTTTGAGGAGTGAATGAGATCGTGCATGTGAGAAATTAGTACAGTCCCTGACATGTAAATTCTCAATAAGTGCTAACTACAGCAAATGACAATAATAATAATAGTGATCCACACATAATTAGGTTTTTCACATTACTGTACTTACACTTTTGTCAGGAATTTTTTACCTCGTGTTCGTGATGACTTTTGCACAGGGCTTTTTTCTAGATCTGACATTCAACTTAGAGTTCCCACCCAACAATTCATCAGCCTCTGTGCTGGCATAGTATTAATTTTAAGTAGTTCATTATCCCCTATCACTTTCTCTGCCGCATAATTCTACCATCTGTCCTCCCATCTCTTCTTAATCAGAATAGCCTAATAGGCAGTCCTGGATCTAGTGATTTTTTTTTATATCAAGAGAATACGAATGAAGAGCCAGATGGTAAATTTGAACATATCTAGGACAATCACCTTATTTAGCTACAAAAACAAACAAAATTAAACAGTGGTTTCTCCTTTTCATACATTGGTTTCCCTGGCCAGATATCTCCTTGAACTTTTTTAGATGACAAAAAATTTCCATCCACTCATTATGTGGCATTATTGTATCATTTCAAGCCCTGGAATGTAAGAGGAGTGTATTTTAAAAAGTCACATCATATAGTTGCTTCCTTTTGCCTGAATCAGGTCGTGTGTGTGTGGGGTGGGGGAGAGGGGGAGAGAGAGAGAGAAAGAGAGAGAGAGAGATTTTAAGCTGATGGGTAAAGGGAGAAGTTCTTTTTAGAAAGGTAAATATTCGAAGGAAATTTCAGTGAACTAAGGGGAACAGGCATGGACTGTGTGATAATTCCCTTCAGGAAATTTATGTAAATGTCCAGGTGAGAGTTTCCTTCTGGAGGTTTCCATGTTGATTTATAGGCTTTCCAGAGAAATGAAGGTAATGAAGTGTATTCACATAAATGTTCTTCTCTGAGGTAAGAGCCAGCCTTGCCCCCTTGTCCTCTAAAGCCTAGTGTATTAATTAACGGGACTGAACACATTCCTTTTTCAATTGAAACGTGTGCTCCAATGGCTTGATCAATCTGATAACACACATAAAAACCACCCTGAGCCCAAAGGGTTTCTTTTGAGGAAAGAAATGACATAATACTTCTACACATAGTCCAGACATGTCAATTTCTTTTTCCAAATTGGAAATTTCCCAGAGTCTGCAAAAAACTATCGAGTAGATTCTGGCAGAAATGTTACTTTGAGATAATAGATCAATCATCTCATACCTTTGTGTCATCTTGGATTTTAATGACACTAAAATAATTCACTGCATTTTAGGATATTTCCACTCAAGCATCAAAACAAATTTATGAAGAATTTTAATTCTTTTAAAACTTGACTAGCTCCACAAATGTCTCACTTCTTCCCTTAAAGTTGTATCTCCATAAAACACCAGATACAACAATATGTGCACATTTATAATACTTTTTATCAGACATCCATGTTTGCTTAAAGGATGTGTCTTCCTCAAGAAAGGAAAAAATTAGTACTCTCCCTTTCTGTAGATATAACATCAAAAACGCCATGTTCTGCTGTGGAATACATTAAGAGTACTTTATTATTTAGGGAAGTATGTTTCCCTACATAAAAGTTGCTAATACCGTATTCCAGATGTGTATCAACCATCCAGCTCTTGGCCTACAACTGCAAGGTAACTTATTTTATTTCTTTCAGATGAATGTTACCTTAGATCATTGAAACAGAAATGACAGAATGCCAATTTGCTTGCCACTTGTGTGCTATGTGTAACAAGCAAATAAGCAGTTACACAAGGCACATTGAATTCTTTTCAGCTTGGGACACGTAGTGCACAGGTCTCCCTGTCTGAAGCACAGTGGTGTAGAACACACCATCGGTACCGCACATGGCTTTTACCAGGCACCCCCCTGCTCTCCAGGTCTGCTGAATGCCGTATTTTGGTTGGTTGTTTCCTGTGGGCCTGGCCTCAGTTAGCGGTAAGTTAGTTTTCTCTGATAACTTGTCTGCATTGGCTAGTAGTCTTTTGGGGTTTAGGAAAGCAATCTTAAGGAGAACAAAAATTCATTTTTCACTTGTGAGATCCATGTCTCTCTTTCTATCATGTGTTTTGACTGGATAAAATGAATTCTTGACTTTTCCTGTACAAATGTTGTTAGGAAAATATTTTGTGTTTAGAGTGTCATTTGGACTTCCTTTGGTGGTAGGGGAAATCAAGGCTATTTACTTGGAAAAAAATAATAAACTTCTTGTAACACCCAGGTTTTGCTTCTGTCTCCATCAATAGCTTGAATGATCTCATGCCTTCATCAGTACCAAGGAGATACCTCCATCCTCTCTGGATGATCTTGTCTGGGACAGTTTGGGACATTTGCTAACTTCGGCCTGTACCGATACGAGTTATTACACCCCCTGTGATTGAGTCATGTATTCCCTGCTACGTCAAGGTTATCCAGACATCTGGAGCAAATTCCATCTAGTCGTACGCAGAAGCAAGCTGTCCTACATTAGGTTCCATAGCACAGCATTAAATGTGTGCTGCCTGAAGGATGCCTCTCACTTCTTAGATTAAAATACCCAACAAAGACATAATATATTTTCATTTACCATTGATTGTCTATGACTAGAAATTCTGCTCTTCCAAAGTATTTTCGGTTATGGGAGGGAATGGTTAGAGATTGTGTCTCTGTTACTTCCTAAAAAAAATAAATAAAGGCCCTTTCGTTTCATGTCACTAAGCCATGTGTTCTGTCTCTAAGTCGTTCTGGTTGCAGTCGATACATTGTTCTTTAAGTGATTTTTACACTATGTGCACTATATTGCTTTCAAAACAGTTCAAAAGTATTTATGCTTTTGAAATTCTGTTCCTTAAGGAGGGAAATTAAAACAAGAGAAAGAAAAAGGAAGGAAAAAAAGCTAGCTCTCAAAATGTTTAAAGTGCAAGGATTGGGGAAAAAACAAGGTAAAGAAATAGAAAGCAATGAAAGAATATGTTCAGTAAGTGTTGAACTTCAGAGTGCAGAGCTAACTGGACATCTGAGAAAGCCAGAATCGCAGGGACCTGGAGACTCTTTCAGAGTAAGAATTCAGGGTTTTCCAGGCTCCCTGAACCACCTGCAGGAGAATGCGGGCACTTTACCAATGCAGGTTCCGGGGCTTCACACCACTCCTGCTGCATCAGAAGGGGCTAAGGAGAGACCCAGAAATGTGCATGTTAACCACTTGCCCAGGTGATGCGATTATGCATTGGAAGCTGAGAACTGCTTGTATATTCTGTCCAAAAGTAACACTGACCTGACCCCTAACTGTGTACGTGGTCTTTAATTTGTCGAATAAAAAAAGAAATATATCTGTCACTTCTCTCACCCGATTATCCAAGAGCTGTGAAGATTAGAACCCTCAGTCCATCAGCATTCCCATCAATGTCTCCCACTCCTCACCTTGCCTCCTCCAACAGCCTCCTCAGGGGTCTCCCAGCTCCCACTCTTATCCCTGCACCCCGTTCCCCAAAGAGCAGGCACAGGGCTTAGTTCGTTGTTTGTTTTTTTGTTTTGAAAAGTGAAAATAAGATGCTGTTACTTTCCTGCTGAAACTCTGGCTGTCTAAAATGCTCAGAGTGACGTTCAAAACACTCCATCCCGGGCTGCAAATCCAAGCAGATCGAACTTTGCCCACCTGCTCTCTCCAACCTCTTATCACATCAGCCACCCTCTTATGTTCTGCTCGGCACTTTCCTGCCACAGATGCCTTCTTTTAGATCCTCAGAGTTAATAAACCTGTTTCTCCTTTACAGCTTTTGATCTTGTCACAGAATGGTCTAACCTTGGGAGGGTATGATCAGAAAAGAGCTTAGTTCTTCTCCTGCCAATGTTCTGCAAAAGTATCTGTCAAACCACTCTTCCCTTCCCATGAAAGCTACGTCAGACTGTGCTCTCTTTCTACTCACTTCCAAAAGCAGCAGCAACAGCAACCACGTGATCTCACCCTCACTGTAGAGCCGGTGCCTCCCCCATCTCAGGTCTAGTCTTTTGCTTGGGAACCAACAGAAGGGGAAGCTTGAGCCCCTTCATTCCCTCTCCCTCTTCATTTCATCTTCTCCCCTTTAACATCTGGCTCCTCTGGTCGTAGACAGGGTGAGGAGGGGTTAGCCGAAAGATGCAATGTCTGATTACACATCTGTGTTGCCTGGATTTGTCTCTCGCTTTCAAATGCCCTCTGTCATGGCTGACACCCACGTGTTAGCTCTTCCCTGTAGGGTACATCATACATTCTTCAGAGGCACCCCCACTACCATGACCACCACACTGCCACCACACCACACTGTTCCCCACCATGAGTAATGCATTCCCTGACCTACGTGCACAGCCCCTCCACACTGAGGCACATCCTGGGATCTCCTCCTTCAGCAGGCAGCCTTTGGGTGGGGTCTCCTTTGCCGTCTCAGGCCATGCTGCATTCTGCAGATCCCACGATGGCACTTCCCCGCACTGGTGCTCAGCCCACCAGGCCCCTCCCTTTGCCCTACCATTGCCAGTTTCCCCAGCCAGCTTCCTATGTTCAGACTTCTCCAAACAAAATTTGGACAACAGACTCTTTGCCAAACAAAGCCCAGATACTCCAAGAACTGTCCTTTTCTCTAGTAGCAGCAGGGGGTGGGTCTCTGAGCCTCTGTGAGCAAGTTCTGAGACAGGAGGTAAGATTCCAGTTTCCTTTCTTGCAAATAATCTCACCCCCCAAAATGCTGAGTTGCTGCATTTAATGACATCCTTACGTAAAGGAGTAAGGACAATTGTAAGCTTAATAATTTATACTTCTTTTTATGTACATCTGATTATGCCTTAAGTGAATAACAACTTTTCAGCGTGAATATATAATTATGATATATTTAATTGCTCTTCTAAAAATCAGTTTTTGTTAAAATCTTTCCAAACCACGTAAATGTGTTTTCACTTTCCAAATTGACCATTTGCATAGGCTTTTCACAAATATAAAGCAGAGAACTAAGGAATGCTTGGAAATATTTCCATCCAGGGCAAAACTTAGCTGACTATTCCCTGCTGAAAACTCTGGTCTCAAGATCACTGCTCATTTAATTGATGGCTACTGTCTTCATCACACAGCTGTTAGCCCATCAAGAAGGTAGTTAATAAACTTGGCAATATACATTGCATTAACTTTTTTGCCCTAAGGTTAACCATGGAATTATTTTTAAATGTGCTTTCGATGTGCTGAGCTTCCCTAATAAATATGATTAAGTAAAATAAGTTGAGAGGAAGAACATTAATTCCATGAAGACTGCTTAACATTAGGCAGTAGGTTTATATTTGAGCAAAGGGAAATTTAGTGTTTGTACTTCATGGCTCTTAAAGAGTACTTGGCGGAGACCCAGGCACCGGGCCTTTCCCTTCGTTGGGCTAAGGCAGGAAAACACTGATTTATAAATCAACATGATGGTCTTCAATAGAGTGTGTTCAGGGGTTTGTTTTTGCATACAATTTGCTTTTTTCTTTTCTTTATATCAAAATAAGCATTATAACTCTTTGCTAGAATAATTGTAGAGGATATTCTAAGATATAATCAATGACTGGAAAAAACTGTGTTGAAATAGTAACCTCCTAAGACCAAAATGTGTTTTAGAAAAGAAACATTTACCCAAAGCTTGTAAGCAAATGTTGTATTAAATATTAAAACTTCTTTAAATAAAATCCATTTACTTACATTTTCAGAAAAAAACAGAACAACTGAAATGTGCTTGCTGTTGCTGCTGTAAAACTACCCTCACTGCTGCTCTCCCTTCATGCCCAACTTTCTGTGCGCTATCACTTTAACCCTCGTCCACTCGTTCAATATTAGACTAAACTCAAGGAAGGGAAATAAGCTATGTGGCATTTAGAACAACAAAGATTATACAGGTCAGTAGAAACACATTTTGTGATATAAATACCCTTTTAAATTTCTATTAGGCTTACCAATAAAAATAGTCTTAGATTTAAACTTTCTATTATCAATCCAGGTTTAAAATGATATATTAAAAATTTTTTCAATATAGTTAATTTGGCCACTTTTTTCTGTGCTAATCAAATCCCAAAATGACTGTAAGGATGACATTATCAGTAAGGAAGTGATGGCAACTACCACTGAAGAGAAGAAATTAATTTATACTTCAACGGGATCCTTTTTTTTTTCAAGTACAAAATCAGTACTCTCTGCCCTCTTAGTACAAAATGTACTTGCCGGGATAAAAATATCCCATTCAGGCTTCCTGGACTCTGCTTTGCCTCTGATTTAATCTTGACTGAAGGGGAAAATCACAGAGTAGATGTCCGTAAAGGGGGAGCATCTGGTCTCTTCTTGGGGTAGAAGCAGGGTACCTTCTACAGTAACTTCCTTCTCCAGATATAATCTCCATGTAACCATTGCTTTATTGACATGGTATCACCTCATGTCACCATACTTGTGTCTTCCAGTCACAAATATCTGGTAAGGTGGACATAGACATGCTCTAATAATCTGGTACAAACTGAGCTGTGCTAAATGGTACGAAGGAAGCTCAGACTCACAGTGGGGATGCGAGAAGGATGTAGGTATTTGGGAAAGTGTTCCGAAGTGGTGCAATTCAGCTGAAGCTTCAATATCTTCAACAAGGTGGAGGAACATTATGGACCCAGGAAAGAATTTGCACAGGAAATTAAGGGCTCAGATTCCATTCTAAAAAGAGGCTGAAGTGAGGGAAGTATAGAGGCTGCGAAGGGATGAAGTGGGAGACAAAACTGTAACAGGATGGAATGCCTTACTTATCCTTTTGTAACCCCTTTGGCTGTTTCTATTTGCAAGGGCATAACCATACAGTTCATTTCCAGAATGTGTCCGCACTACCACATTATTCAGAATCTGGAAGCTGATGCCAGCATTTTCCCTCGACAATCCTTCGTCCTATAATGAGCCCATCTCAGGATTCCCAAGTCAGTCTGCCCTCTCCAGCTTTTGGTACCCTTTCTCTTCACCATGGTTTTCTACCTCAGGGGCCAGCAAACATTTCCCAAAAAGGGGCAGATGATAATATTTTAGGTTGCACAGGTCCAGTAGTCTTTGTCACAACTACTCAGTGCTGCTGTTGTAGCATGACAACAGCCATCAATAATACATAAAAGGTCGGTATGGCTGTGTTTCAATAAAACTTTACTTAATGCTTTGCCAGCGGTACTAACACTTTTATTGGAGCACAATTAATTCTACTTAAGGTAATTGTTGTCATTGTTTTTACTGTTCTGTTGACCACCAATATTTTATTTTGATTGTATTCTGAATTTGATGAAATACCATATTGTTTTTTATGTAACACAGACAAAGGCATTAATTTTTGAAAAATGAAAAAAAAATAAATGTTTTAAATGGTAGGTGGTGGACCAGGTTTGGACCACTAGTTGTAATTTATAGACCCCTGTTCTATGCCCACCAATGCCTCAGTCTTCTCCAAAGAATCTTATTCGTTCCTACTCTTTGTCTTTGCTCCAAATAACTTTAGTTATATGAACCCATCAGACTTCCTGCCCTGATGAACTGGGGCGGGGCCTAATTTTGGAGGTAAGGATGAAAACATAAAAAATAGATCTTTTCTTATCTAGCCCTTAAGATGAAGGATTTAGAAGACAAATTTTTAGCACGACTCTAGGGTGCTAAGGTACCTGAAGGGTCTCCCTTATTTCTAGTTTTACTAAAGAAATTTCCTTCTAATTTAGCTCCTTTGGGCCAGGGCATGAAAATGGAACTAGGTGTGTACTATATACCAGGAAGGCAGTCAGTCAGAAGTAGGATGGGAGATGAAAAAATATTGTGTCACTATATTTATAATTCCCAATCTTAGTTATTGAGTGCCTACTATTTGTCAATTCATTGATTTTTCTCTAATTTATGTGACATGGAAACAAAAAATGAGGCATTTTTAACTTAATCTATATACAATAGATAATCATCAAAGATTTTTAATCAGAGAGAAGTGTGTCCAGAATTTAAGGAAATATAATTGTGATAAATGTACACTAAAGACAAAACAGGAAAAAGAGCCAGGGTGCTTTAGTTAAAAGGCCTCAGTGGTCCCCTGGTGGGAAGGGAGAGGTGAACAGGCAGAGCACAGGATTTTTAATTCAGTAACACTATTTGGGATGATATTTTAATGGTGGATGTGTCATTTGTCAAAACCCATAGAATGTACAACATGCAGAGTGAACCCTAATGCAAACTACGGGCTTTGGGTCATTATGATGTGTCAGCGTAGGTTCATTGGTGTCTCACTGTGGCACAGGATGTTGACAATGAGGGGAGGCTGTGTGTGTGTGAGGGCGAGGGTATATGGGAAATTTTTGTACCCCCCCCAGTCAATTTTGTTGTGATTCTAAAACTGCTCTAAAATTTTTTTACTTTTTTAAAGTCTCTGACAAGAAATATTTCCAATTGTAACTTGTCAGATAGCATTTGTGCCATTTATGGCCCAAGCAGGCACTGTTAATAGGCCCACAAAAACTGAACTCTCTGAAGGAGAAACTAGAGTTGGGAGATGTAAGGAGTTTGCCTGAAGACTGTAGCATGGACAGAGTGTGACCTGTCAATCAAGCAGTAGGCAGGTTTTATTTTCCAGAGTGGCTGCCACAAGAGCTTCCACCCCACATGTCTTCTTCCTGTGTGATGCTGACACTCCTCTCACAGATGGGCGGAGGTTTTTGTTCCTCCCCTTGAATCTGGACAAGCCTGTGATGACAGCAGAGTTGATGCTATGGAACTTCCAAGGCTGGGACATAAAAGGCCATCCAGATTTCATCTGGTCCTCTTAGGACACTTGTTTTGGAACTCAGTCACCATGTTGTGAAGAAGTGGCAAGTCCACACAAAGTTCAGGGGTAACCTTCTGGCTACAGCTCCAGGAGTCCCCAGCCAATAGCCAGTATAACCACCTGAGTCACAAGATGACCCTAGCCCCAAACACCATCTGCTACAACAGCACTGAAGCCCCCAAGCAAAAACTGAGTCCAGTAACACCCGGAACAATGATGGAAAGTCACAGTGATCCTTGTTGTTTTGGTGTGATTTGTTACATGCCAATAGATAGCCAGGAAGTACAATGGGTACAAAACAAGAAGTACCCCAGGTCTGTGCTTATTGCTACTTAATAAACCAGTAGAAATAATAGTTAGTAATATCATGTCTAGTTTTTTAATATTTGAATGAGTGACCCAAGATCTCTTTTAAGAACCACCATATTGCCCACCTTTCTTAAGTGTGCTACCAAGGTTGACAGGATCCTGCTTTCTCCAAGGCAAATGGCTTACGTCACCCAGCAGGCTAGGAAAATATGCATTATGCTCAAATTGTAATCCATGTATTTAATTTAAAAATTACTCATCATTCCATAGGTACTGGGCTGATAGAATACAATTTATTTTTAAGAGTAACCTTGCAAAATTTATCTCCTTATTTCCAATGTATTAACTCATCCTTGACTTTTTCTCCTGATGCAGTCACATATCTCCCGGGATCACTGCAAATCTGGATAAGGCCCTGTGGCATGTACTTTAACTTAATTATAGCAGCAACTCCAATGATCTATCATTCACTTGGACGCAATGAGATGCATGACTTAACAGGGTCACATTCTTGGGCTAATTCCACTCTTCGGTCAGCTAAAAGGCAGCTGCTCCAGCACATCCAAGAATGTAGAATATGGCTACTTCTACTTCCAAACCAGCACCCTCTCCCTTCATGCTCAGCAAACAAATCCTCTCCCACTTTAGGGCAAAGAATATTATCTCCCCTCTGGATTCTGCTGTCCATTCCTTCCTCTAATTTGTATGAGCACACTCTTTATTTGTCTTTTTGATCTGAGAGTGATGTGTGCTTGCCATTGTTCAAGTCAAAATCTTCATCTTTCTTCTTCAGCCTACTCCCTGCAAACTTCTTGGAGACTTTCTGTATAAATAATTCTCTATTTCCTGTGTCTTCATCTTCTCCCTCTTTCTTGACTCTTGACCATCTGCCTATAAAATGTTTTTAAAATCCTATTCTAAAAATTAACTCTTTCTTGTTCTTTCATCTCTTTAGAGACTTCCTTATCTTCCCTCTTCAACCAACCTTCTTGAAGATGTTAGCAATATTCTTTTCCCTTGATCAATTCCTATCCATTCCTTATTCTGGGGTCATGTAGGTATTGGCCGCATTGTTTGAATTGCTTGGTTCAACAATGAGCTTCTGAAAGTATTTTCAATCTTATTAAACTTGATCTTTTTAAGTCTTTAGAGATTTTTGACCATTTGAACCTTTGAAAATAATCTAACTTCCCTGATTTCCATATAACTCTCTCCTAGTATGACTTATCTTCCCTCCCTCTCTCTCTCCTTGTCTTTCTCCCTCCCTCTCTTCATTCCTTCCCTCTTTTCTTCTTTCTCTCTCTCTCAAGAATATATAGAGTCTTATATTAGTCAGCTGAGGCTGCCGTAACAGAATATTACAGATCGTGTGTCTTATAGCAGAAAACATCATCCTGGAAGCTAGCAGTCCCAGATCAAGGTGCCAGCCAGTGCAGATCTTGGTGAAGTTTTTCTTCCAGGTGAAGTTTCTCTTCCTGGCTTGCAGAT
>CM052540.1:171716181-171867586 GCA_028533065.1 Trachops cirrhosus
TCTTATAAGAACACCAGTCATATCAGATTAGGGCCTAACCCTTATAACCTCATTTAACATCAATTACCTGCTAAAGATCCTATCTCCAAAACAGTCACCTTGGCAGTTAGGACCTCAGCAAATGAATTTGAGGAGTGTGGGGGAGGCACAGTTCAGTCCATAACGGTGTAATTTGCCATATAAAAAGTACACAGAGGCACACATTTCCAGGTTTGCTTGGAGCCCTTCATGAGTTGTTGGCTTTCATTTCCATGCCTGTTACTTCAGCATCCAAGATGAATGCTACCGTTATAACTATCTCACCCTTAGACAGCTACTTTTAGGGGCTGAAAACAGGCAAATATATGCACTGGGTTTATTTTTAGGAGCAAAAAAGCAATAGCAGCCCTCAGACTTCCCCTGATTTCTTCCTGACCAGAACTACTGCACATGCTCACTAGGATGGGGGAATTTCCAGGATTAACTCAGTCTAATCAATATCCACTTTCCCGAAATAATGGTTGGGCATTATTCTGCAGCACACAGGGCTCTTTCAGCCATGGAGGCAGGAGGACACTGCTGATTTCTCTCTTTCTGACTATTCTCTGTCTTCTTCATAATGTCCTCTTACTCCAATTAGCCCCTTCAATTTTGATTTTCTCCACAATTTCTTTTCTGAACTACTATTCTTTCTACACTCTTTTCCCAGATAGCTAGCTTCATTCATGTTCATTGGTTCAATTATAACTCCCCAAACCATTTTCTCCAGTTTAAGCCTCTTTCTTAGCTAAGGTTATATATATCCAAAGGTCTTCCTGGCATCTCTACCAGGATTTTCCACAGACATCTCAAAGTCAACTTGGCAAAAAATGAAACTCATTTTTCCACCCCCAATGCCACACATTTTCCAGCTCTTTAGTATTCTCTCTGTTGTTTGCTGGAAGCATCCTATAACCATTGACCCAAATAAACCCCTGTCATCTTTGATGTCACTTATCCCTTTCTTACCATGTCCATTTAGTTACCACTTCCCATTGTCTACTTCTTAAGTATCTCACAAATCTCTGTCCTTCTTTCTATCCCTACTATCACTGCCTTCTCTGTCTAGCTTCAATTCCTACCACTTTCCTTCTGTCTTATTACAATATTTATCAAGCCAGGACCTATTGTACTAATATACATTTTTGTTTGCATATCTTTCATCACTACCAAATGTAGTGATGAAAGGTTCAACAGGCAAGAACCTTCTCTTGCACATTTTTGTGTGCATCGCAACTACAGCGACACGGTAAGTCCTCATAAAACTAAGTTCAATTTAGCTGCCCAGAGAGTTCATCTATGTTTACCATGCTCTGCCACAATTATGTGCCATAGCTATGTAATCCTAGTTACTACCTCATTTTTCTGTTCTCTTTCATATGAGTTGTCTAAACTTGCTGTTTCTACTTCCTCTTCTCCTATTTCCAACAAAGAGGCATCTAATTTGGCCTGGATGTGAGGATAGGCCAGCAAAGCTTCTATGGGAAGGTGATGTCTATGCTGGGTCCTAAGGGATGCACATGTGTTGTATGCAGAAGTAGACAAAGAAGTCAGGAAAGACAGCATGGCTAAAGACACAGTTATGAGAAAGCTGGCATGTTAAAGAACTACAAGAGACTCTTCCCTATTGGACCAAAGAGCAATAGGGGGAGTCAGGTTAAAGTCACATCCTAAATGTGGCATGCTTTTGAGGATTTTATTTTTAAAAATGGGGTGCTATTGAAGGAATGTGCATATGATTAAATTTGCACTGTAGAAGAACACATAATAGTGCATGGGAAGGAAGGTAGACCTCTTCATCAGGTATTGCAATAGTTCAGTACAACATGACAATGATAGCCTAGTCCAAATTTGGGACAGTGGAGAGACAGAAAAGAAGTTAGTGCACACAGAGACACATTCCACAGGACTTAGTGACTGATCAAATGTCAGGGGTCAGGAAGAGGAGGGAGTTTAGCTGATTCCAAGGCTTCCTGCCTCGATGGCTGTGTGGATAGTGTGGCCTTCACTGAGCTAGGGGTGCTATTAAGGAACTGAGTAGTTGCTATGCTTACACTTGTGAACAGATGAGTTTTGAAGTGAAATATGGCAGTCTGGTAGGCATTGTAGGTATTATGCACTCAGGAGGGAAGACTGGAGACCGATACTGGAGTTTCATTAGTACATAATGGAATGTGCAAGCATGACATACATAAAATGAGAAAAAAGGCACATGTGGTTATTGAAGTCATGGGAATAGGTGAGATCTCTAGGATACAGAAAAAGATTGCATAATTACAGTTAAAGGGAGATTTTCATATTTATGAATATATAATTTCTGTGTAAGCAAACAACTTTCCCTGTTCCAGGTCTAAGTTGTACATTCCTAACTTCTGATGGTGATTTCAACATAAAGGAAAGTATTTGAACAACAACAATAAAAAGCGCTGACAGTGATTATCTCTTGATTATAAAATATTAGGGACTCATTAAATATATGTGTATTAATGTTGGTGGCACCGTATGTTCTGCAATGATCAATTCTTCAGTCTACTAATTTATCAATAGATTCCCTGTCCTCTACATATGATATCCCCAGAGCTCATCCTTCTGCTCTTCCAATGTCATAATAATGTGACACTCAAAGTTTTTAAAAACTGTAACACAAACTCACATTCACTCCTCGACAACACAGTCAATAATCTGATGGTAAAGTCAGAATGGAATTTACTCTGAACCCATCAGCACTTAGCCATGTGTTCATTTGAACTTACAGTTTCTCAAATTTACAAAGATAAGATATTTTTATATTTTCTCAAAGAAGTCCTCCAAATTATAGGAACTACAGTTAACCTTCACCACTACTAGATAAGGACAGTAATGCAAATGTTACAGACAATAGATTAAATTAGTCTAATATTTTAACTCACTAAATTAACTTAGTAAATTTGAGAACTGGTTCTTACAATCAAGTCTTCTATAACAGGAGTTCTCCACCCTCGTTGCACTCTTGACTCACCTAATGAGCCTACAGGGCTGAGACTCACTGCACAACACTACCTCTGCTAACACTTCTTACAGGTGAACACAGAGTTAACAAGTGCAAAAACACATTCTCAAGGAAAGGTCCCAAAAGGCAAAATAGGGGAACAAAGAAATGGAGTCTTTGCATTTATTTTAAGATAATCAGTTCACTGGTGATTCAATTATACAGTTGTCTTTTCTTATCTGGAGAAATTTTACTGTAACAACTAGACTATTTATATTTGGTCTTCAATCAGTTATTGATAGTTATTGATAATTTTTCTGACTTGGAATTCATAGTTAAATATCTAGCGACTCTGTATTTTGTAATCTACGTAAGCTTGAATCGATTTGCATTCGGGTTTTATTCTGTTGCTCTTCCTCGGAGGACAGCCACCTGCACTGGCGCCTTCACCTCACTGAGAATGCCGACTCCCATCTTGCAATCTGGGTGTGAAGGAGAGAAGCACTTTTCTCCACCGTGGCGTGTTCTCCTGCCGCTGCCTACTTTATGCCTGGCACTCCTTATTAAAAAGTATTTTTCAACCTATTTTTTCAACAAATAAATTCCATCTCTAATAAGAGCAATTCATTATATATGAGGGAAATCATTTGAATATTTTTAAATTCCCTTGGGATTCTTTGGGCAGTTTGCTTTTGTTTTGTTAAACCTCTTTATTCCATTTCAAGTGGCATTTCTTACCATGTACGTGAATTTTTTTTCTCCTTTTAGGCAACTCAAAGGATCCTGTGATGTAAGAGAAAGAGGAACTGAGTGAAAGACGTAGATTCTGGTTATACCTCAATAGCTGTATAAAACTGGACAGGGTTCTTAAACTCTGGGAAACTCAGGTTCTTCTTCTGTAAAACTTGAATATAAATATGCATCTTGTCTAATTCATGCAGTTAGTCAATGATCGAATGTAATATTTCTACCATGTTTTATTTAACAGGAAGCTATTTGCTTTGGGGGAGGGGGATCATTGACTGCAAACTCTTTGACTAAATGCCAACTTAGAAAGCTGTGTCGTGAAGTGTGTCTTAAATAAAGAATTTATATAACTAAGCTTTTCACCTGAGTGCGGTAAACCACAAGAGGCCTGATGTCTTTCCTCACTAATTGAAAATGATTATTTACAGTCAATATTTCCTTTCATTTGGAAAATGCCCCCTAGGAAGCTATTATTAGCAGAATTTGAGAATATGATGTTTCTGGAAGGTTTAAAATAAGATTGACTTGAGTAATTTAAAGGACCACTATTGATTACTGAACATCCTGAGTATCTATAAAATTATTTCCATGTGTAACATTATTTCTCCAAGTTACGTAAGTCAGTTTAAGCTCTCCAAATGTGTGATGATAACCATCATGGCTAGGGCCAAATACTCATGCACATGCTGTAGCAAAGACTGGTGTTCGTGGAGGCACTGGACAAGGCAGGAGACACAGACACCATCCATCGGGCAGACAGACCTCTCACTTGACAGATAGGAAGCAGGTTAAGTGATTTTGTCAAGAAGCTGTTTTGTTGTAGACGAAAACCCAAATTCCCCAAATCAAGATGCAAAGCTGTTTTAATGAACTATTCCACACTGACCATCAAAATATTCTCCTAAATTTTCATACTAAAACAGCAATTTTTTTCCATTGTAGGGGATGAGAAGAGAATATGTTTAAAATGTGGGGAGGCAAAGTATTTAGGTTTTTCAAAATTTTAACAGATTTCCATTTCATAGTTTGATGTCATGTGTGAGATTTCATTTGTATAATACCTGAACTTTTGGTTCCAACATATATTTTCTATTAGACTCTGAAAGCCTAGTTAAAATATATTTAATTTAGTTGCTTACTCATATTTGCAGTACTGGTCTTAAGTTGGGATTTAATTATAGAAGTACTTATCTTAAATTAATCTTATTGGAGTTCATTTTATTATTCTTATGCAGCAAATTTCAAAAAATTAACTTAAAGGAAAAAACCCATAACATTCTCATATAAACTCTTTCCCAGTGGATCGATCCACTTTAAAACCTACTAAACAGCCTGATGAGGCAAATGTTTTTCCTTACTCAGGCCAGGCAGTTAGGTGCACATTTTCAAAGTAAAGATTACCAAGATATGGGCATCATTAAATAATGTCAATTCTGCAAAATTACATTGTAGGGTGTTCTAGACGTTTTAAATCTGGACAAATTATGAGGCAGGGGAAATTGCCTAGAAAATTTAACGAAGATAGTCTTGGCTTTGCCACTGGAGTGGGGGAGGAAGCATTATGTACCACAGCCTTATGTTACAGCTGTTCCCAGATTCTTGTGTGGCAGTTGCAAATAGGAATGCTTTCCCCATTAATGTCTAACTCCAAGGTTATGGCCCTTTCTTTAAGAACTAGACTTCATCCCAGTTGCTCACTCTTAAGAAAGAATTGCAGTAGGTGGATGCAAACTTGAGTATCAAAATAGAAATTGTTCTTTCTGATGAAGAGAATAGCTCCCAAACCTCATGACAGTAAGAGGGCCTGACTGTGCTTGAGTCTCAGCCCTCTCACTGACTAATGCTGGTGGATCTCTACACTCCCCGGGACTCATTTCCTCCAGTGTACAATGATGACCCCTGTGGCCCATTCTATGTCAACTCTGAATCCTCCTAAAGTCTGACTTTGTTGTTCAAAGCAGGCTGCTGAGTTCTTCGCTTAAGGGTAAGGTTACACCAGAAGTCATTATTTTATTTTGTTAAATTCAGCATTAAAATCTTTTCCTGGTGAATAAATAAATAAATGAGAGAATAAATGAGTGGAGAAGAAACAATGACACATGTAGGGGAATGGAAGACTGGATATGTATTCATTCATTGTTAGAATGACTGATAACCAAGATCTCCATAGGATGTGTCAGATATATCCATGGAGTGAATGGAAAGCATGTCTTCTAGGAAAAAAAATAACCTCCCCATTTAAGGTCAGTGATTTCCATGGGGCAAATTGTTTGCTGCTTTCTTACTGTTTTATATATATAGAAAGAGCAAGCTATACTTTCACATAAAATTCATCCAGAAAACAAAATGAATGAATTCTGAGAAGTGTGACAGAGGAATTTAACTTTCTGCAGTAGGATATATCTGGAGAAAATTGCCATCATTTTTTAGAGATGAATCATCCATTGCTACCACTATGATATAGTTTAGAAAGAACAAATCCTGGCAAAACCTGGATTTGTACCCTCAAAAGAAGGGGGTCACATCTTTCTTGTTTTACTTTATATTCCTAGAACTTAGCTTGGTGCATGGCTTCTACTAAGTGCTAGGCAATGAGGACTTCTATGCTGGCTCTCCTAGTTCAGGACATTTTTGGAAGCAAAACTGAGGTATAGCTGTGTGCTGGGATCTCTCCTTTGGCAGTAAAGGCATTAAGAATGAAGCAGAAAGAACAGAAAGCAAATTGAAGGTAGTGTGTACACTTACTGAGCCAGTGGCAGATGCCAAGAAGGACAGTTCTGTTCCCGGCACAGCATGTCATCCAAATGGGCCATGTAGAGGCCCCTGAGTCTCAGAATCACCCTTCAGTGGAGAATTGTTTACCAGCTCCTATTTATGTCTCCTCTCAATTTACCATGTGAGGTCCTGAGGCCCACAAACCTGAGTGGTGTTACCTGGCCCTGCTGGGTAGCTGCCAGACAAGCCACACTGCATTGTGTCATCTAAGACCAGAAGTGGTGCAAATAGGTAGGACCTGTGGCTAAGCCAGGTTGAGCTTCACGCTCAGAGCAGCTCTTTCTTCAGAAGCATCGTGGAGGTTGTACCAAAGGCCAACACCCTCAGGGCACCCAGCCTACCAGACTTAAAAGGTTGGTGAGTCTGTGCACCGAACAAATGGCTAAGTTGCAGGAGACAGGCAAAGCTAACTAAATCTGGAGAGGTGACAGATTGAGTCAGGGACAATGTGGCATTTTAGAAAGTCATTTGACCCAAATTTTAGTTTCTTCAGCTCTAAAACAGTGATCATATATATGTCTTCATATGTCATAAGGATATCATGAGGATAAAATGAGAGACACCACTTCAATCTTCCAGACCTTCTCCTTCATCTCTTGCATATGCCCCATTAATCTTTTATGCAAGAAAAATGCACCCACCCACCATCTCCCTGTCTAATACCAGGTGCTGCTAAAGAAAAAAAATCCCAAAGCCAATTAAATTGGTATCACCAACCTCAAGTAGGCCTCCCATATGCACCCAGACCAGGGATCAAACCCACAACTTAGGTGTGTGCCCTGAACAGGGATCAAACCCTGCAGCCTTTGGGAGATGGGACAATGAGTCAACAAACTGAGCTACCTGGCCAGGGCACAGAGGAGCAAATCAATATGTTGGTATAGAAATTGAGAAACAATAACTGTAGCAACTAAGTGAAAAATCCTTTTCTAATTCTTATTTTAAGCACAACTGAAAGAGAACTTAATCATTTTGTCAACCAATAGGTTATTCAAAATTATTTTTGATAATCAAACTCTCATTTTTGCCATATAACTCAGAAGATGTTTAAGAAATTGGATGGTATTACTGGAAAAAAAGTCCTGCCATTCTCATCTAGTTATTTCAGTGAAAAGGTTTTTCAGGGATTCTATTAATAAAAGTAAAAAGTAGAGAAAATATAGAGATAGAACTCTGTCTCATTCTCACAAAGAAATAATGTTGAACAATGGATACTGAAACTCCTTGGGGAAAAACTCTCCATTAATCTCATTAACAGATGCATTTTCAATATCTTTTATATGTTTAACAATTATTATCAAATATTATAATGCATTATATTGTTTTCACCATTTTTATGCAAATATTAATCATAAAAATTTATTTAGAAGAAAAGTATTTAATACTTAGAAGTTTATGGTCTCAGGATTTACTTAAAATTGAATATCAAAGTTCATATTTTAGTGCAAAGATTGCTCAAAAAATATTATCAAGCATAAAGTTGTATTATGATAAAATTCTGTAGAAGAAATCAAATGGAAATAAGATTACAAGGGGAAAAGACTGGCACAGAATTTCCAAATTGTTCATGAATATTTTAAGTGAATTGCTGAATATCAAATTGTGATTGTATGATGATTCCACTAGGTGTATTTTAGAGGATCATATGGTAGTTGTATCTTAAAATTTCAATAATTACAACATGTCGGTGATATTGTGATTTATAATTAGAAATATGTATTTGGTCCTGGTTCTGGCATAGAACCCCTAAAATTCTTGGGATATCCTCAGTGAGAGAGTGATAGAGTTGTCTTTTGTTAGGTTAAACATATGGCTTTTGGACCCCACTAAGGATGGGCACTGGTTACCAGGAGAACCACCAAGTGATTAGAGGGTTGAAGTCTCAGCCCCACTCCTGTGACCTCCTGGGAGGGAAGGAAGGCTAGAGATTGAGTTCAATCGCCAATGGCCAATGATTTAATCAATTATGTGTAGGTAATTAACGTTCCATAAAACCCAAAAGGACAGGGTTTACAGAACTGCTGGTTGGTGAACTCATGGAGATTTGGGTAGAATGGCCCATTTTTAGAGGGCATGGAAGCTCCAAAGCCTTTCCCATACACCTTGCCCGATGCATTTCTCCTACCAGGCTGTTTCTGAATTTTATCCTTTTATAATAAACTGGTTGATCTAATGAGTAAAATGTTTCTCTGAGTTCTTTGAGCATCTTTAGCAATATAATTGAACCTGAGGAGGAAGTCAGGGGAACCTCTGATTTATAGCTAGTCACTGAGGAGCAGAGGTGACAACCTGGACTTGTGATTGGCATTAGAAGGGGGGTGGCATTTAGTATTGTTGGAATGAGTCCTTAACCTGATCTGATGCTAATGCCAGGTAAATAATGTTAGAATTCAGATGAATTGTAGGACACCCTGCTGGTGTCTGAGAATTGCTTGTTGGTTTGGAGGAACCCCCCACACACACAGGTTAAATTTGGTGCAAAATCCAAAAGAGGCCAATATATGTTTTTTTCTGAAATTACTCACAATTTTGATGAAAAATATTGTCAAGGTAAAACAGTGCTGGCAGTTCACCATTCCCCAAAACTCTTCAGAGCTTCTATGAGCACACAAAGTTTGGGGATCACCGTTCTACACAGGCTACCCCTGCTTGCTCATCTCCCATGGTCCACTCTACCACCCACTCCAGTCTGGACTATCTTATCGCCAACAAAGCCACTCTTGCTCAAGTCACCAATGTTGGGCACATTATTGATCCAATGGACACTAGTTATATTGAATTAAAAGCCCACCTTAGTCAAGTATGACCTCATCTTAAGTAATTATATCTTCAACAACACTATTTCCAAATAAGGTCATATTCTAAGACACTGAGGGTTAGGACTTCAACATATTTGAGGTGGGGGTGGGGCACAATTCCATCCACACAGCAACCAAGTGATCACAGTTTTCTTTGTTAAACCCTGAAAACCCATTCACTTCTCTTGATTCTCCAGATTCTCCTCCTCCTTCCATGGCCCCTCAGCCTGTCTCCTTCACTGACTCCTCTTCTGCTAGTTGACCCCTCAATGTCGGAGCACCAACGCCTCCTTTCTGAGCACACATCTCCCTCTGCAATCTCTCCTTGGCAGAGCCATCATGCCCAAAGCTCTGCCACCCCCAAACTGCCAGTTATCTCTCATTCTGACTTCGTCTCTGAGCCCCAACCCACGTATCCACCTGTCTGCTGAAATAACCACTTAGTAACCTCACAGACATTTCCCAATTTAAATTTCCCATCCCCTTTCTCCATCTGCTCTCCCTCCAGTTCTACCTCAGGAAATGACAACCAGATACCCCCAAGTTGCTCTTCCAGTAATTTGATAATTACCTTGGAGATCTTCCTTCTTAAAATATACCTAGAATCCACAGAGCATTCTCAGCTTCCCTTGACAATGCCCTAAGATAAGCCACCAACATCACTCTCCCAAAAACATTGCATTTTTGGTAAAAACCCCAAATTCAAAGCCTTCAAGGTCCCACATGTCATAATTAATTATTTAGGAAATTGCACCTGTGTGGGACTTCACTCTTAATTATTTTATTAAAGCATAGACATTATGAAATCAGAAGTTTCCTTGTAGATTTTCATCTAGTAGGAAAGAGAACTCTATTTATTGCACTTGTATGGTCTCATAGTGCACTAACCAATTTTGTATCTATTAGAATATTTTCCTGCATTCCTTTGGCTTTCTCATTATATAAGTCTCCTTCATGAATTTTTTTTTGAATTAGCCTTGTGATCCTGCTGGTTCCCTCATTAATTAAGAATACAGCTTTTTACTTTGCTCATTCTAGAACTGAAGGAAGATAATGTTTTAAACTGTCCAAAAGTCAGCCTTTGCTTTAGAGGTGGTCCAACATGTCCAAGCAGCCTCCTGTGCCGGAACCAATTAAACTGGCATCCAAGGGGCGCTCCTCAACCCCCATCTTTCCTAGACCCCCGGGGTCGCTCTCCAGGGGCACCAGAATGTCACTTCTGCATACTCTGTTTCTTCTCTTTTCCTCTGTCATTTTAACTGGAAAAGTTTGCTTCAAAATGTCTATTTACAAACATAGGTTCCAGTCTCCTATTTCACCAGAAATGGCACTTCAGAAGCTCTCAATGAACAATACTATCTTTGAGACATTCTTTTAATTTGAAAAAGTTGTGTAAGGAGCTATAATTACCACTAAGGGAAAAAACTCCCGTATCTTCAGTACCACATTTTTAGTATTTGTTCTTATAAATAACAAATTATGTCACTCAAAATAAATGAACATAATAAATAACTATTTAAAGCAAAGTAGAAAATTTTCAACATAATTTGGTATAAAAATATCTCTGATTAATGTATAAAAGCAATTAAGGCAATAACTTTATGTGTTAGTTTTTTTTAAATTTTACTTTACATGAAGTTCTTAAGAACTGAGACCCCCTATGTTAATATGACCTGATTATTCCAGCTAATTCATGCCTTGGAAGATAAGACTCTAAACCAATAATTAACTTTACCATTTGCTTCAGGAAATTCTTACAAGCCAATTTATCAAGGCAAACAGTTTGCTCCTGTGGGCAAACAGCTCTCCAATCAGAACAGCGATTTGTTCACCTATGCAAACAGCTTGTTCATCAGAACCTTGCTTTGCTATGCTCACCAAACCTATTATTTTTATTTGGGCCTTAGCCAATCCTACTCAGTCTCTGCTTTGAAAAACTCATCTTAAACACTTGGCCCAGACCTGAAAACCCTATTTTAAAAAAATAGATAAATAATCCTTCCCTAGCTTCCTCCTTTTAAAATAAGGTGATAATTTTGCTGCAGAAAGTTTAGTAAATTCAGCTTTGTCAAAAAGCCTTTGGGCAGGAGTCAGTCAATAGGCTACAATCAAAGAATTATCTAGTATGTACTGAAAATCTACTGCTGTAGCAAGCTTTAGGATAGCTTTCAAATTATTCTGCAGTATTCATTGGCTTATACCGACTACTGCATGTTAAAGATAGAGTTAGACCTCTGTAGATACTTGCAGTTTACAGATAACAATGTTATAGAAACGTAACCCAAACTGCACTGGGCAAGTGGTGTGTCTTCCTCTTCTATACGCCTGTTCTATAGCACCCACAGAGAAGGTGAAACCATGAATCAGTCTTGAAATTGTTGGGCACTCCATCTTACCCACTCAACATTCACTGTTCAGAATTCATTCCCAGCAAAATTTTGGAATAAACAGTTTGTCTTTGAAATTCCCATTTTCTTTTCTACACTTTTTCTTTTATGCACTCTTCCAGGAACCCAAAACCTTCTGGTAGGCCCCTTTCTTCTATCGCTCACAGGCCTGGACCTTATCAGTCATTCACACCTTGCTGAGACTGGGTTTCCAACCATGCTTCATCTTCCCCACCTCCCCCATCTCCTGCCCTAAAATCCCATCATTCACTTGTGTTGTCTCCTCCATTATACTTTCTCCCAAGGTGTTTTCATTTGAAATCTTTTTTTTTCCCTATTGATAAGATGAAAGGGAAAAAAAGATCCCTATTGATAACTGGGGATAAATTTCAGAATACTAAGAAAATTTTGTCAGGACCAGGAAATTCCTTATACTTATTCCATTTAACAGGCCCTTTTAGTCTGTAAGAAAGCCCAGTTATGCTGACACTAAGGTAATGGAGATTATTGTAGCGAAATGGGCAAAATTATCCAATAGGAGAATAAGCAAAGATACTACAAGAAGCAACTGGATAAACCCAGCTGTGACATTCTGGAGGACAACTGGCCCAGACACCAACAATTCAGTTTCATGAAAGTAGAGGACTATGCCAGGTCACAGATCAACAACTCTATTCTACAAAGCCCAGGTCGTGAATATTTCAGACTGTGCACCATATGGCCTCTGCTCAGATCTGCCTGTAGAGGGTGAAAGGGGCCATAGACAGAACTTAAATCAATGAGAGTCTGTTCCCATAAAACTTCATTTACAAAATCAGGCAGCCCGACGGATTTGTCCCGCAGCCCTTGTTCTAGGTGACAGATTTGATGTAACAACACGATGTCATCTATAGGCCTGGCGTAGGTTTTATTGGAACAAACCACCTGTAGAGGCATGTGAGGTACAATTGGGGCAATTTATCATGATTTGGGCATGAGATAGGATAGCTTTGTTTACACAGAAGAATAGACAATGTTCACTGACAAAAGGCGATCACTCAGCACATATACATATCGGTATTTCATTTGTTAAGAAATGTGTATAAATAAAAATTTAAAGCTGTATCTTGAAAGTGCTATTAGTGTTGGGAGTACAGTGTTTTAATTTTCTTATTTTTTACTTCTAAATTTTTTATAATTTATATTCATTGATTTTGTAAGAATGAAAGTTCATTTTTATTTTAAAAATGCAAAAACAATTACTCAAAATCTTTGAAAATTAGTATGTTCTTTGGGTGACTAGAATGAAGAGAGCCTTAAAATTTCATCTTTTATTTTTCATATAATTTTATGCTGAATGTATAATAAATAAGCTCATTTTGTTTTAAAACATATTTTGTAGAATGAATTAAAACAAAACTGATTCCACAAATCTCCAACTATTTTAGACTTTTTTTTCTAATTTTTGGTGGTATTTGGAACTGTCCTCAACAGAATAAGAAATAGACTGCCCACAAATTTGTGACCTATAAATCACATTTATTATTCCCCACAAGAAATTTCATACTTAATGTATGCAATGAGTTATGGGCAGCAATAAATGTGTGTCATTAAAAATATATATATTGCTATTAACTCTGGATTTTACATTTTATTAAAGGAATTCTGTAATGCATTTCTAAATGGTTGTCATTTAACATATCTGAGACTAAATTTACACAAGGCAACTATTTTTCAATAAGGTATATTATTTGACTCAATTATTTTATTTTATTCTATCTTATTTATTTTATTCTATGGAAATTTAAGTGTAGTGGCAAGATTTATAGGGGTGTGGAGGGTGGGCAGGCTTCCCTAGCAGCTTCCCCAAGATCCCTGACCTTCCTCCATGTATTTCCTTGGTTCTCAGGAACTAGCAGGCTGTGTAACTGTGTTTCCCTGGGCTTATTATTTTATTATTTTATTTTACTTTGATTTTCTTCCTATAATAAATTTAAGACTGTAGCTGGAAAAGTTTTATAGGCACACTTGCTCGGGGCCAGGTATTCCGCATACGTATGTAGTGGAGAGTTAAAGGAAGTCCCTGGGTCAGGTGATGAAGGGTGCTGAGGCAGGAACAGCGGCTTCCACACCAGCGCCCCGAGCGTCCTTTGATAACACATTAGACCTCTGTGGACTTCCCATTTCCTCTTTAAAAATGAAGGCGTTTGGATGACTTTCCCTCTAAAGGCTCATTTAGAGCTGATGTACCATGGCTTACTAACAGTGTATCTCATTCATTCTGCTTTCACTTTTCCATCTTTCCATTACAGGTGAAAAAACGAACGCTGCGGCAAACACAGGGTAGCTGGCTTCTTCTCTCCCAGTGCCAGGGCCCTCGCGCCATCCATCCCCTATTTGCCCAAAGCCACTCCTCCCAAAACTGCTATCCCTCTGCCCTGAGCAGCCAGGGTCTGCTTTGCTCCTGCTGGCTCTCCAGGGCCCACCCAGTCCCTGCATTTGTACTCGTCTGTGCACACAACAGTCTTGAAATGACTATAGCTTTCCCTCCCTGCACCCTCTCCTGAAAAGTCTGTACTTCACTGAACTCAGGCTAAGGTCAGGTATCATTGTAAGGGCATCAGGTTGTGGTTATGAATCCCGATTTTCAGACTCTAAAGCTCATACTGTTAAGCTCCGCAGATCACCATACTGATGAATTCTTCAGTCCTCCCAATCTTCCCTTTTGCCGTCTGCGCTCCTCCTTCTGATTTGCCCCTTTGACATCTTAGCGGTGAGCAGCCCACATCTAGCTGTTTGACACTTGGAGCAGGTCATTTTTAATGCTCCCCTCTCTTCATATATCACAGACCTTTCTTAGTACTTTTAGGAAAAATCACAATGTGAAACTAATAATGATAAAGGCCAGAAAAGAAATAGAGACAGTAAAATTTTTCTTTAATAACATATTGCATATAAAATGCATGCCAAAAATGAAAATCATAAAAATAAAATAAGTATTGCCATACAAAATGGGAAAAAGTTCAGTGTTTTGGATTGAATTGGGCTGCCCCCAAAATTTGTCCAAGTCCTAACCCGTGGCTCAGGGTCTTTGAAGAGGCAATTAAGTGATCAAGATGAAAGCTCGTGGACTCACTGGTGATCTCTAAACCCAATAATAAGTGTCTCATCAGAAGAGGAGAAAGACAGAGACACAAGGCAGAGGCCGCGAGGAGAAGGAGGCAGGAATTATGATTGCCAGCAGCCATGAGAGTCTAGGAGAGAGACATGAAGCAGGTTCTCTCTCAGGGCATCCGAAAGGAACCAGCCTACCAACACCTTGATCTCAGATTTCTGGCCCCCAGAACTGTGAGAGAACAGATTTCTGTTGTTTTAAGCCACCCACTTTGAGGTAGGAAACTGACACAGTAATGCATTAGTACTTTATATTACAAAAATGTATTTTCTGAAAACAAACAAGAGTTTTACCTACGTTTGGTCTATCACAGTAACGAATAAAGAAACGAATGAATGTTATATTCATTCAGTGAACGCAACTATCTATTTTCAACTGTACCTTTGCCAAGTTCTCAATGACTTCATCAACATTGATCTGTACATATTCATATTCATTACACAAGCATAATCACATTTGTCCACCTACTCTCAGTCAGTTGATTGAATCGTACTTTTTATTTATTTTATTTTAGGAGGGTTTCTTTCACACGAAGTTGCAGACCTACAGTAGTTGGAAAATAGTCTTAACCTCAAGACTAAGTTTAGTAGACAGTCATAAAAATCTGTTCTCACAATAAATTCCAGGAATCACAATACTACCCATGACTTTGTTATGCCTTCTAGTGGCCTTAAAATTTCTTCTCCCATTGAGAAATTATAAACAGAGACAAAAACTTCAAGTGGCCACATAGGGAGACAGAGTTAAAGTAACTCCAGCTGTGTCTGGCAGCCACAGCACCGTCACCGTTTGCTTTGCATCGACTCTGTAAACACAGGGCTGTGTGGTATCAGAGGGGTGGGAGACGCCAGCTTCACACAACTCGAGAGCTCCAGAATTCCGGAACTTGGCTCTGAAAGGATTGTGAGTAGCTGAGCCTGCCTGTGGCGCAGGCTGACTGTGTAACTATGAATTCCCCAGTTAACTTCCAGGTAAAATACATTTTTCATTAAAGGATACAGAATTTAGATGCACTAATTGGAAGCTCACGCATCTATTTTTTCAAAACCAATAATAAATGTGCAAGTGTTTAGATCTTACACCAACAGTACATTTGGGGGAAGGGACAACTGATGATTACTGAGGGTTTGGAATTGGCGATGCAGGCCGATAATAAAGAGACCAGCTTTTAGTCCAATGTTATTACTGTTACCAGTGCTCTAAAAACAACGCACCCCTTACTGCCTGCACCCGGGGTGGCCCTCTCTCACCATCTTGCCTTCTGTATTCCACTGTCGTGAAGGAGCAGAAAAGGAGTGGGATGTTGTGCTCATTTACAAAGGGATACCCCGATTCTCAGGTTCCTCTCCTCAGACCCCGTGCCACGTTAGATTATGGAAAAGCTTCATCTCTGGGTTATATCAGGTCGTTTGGTTCCTGCTAGAAATGCTGTCACTTTGGCCTTGGACACAGTACGTACGCCCTTCTCCAGGTTCCCTCTTTTGGGAAAGGTCCATCTGGTTCACTCTGCAGTGATATGGTCCCAATAAAAGCCAAACAGAAGACAGAACACTGTAGCCCTGATTCGTGCCGCTGTGATCAACGTGTCATAACTCACAATAAAGATGAGGCTGTGATGTCCAAAATTAAAAAAAAAAACACAGGAAAAATAACAAGATTTTCTATACCCATGAAAAGTTTGCATAAGGATATACAAAGCTAGGAAGAAAAAAAATAACATTAATATGAAGACCAAGGAGTAAATAAAAACCAGAGACTGAAAAATGCTTGCCAGAGTGTAAATATCATGTCCTTTAATATAACTGTCAACTTCAAAATAGATAGTTATTGAAAGGCCAGTGTGGTGCACAATTGTATTTTCTGCTTTAGAGATGTTTCATTTGGCAGTGAGAGGGGCTGTTTGTCACTGTGTATACAAGACTGAATTAGGCTGACACCACAAGCAAATACATGGCACTTGGGAGGGTGCTTTAAAATTATACTATATGTTATTTTGAATAGGTAGCTTTCATTTTAGTATATGATTATTTCATATTCTATACAATCAATGAAGAAACTTGTATTGCTATTTTAAACAAAGAACTATTATCAAACATACTAATAAGGATCCAGTTCAATATTTCTCCCCAGTGGTAATCAATATTTTTAAACCATTTTTTACAGTGACTGGTACCTCCTAGGAAGAGAAAATATGGCTGAATTTTACAAGCATATGAATTTCACACATATTGCAGTTTTGTAAGTAGACTTTATCTAGAAATCACTGTATATTCATAGAATAGAAGCAGAATGAAAAGCTTAGAGATCTGAATGGGTTTCTATAACAATAGAACCAGAAGGGGCAACTTAAACAGTAAATGTGTTAAGTAGTAAATTGCAAGCAAGTCTTGGACCGGGGTGGGGTGGGTGTGTGGAGAGGGTGGGGGCATCTTTGGACCCCTGTATGAGCTGAGGAGGTCCACTGCAGCAGCTGGAGAGGGGAGGGGGCTGAATGTTTGTAAATGCAATCAAGGAAAAGTACCACACACACATAAAACACTAATTTTCACCAGTGGGTCCCCATGCTCTGTGTGCATATGTGGAGACGATTTATTATTATCGTCACTATATATAACTCCAGTCGTCTGAGCTGGGAAGAACAGCTGTTTCCCACCAACAATGTGCCTCTGAGGAGTCCCTAAGCAAGTCTCTGAGCAAAGCAAAGCAATCAAGGCTGATTAAAAGGATAGCATTAAACAGCAGTCAAGGCAAGGCGAAGGGGGAGAAGGAAGGAGAGAGCATTATCCCCAAATCAAACTTGTATCATCCATAGGTATCACTGAACCCTGTAATCACACTGATAGCTGTTTACAGTCATGATTACTTATTCTAATGAGGAAATTAAAAAGTTCTTTGTTATGCCACATATCTAGTTATGCAGGTGTAAATCATGTTATGTTCCCAGTACACAGAGTATGAGGTTCATTCTCACGTAATCTGTACAAAGTACAAACACAGCAGGCATTAAGAATTCAAATTATTGATGTCCTCTCTAAAATCCATTGCCTTGGGAGGTTATGGACTTATTCCAAGGATGCACTTCAGAACTTTTGAGCTTCTCTTTGGTGGAGTTTACCAGCCTTTCCATAGTTGATCTCTCTATCACACATACACAAATCTGCATGCACACATGCAAATATACACACGTATACATGAGAGCCAGCTGATTACAATATCATCCTTCTAGTTTGGGAGAGGGTATTTTTTTACTAAATATATATACAAATTTATAAATATCTATATTATATATCATGTAATATATATATACACATTATCCTAGTTACCTGTCATCACTCAATAGTAATTCACCTCATTTTATGCAAGAATAATCCTCCAGATATTTAGCTGATATTGTAAGTATATGACCACAGGGATTAAAGATGGATTTCTCTACTTCCCACGCAGCTAGCTAGGCATGGTCATAAGACCATATTCTGCCCAGTGTTTTATTAGTGGAAATACTGTGGGCAACTTCCAGGTGAGTGCCTTAAAGGCAAGTGGTACATTCTACCTTCTGTCCTCCTCCTTCATTACTGGATACTGAGCCATCTTGGAACCCCCAATGGTATTATAGGGACAGCAAATCAACAAATAGAAAGAGCCTGGGCCCCTGGAGACTGGAGAATGGAACCACAGCCCAGATTCCTAAGAGAGAAAATTCAACCATTTTCTCTTAGATGTTGCTACTTTGGATCCAAGTCATTTAAGGGCAAATGGAACTCCTAAGTAATGGAGTCACTTAAAAAAATTTAAATCTATCCTCACAGTGAAACAACCTGCCACTATGATCACAGACCTTCCAAAGGATCTACACAAAGCAATTCTCTGAGGGCAGCTGCAGAACACGGCTCTACCACTGAACTGTGCTGTCCGGCAGTCATCGTGTGCAAAGGTGCATGTCAGTGTGTGTTTAACAAGAATTAGTTGCATTACTTTTTAATTATAGAAGGGTTATTATATAATTACACCTCTGAGCAAATGAAAGTAAACAAGGTAATGCATGTCTGATCATACCTGCTTTAGAACACCTGTCATCTCCTGACAAACTAGGTAGCAGTTCAACTCATCTGCGCTAGATTGGTAAGGAAGGAATTTCAGAACTTTCCTCACAATCACATGAAGTCTCTTAAATGTTTCATTAGGAGGTATCAAGCCTGCATACACTGTTAAACCTACTGGAAGGTAAGCAATCTTTACCTTTTCCTAAGTGATTTTGATTGTTTATAGTATCTTCTTCTGGCCTGCTGTTTAATCAGTTCAAAGTGGGATTCCAGTTTCCGGGAAGAATTTACTATTTGAAAATCTGGGGAGCCCAGCTACAGGGCTGATATTAAAGGAGTCATCACTGGTCAATCCTGGCCAGGAGTTGATAGCATCTGTTCCAGAATTAAGTATTGATTGGCGTCCTTGCTGGGCAATGTTAGGTACTTTGAGCACCTCCTATATCTGTAGCTGCCCATGGGGGCTTTGCTCCTGTCCTAGCCCCTGAGAGGTAGAGCGAATGACCTCGAGCCCTCAGACTAATATTCCCCTCCTACATTAGGTAACAAACGTGGGAGAGAAGCAGGCTGGGTAAGGTTATATCATCTATCAAACTAAGAGTGACTCAGGTAGGAATCAGCTGTTGAACAGACATTGATTAGGGAGGAATCACCTGTCAATCCAGAAGATTAGGGCTAAACCTTAAGGAAGTAGTTTTCTGAGGTAGAAATAGCCTAGGAGAAAAGGTACAGGTTCACATTGGAGAAAAAGAACCGTTGAATAAGAGAGGGAGAGCAAATCAGAAGCCAGAACACAAAGGTGTAATTGGGGAGTTGGCTGCAAACACTTCCAGGTCTGGGTTTTCAGGATCCCGTGGGGACCAGCGAGAGGCCACTCACTCAGCCCATGCTAAGGCTCTCTCCTCCTCCTTTTTCTCCATTAATTTTGAAGGTCCTTCCTTTCTCCAGGCCTGCTCAGTCATAAATTCACATCCTCTGGGAGTGGGGACCAAGGGAAACTATCACAGACAATAACAGGAGTTTGGTGGTATTTTTATTTGTTTTCTTTTTATAATTTTGGAGGTTTTATTTATTCATTTTTGTTCATTTATTTTGTGACATCATGAAAACTCGGTGTGAGTTCCAGATACTTTTTGTTGTTTTTGCTTACACATTTTAGTGTGGAAACTTTCAGAGATATACAGAAGTAGAGAACACAGCATGACAGACTTCCAGTTTCAGCAGTTTTGCTTCATCTATAACCACCACCACCCCGTGCCTGGATAATTTTAAAGCAAATCTTAGGCAGTGATATAACTTCATACAGAAATATATCAGTGTATCGGTCTAATAAAAAACTAGAAAGTAAATTTTAGCTTACAATGAGACCATTTCTTATGTTCCTTGCAAAAAGCACTGTTTGGGTCCTACTCATCAAGAGGACAAATTATTAATGTACTTTTCTCCCTTGCTTACTCTTTTCTGCCTCCTGAATAAATTCCATCATGATAAATTACTTAACTTCCCTCCTGTCGATCCTGGAAATTCTACCGGTTGCTCAAATGACATTAGGAAAGAATAATGCTACATCAGTACCTTTTAAAAATATATGGAGTTCTCTTTCATGCTGTTTTAAAAAATATAAATTTTTACACTGTATAAATCAGAGGTCCAAAATTTCACGTTGGTGGGGGTGGATCAGTCCCCTGCCATTATCCAGACACCTTCAGGGTGTGTAGATCCCAATATGAATCTCCAAATTCATTCTCTGTCCATTAGTCCTTCCTGCATATAGCTTTCACAATCATAGGTCTCAAATGCCACGTTCTTCATGTCACTGCTTCCCCTCAAGGACCCATATAGCTCTCTATTGCCTAATAGTGTTCTATCTGACTGCTTTTATGAAAGAATTTTCACCATTTGTGACTTCTATTCTTACAAGAGCTTCTTCTTTCCAACCAGGACAAGCTCTTAAATTCATTAGTCACACAGCTTTCACTTCTTTTGCCTTTGAGAAATTTTACCATCATAATGCAATTTTCTCCTTTGGGTGCAATTTTTTTCTGTTTCCATTTAAGTGCAACTTCTCCCTTTGGATGAGGTAAGATAGCAACACAAAAAAATTACCTAAATCAAGTTTTTAAATAAGGAATATCTCAGGTCAATTGTTCTTCTTAGGTCATAAACCAAAACATGGTTACTGTCACATTAAAAGCATTAATCTAAGTGGAATTCAGATTTTTAGATTGGATTGCAGAAAAGAGTAATACCTATATTATTTGCTAATCTTTTAATAGCAAGCTTTTGCCTTATAGAATTGTAATTTGTAAGATATGATTTGACATGTAAATTTACATTATACCATACAGTGACAATTTATGGGATAATGGAGTGCTATGGGGAATGGGTCTTAGACTCCTCATTCATTCATTCAGCAAATTCTTACTGAGCACCTGTTATATTCCAAGCATTAAGTTATCATTGAGTTCTTGTTAAGGTCCTAAGGAGATATCAGTAAACTAACTAGACTAAGTTTGTATATTCATGTAATTAAAATTCTAAAGGAGAATCCTGAACACAAACAAGGAAATAAGTGTATAATGTAATCTCAGGGACCAATAAGTGCTATGAATCAAAATAATCCAAGATTAAAGGAAAGAAATTAACACAGGAAATAGCCATTTTAGCTAAGGTGATTAAACGACATTGGAGAGGAGACCTACAAAAACCCTTAGGAACAAGCTCTCTAAAGTCATTTTTAGGAGAGTGTTCCAGTGGTAGGGAAGAAGTACAGATCCCTGGGTGTATGCAGAGATCAGCATGAGAGCTAGTGCAGATAGACAGGAATAATCAAAGGAGTAAAACGGTCGGCGATGAGAGCACTGAGATGGACAGGGGCCCAATCACATAGGAGTCTACAGCTATACTGGGGCATTAGGGTTTTGTTCTATGTGTGATAGAAAGCCATGGGTTGGATTGGAAATATACCGATTTATACTTTAAAGGTACACTCTGTGGGAGTTATGGAGATAGAGCAGGAAGACAATGGTGCCTTGGGCTAGGGTGGAAGAAGAAAGGGAAAGTGATAAGAATTGGGGTTCAATTCATATATGTTTTAAAAATAGGCCATACTGATGGATAAGCAATGGTGTATGAAGAAAAATAAGGAATTGGGTGTCCAATCACAGATTTTTGACATGAATAACTGAAGGAGGAATGGTTTGGAGAAGGTAGAATCAATTTTGAGTTAGAAATGTTAAGTTTGAGATACCTTTCAGATCTCAAGAAGATGTTGGTACAGTGATTAGCTATAAAAGTCCAGAGACCAAGAGAGAGTTTGGAGGGAGGCATAACTGTTGGGACATCCTCCTGTAGAGGTATTTAAAGGTATGAGATTTGATGAGATCAGTTACAGAGAAGAATTTTGAGAACTGAGTTGTGGGACACTGCAACATTAAGAGAAGGGGAGAGATAATGATTCATCAAGAGAGTGAAAGAAACCCATGAGGTAAGTGGAAAAGAAGAACGCTAAGTCATACAAGGCAAATAAAGTACTTCAGAAGGATAGAGTGGCCGTGTGAATGTTCAGATAAAATGAATATCAAGAATTGTACATTGGATCTGGCAAGATGGAAGTCATTAATGAGTTTAACATTAGAATGTTTGGTGGGTGGGGTAAGGGAATAAGCCTATGTAGTGGGCTTAAAAAAGAAAATTTGAGGCACAGAATTAGATATAGGAAATATAGACAACTCTTACAGGAATTTTGTCTAAAGAGTGAACAGAGAAGTGGGGCAGTCCCTGAAGATTCTAAGATCAAAGTATTTTTTAACTTGCAATACATTGTAGCCTTTGTGTATATGGATGGGGTGGATCCAGTGAAGAGGTACCAACTGACCATGTAGGAATGGGAAGCTGTAGCTGCAGGGACAGAGTCCTTGAGTCAGTGAGTTAGAATAGGATCCAAGTACAGAAAGAGAGGTTGGCCTGAGATGAGAAAAGGTCCCTTCCATCATGTCAACAGGACAATAGGCAGAATAGAAGGGTTTAGATGCTGCTTGGTGGATAGATTTGCTGGGGCAAAATGAGGTTGCTCTCCACTGATAACTTCTATTTTCTAAGTGAAAGAAGGGGAGAGATAATCAAAGAAGAAAGGAGGATGAGAATTCATTGGTTAAGAAAACGAAGCATATTTCAAGGCAGTTCTGAGGCCCCACGGGGGATTCCATGGTCACGTGTTTTTCTCCAGCAGCAATCAGCTGTGAGGAGTAAGTGTCAAGAGCTAAGCTTAACTAAAGCTGGGGTTCTATTGTCAAGTACAAAGGTGGCGCAGGGAGTGAGAGTATTTGTAAAGGAGTCATTAGAGTGGATAGAATATAGATGCTGCATAAGGAGGAAAGTATGGACATTGGGGAAATGGCAGACAGTAAAAGAGGTAGATCAATTGATTAGAGGTCTTTGTAGAGTGGAAGAGGTCTTGGATTGGAAGTTCTTGGGTCAATGAGCTAGGAAGTTAGGAGGTAGTGTCACAGTATGGGACTCTGGAAATCAGAGTGGTGGTTTACTAATTAGGACAAGACCTAGAGTATAACCATTCTCTAGAACGGAGCTATATAATATGATAACCACTAGCCATATGTGGCTACTGGAGCCTGAAATAAGGCTAGTTCAAAATGAGATATGCTGCAAGTATAAAATACACATTAAGTTTCAAAGACTTCATATAAAAACATAAAACATGTATTAATATTTTATATTCATCATATGTTGAAGGATAATATTTTGGATTTGGGGGGCAAATAAAATATGTCACTAAAATTAATTTCACCTGTTTCTTTTTCCTTTTAAATGTGACTACTGTCACATTTAAAACTGCACATATGTCCCACATTTGTGGCTCATATTTTATTTCCATTGAACTACACTGTTCTAGCAGAGTGGCTCTAGTGGAATTGGGGAAAAGATCTCTCTGAAAGTGAGGTGAAGGCAGTGAGGTGCCAAGTTTTGGGTGGATAATGTAAATGAATGTCAAGATCAGGAGGAGGAGTGTTGGAGAAAACAACCATAAACCAGGAAATGAACATCTGAATGAATGAGAATATAACCAGGTTGATGGTAGATGACTACAACCAGGAAGAGTATCAGCTGACAGATTCTCATGAGAGGTTTAGGGACTTGCGAGAGAAAAGAGAAGACGCATTGTCCACAAGTAGCAATGAGGAGCAAAATGTCTTCTAGTCCACCTCCAGGCCATGTGGTAGTGGTATGCATAAGAAAACCAGCACCATATGGATCATTTATAGGGGAATCAGAGTCCACAGGGAATGTATGTCAATTGGATCAAGAAAGGCCAAAGGCTGTGCAGAGAAGAGGTTAAAAATATGGGATTTTGCATATGGTAGACCATTCATTATTTCCAGTGGTCAGAAGATTGAGAGAACCATATGATTGGTTGGATTTGAGGGAGGTATGGGAATTAGTGTCCTGGGAAACTTGGTTCTCTGGTAACTTGGGAAGCATGATAATTAGACCTGATATTCTCACCAAGTATATGAATAATCTGGTCCTATTCTGAACTCCCTCTTAGGCTAGGTCTCTTGGCATTCATGGATGTGACAGACTGGTGTTCCTGTGTGAAAGATACCATTGTGTTTTTACCATGAACACAAGCAATTTAAGATGTGGTGGAGGCCAAATACACAGAGAATACTAGCCCCCGGGCTGTATTTTAAGAGGTACTGTTCAGGTTGTTTCTTACATATCTGCTTGGTATAATGGGCTGAATAGTGTTTACCTGGCCCAAATTCATGCCCATCAGAACTTCAGTAGGTAACCTTACTTGGAAAAAGTGTATTTGCAGTTGTCATTAGCTAAATCAGGAGATAAAATCATCCTAGATTTTGGATGGGCTCCAAATCCAAAGATTGGTATCCTTTATAAGATGAGAGGACACAGAGACACAGAAGGTGATGTGAAGATGGTGGCAGAGACTGGAGTAATGTATCCACCACCTAAAACACACCGAGGACTGCTGGCAGACACCAGAAGCTAGGAGAGAGGCATGGACAGTTTCTCCCTCAGATACCCCAGAAGATAGCAGTGCTGCCCACATCTTGATTTTGGAATTCTGATCTCCTGGACTGTGAAAGAACAAATTTGTATTGTTTTAACCATCCAGTTTGTGCTAAGTTGTCACTATAGCCAAAGGACACTAATACACTTGGAGAAAGGGACCAGGGCTTCAGAATTATATTCTATCTGAGAGTCATGGCATGCTAGACACGTTGTCAGCTGGTAATAAATGTATTTTGAATTAACCCAACCACTTCTAAAGTCTACAAGTACAAAATTTCTCATACCCTTAAGCTGTCCACATAAAAAAATCAGAGCTATTTAAAGTCATTTTGTCACTCTAATACATGTTATGTGAGTGACACAAAAGTTGAGCAACATTGTTTCAGCCACCTGGACACATGCAAAATAAATCCCTCAATTTACCCTATTCCTCCCCCATTAATGTTTGCTGAGCTAGGAACCTGCATGTATTTTTCTAAATGGCTCTTCCGTTGTAGTCAAGACTCTTATAACCCTGAGAAAAACAAGTTCAGGAATTTCATTAAGGTTCTGAACAATGTGAACCTCTATCCACCCAAGCATTTTTACAGAGTCTATTTGTGCTTCAGAATAGGAGATTAACACAGCCACAGCCGTGGTACTAAGCTTGGAATCGACAAAGTTATTTTCTACCAAATGACCCCCTGAAACTTCCTTCTTGGATCAGGAAAGCGCAGCAGTTGCGGGTTGACAGTGGGACTATGTTGTCTTGAACTAAAGTGGCATTTTTACCAAAACTTTTTTCACTAATAGGATTTTAATGTTATGGACAAATTACTTGGATTTTTTTTAGTTGGCTGCCTAACCAGGTTCTCTCCCCACTGCGGTAAGGCATAAAAGGAAATACAAGGTACTCTTGTAGGTGGTGAGGGAGACCTGGGGAACATCAGTCATTGCTTCACCCAGAAGGGCTGTGGGGAAAATAAGGCTGGCCTGTTTAAAGGGCATGAGATGAGGAATGTTTCAGCCCAGAGGTGGAGGCAGAAGCTGGGATGGAGGAAAAGCCACTGTTCTTCCCCCAGCCCCAACCAAGCATGAGTGTGGACATATTCTCTCCATCTGAGCATGTCTTGTATCTTCCACTTTGAGGACAGAGGAAAAATTAAAAGAAGGGAAAGGTGATAGAATCAGAAAACAGTAGGAGTGGAAAATGGGTGGCTAGAGAGAGGAGGAGATGAGATTTACTTTTGATTGAAGTAAAACAATATAATAGAAGCTGCCGAAAGAGAGCCCTGCAGAGTCTTATTTCCCCCTCCCTGTCTGCACCCAAAATGTTGGTGAATGGGCAACCGGAGGGGCTGGGGGAAGGTGGCCGGAGGCCATGCAGACGGGCCTGCACGGTGAACATACTGCTTTGACCACCTTTCCCAGAATGTGTCCCAGAAACTGGCTCTGATTGGAGCAGCAAAATCCTTTTCTTCCTCTTTTCAGGTTTATGATGTTTGGGACAGAACGAAAAATCCACAGGTGATGCTGATTAAATTGATTTTATCATATATTTATTTCTCTAACTTCTAAGCCTTTTGTTTTTCAGGGTTCTCTACTAACATATCTATTAAGTAATATTTTTAGAATTGTTAAAGTTGGTATTTAACTAGATATTACTAAAGGAAAGAGGAACAAAAGGAAGTAGACACTGAGCTAATAAACTGGGGAGCATATGCCGGTTGGCTTCACCAGGAAGCTACAGCTTCTCACACTCCAGGGGATCACAGCATTGTGCTCCGCCAAGGGGATTAACACTCCTCCCTTCCCCTCTTCAGTACCAGATTGTTGGGGCCGGGTGTAGGGGGTGCAAGGGGAGGTGCTGGACCAAAGAGACCTGTCAGTTTAACTAGGGGGTGGACCCATCAAAGCCCATAAAAGCTTGGGAAGTTCATTTGTCATTTTGAAAAGACACCTGGTCTGTCCCCAAACCAAGCTAATATAATCCCACGGGAACAAAGAGCCACCCCTCCCTCTTGCCCAGGTGACCTGTACTTGTCCCATTTACTTGTACATCCTCTCAACATAACCAGGTGGCCTTAGCAGCCATGAGGTCCATGGCCGTGGTGACTCTACACACAGGTTCCAGGGGAGCCTAAAATACCGCAGCACAGCAATGGACTGCCGCTGGAAACAATGCCAAGCTACCTGAATGGTGGAGTGGACTGTATTTTAAAATGAAGCAGAAACCCTGGACACTGGTTTTTGCTTTGGTCTTGCTGAGCACACGGTTGGGTTTTTTCCGCGGTGAGACAGAGGGAGATGAGACATTGGAAACCCAGGGGGCAGTTTCTATTTCCACACAAATAACCATTTACCACATTTCCATCCCTTGTGCGTGGATCCTTGGAATGCTTCCCTCACGATGTCATAAAAAAGCCTAATTCCCACCCACAACAGAATGAACAATACAGTTACACATTAACATGAGAAATAGCTCTGCAAAGCTGTAAGTTTGGGAAGATATATGAAGTGCGTATTTCAGTGATGATACTGTCGCTTAAAATATTTGGAGGGCTGCTTTCATGATATTGCTTTCAGGCCCTATGTCAAATCCTGCAGAAACGGCTCAGTGTGCCACAGGACTTGAACCTGTGAGTATTGATGAGCTCTCTGGATAAAGTCGGAAGTCACTCAGAAAGAACAATGGCATTTGAGGTGAGTGGTCAGATTAGGTGATATTTTTGTACAAAAAAACAAGTTCGTAGAACATATGCCACCTAATGGAAAATTTGTGCTATTGGCATAACTACTTTGGAGAACAATTGACCGATTTCTGTCAAAGCTGAAGATACATGGATCTACTCCAGCGGAGCATTGCTAGAGAACTCTCAGTTGCAGACACAGGGAGATATTTACAAGGAATGATGTTTACAGCACTGTTTATAGTGCTGGAAAGCTATATTTACACAATGTAATACTACAGTAGCCAAAACTACAGACAAGGATGAATTTTAAAAACATAATTTTTTAACAAAAATAAAGTTTCAAATGGATATATATAATAGGCTATAATTTATATAAAATTTAAAAAATCTGCAAAGCAACTATAAATTGTTTATGAATACATACATATTAACAAAAGTACAAAACAACCATGGGGAGGATAAACAACAAATTTAGAAGAGCACTTAACTGGAGAGGGAGGAAGGATTAGGGGATTGAGAAGGCATGCATAATCTACTATAGCCATCAGCTTTTATTTCTTGTGGGGAAAAAGGAAAGGGAAATTTGAGTAAATACGGGGGTGGGGAAAAAAGCCCATACAATTACAAGTTGGTTGCCCATTGTTTAACATATTTCATTTTGGGGGAAAACAAAGACAATCAGTGGGACACTTCAGTTTTTTGAGTCAAAACAATCAGAGACTTTCATATTTCTAAGATATGTGATATTTTGCTCTTGCTGGAAAAATTCTACAAAATCAAGGACACTGACAGCAACAAAATAAGTCAGTATTTTCCTCACTTGCTATTAATTAAGCCTACGGTACTTTTTTCAGGTTTATATATCTTAGATTTGATAGCATAGATTTAGCATATTTTTCCAAGTTTTCCATATTTTTCTGCTTGCCTTAATGGGGCTGAACATAGCGAGTGGCCATGCTTCCACAAGAAAAATAAATAAACATCTTTACAGTCTGGAAATGTTTAAATATTTGTGTGTATACACATATACATATATTTTATTTATCTTATTATTTTCTTCTTCAAGAACCATTTCAGATGGCGCATATTTTGGAGGAAATCCTCTTTCCTGGTAGTCAAGAGAAAGGTGAAAGTCTCCAAGCATTTCTGTCAAAGAACGGTGCCTCTCTTGCAATGCCTTACCGTTTAGTTTTTATGGGGTGCACCCTGGAACTAAACCCAAAAGTTAGGTATTGTTATACGTTCTATGCATTGACCAGCAATCGTGGGGCCCGTTTTCCTGCCTAAGGACTCCCCAGATCTCTAACAATCAACCCCATACATGAATTTTCACATCTGTAGTTCAGGGAAACCTGGGTAATCTGTGTGCTTCTATGTTGCCCTTTAACAGAAGAATTCAATTTTATGAAATGGCCCATTTTCTTTTTTCCCCTTTCCTTCCTTCCTTTCTCCCTTCCATCCTTCCTTCCTAATGAAAAGTGAAGTAAAAAGTCTACAGAATTTGAAAGTCCTATACTGGAAAACCTGATTAAAAATAAGGAAATATATTTTGACCCAATTTAGGTCATAAAAGAGAAATCACCTTTCAAATCATCACCTATTCAAAAGCTACAAATTAAAAACCAAACATAAAATCTTATAAGGTAAATATGTTGACCTACAAAATTCCATGTGATTCATAAATATTCAAAGAGCACTGAATTTGATAAATCAGAGTTGAACAGTACACTACCTAATCAGGCATTCTGTTGATTGGAAGAAATGTGCTTTGCCTTGTTTTTGCGGGAGGTGAAAGCCTCTACGTTCGCACGAGGCCAATTATAGAAATCTGTTTGGGTGAAAACATGAATACTAAGCTATTTCCCCTAAATAATTGTATTAGACAGTAAGAAGCTCAGAAGTTACTTTTTTCTATCATCTATTTTACTTCTACTGAAGCTTCTTTTCCCACTCCTCTCTTCAAAGTGAGGAAGAAGAATGCGCATCATTTTATCTGCATGCAAATCCAGAATCAAAGCATAAGAAACCCTTTCGTTTTTAAGCTTCAGAGTGATCAACTCTCTTTGGCAATTATACAGGTCACTACAATGGGAAATGCAAAAATCTAGGGACCCACTGAAGCTTAATTACTCTCCATATTTACTCTGATCCTTCCTTAGCAGCCTACATCTCTGCCTTAATTCATAGCTAATAGAGGTCACAGTCAGGGTTAATAGCCTGCAGCTCAAAATTCATTAAGTCATTCACTGATCATTAAAACATCCTGAAAGAGCTTTGTGTTGGAGTTTTAATAGCAGCAATATATGGAGACTTGCTATCCTCAAATACTAATGATGTTCTTTTATGAACAGCAAGGAAGTGTGTATATCCGATGTCTATCATTAATCCTGATTACCAGTTTCATTCTCTTACAATGCATTCAAAAAGAAAATTTTAAGAAAAGTTCCAGAAAGATGAGATTTTATGCATTAGACTTTCTGACCCAGACACGAGTGTCACAGTTTTGGGAATCAGTAAGTTCTCTTGGTGCCACACACCTGGTAGGTAGCATAGCTAATGAACTAAGCAGGGAGGAGGAGGGAGACCTGTCTCACCCACTAACTCAGCAGTCCTGAGCCTGGTGCAGTAAGATTGCCAGGTATTCCAACCTCACAAGAAACACCATGACAGTTAAGGAGGAGGAGAACCCTTTAAGTTCTGTAGGTATCATTTCCGCTATCTGGGAGAAAGCCTTTGAGACTGTGTGCTCATCCCAAGGTCTAGAAGGGGGAAGAGGAGGGTGTCCACAGTGCCCAAAGAAAAAGCTCATAAAACAACTTTGGTTAATTGCCTGCCTGTGGTCACTATCTGTTTTATAAAGGAGTCCCTACAGAAAAAGCCCATAAATGACTTTGGGTAACCACCCCAACTTTAACTAACTTCCTCCTGTCATGAATCTGTTGTACAACAAGATGACAAAATGTGGTCAGGAGCAAGATAAGAATTCTGGGAAACAGACCCCCACACATTATATGTTTGGGTAAAGGGAAGCTGGCATCACCTTTACCCACCAAGCAACTCCCTCACCCTCATCCTGCAAGCTATGTACGTCCTCAAGAAAAAGGACCTGATGCTTTTGCTGCCCTTGCCTTGCCCTTCACCTAAGCCTTTCTCCCTAACCTTGGCAAGGCCCATTCTCTTCCATGAGAACATATCACTGATAAGCCCTGCTTATTCACTAATAATTTGCTGATCTATAATTCTTTACTGCATCAGCAAGAACAACCAAGTTCTTCCTGCAACAGAGCCACATTTGGGGAGTGCCCTGGAGCTGGCCTAGAAGATTGTTCTAACCCTGGTGTTCTCCCTCTCTCGGTCTTCCCAGAAGACATTAATTGAGCATCTATGCTGGAAAGACCTTAGACTGGGGATAGGGTAGTGAACATGTTAGATATGATCTTGTGGAATCTATATGCCAGCCCCCTGTTAAAAGGTCCCTGATTTATTACACTGAAGAATCTGGAGAATGGCCAAAGGAATCTCATAAGTCTATGTGCGTCATCCAGGATGAGTTTCAAATGCATTACAAATGTTTTCTATGTATAGCTAAGTGTATTCTTCTAAAAGTATAAAACAATACTGTAGATTGCTTCTTACTATATAAATAGGTTTGTAAATATATTTTAAAGTACTGCCAGATGCATAATTAATATTGCTTTTTTCCCCAGGTTTGGGTGAGGGGTAAGGGAGATGAAGATGTAAGAGTCAAGAACACAATCAGGATGGTCAAAAGAATCTTATTTGTAGGTTTCCAATCTACTTATTACAGTGTTCTGGGAAATAACCAAAACCAGTTGTATTCCTGCCAAAAATAAATAAACTGAATCTAATCATAAGGGAACATCAAAAAATCTAAATTAAGGGATATTCTACAAAATAGCTGGCCTATACTCTTCAGAAATGTCAAGGTCATAAAAGACAAAGGGGAGATGAGGAATTGACTAAAGAGACATGACAGCTCAGGGCAACACATGATTCTGCACTGAATTCTGAGTGAGAAACAAAATAGCTATGAATGACATTATTGGGACAATTGGAAAATTTTGAATGGCCTATGACTTAAATAATAGTATTGTATCAATATTAAAGTTCCTGATTCTGATAGTGAGGTTTACCTCTTAATATATAACTAGGTTGGAATATAACAATTGGTTTATCTGAGTATAAGATATAAAGGAATTCTTTGTATTATATCTTGTAACTTCCCATTAAGTTTAAAATTATTTTAAAGACTTACTAATACCTGTTCATATCTTACCACCATAATTGTGTTTAGTATCTATGCAGAAAAAAAATATTAGAAGCAAATATACCAAAATGTGGAAAAGATTAATACTTGGTGGTGAGAGTATGGTGATTGGGTTTTTAAATATTTTATTTATCACTTTTTATGCTTTTCAAATATCTAAGAAGAAAAAGAAAAATCTGGAGGATTTATAGGAGCTCCAGTTAGGTCCAGGCCGAGGGGCGATGCAGTGGGGATTTTGGAGTCGGAAGGATGTTGGGACCTCCTAGGACTCGTCTCCTCCATCAATACAAAGACATCTCAAGGCCGCTCTAGACCCACTCGTCCTGTCCAGGGCCTCCAAAATGGTTGTCAAGACCCAGGTGGAAAGCTTTAGCTGTGACTTCATTTGCAGTGTCCCTGTGCTGACATGCACGTCCCTGCCCAGCTGCCTGCCTTCAGGGAGATACACCAGGAGGCCTGTGTGAGCCGCGGAGGCAGGCTTAGGGCCACTTGGGCGGGGCATTCTCAAATCCCAGGGCCCGGATGGGATTCCAGGTGGGTCTGTCTTGGTGTTTCTTGCCCCAGGGAAGGTGTGCACACAGTCAAAGGTCAGAGTGGAACCACCTTAGGCGAGGTGCAGGGAACCAGAGTTGAAGGGCAGTAGGACCCCAGGTACTGACACAGGCGCCAGCTAGGGCGAGGAACAGGATAAGCCTGCTCCTCCTGCAGCTGAGAACACCGGAGCTTCTAATCACAGCTCCCTGGGCCTCTACTTTTCCCACTGGATTTCTTCCTTGTTTCCTCCCTTGCTCTCTCTCCTCTTTGTTTTTTCTATTTTCTAACTCCTTTATTTTAATTGTAACATTTGGCTCCTTTCTTCTTCACTTTTCCCCTTCAGTCCCACCTCTGCTTAGACAGCCAGCAGCACCTTTGGCCCTGTCCAGCCAAACGGTTGTACGCAAAGTAAAAAGTTCCACTCCTCATTGGTGCTTCACAGATGAACTTACATTATGATCCTTACCATTTGGAGGACTCTTTATATAACAAAGGCTTCCAAATCAGTCTATTCATCTGTTTATTGATTAATTCTTCCTACATGCCTTTATTAAGTGCCTACAAAATTGCAGCTTTTTGATGCATTACAATAAAAACAGTCTCTGCTCTTTGCTTTCTGGTATAGGAGATAGCAGATAAACCAAATAAGCCAGGTCAGAGGACTTAGCACTTGATAGTGTGAGGAAGGAGTGATGAGGGAACAGGCTAGAATTAGTGGCCCTGGACTGAGTCTTGAAAGGTGAGTAGGTGCTATCTTTCTGAAGAGATGACATTCAGAAATGACAATAATATGGAAAAACCTAGAGGTATGAAACGACCAGTCCTTATACATAGATCAAAAATTAATGTGGGGCAGTGGAGAAAATGAGGGTCCAGAAATAAAGAATTGCATCAAGGAGAGCCATACACACACCTTGAGTTCAGGTTTTCCTAAAAGTGAAGGGAATTTCAAGTGGCAGAGTGACATTTTCAGCAGATTGGCTTGAGGGGGATCAAACTGGAGGCATTGAACTCCCTTAGAAGGCCTCGCCAGACCTCCAAGCAAGAAGGGAGGTGGGAGGATAGAGGAAGAAGATTTGGGAGACTCTAGGCAGGGGGTATCTACAGGACTTGGTACTTGATTGGATAGCAAGGGGGTGGGGTTAATGAGCTAGGGAAGTCTAGGAAAGTGTTTGGTTTCTGACTTAGGCAATATATTAGGATTCTCCAGGGAAACAAGACAAATAGCAGAGAAAGATTGATTAATTGATTGCTGGATTGATTGATTTTAAGGAACTGGTTCACAAGATTATGGAGTCTAGCATGTCTGAAATTTATAGGGCAGGCCAGCAAGCTGGAAACTCAAGTAAGAATTGCTGTTCAGTGCTGAGTTAGAAATCCACGGGATAGACCAGCAGACTGGAAACTCATGCAGGCTTTCTATGTTACAGTCTTGAAGCAAAATCCGTCTGCAGAAAACATCAGTTTTATTCTTAAGATCTTCAACTAAGTAGATGAGGCCCACCTGAATAATGGAGGATAATCTGCTTTACCTAAAGTCAAATGATTGTAAATATAATCACATCTACAGAATACTTTCATTGCAACATCTTCACTAGTGTTTGACCAGACAACTAAACAAAATAGCGTGACCAAATTGACACATAAAATTAACCATCACAGGCAACTACTAGCACAATGGTGGCACTGATCATTAAGTTTAAGAAGACAGGAAGGAAAGCTTTTGAGCCGAAAACTGAGTTCAGTGTCAGACATGTTAAGGTGACATGCCTGTGGAACCACCAAACAAGTGGTTGAGAAAGCAGTCTCATAGATGGATCTGGAACAGATCACAGAGCTGTGTATGGATTGAGCCAGTAGGAAAGGAAAGTTTTTTTTAATGAAGATGATTTGGAAATTTCAATTGGTGGAAAGAAAGCAAAAGACCCCATCAGATTTGCCAATCTGGATGTCAATTACAAGACTAGAGAGAATGTTGAAGCAGAAGCTGAATCGTGCAAATAGAATCAACTGAAAATAGTTGAGTATAGACTCCTCTGAAAGAAAACTTCCTTTTACTTCTGGGAATATCAGGTGCAGCAAAATTATACTTAAACAACAATAATTTAGACAGCTCTTTGGAGAGTCATTAACTGGAGTTCAAGACACACTCAGAGAAAGGGGTTGAAATAGGTTAGGGTCACCGGACTTCACTACTATGTTTCCCTGGGTGTCACTCAAGCATTCTGATCTTCAGTCCCCTATATTTAAATAATTGTATTTGGCTTACAGAAATAATGTGAGGGTTAAATTATATTTATGTATGTAGAAATAAAAATAAATTAAAAACAGAGATGCAATTTTTAGTAGTTATTATAAGTTGTTACTCCTAGTAAAGATTTATCTAAAAATAAAAGGATCTTAATACCTAAGAATTGGGTCAGCCTTTATTGAAAGCCTCCTGGACTCTTATAGAAAACCATTTTGATTTATTTCTTAATTTTATAGACCATAAACACAGATCTTGGATTACTGAACCTCAGAAAACATTGTAAATATGTGACTATTATTTGAATTTCTTTGCATTAAAAACCATGTGGTTAAAATTTACCCTTTTCATATTTACGAACTTAGAGCTATAGAAAATAATTTCAACATGAAGCTGCACTGGTATTCTTAACTAGAGTCTGAAACCTTTTCAATAATTTGAACCTATTGTTATCTCTGCAAAAAAAATGCAGCTATGACTTCATTGGGAAAATTTACAACAATCTATTTTTTTAAATAATTGCCATCAATTATTTTCTTCCCACGGAAGCAAGTTACTATGAATTCATTCATTAAAAAGGAAAAAAACGTTCAAAAAAATTGGTGACTGACAAGCACGGCTTCCAGCTCTCTGAAGACAAACTGCTGATCAGCCCTGACCAGGGCGGCTCAGTTGGTTGGATGTCATCCTGCAAAGCGAGAGGTGGCTGGTTTGACTCCCCATCAGGGCACATGCCTAGGTTTTGGGCCTGGTCCCCAGTCCGGGTGCATGCAAGAGGCAACCAGGCGATGTTTCGTGACCCTCACACGTCAATGTTTCTCTTGCTGTCTTTCTCCTTCCCCTCTCTCAAAGAATAAATGGAGGTCTTTTAAAAGATCTACTGATGAGCCATAGAAGTAAACCAGAGAAATGGTGGGCTAGTCCCTTGATGTGTCCCTCTTTATGATAGGAAAACATGGCACTAAAAATCTCAGCTACTTCAGTTGGTCATACCAGCCCCATTACGTAGGTGGGATACATTCATCCACATTTACTTAGCACTGTTTCCGTAGCGTAGTGGTTATCACGTTCACCCAACATAAACGTTTACTGGCCAGTACACATCACTTAGAATGTCCAAAATCCAGAACACTGACAACTCCAGATGCTGGCAAAATGTGAAGCAATGGGAATCCTCATTCCTTTCTGGTGAGAATAAAAACGGTACAGCCATTTTGCAAGATAGTTTGGTGGTTTTTCCAAAACTAAACATACTCTTACTGTAAGACCCAGTGATCCTGCTGCTTGATATGCCCACACAAAAACCTGTGTAAGGATGTTTACAGAATAAATAACATATATTATTAAATTATTATCATCAGCATAGTGGTTAGAAATCGTGTACTTTGTAGAGTGGTCCCCCCGGTGTTCCAAGTACCCACCAGGCCCCATACAAAGTATTCCAATATGATTGACCATAGTCCCTGTGCTGTAATTCATATCTCTGTGACTGTTCTGTAATTACCAATTCGTACTTCTTAATCCCTTCACCCTTTATGCTTGGCACATGCTAAGCATAATCTCCCACCCCTCTCTCCACTGTCAGTCTGTTCTCTGTATCTATAAGTCTGTTTCTATTTTATTTGTTTATTTGTTCTTTAGATTCCACATATAAATGAAATCACACGGTATTTGCCTTTCTCTGTCTGACGTGTTTCGTTTAGCATAATACCCTCTAGGTACATTCATGCTGTCACAAAAGGTAAGACCTTGTTCTTTTTTATGACTGAGTACTATTTCATTGTGTATATGTTCCTCCACTTTGTTATCCACACATTTACTGAGGGGCACTTGGGTTGCTTCAATATCTTGGCTATTGTAAATAATGCTGCAAAGAACATAAAGTTGCAAACATTCTTTCAAATTACTGTTTCAGGTTTCTTTGCATATGCTCCCAGAAGTGGGTTCACGGGTCCATAAAACAATTCTATTTTTAATTTTTTGAAGAACCTCCTTTCCCATTGTGGCTGCACCAGTCTGCATTCCCACCAACAGTGCAGAAGGGCTCCCTTTTCTCCATAGCCTCTCCAGCACTTGTCATTTATTGATTTATTGGTGATAGACATTCTGTTAGATGTCAGGTGGTATCTCATTGTGGTTTTGATTTGCATTTCTCTGATGATTAGTGATGTCGAGCAACTTCTCATATGTCTACAGACCATCTTTATGTCCTCTTTGGAGAAGTGTCTATTTAGGTCTTCTGTTCAATTTTTAATTGTTTTTTTTTTGTTTTGTTTTTCTGATGTTGTCTGAGCTCTTAGTAAATTTTGGATATTAACCCTTTATCAGACATTCATCATTGGTGAATATCTTCAGTAGGTTTTTTTTGTTATTGATGATTTTCTTTGCTGTGCAAAAACCTTTTAGTTTGATGTAGTCCCATTTGTTTATTTTTGTGATGTTTCCCTTACCCAAGGAGATATATCAGAAAAAAATATTGTTAAGAGAAATCTCAGAGACTATACTGCCTATGTCTTCTTCTAGGAGTTTTATGGTTTTTGAGCCTTACATTTAAGTCTTTAATTCATTTTGACTTCATTTTTGTATATGGTGCAAGAAGGTGGTCAGTTTCCTTTGTCTGCATGTATCTGTCCAATTTTCCAAGCACAATTTACTGAATAGATTATCTTTATTCCATGGTATGTTCTTACCTCTTTTGTCAAATATTAATAGAGTACTGTTCTGAGGTTTCTATCAGAGAAATATTTGGATGGTAGAACCAGCAGGACTTGATGGCTGACTAAGAGAAGTGAAGGAGACAGAGGAAATTCTTTGCCAATCAAAATAATCAAGTTACTTTCAGCTCATATTAGGGATTGAATGTTTATGTCCTCTCAACATCCATATGTTGAAGCCCTAGCCCCCAATGTGATGGTATTTCAGGGCGGGGCCTTAGGGCGATAATTAGGTTTTGATGAAGTCACAAGGATGGAACCTCCATGACAGGATGAATGAGTGTCCTTTTAAAAAGGGAAAGGAACCAGAGGGCTATTTTTCTTCACTATGTGAAGACATAGCCAAAGGACAGCAGTCTGCAATCCAGGAAGGGATCTTCACTAGGAACTGAATCTGCAGATCTAATCTTGATCTTGGATTCTCCAGACTCCAAAATTGTGAGCAGTATATGTCCATCATTACATCAGCCCAATCAAACCAAGACAGTTTATAAATGCATTTCCATTTCCATTTCCATGTTCACTTCCTTGAATGATTTTTTATCCATGTAATCTCAACTTGTTTCAAGTCATTAATAACTGTAATGTAATTAAGTGCTCCATTTTCAAAATAGTTTGCAGGAATATGTTGCCTACAAAGAATTTGCTTTTTTGTTTTTCATAGTGCCTTCATGAATCTCCTTATATGCTCTGACATTTCTGTGAGGCTTCCACTATGAGTAGTGTTCTGACATTTGTGATCTAATTCTGAACTGTATTTTCTCCCATATGTGAATAAACATAAATTTGGATGTGGTTTAAGAATGCCCTTATTATTTAAAAGAATTTATTGTAAGCAGTTATCACAGAGGAGTGACATATTTATAAATAGCATTCAAAAATAAATACCTAGTATTATAGAAACACACATTTTATTTCAAGATTCACTAATGTTTCTATCTCTATTAAATCTGAAAAACAAACTTCCACAAAAGATAATAGTAAACCATGTTGCGGTATATGCTTCCAGAGAAAGGCTACATTCTTCCATGGAAATAAGTCAAAGCTAATGAAACTAACTAGTCAAAGGTTAAATTTTGGGGTCCTAGACCAGGATTGACTCATGCTGTTTTATAATTACATTCCCCTGGCTACCCTAGTTGGTTAGCACATTGTACTAATGAGGCCAGTGGCAAAAGTTCAAATTCCCAGGGAGGCAATTTGTTTTTCTCTGCTTGTGGTGATGGCTATCATACCTATCCCAGCTCAGACATCAGAAATGTGTGTCAGTCATCACAGTATCACAGTATTAAGAGAAAGTGCCAATGGCTTAATGAAAATCTGTCCCTTCCATCAGAAAGGCATCTCACAACCCATGTGCCTCTAATGGAGGGACAGAGGTGTCACCTTCAAATGCAAAAAGTAGAACATTCCTCATGTTGCCACAACAAACAAAATTCCTGCCAGAAGCAAGTCATAAATGTCATCAAGAATGATGATCTTAAATTAGATTCCACATGAATAATTTCTTCATTTTTTATCTTCGACCAAACAGCACTAAATTGGCCATTAAGTAAAAACTGTGTGTATACCTGCTTCCTTCCTGTCTCCCCAAATTGTTGTGAGAATGAATCAGAGAGTATCTTGGAGGCATATTAAAATAATAAAATATTCATCCAAATTACCCCCCTCTGACCCAGCGGGGGAGTAGATAAATTGAGTTTCCACAATACAAAACCAATGGATGACGCTCAGTCCAGCCTCAGACAACAGTCAATTCAGAAAAGAAAAACAGAATTCCCAGCCTGCTATTTGCATGGAAGAGTTGAGTGAGTTAATGATCAATTGGTAGCATGAAGTGGACAGAAAGAGAGATAATTCTGGCATAACCAGTCTTAGATGTTCAGTTCAGCAAAATTCTCTGTTCAATAGAATTCAGAAGAAGATTGGTCACACTTAAAAACTATCTAGAAGGTTCAGTGGCTTTATGAACAGAAGGTCTCACTGGAGCCTGTGATGTGGGGGCTCTTCTTGGCTGAGACACCTGTAAGAGATGCTGGCTACTGGCTCAGTGTACATACAGGTAGGCCCTTGAATAAAGGAAGGAGCAACGGGATGGGAAATCGCACAGTCCTGGGTCTGGCCTTTTGTAGTTGACTGAACCCAGAAATCGAAATGCTACAAGTCAACCCTGAATTGTTCTTCTCATGCACATATGATGATTCACTTAAATTGTTCTTTTCATTCATGTTTAATCACTCTACTTCCCAAATGTCACTCAAGCCCATCCATTTTACTCCATTCCCTCTGCCACCAGTCTGGTTCTGATCACCACCATTCCCTACCTGGATTTAGTCAAGTGTTTTCTAACTTCTTTCATCTAGTTTTGTTTCCTTCCATTCTTATCTAGCCCTATTGCTGCAAAAGGGATCCTCAGAATAAATGCAAATAGGCCTTAAAACCCTCAATAGCTACCCATTGCCCTTCAAATACAGTACAGTCTTTTTTAAAATTACTTTATTGTTGTTCAATGACAGTTGTCTGCATTCCCCCCCACTCCCCCCGACCCCAGCCAAACCCACCTCCCTCCCTTGCCTCCACCCTCCCCCTTGGTTTTGTCCTTGTGTCCTTTACAGTAGTTCCTGAAACCCTTCTCCTCACTGTCTCCTCCCCCTCCCCTCTGGCTATTGTTATTGTTCCTGATTTCAGTGTCTCTGGTTATATTTTGTTTGCTTTTTTCTTTTGTTGGTTACGTTCCAGTTAAAGATGAGATCATATGGTATTTGTCCCTTACCACCTGGCTTATTTCACTCAGCATAATGCTCTCCATTTCCATCCATGCTGTCACAAAGGGTAGGAGCTCCTTCTTTCTCTCTGCTGTGTAGAATTCCATTGTGTAAATGTACCACAGTTTTTTGATCCACTCATTTACTGATGAGCACCTAGGTTGCCTCTAGCACTTGGCTATTGTAAATTGTGCTGCTATGAACATTGGGGTGCATAGGTTCTTTTGGATTGGTGTTTCAGGGTTCTTAGGGTATAGTCCCAGCAGAGGAATTGCTGAGTCAAAAGGCAGTTCCATTTTCAGTTTTCTGAGGAAATGCCATACTGTTTTCCACAGTGGCTGCACCAGTCTGCAATCCCACCAACAGTGCACTAGGGTTCCCTTTTCTCCACGACCTCTCCAACACTTGCTTGTTGATTTGTTTATGATGGCCATTCTGACCGATGTGAGGTGGTATCTCATTGTGGTTTTAATTTGCATCTCTCTGATGGCTAGTGATGCTGAGCATTTTTTCATATGTCTCTGGGCCCTCTGTATGTCCTCCTTGGAGAAGTGTCTGTTCAAGTCTTTTGCCCATTTTTTAATTGGGTTTTTTGTCTTCCTGGAGTGGAGTTGCATGAGTTCTTTATATATTTTGGAGCTCAAACCTTTGTCTGAGGTATCATTGGCAAATATGTTTTCTTATACAGTTGGTTCTCTTTACATTTTAATACTGTTTTCTTTAGCCATGCAGAATCTTTTTAATTTGATGAGGTCCCATTTGTTTATTCTTGCCTTAATGTCCCTTGCTTTAGGGGATGTTCTAAAGCTTCTAAAAAAACATTCTTGACTTCAGGACTTGGTTCCACCCCATTTTCTGCACCCTTGATACTCTGTAGCTCCTGTGTATCCCTGTAATAGATATCCATCATACTAACTGAAGCAACCAATTTAAAACTTGTCTTTCCTGCTGAGCTCCAAGCTCAGAGAGGCAAGGACAGCGTCTACCTTAACTACCTCTGTCTACAGTAAGAACAAAAGCTCCATGAGTGTAGGCATTTTTTTTTGTTTTTACTATATCCCTAGCACCTAGAGCAGTTCTGAAAATAGCAGACACTAAACACATTCTTGTTGAATAAACAAATGAATGGTAGGCACTCAATAAATGCATATTTAAAAGAATCTATGAAGGAAACTCAAGGCCACACAGAGCTCAAAACAATCAAACTCATAGAAAACATTTAAAAATCAGAATGGTGATGATTTATTTATTATTCTACATCAGGGAAATGTTCAACTTTTATATTTGTTCTTTGCTCAGGGAACTCCCTCCTAACAGGAAGGACTGCTCAGAGGTCAAGAGGCTATTCCATAATCACAGAACTCATTTAAAAATGGTTAGAGGTCTTAAGGGACACCTCAACCAAACCAAGGACACTGGAAGCATTGTACTCCTCCTCTCTATGTATTTCTACTAACAGAGGCCATGGTGGTGAGGTGCCAGGGGAAGGATCTGATCCAGATTCATCTAAAGAAGAAGATAACGTGCTACACCGGTCTTCAGTGCTCAGTCCTTTCAGGAAGGATACTTGTTTATGGTCAACATTACCATAAACAAACTGTTGCTTGAGCAACAGTTTCCTCCTCTGCAGAGGAAGAGTATTAAACTGTAAGCTCTCTGAAGTTCCTTTTAGTCATTGCATCCTTTCAAAAGTCATAGAAACTAAAAGGCAAATGAAACCGTGAGTTTTGTCATTAAAGAACCCATTGATACATTTCTGTACAGAGCCAGAACTAAAAGTCCTAGAACTGAGAATTTTATAGTTAAACTCTTTCTGTGCTTTCTTGATTATACTCTACGAAGGTCGGGGAAGGCACCTTTCTTGTCCTAATTAGAAGTCACAAAGTCAACCTGAAGAGGCAAAATACAAAATTTTTACTTTTAGATTTGAGCGTAGATTGGAATACATAGTTTTTCTAGAAATTTTAGGGAAAGGTGCTTTCCCCTACATGTTTGCAATGACCTGTCCTTCTCTCTGAATATCCAAAGCTCAGCTATGACCTGCTATGCAAAAAGAGTTGGCCTAACTTGCTAGAGCAAAGTGGGAAGTATTTTTTTTTTACTTTTTAACATAATTAGATATATAGAATGGTAAAGAAAAATGCTCCCTACAGTAAATGATTAGTATATGGGGAGATAAATTTGGTAATAAAGTTCTCTAGAATACCACACTTTTATAATATATGTTTGACCTTTCTCCCTCCTGCCTCTGCCCTGTCTACATGAAAGATGATATGGGAAAGGAGCCAGACAAAGGAAATACACCCAGAGTACTGAAGAAGAAAAAGAAATTAGCTTAAAATAAAGGTACAAAGATTTTAGTTAGGCATAAGGGAAAACTCTTCATCTTGCTATGACAAAATATTGAAATAGACCAATTGGAAGTTATGAAATTTCTATCTTTGGGGATTTTCTATAAAGTCTAAAAAAAGAATTTTCTGCCTTTGGTCATTCATTCATTCATTCATTCATTTGATAGCAATGATTGATTATATAATGACCGATTACCAAAATATGTACAAGGCATATTTCTGAGCAAAAAGACAGGAATCAGGACTGTCTGGTTTCTTTAGGTTTGTGACATTTCTCAAATGCTATGAAGTGTTTGTGAATCTGCATATGTAGAGAATGGCTAAAAGAAGACCATCCAGAGGATCATTTCTACCCAGAGAGAGACTAATCCTGTTGCTGACTATCAGATATGGCTTTTTGTGATTAAAAAAAATTCTGTGAAATGGGGTAAGTCCTCCTGTGTAATTTACTTCAGAAGGGAAAATGACTTCCAGGGATAGTGGGTTCGCCATTACCAAAGTTATCCAAAAACTAAATGACCATTTGTTAGGTAGATACTAGATGAAATTCCCATATTTTATTTGAAAAAAAAGTGTACTTCAAAAGCGTATCTTCTATGGAAACAAAACATTTGGCCAAACTGTTGAGCAGCAATGGTGATACAGACGCCCTAAAAGATAAAAATAAGCCGGGGCCGTTGCTATGGGTAAGCACACTTGCACACATGCGCACATACACTCAAGAAAGAATTAAGCTCAATTCCAAAGTACTAGTTTTCATTCCTATTTTTTAAATTGTGGAAAGTCATTTCAAATTCATGATGAAGCACCCTGAAGAGGAATGACTCATGTGGCCCAGGGACCAGCTAATCAGAATGGGTTGGAGCAGGGTCCCCACAGCCCCTTGCTGTGCCCTTATTTGGTAGATCTGGGGACATCCAAGGGTACCTGATGGGAAAGTCAAGGAAACTGGGGACAGGACAACTTGGACGGAGCCTTTGGAACAGTGGCTATTTATCAACTGGTTCAGAAACATTTTCCTACTTTAACAAGCAATACCACCATACTAGGGGACCACAGGTTTGCTATTTGCTCTGGGAACAACCATTTGTGTGAATCCAGCTACTGCCAATGCCATACCAAGCCTCCTCCCCAACAGCAAGTTTGAAGGGAAGAAAAATAGAGGGACAATCTGTCTTGATTTACCTAGGGTCCTCCTCCTCTGTGTCACACAGCCATTAATAAATGGAGTATGACAGGCTGGGTATCACAGCACAGGACGGAAGACCTGGCTGGAGGGTCACGCAGGTAAGTCAGAAGGAACTGGGAAACAAGTCCCCCCAGGAGTTTGTTTTGAAGCCAGTAATGTTCGTGCACTTACCAGTTTTGTCTTCATACATAATTAGTAGCTTGATGGAGGCTAGAAAAATAAAGAGTTCTAATTAGAGATTAAAGTGTGAATTAGGAATTGGAGATAAACTCTAACTTTTTGAAAGACCAGCACAATTACCACTGGCCTTCTAGACAAAGAAAGAAAGAAGTTCCACACAATAGAGCCACTAGGATAGGTAGAGGCAAAAGTACACAAGTATGAGATGGCATTGACAATGTGTGTGCAACTAGTGCATTAATGCCTACCGCACCCGCCACTTCAGCTTCACTTATCATTCATCTGCCTAAAATATACCAAACCCTGACCATTCAACCCATTAAATAAACTTATTAAAGTGTTTCGTAAGGCAAAAAGCACCATATCAATGCCTGCTTTATCACTATACTCAGCTAGCTCTCCTTGAAGGCAGAAATCTTGCCATAGCCTTTTATAAAATTGATTTTAACTATACAAGTAACAATAAATACATCCCTTTTTAAAAAGGAAAAAAATAAATATTAAGGAAAACTGAAGTGACTATATAATTTTGTTTCCAAATCAGGACACTCTTGAGGGTGAATGGAAAAGTGTTTAAGAGCTGGACTGGAGGTGGGGCGTGGGCGGGATACTAGGTATAAACAGAAACCCATAAGACAAATTGGGACATTGGGTCACCCTACAGAAAAGAACGCTGAAGACCTTTGAGAACACCCGGCCTCCCCTCAAAGATCTTTGACCTTTCCCAAAGGTAAGTGTGGTTATTATTTCAGAAGAGTGACAACTTGAAAGCACTTAGAGTTCAAACAATGTTTGATAGAAAGTCAGAGACATTTTTGTGGAGTCAAGGAAGGTAACATTAAATAAAGAAAATGGAAAGAAAAGTCTCTCCCAGAAGGTGACACATCTTTAGCTCACAGTTAACCTAGGGGATCACTTCTCTGATGTCCACTCCCATACTTCCCGTTCTGAAGCCCCTCCTCCCAGCACATTTCAGCTCTACTAGCAAGGTCTAACTCTCACCAGCCTGTCTTAAGAGCTATTGACAAAAGAGATTCCTTACTGTGGACAGTCTCTCAGTAACTTCTCTGACAATTCTTTGTATGCTGTACATGGCCTTGAAGGGCTTTTACTTCAATTTTTTTGTAATAAGCCACTCAAGATTATCTCTCAACCAATATCATATTTCAATCTGCAGTTTATGTAGGGATGCACTTAAATTTGGAGGAAAAAAACTTACTTATCTTTCTAATGTTCTAAAGAAAACAGATAATAATATGTACTCAACACCCTCGATAGGTAAGTTATTGGGACAAAACTGCTCTCCGCCCTTCACTCATCGCTCTCTTGGGGAGGAGAGACATACTGGACTGGTGGTCGGGAGACAGAGCTGAGCAGAGCCAGGTGAAGCCCCTTCAGAGAGACCAGGGCCTTCTGCAGACCAGGTATCCTGTTCACCCGGAAGAAAGAGTCACCTATGGTTGTTTGACCGGTCCAGGGACACCTGGAGTGAACATTTTGAAATCAGGGGTGTATTAGTAAGCCTATTTGGCCTGCATTTAAAGCCATGTTTTTCTTTCTTTTTTTAAATTACTTTATTGTTGTTCAATGACAGTTGTCTGCATTTTCTCACCACCACTCTCCCCCGACTCCAGCCAAACCCACCTCCCTCCTTTGCTTCCACCCTCCCCCTTGGTTTTGTCCATGTGTTCCTGAAACCCTTCTCACTGTCCCCTGCCCCCTCCCCTCTGGCTATTGTTAGATTGTTCTTAATTTCAGTGTCTCTGGCTATATTTTGTCTGCTCTTTTCTTTTGTTGATTATGTTTCAATTAAAGCTGAGATCATATGGTATCTGTCCCTTACCACCTGGCTTATTTCACTCAGCATAATGCTCTCCAGTTCCATCCATGCTGTCACAAAGGGTCTGAGCCCCTTCTTTCTCTCTGCTGTGTAGAATTCCATTGTGTAAATGTACCACAGTTTTTTGATCCACTCATTTACTGATGAGCACCTAGGTTGCCTCTAGCACTTGGCTATTGTAAATTGTGCTGCTATGAACATTGGGGTGCACAGGTTCTTTTGGATTGGTGTTTCAGGGTTCTTAGGGTATAGTCCCAGCAGAGGAATTGCTGAGTCAAAAGGCAGTTCCATTTTCAGTTTTCTGAGGAAATGCCATACTGTTTTCCACAGTGGCTGCACCAGTCTGCATTCCCACCAACAGTGCACTAGGGTTCCCTTTTCTCAACATCCTCTCCAACACTTGCTTGTAGATTTGTTTATGATGGCCATTCTGACCAATGTGACGTGGTATCTCATTGTGGTTTTAATTTGCATCTCTTTGATTAAAGCCATGTTTTTCTATCAGCTTAATCAATAATAAAGCCTTTTCCTTTTTTTTACTCCCCATCTGTTTGTTAGCTTTTTCTGACTTGTGTATTCACTGGCTCCAAAGTCTGGAAAGAAAGAGGACTCGTTTACTGGTCCTCCAAAATCCCACATGCAGGTTTCATAACAAGTCTTCATTATTGGAGACTACCATGTTAAGTAAAGGTGGTGAGAGGTCCTCACTATATGTGTGGCTTTTCTTTGCATTTCTGCGACCAATAGCACCCATGTGCATGCAGTTCCCCAGGGTCATTTGTGATGTCTAGAGTTACAGCATAGAGTTTTCTCTCTTAGCAGCCATGGAAAATGGAAGCTTATAATCCTTAATTTATTAGCATCCTACCCTACAGCAGAAGATCGTCACTTTCCAGGGTCATAGACCATTTAGATTCTCATGTAGACATGGAAAGTCACTGAAGGAAAATGCACAGATTCAAAAAGTTGGGCATCCGATTTTACCAGCTTCCTAAAGCTCTGAAATAAGTGGCTGCAAATCCTGCAGCACCCTCAGAGGAGAACATGACTCCACTGTCATTTCTAACTGGCCGGCAGAGAAGCACAGAACCTTGACTCACAGAAAGAGAGGGCATTTAGAGCTCATCAGAGCCAAAAGGAAACAGACCTAGAATAACGTCGTTGAGTTTGTGGCATACAAATCCCTTTAAACTCCTTAGGATTGTTACTATTTTAATGCATGAGACCTATTTTCCTATTTGCAGGAACCCTGAAAGCCCTTCAACCCCAAAGCTGTATTTCCTCTGCCCTAAGTCACTCTACAATACATGTGGAAAAGCAAGGGATTCAAAAGAAGTTCCTTTTGTTTCTGGAACAATTAAACTATCCTCAGGAGGACAACTGATGTGGGTTGCTGTTTTAAAACAAAAGCGGGGTGCGGGTGGTAGCTCCCTACATTGAGGGACACAGCCTGCGGAATTCGTGCTGTCTGCAAGATTGAAATTGTGGCAGGTCCAGAAACTGATGCCTAATCCCAATGCACTGGTATCAGAAAATATTTCAACCCTTACACTCTCACAGGTAGAATGAATTGTGTACTGGCCACATATGGAAGCATTGCTTTGTTGATTTTAAATACTTCAAGTTAAGATCTAAAAAAAAATCCAGCTGTGAAAGCAACCTAAAAGGGCTCTAGACTATACCTCATCTGTCAGTTTCCTATGCCTGGAGAAGCTAATGTCCACTCATCATGTGATACTCAATTTATGCAATAAATTATGAACCTGGGAAAAAAAGAAACAAAATGTGAATAGCTTCAAAAATATTTTGAACACAGTTCCAGGGCCCAGCAGATGTTCAACAAATGATTATTATCTGACTATGAAAGAGATACATTTAAAAAAACCTACCCACCCACCGTTGTTTGCATTTATTATAACTACATAGTTCATGTAAACGTTTCATTATAAGCAAATCAGTTACAACCCTGAGGCTCTGGGCACGTAGCCAAAGTGATTCTAAGCCACACTGTCCAGACACACTGTCATGTAACCTCATACACCTGACAAGGGCATTAAATCATCTTGTTACATCTTTGCCTCTGCTGGCTAGTATTTCTTTCCCTCCATTAGTCAGCAGAATTCAAGGATTTCCTAATTCTTATTAGTTCTTTCTTCTATGACCATAGAAATTTGTTTTTCCTTCCAGGATTTCTCAGCTTTGTCACTCTTGACATTTGAGGCAACATCCCTGGACTCTCATCACTAAATGCCAGTAGCACCTCCTCACTCCCCAGTTGTGACAACCAAAATATATCCAGACGTCAATCACCAAATGTCCCCTGGGAGGCAAAAGTTTCCTAGCCCTATGTTGAGAACCATTGCTTTAAAGGAATCTGCCTGAAACTAAAAAGACAAATCAAATTTAAATTCAAGAAAGCATCTGAAAGTTAACTGGCCCTAAGAGGACTCCTCTCACACAGTAGGAGCTTGCTTATTTTCTTCCCGAAGGTTTTCTTGACCCAGGAGACCTCTCCCCATGTAGTTCACCGGAAATTCTTCTTCTGACCCTCTCACTTACACTGTTTTTCTACAGGACCATATCCTCTTGTGATAAACTGCGCCATCCTTTCCAGTACTAATCTGTTCATGGGGAACACCAAATTTATTGTGTTCAGGCAAACAGTCAATGGTTGGCTTTTTAAATGAAAGGACATGGGGTGATTGGGAAGAGAGTGGGGAAGTGACCTAGGGTAATCTGCCTGGTCTGTGTGAATTTACCTGATTATCATAGTTGTTGACCCAATGATTCTAGGAAGTTCTTTGCAAAGTTGGGTAGCTTGAAGATGGCCCTCAAAATGCCAACCTTTTATCCATGCAATTAGAATCTTAGCTAAGTGCACTATGGGGAAGAGGTTTTTAGTCTGTGCAATACCCTCATTTAAATTTCCTCCATCTTGCTAATTTATGGCAAAGCTCCTTCCAACTCCAGGGCCAAAATGCAATAATGCAGTTCATTAAAAGCCACGTGGGAGTGTTTAGGAAATGCAAAAGGAACAGTTCCTTTATTTCCTTTCCCTGGGGTCTGATTTCCACTCTAAGGTTTTCTCCATTTCTTCTAGTTTGAACAACTAAAAATTGGCTTGAAAGATAATTAATTCACATGCTAGCTTTTTTAAAACTTTTATGTTTCCTGAAGTGCATGTGTTTCAGTTCCAATTCCGAATTCCAAATGAGCAACATGAACTGCTATTATTCATCTTCAATTAAATAATGCATTTCTCTAATGCTAAAGCATCCAATGCAAATCATCAAGTTGACAGAAACTCATCTAGCATATTCATTAGAAATGCCCCTTTCCTTCTGCCCTCTCCCTATGATGTTGCTTTGCATGATTGTGGTAGTTGTTTCAGAGCACAGTGAGCAGCAAAATCAATACCTCATTAAGTTATTTCAAATCAGTGAACTACAGCTGCTTCGGAGCACGGGCATGAAATATGGTTTCATCAATAGGATCCAAGGCTCTGTCTACGAAAAGACAAAACGATTTAGTCAATGTTGTTTTTTTCTTTAAAAAAAGTCAAATGAGTGGCTTGGTATTGGGTAAGCCAAACAATGATTTGCCTATTATCTTTTGTCACATACACAGGCCAAGGAACTGTTAGACATCACCATGAGGTTCCTAGTTCATTTCTTTGAGTCCCTGTAAGACTATAAACAGAAAAATGCCTATTCTATCCTTAAATGCTGCCAAGAAAAAGTCCCTGCTGATGGCCCATGAGTGTGTTCTTTCCTTAGCTAACCTAAGGACAAGAGTGACCAGCAATTATTCTGAGCATTTACTATATTAATAAAACCCAAGGTTAGAGAGATTTTTAAAAGATCATAAGACATGAGTCCTATCTTCAAATGACTTAATGGTCTAGGTAGGGGGCCGAGTCTAGCATATTACAGTGGAGTGGGGTTGACAGGGAGGGCAGGGGGGAACCTTCCAACAACCAGAGGCAGAATCATTGGTCAACAGTGTGGATTAGGTGTTAATGTTGGAGGAAGTTCCAAAGCTAAATAAATCATCAAGATATGGCAACATTTTTAAAAAAAATTTGTTAGTTAATGAAGTCTTTACTTAAATTCCAAACTGATTATATATACTACATCTAAAGCAGTATTCTTTTATAATAGAAAAATGTGTTGGCTTTGTTAGAAAATTAGCCTAAGAATTACAAATTAAATGTAAGCATCTGAGAGTACGTGCTATCCAGAGATAGAAATGGACTCATCACCACGAATTACCCAAGAACCAGAGCAGCAAGGATTTGACTACTTCTGGTATTTGTTAACACGCATAACATGAAATTATTTTAGTTTACATAAGGCTTAAATGAAATTTGATCTCAGTTTTCTATTGTGCTCAGCCAATTCTTAAAATATTATTATAATTGAACTGGCACTTAAAAGAATCAATTTTTACAGTTTCTTTTGAAAATTAAAGTAGCTGTTTCAGCGATATACCAAGAGACTCAGCATTTCCACTTAAGTGTCCAATACCTTCCCATTAATTATCATTTTTTGAATAAGGAGCATAAATCAAATGAGTCGACTTTACCCAAACCCGACAAAATCTTGATATTTCAGAGCAGCATATAATTGAGAACATAATATTTCTGGACCACCATTTTTGGGAAACAAGCTTTCATTTGTTGTTCAGAAGAATGAAGGAGTTTGTAACAATCTCTGTACAGTCTTCTGCCCAGTGGTGCGCATGACCTGGAAAATGAGAGAAGTTAGGATTGCAGGAGATCACCACGAAGAAAAGTGTTAGTTTCACGTGAGTGAGTGAGTGAGTGAGTCTCCAACTGACCATCAAAGCTTCTCTCCTACGTTGACTTCAAGCTTTGCCAAAGTGGATGCTCAACTGGGTTCACAAAGGAATGGATGGGAACATATGTGAGGACTCAGAAGACCTATCCTCCTTGTCAATAAATACAGAGTCCAAGTGAGTTGCTGAATAACTGCTTCTTATCTCTCAACTTAAAAAAATTGCCACACCATTCTTTTTATTATAGTCATCATACACCTAGAAGACTCCTCCAAACTCTGGAAGCTTCTGCAATCACTGTAGCCCCCAGAGCCTTGCATAATATCTGCTTCATAGTAGATAATAAACAAATAAAAATGAATTGAAAATATCAATTGTAGGGACTAAAATGATCTATATTTAGAGTATGCTAGGTAACATTATTAGTATCTTTTGATCTAAAACATTTCTTACTAAATTCATACATTTACTAGTTGAATAGTCATATTTTCATTCAAACAAAATGAGAAATTCTTATTTATTGGTGAAGATACTGTTATTCCAGAGGTTTTAACCTTTTCTTGTCCCATGAATCCCTTTGACAGTTTGAGACCTACATTCATAAGGAAAGGCTCAATTTCAGTTAGAGGTTTAAAAAAAGACTATAATTTTCCCATCCATGTGTGGAGACTCCCTGAATTCTACAATACATGGACACCAGGTAAAGAAGCCCTGATGAAATCAATCTGAAATATGTATGTTATGCCCACAAGGTAGGCAATATTCTCTCTTTATTCTGGCTCCATTTTTTAAACAGTATGCCAGATTTATTGCATATGTTTCCCTTGTCTTGCAATCCCTCTACTCTTCCAAACATTTTGAAAATAAATATCCTCCATAAATAATTCAGTTTAACTAATTTTACATGGCTTTTTCCCCAGACTGATAACACTAGCCAAAATACCCCCGTGCAGGTAAGAGGAAAACAAAGCTGATGAGCACAGGAGGCTCCCTGTTTCTCCTCCTTTTCTCCTCGTCAACCACAGTGTTTGTAATGAGGAGTAGAAAGATGATCCAAAATGTTACTCTCTGTTTGGAGCAACTGCTTGGTCTTTCCCTCCTTAACAAAGCTGCTTAACTCACACACCTGAATCTTGAAACTAAACCCTAAGGACAATTTTTTAAATCACTCCTGTATCATGAGTTCCCCAGTTTTTCTCTTCTTTCTCTTTAGGATATGCAGGTTCATATATGGGATATTCTTTTTATCATGGAGTGAGAGCTTTCTACAAGATCTGAGACTCATTTGGAAATTTTTGGCTCTGTTTGCCATGAAATCCTACCTTAATAATCTCCTTGGTAAATGGGAATGAAGAGCTGAGAGATCTTTGAAGATCCTTTAACTTGTCCATTAGAAATAAATACCCCTGAAAATTTTTCATCCAACTATTTGAATGAGAAAATAGTTTGAATAAAGACATCATGGAATTCTTTGGAGGCTTCTTTTTAACAAAAGATACAAACTGCAGTGCTATAAAACTTACGTATGGTTGGGGGTGGGTGAGAACTGAGCCATCTCCTTAGACGGCAGCCTTGTATTAGCCTTTTTAGAAACAGGGGAGCTGAAGCAAGAAACGGAGTGTGGCCTTTCGTTACTTTTTTCCCCTTTAAACTAAACTTTCTTTCAGTGATCCGTGTCTATATTCTCCAAAAGCCCAGCTTCAATTTTCACTTTGAAAAATGGGCTGAGGCCACAATCTTCCCTGTAGGATGTTTAATTTATTCCGCCCTTCCTGGAGAGCATCATCACCCCGGCTTCTGCCAGCGTCCTCCATGGGGTGACAGCCCCCATGGAGTGGTGCGCCATCGGGTTCTTCCCCGCAGCAGTGATCACGGGAGAGAATACAGGGCTTTCAGACAATGAGAACGCCCTGTCTGCCTTTCTCCATCGCATGTCCCTCTCCAGATTCGGGTCGGCACGAGACACTCAACTTCCTCATGAGCTGGGAGCAGCTGTTGGCAATGAGTTGTTTGTTTATTTTTAATTGCTTGAAACATTGCACTGGATCTGAGACAATATCAAGTGAGAGTCTGTGTTATGACCACAGTGGCTCACACAGGAAGAGTCGGTGTGCTGTTCTTTATGGCAAAACTGTTGTTGAATGGCTCACAAACCAGGCCTCTTTAAGGGCCTAAGTTCTTTTACAGATTTGATCATATTTTGGTGCCTTCATCGATTTCCCTTCCCATTCTCACTAATGCTCCAATTATTGTTGGAGAGGAGCCAAGGGGAGGCCACAGCAGCTCCCAGCGGGGGCTCGGCACAGGGAGAACTTAGCAAGTGTCTGTTGCCTCGGGGTTAATTGAGAAACTTCTTTATATGATTAATGCCCATTGTCCTAAAACTCCATAGAATTTCCACCAAACTTGAAACACCCCCCTGTATGGCACAATGAAATCAAATATAAATTTTTTCATTTCCTATTTATTTAGATTTGGTATTTAAAAAAATTTTTTTTGTCCAATGGAGCTAAAAACATAGAACAAACACTATTATGGAGGAAACCAGTAATTCTAAAATATTATTATCAAAACACCTAGAAATAAATTCAGAGCTTTCCGATGCAGCATGTAAGGAGCACAGATGTGACCAGTCTGCTCTGACAAGTGAACAACTGAACACACTGGAAAAATCAACAACTCTTCTTAGACCCATCAGAGAAGGGAGCTCACAGGGCTAGCCGCTGTCCCCCAAATGGGAGAGACAGACACGCAGACACCAAGAATCACAATTTACTGACTCAGAAACCTGTGGGTAGAAACCACTTCAAGAACCCACGCTGGGGCAGGAGAGCCTGAAATACAGCCAATGGCGTGATAGCTGAAGGCTCAGATTAGACAAGCCTATGGGTTAAAAGCTCCGGAAGGACACAGTCTTGGCAGTGGAGAGGTAAAGGCATGGCATTTTTGTGAGTAAATATTAGACAAAAACCCTCATGCTTCTGAAAGGGAGAGGTAAAAAGGAACCAGCTTAAAATACTCCAGAGCATTCTGTTCTTTTTAACAAGGCCTGCTATTGGGGAAACTAGTGAACTAGGACCTAAAGTACCTGAGGGAAGGGAAATACACAACTCAAGCCCCCTCTGGCTATTCTGTCCCAGCTAAAGGAGGAGAGCAGGGGACCGAGATGACTAGTGAAGTTCACAATCCAGGGAGACAGGCTCACCACAAGACTGAGACCTAATCATAGGACTATAGAATGACCTTTCCACCGCACAATGAAAGCATTGGACAAAATTCAATACCCATTCATGATTTTATAAAAAAGTCTCAGCAAACTAGAAATAGAAGGGAAATTTCCAACTTAATAAAGAACATCTACAAAAACCTAGAGCTAACGTCACAAAGATGTCATGAGAAACATGAGGCTCTCCTGCTAAGATCAGGAAAAGCAAGGATGCCGTCCCTTGCCACTGCTTTTCAACATCATACTGCATATCTTAGCTAATGCAATGAGACAAGAGAAGGATATAAAAGGTATGGAGACTGGGAAGGAAGAAATAAAACTCTCCTCTTGCAGATGACATGATCATCTATGTAGAAAACCTGAAAGAATTGACAAAAAAATTCCTGGAACTAATAGGCAATTAATTTAACAAGTTATAAGATTCAAGGTTACTATACAAAACTGAAACATTTCCCTATATACTAGCAATAAATAAATGTAATTAAAATTTTTAAATTATCATTTATATTAGTACTTTCCAAAATAAAATACTTAGGTTTAAATTGAACAAAATTTGTATAAGACTTATGTGAGGAAAGCTACAAAACTCTGATGAAAGATATTAAAGAATAATTAAATAAATAAATATTCCACATTCATAAATAGGAAGACTCAAGTTTGCCAAGAAATCAATTCTTCTTAACTTGATCTATAGATTCATTCCCATTCCAATCAAAATCCTAGAAAGTTCTTATGTAGACATTGATAAATTGATTCTAAAATTAAGGAGCAGCAGAAGACCAAAAATATCTAACTCAATACTGAAACGGAAGAACAAAGTTGAAGGACTGACATTCCCTAACTTCAAGCTACAGTAATATAGAAAGCTATTCTATAGCTTCAAGCTACAGTAATATATATAAAAAGCTATTCAACTATAAAGCTACAGTAATCAAAAAAGTATGATATTGGTGAAAGAACAGAGAAATAAATAAGTACAACAGAATAGAGAGTCCAGAAAGTGAACCACATGAATATATTCCCACAAACAAGCTCAACAAATCTTTGACAAATGAGCAATAGCAACACAATGTGGCAAAGACAATCTTTTCAACAAGTGGTACTGGAACAACTAGACAACCACATGCAAAAAAGTGAATATAGACACAGCCCTTACATTGTGGTTCTTGGCTGGACAACAGGACCAGGCAGATGTGAGTCTTCCCAGCAGAGATGGCAGCAGTAATCAAGTACCAGCCCCACCAGCAAGAGCTCACATACCAGCAGAAGCAGCGCAACATGTACCTACTTGGGGGTATGCACTGAAGTGAACTGTGCCCTCCCCAAAACTTGTGTGTTAAAGCCCCACCCCTCAGTGTGACTGTATATGGAGATAGGAATTTTGAAAGTTAATTAGGGTTAGATGAGATCATGACTATGGTGTCCTTATGATGGAATTGGTAGCTTTATAAGAGGAGGAGAGAGAATAATCCCTCTCTGCCATAACAGCCAGGACCTTGATCTTGGATACCCCAGCTTCCAAAACTGTGAGAAATAAATGTCTATCATTTAAGCCACCCAGCCTATGACATCTTGCTATAGCAGCCTGACCTGACAAGGTTCCCTGCACAGCAGAGAACGGATGGGGGCAAAAGGAGAGGAAAGCACATCAGACGACCAGGTGTGAGTAAGACTTGCTCCTGGGCATGATCACGTTTATGTATTTCTCAGAACACTAAGAAATACTTTGGGTCAACTCTGCAGGGAACTCACGTTCTACATCATAACAGGAGGGTCAAGAGCCAGGAAAACAGAACTTAATAACATCAACTATTTTGTCCTCGATGCCAGGAACTGACCTAACAACCTTAAATGTGCCAACTCTGCTCCCAGCTGAGTAAACTATTCTCCTGCCTTTATATTAAAAGTGTGTGTGATTATATCTTACAAAATGCAATGACCCCAAGTTCACAATAAGTGAAGTTTAATGCAGCTGTATTCACACATTCCACATTCACTTATTGAGACAGGTAGCAGGAAGCATGACGACTTTTTCCAACTGTGGCAAAAATTGAAGCACTTAATTTTATAGGAATAGCTCATTCCACAAGATCAGAAAGCTGAAGACCCACTTCTGAAATAGACCTGGATTGTAGATTTTTATGTAATTAGCAAGCTTATCCAGAATATTAAAAGTGGAAAATGATTTTCAAAAATAGTTTCTCCAGCCCTTCCAACAAATATAGTGTATGAATGTGTACAAGCTTCTTTATTACTCTGGTTCAAGGTCCCTCCATCTGCCCACAGGTGGGAAAGGCCCCTTCCCACTCCTGGACCGGACCCACGTTGACTGGCTTTCCCATCCATAGAGAATAGGACAGATTTCTGGGAGGATCAGGGAAGAAGATACGACCATGAGATGGCAGTAGCACACACGGGCTGTACTTGGGCGGTGGCTCTGACAAGTTTACATGCAGAGGAGTACCTGTGGGCACGAGACTGTCCAGAGGCTACCACATTGGGACCACCATGGAGAAGAGGAAGAAGGCAAGGGAACTCCCAGGGGAGACAGGGAGCAGAGAGGGTCCCTCACATCCAAGTGATATTACTCAGCAGGCCAGCACAGCGTCACTGGGTCAAGGGGGCTCTCAGCAGCAGCAGCAGTGACTTGGGGTCTTTAACCCCTGGGGTTTATTTTATATGGCTAGCATGTGCTGGGCAGGTTCACAAGGTCTGCAAACAAGGCAAGCTCGAAGTGGAAGAAAATGTAAACCTGCTTATTTGGGTTGTGTTTAAAACAACTGGGTGTGTAAAAAGTTGAGTTTGACTCTGACAGGCTTTTGAGCGAATAGGTCTCAGCCTGCTGTGAAGAAACAATCAATGGGTCCAACGCAGAGGCCATCTTCGGCTCGTTTGTGTAACACCATCTCTTCCTTAGACATCCCCTCTCTCTTTGTGGAGCTGCACTTCCTGCTCGGCACTCGTCTCAGGCTGCTCCCAGGTGCTGACCATCTCCGGTGCAGCAATGCCAGCCCACCCCCTCCTAGCCTAGGACTCCTTGGCTCTCCGTGGAGACTGGAGTTATGATGCTCAGATTTTCGCTTTATCGCTGATGCTATCTCCTGCCTGGGCTCTGTCCCTGCCCCTGTGTTTTCTCTGATACCCTGATGGTTTCCTGGCCCCTGGTTCACTTCCCCTTTATTTCTTTGCCATTGCCCTAACGTGACTTACTCAGTCTGCAATTACTTCATTTTAAAATTTGTTTACTTCTAAAAGTAGATGCCTGCTTCCTTTTCCTCTCTAGATCAGGACCCCCCTGGGAAAACAAACCTCCTCAGCTTGGGTCTCTCCTGGATTACCAACACCTGGAACGGTGCCTGGCACAGAGTAGGTGCACAGTTACTAATGAATAAACGGATGACATGCTTCATGGCCATGTAACCTAAACTTCTCTGAGGAAGGACGTATGCAATTTTTTTCAAAGCCATTTACTTAAAGCAATAATATTCACACACAAGTTCCAGGAAGTTTGTTTGAAATACAAATTGATTATTAAAGTCTTTTTTCCCCCTACATTTATATATTGAACCCTCCTGCAGGGATGGCTTGATAATGATTAGCTTAAGTTTGGGACAAAAGGACTTGCTTGTATCAGTGACTACCCAAGAGCAGTGACCATATCATGAGTATTCATGAATCATATATTGCTTGACATACAGCTTTGAAGATTGGAACATACTGCTTACATTTCATTTCTTTAACAAATATTTATTAAACACCTATTATTAGACCTCAAAGATAAAATGGTAAAGCAAAACTAACAGAATGTAAATTATGGTATTCTCTATGCCAGGATTTTTTTTTTTAAATGTTCTGGGCAGCATACTACAAAGATGCTTCATTTACGTTAAAGTCTTCCATTGTCAGAGAGGTTTGGGAAACCCTGCAGACTACATTTTTCTGTGAAGCTTTATCACAAAGGTAAAAATGAAAGAGGCTTTGAGGAGACCTGTCATTTAAAAGCAATCAAAATCCAAAATTTTTCAAATTTATAGTTGACTATAAAAGTCCTAGTAACATACCTTAAACCTACTCTTTGGCAAAATATTCTTCAGAGTATGCCCTTTGAGCTAGCTCAATTGTAAACAAGCACACACCAGAGCCCAGAGCAAGCGGTCTGGCACAAAACGAGTTTCTGAGGTCGCAGTGCAGAGCAGTAAGGACTCTGAAGAGCAGTAAGTACTTTTGTAGCATATATGTTTATCCTCACCCGCATTTGGGCTTTTTAATATAATTGGCAATCCACTGACAATATGTAATTACCCCACTAGTTTCTTATCAGAAGCAGCACTTATCGTTTTATTAATTTCAATAAAGTGTTTGTGTAGCAATTGTTGTATTCCTGTAGCATACAAAAGTAGGCCAAGTATGTGGTTTACCAGGACCTTGAAGCACCCATGGTGTGAGAGATTGAAAACCCACCATTTCAACCATATTCATAATAGCTCCTGTTTATTGAGTTCTTACTATGTGCTAACCTCTTTACCTAAATTATTTCTTTTAATTCAATACTATCTTTATGAAGTGGCTACTAATATGACTTCCAACTGACTTAGAGCAAAAAAACCCAGCTAGTGCAGGTGCATGTGTGTGTGTGTGGACGGGCGGTGACCTAAATCCAAATCCGGAGAACCTGACCCAGAACCTACTCAATCACTACACTAAACCTATAGTGATCCCTCTAGATTTGCACTGTCCAACACAGTAGCTACTACCCCCCGTAGCTGTCAAATACTTATACAAATTGAGATGAGGTTGAAGGAACTTCAATATCCAAAGATGAGAGATGAAGAATGAGAAAAAGAGTCTGAGAATGAGGAAACCAGGCAAATGGGGTGTCCTGGAAGCCAAGTGGAGGAAGCATTTCAAGAGGAGAGAGAAATCAACTGTGACAAATGCCGAAGGTCAAGTTAGATAACTACCAAGAAAGGACCACTGGATGTGCCATTGTTGATGGCAGTCATGATCTTGGTAGCAGTCACTTTGGTGCCCCTATAGGGATGAAAAATTGGCCAAAGTCTATTCAACTGGAGAAGAAAAATTGGGGACAGAGAATATAGACAACACTTTCAAGAAGTTTTGCTATAAAGGGAAGGAGAAAAATTGGACAATAGCTAGAAGATAAAACAGGTTCAAGAGAAGGTTTTTCTTTTCTATAAATGAAGAAATAAGATCACACTTGTGTGACAGTTATGATCCAGCAGATTGGGGTAAGTTGCTGATGCATTAGAGAGGGTTTTAATTACTTGAGCAAAATCCAAGGGGAGACACAAGTGAATGGGATATTCAGAGAGTTGGTTCATCCATAATAAGAGAAGTAAGATTACGTGAGCACAGACACAGGTAGTGGTGAGGACTATGACATTTCTCTTCTGATTCCTTCAATCTTTTCAGTGCAATAGGAACAAGGTTATCAGCTGAGATGAGGAGGTTCAAGGAAGGAGGAGAATGGATGAAACTGTCACCTGGGGAGTAAGAGATGCAAACCATCTATGGAAAGTGTGTGACTGTCAAGCCACATATCTGGGCCTACTTGATGCTAGCGAATGTGAATTTAGAGTGACACCAGTTTGCATCACAGTTTTTCTCCAGCTGTGTTCACAGAGACAAAGAAAAGCTGCTAATCAAAAGAGGAAGAAATGGGTTGAAGATACAGAAGGAAATTAGGACATGAGGGAAGTGAGAGACAGAGAGTTAGAAGGTAGTAGGACCCTTGAAGGGTAGCAGGGATGTTGAATTGTCAGAATCAGGGTACTAGTGAGAAAGGTGTTAAAAATAGGATGTAGGAGACATGCCGAGTTTGTAGTTATTGAATGACAAAGGAGTGAGAGGCTGAGATGAAAGAGAATGAGATCATTAGCATGAGAATGTCAAGGAACTGTGAGGCTACATGGGCACTGAAATGCCCAGCCCTGAAGGCTAGAGCAGTATGGGAGAGAATGAGTCAGCTCAGATCTTCTTTTCTTTCTTTTTTTAATGCATATACTACTTCACCACCTTGACTGGAACTCCAGGAGCTCAGATCTTTAAGAAAGGAAAAGGAGTTGCTGTGGTGATGAGAAAGGAGACATACGGATAACTGCCCCAGAAGGAGTACAGTTGGATTGGTTCAGCTGCTACATGTGTAATTAGAGTTAGAATGGATGGGATCTAACTTCATTCGAAGTTAGAATGGATGGGTCTGACAAACCCAACTGCTTGATTCAGCCACACTGCAGCCAGCTGTATGGACTTGATGTCATGGATAGAAAAAATCTGAACCCATCAGGCACTCTTCCTGTGGCATATCTATAGAGAGCGGCCAAAAACCTATAAAATTCTGACTGCTAAAAGCAAGCTACGACCACTGCCTTCTATTTAGTTCACAGAAAACATACACAAAGCCTGTATAGCTAGACTAATTATTATTGGGGTAAGGGAGAGGACTGCCGTTCCCCAAACCTAGTGAAGCCTTTTATAGCCAGATTTTTACATGCTTGACAATGATTAGAGAAAAGTGTTATTTCAATTATTTTCATATGAAACATTTCAAAAGCCTCCTCATGCAATCATCACATAGGCATTAATTATTCATCTCTTTGTCTCAGTCATTCCCGCTGCCAGGGCAAGTCTGTGCCAATGCTCTCGTCCACCGCCTCTCTCTCCAAATTTTAAATAACTGTTTCTCACATCCTGAATCAGCCACATTTACCAAAATAAATGGTCAATGGAACAAGCATTCTATTCAAAATCAGGAAGCAATTAATTCCACATGGTCCATAACTCAGTTCTTAAAAGAAAGCGTTCTTGAAAGGTAGAGGAGCCCATACACACTTTCTCCAGAAATGCCCATCATGTTCTCTGGTCAAGGGCTTTCCTGCACATGTTCTGTTTGCTTCAAGCCTTCTCCCCTCTGACATCTGCTTGGTTCATTGCCCACTTCATTCTGGTCTCTGTTCAAGTGTTATGTCCCCAGAGAAGCCCTCCCTGACAACCCTTTCTAAGTTGGCACTGTTACCCAATACCTCTCTCATCTACTGAACTACCCTCTTTATCATCACCTGGGACCTTTATTGTTACCTAGGGTTTGTTTTGGTTCCTGGTGGACACTTGATACGGATCCTGGCTCCTGAGGTCAAAAGCATTGTGGATGAGATACAAGACAAATTCACACAGACTACCGAGTCCTGTGGAGGAAAAGGGATGGCACAGCTTCTCTCTCAAGGGGAGAAAAAGCCTTGGAGCACCTTGGCCACCCTCTCAAGTGGAGAGGGCCTCGACCCTTGCCTTGACAAGCTTTTACTGGATTCAATTTGCATAGGAATACAAGGTATATACGTAAAGCTCATCAATAATTGTCAGGCAGAAATGATTAAACAATAGATAACATTCAAAGAACTCTGAGGAATTATTCTGAGTCAGGGTCAGATAGTTAAAGGGCCATAAAACTTTGGGGAACAAACTTACTTTCTGCTTGGACCCTTATCATTTAAACTGAGGGTACTAGCAAAGTGGGTTTCATAGGATTTTATGCCTTCTTTCTTACGCTTGATCTCCCTAGGGAACCCGCCCTTTCCAGCACAGGGCAACACCCACCTCCAGCACTGTTTCAGGCTTAAGGCATTGTTTTAGGCTTAAGTCAGGCAGGGGAAGTAAGGCAGCTAAGAGATTAGGAGACTTCTTGCAGACAGAATGAGGACTCAGGCTATGTCAAAGCCAAGGGGCAAAGATCCATCACCCCCTTTTTCTATAGCCCCCAAGTCCTTCCCTGAGGACCCCCATGATTGTGCCTGTCTTAGGTCATCCTTCCCTTGAGGAATCTTACCCATCATTGGCTAACCAATCAAGCTTTGAGGGTCAGGCAGGGTGAGGTAAAAGGAGCAGAGGCGGTGCTTCTGCCAGGGAGATAAACTTTGTCTCCTTAGTGGTTTATGTTCCCAAGGTCGCTACTCACTCAGCCTTAGCCATGGGCAGGTTACAGCTCCTGAAACCAGGCGGGGCAGTTCCCAACAGACACCCATTGCCTATAACCCTGGATCTGGCACAAAGCAGGTGGTCCAGAAATATCTATTGAATGAACAAACAGATGAAGGTATGAATGAACAGAGTAACGCAAGAAACACCATCCCAGGGAGAGAAAACTTTACAGATGTTTTCAGTAAATAATAAGAAAACAATAGTTTAAAATATACTTTCCACAATTTTAAAGCATTAAAATATAGTCAGATCACAGAAAGGAATATCGTAAATCTTTCTGTTGAAAAGAGAATTCCACTTAGCCAAGAAAAAGAAAGTAAAAGTCAATTCAGAGGATAATTATACTTGAAAGGTAAGTACTCAAAACAAAATCTTACAATGGAGGTGTTTCATCAAGAACATTGCAAGCTTGACAAAGTACTTTCATTAGTGTAATTTGTGTCATGGTTGGTTTGAGCACTCCAAGATACACACAAATTAAACATAACAATGACACAAAAATGTACACAGAACTACTTGTCTAGTTTTGAGAAATAGGTAAATTAACTTCTGGTTGATAATCACATTGGTATTTATGGGAATTGCTGTGTTAAGTTACACGAGGTGTTTCTTGCCAAAGGATCAATTTAACATACTGCCCTATGGAGCATCAGTCGTCTGAATAATTTCCTCCTTATAGTTGGAAGCAACGTGAGATGGCATTTTCAAATATTCCTGGCTGAATTCCAACACAGTATTCACAAAGGTATTGATTTGGTTGGGGAATGAGGGAGGAGGCTGGTGTGGATGGGGGGAATGTGGACACAGAGGCCAATGCAAACTACTTGCATTTCCTGTGCAGACTGACAAATAAAACAGAACTATACCTCAGTTTCAGAAACCACACTACTGGCCTGCTGTTTGTTTTCCATTTTATTTTCAAGAAATACCTCTTTTGGCCTAGTGATATTATTATATATAGACATTTGTCTATTCATTTCTAAATATATATTATATATAATTCACTCACTCCCAAGATATTTTTTTTTCATTCTTTTATTCTGGAGCCTTGAGTACCACTTAAGCAGAAATCTACAAGTGCTCTTTTGAGTATATATTTTTTTAGTTTGGGTAACCTAAAAGTCAGAAAGAAAAATATTCACATCTGTTCTAGACACTATGCCCAGCCCAAATTAAATGATTTTACCCTTCCATAAAGCTTTCTATTTCTAAAAGACATTACTCGCTGTCAAAATTTTAATCTACTTTGTTTAACAGACAGCCCTGGGTATGTGGTGTGTACCTTATCCATGTAATAGAGGGGTTATATACACAACTTCAGTCTGGTAGGACTTGAGGATGACTGTTTTTAGTCTCAAATTCAGTCCACAATCTCCCTAGACTAAGGGCCTTAAAACAAACAAACAAAAAAAAGGTGGAATGTATGTCTAGCATTTCAGATAATCTTGCCTTACATGCTGAGGTTTATCTTCTGTTCCTTGAGAGTGCGCACCAGCTTTCTTTCATTAATTCACTCATTCATTCACCCTTTGTTCATCAAGCCTTTTTGTAAGCACCTACCAGTTAGATGGAGGTGAACTGGGTGTTAAAACAGTACAGCTCATCAGTAATGATTTCCTATCTTGTTTTCATTAATGTCCCTCAGTCTGGGAGGCACGTCTTTGGCCTTTGTGATTTGCAGAAACCCAGTTTTCACATTCACCTAGTGACCCTCTCAGAGAGGGGTCATCACCTAACTTTAAGTAGCAAACATTCTTCATGCTTATTATGCATAATATTCCCTTGAGGCGGATGCTGCCTTTATCTTCTAGGATATTTCAGGATGTTTATGAAAGATGCTCACGGAATATATTCAAAGACCCTTGATGGACTAATTTCATTGCACTATGCTAGACCCAGGAAATGGTTCTTCTCAAAAGGGTCGGATCAGATGTCCTATGGCATCTGATGTTTTCTTTACCTTCTTCCGCCATGAATAATTGATCAAAAAGCATTCTCAAATTCTGAACAACACAAATACAGAATGAATTATTAACACAGGCTTCCCAACCTAATCATCTTCTCTTCCTCTTTGACTTTATCCTCCTTGCCACTCTTACCATGACTCAGTGGAAAATTCTCTATTCTGGGCTCTTCTGTCACAGGGCTGGATGTTCCAAGTGTTTGAATCTCTCTCTCTCTCTTTCCTTTTAGCTGTAAAGGGAAGGGTGACTTAAGTGATGTTATAGCCTGTCAATTTGGATAATTTGTCATTTTTATATCAAGATTCAGTAGGGGTAATTCTTTTCCCCCAATGCAATCCAGCTGCTTCTCTGAATGAAGATTTGAGAAATCACCCAGTAGTAGGTAAAAATCAAGGCTTAGAAGAGAGGGGTGAATTTCCACTGCTTACCAGCATAATAATGGATATAAATCATTGGCAACACTTATTCAAAACTGGAAGCAGATGAGAAGAAAATCAAGTGGAAAGAAGAAAATCAAGTGGAAATCAAGAAGAAAATCAGTGAGTTCTCTGAGAGAAGATTCTGCCAGTTGGTCCCTTGTTTCTTAGTGCATCTCCTGACAGACTTCAGACCTTTCCCTTAATGTCAAAAAGTTTTGATCTGGTGGGTATGTTTTGCCTTTACTTCCTTCTTGTCACTATTTTCTTCATCATTCCTCTCTCTAACCCTCACCTCTCCTTTTCCTTTTCTGCTATCATACAATGGTTATTTCCTCTATCTGAAATAAAAGAGAAAGAGAGGATGGGGAAGGGAGGGAAGGTAGAAGGCATGGAAAGTGGGAGGAAGGGAGAAACAGGGAAAGAAGGTGGGCCTTGTCCAGTAGACACAGAGCAATACAATTAAGAGCAGGGAGTGGCTGTTGTGCATTTACTTTCTCTGCTTGCCCTTGTTCTTGGTCCCAGAGCTTTTCATTGAGATGATGTGCATTGTGGGTCTTGTGGGCATAAGACTTGGTATGGATGGTGAATGTCTAGACTCAGCACATCCTGTAATGAGGGTGCAGTCTAGCAGGATGTGGTGCCTTCAGGGAGCCAGGAGTCTGGGACTCCACATTGGTTTCCGTGAAGTCAGCAATCTGTCAAAGCAAGTGGAAGAGGAGGGGCAGGGAAAGGGAGAAGTGAGATGGAGAGAGTAGGAGAGGGAATTAATGAGGAAGAGAGAGGGCGTGTGCCTTTGGCTCTGACAGTATTTGCATCAAACTCAGTGCATCTTGCCAGGGAAAACTTGGCTTGGTCTGGGGGTAGCTGACATCAGACTTTAAAGATGTTTCTCTTCAGCACCTTTAAGAGGATAACTATATCCACAGATATTATGTTGACAGTCTAATTAATATATCCTATATGAGAGAATGGCATATTATGAAATGGAAGATGTATTATGCCTCATTGGAAAACACTACATCTGATCTACACAAGTTCTCATAAATGGTTTCTTATGGGTTCGTGAAGATTAGACTGAACTTTGTTCACTTGGGTTTAACATTTATTGTAAACACGTCATGGACCAGACCCTGGTGTAGTAAAGGATGAAGGAGACATGGTTTGTATCCTCGAGAAGCTGGTAACTCTAGTAGTATAAGATATTGGTCAGCCTTCTTGATTGCTACCAATGGAAACCACTCTGGCTATTTTCAACAACAAATGAAGTATTTTTAAAGAAGGTTACTGAGTAGCTCAAAGAATCACCAGAGCAGCTGGACATCCCACAGGAACTAAGAAAGGTTTCCACTGCCAAAGGCATGTTGAGGAGCAATCAGATTGGGCCACTCACTGTGACAGCATGCCCTTTTGCCACTTAACTTAGCCTTCAATTCTATTCATGAGGGAACACTTTTTCACATCCCCACAAATTAGATATCAATCTAATTAAATGTCAGCCCCTGCCCTGTAGGGAGCCCAGCTAGTGCACAATAAAAATTTGTTCCTGAGAATTGTCACTTATATCCAATGAGTCTTGGCAATGGCATTGGCTTATGTTTAAATGAAAACCTAAGAAGCAGAACATAGAAATAATGGCTTCCATTTTATTGAGCATCTTTTGTGTGTCAGGCACCTATTGTATGGATTATTTCTAATCACTATTTAGTTTGAATCCCCAAGTGTCAACTAAATAAGCCTCAAACAAGCCTCTCCGGCTTACACAGGCATTCCAGTGCCTTGTAAAGTTCACTCCCTGTACCCAAAGATTTCAGGGAGTGATGGTGGGGTTGTTTAGTGTGAGCCGGGCCTCTCTCAGGTCTATCGGGTGGCCTCTGGTGGCCTGTGAGGCTCAAAGACAAATGGACACCACACTGCAGAGGCTGACTCCGCTTCTCAGGCCTCTGGCCTTCAATTAGCTATCACTGGTACTCAGCAATCCCTCCCTTAGTGTTATCTGGGCAGAGGTGACCACAAACAAGGGCGAAAGGAAACTGTTTAAATCACTCTCAAAATCTCGGTTTGCTCTTCTATAAAATGGGGACTCCCGATTTTCCTTTATCATCCACTGACTTTTCCCCCCTCGGTGGCTTGTCCTCCCTGCCCCAGCAACCTGGATGCATCTAGACCTTTCTCGTTGGAAGCATTCTTTATTCCTGAATCCCAACCGTGGCCCCAATTGTGCATCTTTCCATACAAGGGCCCCCAGCCTCTGGACACGTAGATTCTGGGAAGGGGTTTTATTGCCAGGATCCACCCCACCCCATTCACAGTCAAATCATATTTGTTCCATTATCAGCAATGTTGAAAGGAGATATTACAATCCCTGTTTTTATTTAAATGTTTCCAGAATGGAATGTGATAAGATTAAGTTATTTTGCTAAGGTGACAGAATCATGGGTCACTTTTTAATTTCATTTTTCCTTTATTGATGTTGTTAAATTATTATTTGCTCATACAAAGGAGTAGACTCCATAAGAAACTCAAGGACTTAGGCATCTATCACAGAATAGCAGACTAAATACTAAACACAGAGGAGGAATTTTTAAATTGTATCCCACAGACTCTGAATATTCAGGATCCGGCAGAAGTAAGGCCTGCGTGAGTGTGGTTGGTAGGGGAATCATATGGGTGTAATAATTTATAGTTTTAATTTGAACATTTCACCTAAAATTTTATATGGTGTGCCTGAGTGTGATATTGTTATGTCACAGAATTACATGCTTATGGTTTTGTAATAAAAGATTTTGTAATAAAAACAGGGGTGTAATTTGTGCTGGACCCTGTAAAACCTGACAGCTGTCAACAGTCACCTCTAGGAAGTCACCTTCGCTAGGAAAGCAATATTTATTTTTACAGTGACCTACAGGACCCTACATGGCCTGTCTCCTCCACCCCCTTTGCGGTCACAAAGGGGGATGGCCTCTTCCTGTTTTTTTTTTCAATATGCCTGACTCCCTCTGAACAAGAACTTCTGACCTTGCAGCCTTCTCTACCTATTGAACTCTTCCCTCAGGTGGCTTCCTACCTCCCTCCCTCCCCTCCTCAGGTCTTGCTCCAACGTCCCCCTCTCAGTGAGACTTTCTGAACGGCTCTGTCTGAAGCTTTCCAGTTTCATTTTTCTCTAGGGAACTTCCCACCATCTAATGCTGACACCATAGTACCAAACCCTCCATAGGACTCATATGCCGAGCTTGTTCTAAGAGCTTCACACATATTCTCTCCTTTAACCCTCATGGCAACAATGCAAGGTGGGTTCTCTATTGATCCCATTTTACAGATAAGGAAACTGAGGTGCAGAAAAGTTAAGTAGCTTGCCTAACATCATTCAATGACCAAGTGCTTTTGATGACCAGGATGTGAACTCCCGGCAGCGTGGTGTGGCTAGAGTCTATGCTTTCATTACTTAATCCATTTACTTTGTTTATTTTGAACCTCCCCCACTATAGTGTAAACTCCAAGAATTTTCACTTTTTTTCCTTGCTGTATCCTCAATGCTCAGCACAGTGTCTGACCCATAGTAGGTGTCTAATAGATATTTGTCTAATTAATTAATTGTTTAGCTAACTAACATGCATTTAAAATCCCTGTTTTAGCCTCTGGTCTGTGCCTGCACATGTGTTGAATACCTAGTAATTATTCTTTAACATGACGTAAATCCCTAATGGCATGTTTCCCTAGCCATATTCCCCCAGTGTCCTGCTCAGGAGGAAGCATCCAAACGAAACCTAGAACAAAACTTTTTCCATATGACCCAAAGGCCAAGAGCATGACAGTAAATGCCAAGGACCTCACATTCTTAAAACTGTGATGCAAGACATGCAGAGGGGCTGAGGCTCTTTTCCAATGCCACGAAGTGCAGGAAGGGCCCGGGCAGAGGCCAGGCGCTCGCCTGCAGCCTGGTTCAGCTCCTCTCAGCTCCACAAACCGAACCTGACAGCAACGGCTGCTTCTGAGACTCACGTGTCAGCTTCCATCTCCTTCTCTGTGCCTGGCCTCCAATGCAGACACCAGCCACTCCACAATGCTTGGCCTCAGAGACACGCACCTGCACTCAGCCCCTGCTCCCCAAGCCTCTCCCCCAGGACGCCAGACAGAAAGCCATGCTGCCGCTCCATCTCAGTTAATCCACCAGGACACACAACCTGTTTTGACAGTCACTTTAATTCACCTTCATCCTTTTCCTCTGTGTCTAGTCCTCCTGCCTAGAACCGCGCTCCCACCCCTAATGAAGACAAGAATCAAAATGAAGATCAGAATCATTTGACTGCACTGCCTGCCACCTCTTGGAATTAAGCAAGGTCAGAACACAGTGCCAGAATGCCTCCAGCCTCTCTACTGACATGTTCAGTTAGTGACCAGCTGCTTCAGCTGTGCCTCTTCCAACTTCTGCAGAAGAGCTCAGCCTGAAAAACAGCTTAGTCCAGCCCGCCCTTCCCCAGTGCAGCCCTCCAGATACAGCCTTCATCTCTGGGCAGCTGCCGGCCCGTCTCACCATCTGTCACGCTGGCCTTCTGCCCACGGGGATCTGAGCCAGTGGTTTATGGCATCCAGTGAAGGCGCCCAGGAAGATGGGGATTTGCTGGATCAGTGGCATTACGTTTCCACATTCCACCCGTCTTGCTCGGAAGCCCTTTCTGATCACACCTGTTGACAGCTATACTAGTGGAAGAATCTGTGCATCCCAAAGTGTAGGGAGCACCCGCCTCCAAGCAGGGTTCGTACAGCCGTCCCTATGGTTCTTCCTCAGCCCGATGCCTTGTGAGAGGGAAGTCTCCAAAAGTCCAGCTCTTCCATTATTCAAATCACCCGGGAAAATTTTCCCAGTAGGGAAGAACTGACCCAGCTGAGTTGGTTGTCTCCATGTGGTCTCTGGCTGCACGTCTGCATAACAGAAATAACTAGACCACGGTGTCAGCTATAAGCCTCTTCACTTCATGGTATCACTTCTCAAGTGAGGGAAATTGGTGTATAAAAATGAACCTCCCTCAGACACCCAGTTAGACACTTTCCTACCAACTTGTTTTCTATCTTACAGCAGAAGGTTTGCCATTCGATGAAAGGAGGAGGGCGCAGGAGCTAGGATGGGGAAATAGGGATAAAGACGGGGTAATTAATTACACAGACAAATTTGCTGTCAAATCAGGATTATGATGAACTCATCCCTATGTACTATTTCATAAAAAAGAGAGAAATGTACATTTTCTAGGATAGGATGGGTTTCAATAGAACACCTGTGGGGGTCGCTACAACCCTATCAAGCTAATCAGGTAGCATTTAGAACATTGAATAGAAACCTCCTCTCATAGTGGGAGAGAAAAAAGTCTACAGTGCTAGTTTCGATGTCACCCTTACAAAACACACAGTACCCATGTGGACGTTTCGGGAATGGAGCTCAGTAGTGAAGCACTCCCAGGCATAGACCTGTACTACTTTGGGGGAACAAACTGCAGTGAGTCTTGTTTAGCTGACGTACGATTCCACCCTGGAATCTATGGGACTAGCCCTTCCAAGGGGCCAGTAAGAACAGTGGCACAAGACTGGGCCTCAGGGGGGCGCTTGGCTCTCCTCTGTCTTGAGGCCACAGGAGGTAACCCACACCCCAGTCATTTCTCTGTACATTTCCACTTCGATTGCATAAGGGAATGATTTTTAAAAAGTGGGAGAAATACCTCCTGATAGAAATACCTTCTTCCCCAGTGTTGGTGGGTCATTGGGGTGGGTGTCTGCACACAGGCTGCATGTGACTTTGAGGGGCACACCTGGGCAGGGGAAGACCTGATTCAACCCTTGTATTATCCAAACCACTGTACCGTAGAGCACTCTTTTTCTGTGGCTACACCCTACTTCCTTTTCCTGCTACAAACTTTCAAGATACGAATTAATTTATTTGTGCTTCAGTGAGACTAAGTGCTCAATGGTGAATAAGCTGACATTTCCGTTCAATGACACAAGCTCTGTGGGTGGCATGGCCAGCTGGGGGCAAGGCTCTTCTCTCCCCGAGCAAGAATTCTTTCCCCACTCCCAGATGAGCCGCTGGTCAACAGCTTCATTCTGGATGGCACAGACCACGGGCTGCCCTTTGCTGAGTTGAGACCCTACCATTTACTGTCTTTCACACAAGAAACCTAACTAAAGCCAAGATGTTGGAGACCATTAAATAGATTTCCATCCATTAAGTAGGCCAGGAAATTGCTTATTTCCTTCATTGAATTATTCCTACATGAATTTAAATACAAAATAAGCATAAGTGTAGATTATGAAATCACGTTGATTTTCCAACTTCATTTTACCTACTTTAGAACATGTTCATATTCAAACATAAATTATATATTATGGGAACAGCATGTCATGGTCTCATTCTATCCTTAAATGAAATGGGTCCTGGGTAATTGGCAGACTTACTAAATGGACTTAACAATTGTGATAAAACTATGGTCTTAAAGATTTTGGATATGAGGAGGAATATCCTGGTGGGAGGAACATGGCTCCCCGGAGTTAGGAAACGGCTTGTTCTCAAGCCACGTGCTCCCTACTGCTCTTCGATGCCCATGTGAATCCTTCAACCCAACCTGGGTACCTCCCTAAGAACAAAGGAGCCTCCTTCCAAACACCTTCCGTATTCTGGTTACATTCACTGCTTTGCTGTCTTGTGCAGAGGTCTTAAATAATCTTGTTTCCAAACATTTCTCTCATTCTCCCATCTCTTGCTGATTTATTCTTCATATTAAAGTTTTCAGCTCCTAGGAGAGCATTTCAGATGAGCACTTCTGGACTTAACTCTCCTGCATTCTCTGCCCAAACTAAGCATGTATGCTTTGCACGACTTTGCAGATATACACTTTGAATTTCTCTTGTGTCTGTGCTATGTGTGCACAAGTGTGTGTGTGATATTTCTCCACCTGGGTCGACAGATTCAGGAATTCTGTATTTATCTTTTACATCTCTGTTTAGAAGCCTAGGGCCTTTAAGACAGTGGGTGATCAAGACCATGTACTCATCAAGTAAACTGAGTGATGGAGAGACTCATGAAATCTTAAAACTCAACTCCAGAGCCACCCCTCTTGTGAAATCATCCACCCACCCAAGCCCATTGAGGTGAAGGCCCACACAAGTGAAGAAAATTAAATTTTTCTTTACTTGGACTTGTAGAGCACTTGACTTTTTCTTTTATTGTAGTACTTACCACACACACTGTCTTCTAATACATCCAGTTGTTCATGTTTCTCTCCCCTATGGGCCAACTGTGTGCACCTCTGCGAGCTTTACATGCATTATCTCTAATCCTTCCAGTGATTGTTCCATGTAGATATTACTACTTCCATTGTAAAGACCAGAAAACTGTACCTTATAGAAATTAAAGTAATAAATGGTGAGTAAGAAGCTAAGCTAAGATGTTTGCACGATAATACTTCTACCCCATCCTGGTGTTTTCTTTCAAGAGAAGGGAAGTCTACTAGTGAAACAGTCCAGGCCTCTCTCTGTCCCCTTACTTCCTCCCCTCCAGAGAACATAGGGCATCTCAGTGCAATGGTTTAGTTTGGAAGGAGAATCTGGAGGAGCTTTCTGCTTCTTTCTCCTCTTTCCCTTCCATTCTTCATGTGCAGAGAACAATGATCTCCGCTCCTTCCCATTGTTAGTCTTTAAGAAGTAGCCCCAGTTCCTACAGCCTAAGGCATGAGGGGGTCGTAATTGGGGATATAACCTCAAATGTACCAATATCTGGCACAGTAAGTCAGTAATCTTAGGGGAAAGACAAGAAGTAAAATTCTGAAGAAGTAAATTATGTGTAGGGTGATTGAGCCCAGGAAGTAGCTTTGAGACTCAGATTGTATGAGCAGGTGTTTTGACCCCAAAACTCTGTAGAGGCTTCTATACACAATGGTAAACTCAATTGCGCAGTTGGAATGTAAGTGCTGCAGGCTGGGCGAAAGCTTTATGCTTAGACTACATAGTATTTTGACCTTGTTAAGTGACTGCTGCTTATGCCAGCTTTGTCCATAGGCCACTGACAGTCAGGGTCACTTGCACAGCTGAGAAGGTTCATAGGCCTCAGCAAAAAACCAGGGCAGCGCAGGGATTATCAAGGGCTCCAATGGTGGCAACAAGGGCACCTCAGCCAAACAATTCACACTGGTGCCTTGAGGGACTTTTGAAAGGCAACACTGGCCCTGCAGGCCTCAGAAAAGCTGTGGGCCATTAGCAAGGGAGGGCAGCATCTGCATATAGGTGCTACAGCTTGTCCTTGACCTACACAGGTGCAGGTTTTTCTAAACAGACATGGCTAAGTCAATGACTCAACCATGGAGAAAAGAACCTCTTAGATATTGGAAGGGAAGGACATGTTTGCTCTTCTTAAATGACAGTGCTAGAGAATTCCATCTGTGCCACAGAGCACTGAGTGAGATTCTAGATTTAAATGCTAGTGTCAAGCCCCAGCAGGTAAAGCAAATGGGAAATGCAGATTGACAGGTCATGGACCTACTGGACGGCAGGACAGAAACATCAACTACTGGTGATGAGGGTTACAACATAATTTCAAACTCCTAAGCTTTGTGAGAAGGCAGCAATGCCTCCAATACCGCGGTCTGAGAGTGGAGATACGTGTCTGTGGATTTACCCAGATAGGGTAAATGTTTTTGCTGGGAGAACCTTTTTCTCAAGAAAGTGTAAGTTCAAAGCTCATGAAGTCCAGACAACCAGCATTGTCTGGAAAAGACAGAAGTGGAATGATTTTTTCCAGCTACCTTCTCCCACATTTGCCAGTTCTCTACCATTCCCGGTGGTGCTCTACCTTCCTGAGTCCTAGAAACTAGGTTTCCCAGGAAGGACTGCCCTTGATGTTGAGCACTGGCTGCTTTCCTCCATTTGGTGAGTGTTGAGTCAGAGCTATGAAACTTGTGTTTGTCCGACTAACTCTTTCAACTCTTTATAAAAAAAGAGGTATTCAGGGACTTCTCGTTAAACTAATACCACTGCTCAACCCTAAAAGGACTGATGCCCATTCTAGGTAGAACCAGCCTGGGCGCTGGCCCAGACCACAGACCTCGAAGGATAGCTCACAACCCTTGCAGGTCAAAGACCTGCAGGGGGTCTGCCAGGTCAAAACTGGTTAACGAGGAAGAGTAAGATCAGATGGGTCACTCCATTGGTTGGTGTGAGCTGATGGCGCGAAGGCGAAGGTACCTCAAGAGCCCACATCTTAGCAGCGTGACCACAGCTACACTGGCAGTCACTGCATTCTTTGCCACCCCACACTTGAAACAAGTTTTTTAAATCCACTTCCCCTTCCAAGTGACCTTAACAAAACTGTAAAAAATAGCCATGTTATTAAATCTTGTCTCTTGAGTGCAAGTTCTTTTAACGTTCTACGAGATGAAGTGAGAAGTCCACATGGGCTCCTTTCGCCCTGTGTCACGGTGTGAAGGGGGCCTGGAGGACAGGCACCGAGCCGTTGTCTGAATTCTGACCTAATGAACCTTTTTTCTTTTTTTTAAATAAACATCTTTTTTACTTAAAGGAGCCACCGTGGTTATTTAAACTTGGGTATTTGGGAACTATTTGCTCAAAAATGAACAGACAGCATGTCTGTTCAAGGAGAACAGCAGACGATAATCGTCACCAAAGATGAAGTTCAAGTTTTCAAGCCAAAATTAGAATTCCTAAAAATGTGTGTGAACCACCACGAGTTTGATCATTTCCTCATCTTAAAGACGTCCTGATGAGATGGGTGGTGATATTAACAAACGTGATATTTTGACACTGTTTAGTAAAATATGTCAATATTCAGGAGACCTGCCTAACTCAGTGAAACTGTATTTCCCAAATAACCAAAATATGGAACAAAATATTAACAAAATTATGCATGGGTAAAAGATCTTTTCAAAATGTAACTTATTTCAATGAATTTCAATGTAACAAAGTATGAAGAGTACACTGGTAGGGTTTCAGATTCCACATGGAAACTAATCTTTAAGAAACGAGCACTAGTTAAGTGTCAAGTGTAATATCAAGGAAGAAAGTTCACAACTATCTGAAATAGGATCGAAAATGCACCTTCCTTTTTTAACTGAGTATCTGTATGGAGCTGGAGCTTCTTCAGATTCTTCAGCCGGAGGAACACATCGTGACACGTTGAATGCAGCAGTGGATATGAGCATTCAGATGTTGTCCCTTAAACCGAATGTGAACAGTACTTGCAAACATACAGGAGGAAAAGGCCACTCTTCTTCACTATATTTTTGTTTTGAAAAATATCATTAGTTTTAGTAAATATGGTATCTATGTTCAATTGTAATGAGTTTATTTTGTTATGTTTAAGTAAATTGATAAGCATTTTTAAATGCCTTGGTTTTAATTACTAATACAATAAACATTGATGAGTACTTTGGGGTTCTCAACAATTGTTCAGAGTGTAAGGGTGTACTGAGACGAAAAGTGTGCAAACTGCTGACCTGGACAATGAGAACTCTCTGGCTAAAACGGCCAGAATAAGAAACTGAGGGATGAAGGGATTATAAGATCTTTGAATATTTAACTCACACAGAAAACAAAACTAATTTTCACACATTAATTCCTACGTACATTTGAAATTCAACCAGCAAGGAGATTTAATCTTTAGACTCTAATTTCCTGCTGGGAAATTATAATAGGGGAAGATTTGGATATCAAATTCAGATATCTCTGTTGTTGTATTATATTATTGTACTTTTGTTATTCATACTGTCCTTTAATTTCATCTTAGAATCTTGGAACTGGAGAGACCAGAATGAATGGAATTAGACATCACGGTTGAAGACAACTTGGAATAGAAATGGGGGAAGCATTACACTTTCATCCTTGGGTTCAGAGGGGTCTTGGCTTTGATTTCATTAATATACCTTTCTCCTGTATTCCAGAAGTGTCTCTAAAGGAAAACTCTCATGTGTCCACAGACTATCTGAATCCTCTATCTGTTGCCAATGGTGAGCCATATAGTGCTTTTCTTCTTCACCTCAAGCATGTGAACACATAACTGCAGTATAATACGATGAGTATACTGTTAGGAATGTGTGCATCACCCACAGGAGGATTGAAGGGACCTATTAACCAAGTAGGGCACAGGGTAAATGTCAGAAAAAGCTTCCTGGAAGTGGACTAACATTAATCTTAAAGGATAGAATGATCCCATCTAATGACTAACTAGGAATTCAGTCCAGAGAAGACAGCAGGAGAAGAGGTAAGAAATGTCACGGAGTGTGTGAGGGAATGAGGTTGGGAGTGCTGACGAGTGAAGTGGGAATGTGCGGGACACGGAACTGGAGAAGCAGGCAGAGCCACTCATGGAGGGCCACATGGTGAAGGGCCACGTTTAAGGAGCGGAGTCTCTTAGATCACAGACAAAGAGGGGCATGGTCACATTCGCATTGTAGGTAGATCATCCCGGTGCTTTAACATAGGAAGCATTCAAGCAAAACAAGGCGACAGAGAGTAGGACCAATTAGAAAACACGTGTTAAAGATGCAAACAGGGTGATGAGGACCAGAACAGGGACAACAGCAACAGGGTGAGAGATTAAAAGACATATTTGTCCATCAGTAATGCACGCAGCTTTGGAGAAGTCCAACAAAAGACAACAGGCACCTTTTCTAGTAGTAAAGTAAAAGATAGTAAGGGAAAGTTAAGTAAAGGAAATTATTTTGTGGACCTGCATTCCGAGGGCAAGACATGGGATCTTCAAGAGACAGGCACTTCCACTGTAGCGTGCCCAGCTTGCTAACCTACGTATCTGAAGGAAAGCATCCAGTTATGACCACCTAAACTCCTGACGGATCACACAGTAACAGGAAAGAAGGACTGCCTGACAATAAAAACCAAACCACAGGACAGCTATGGATTGCCATTGATTTTTGACTTTCCAGGTAAATAAAGCATCAGGCCCTTTCTTTCCTCTGGGCTTCCCTGATTTCCCTGTTTCACCTGGGGGAGAGCCAGCTGTGTAAATGCACACCGTGAGGCCCGGCACGCTTCACGTAGAGAGGTGCCCCCGTGCCTCCTCAGAGCACGGCGTTCCCGCCTTCCAGTTGTATTTTTTATATCACAAAGTTCTGTTTGGTTCTTTCCCATCCACCGAGGAAATTTTGATCTCTTGTTTTCCCAGTATACTTTACTAAAATATATGTAACATACTCATTTCATGTTCCGTTTCTGGTCATTTTCGTATCTACTAGCTTTGCAAGTAGCTCTTAGCTTGAGTCCAGCCTTCACTTTTTGCTGCTGACTTTTGTTAATAATGGCTTGTTTTGGCTTAATCTTTTTAAAGTTAAAAACTTACATTCTTGGAAGTTTATCAAAGGGAATCGTTGAGGCCAGCATTGAAATTGAGTTTCTCTAAGGAGTGTTTGCACTGGTCTACGTCAGCCTCCAGGGGGCACTACCAACCCAAGACTACTCTCAACTAAAATTTCTATAACCCAACAGGCAAGGGAAATGTGGTCCCAAACCCTTGTGATTACAGAAAATATATGTGGCAATTTCCTTCCATTCATAGAGAACCAAGCATGAGCCAGGATGCACCCTCACTCAGTATGTGTCTCCAACATCTCCATCAGCAGGGCAAGCTTTCCCTGTTTGTCCACTGTGGAGATACTAGATTTATGCAAGAACTCTGACTTGACCCTCGTTCCCTGTTTGGGGCCCAGGCTTTGTCTCCTGTCCCTGTGCATTTGTCCCATTAAAACCTAGACAATAGGCCTCAAGTTCCACCAGATACCCGCAGGGCAAGCACTGGCTCCAGCACACCTTGCTCTTTTGGACTTGTACTTTCGTGAGGCTTTTAGAAAAACCCTGAGAAACTCTTTTATTTTCTCAAGCTCAACCACACATTATAAAAGCTGTAAAACGTTGAGTTTTTTACAGCATTTTTAGGTGTACTGTACTGGGAGAGGTTTCTCTGAACATCTGAACCGCCATTTGCCGTAATTGGAAGTTAGAGCTATAGTCTTGTATCATGCCACAAAGTAAAAAAAGTCATTTATTTACGCTCCATGTTGAGATGATCAATCAAGAAAGAAGACAGGTGGAATAAAGGCCGATTTGTAATTTGTCCTACATGGTCTACCACTAGGGGATCTAAAGGAAACCAGATGGGCTTGAGACATGTCAACAGTTTTGTGTTATTAGGAAGCAATAAAGTGTCAAAGGATGGGTGAAATCATTGCTCACTGTCTTAAATGATCACACAATGACAACAAACTACAAAACTGAGTTTATTATTTCCTTAAGGAAGAGAGAGTTCTGTCGAATGGGCACAGTTTCCCTGGAAAGAATAGGTAAGTGACCTGACAGAGGGTGTCTGGAAAATGTGGACCTCAGAGACTGGGGGGCTCTCAGAAGCAGGAGTGGGGTGGCGTCAGCTGGAGAGGCACAGTTACTCAGGTGAAACGTGTTGGTAGGTTCAGTTTCAGAAGCCTGTTTGCTGGAGCAAGTACACTAGTCCCTATTGGCTCACTTTCCAAAGCAAAAAGCCAGCACTGATCAATTGGTTTTCAGAAGCCCTTCCCCGGGATGAGTTGTTGGTTGATGCAATGGGTTTAAAACTGGTTCTGATGATTCCATGGCTATAGAATTATCTTTTATAAAAAATAAGCAGTTCTAAAATTCATCTGTGTGACTACATTTTACTGTGGCTACAGAATAATTAGTTGTTTCCTGGGAGTAGGGAATTTTTTTTTTGGCAGAAGAAAATATCATCAAGAAAAATATGGAATCATTTGTAAAACCAAATATTTAAAAAGTCTTTTTTTTTTAGATAGAACTCAAATCCTCAAATTAGGATGAACCAACCAACAGCCTCAATCAACCACACATCGATTTGGTGAGAAAGAGGCAATGACGAGAAAACCTCACTTCCTGGGGTCGGTTCCGTCTCTCCCACTTTCTGCAAAGATGTCTGTAACTTATACTCAAACTTATACTCAGAAAAATCACCTTGTTCACAAAGCATAAAACAAGGCCCTCATCACAAAATAAGATTGCATCATGGTCACAGTCTGCAGTAAATGAAGAAAGGAGACATGCAGCCCAGAAGATTTTTGAATGAGTATGAAGTCAAAAACTTTATGCTTAATACTTAATGAACTAGGAAAAAGTGAACCCAGGCATCTAATATCCTGATGACTTTAATCAATACCAACTACATAGAAATTAAAACACTTAGCTCTCTGCAGTTCAGGGTCTGAGAGCACTTTTTCTTACATCCCATCCCATACGCCACGGGGCCGCAGTTGAGAGCACAGCCCCAGAGCCAGAGCAGTGGAGCCGCAGCGCGGCTCTGTACGCGCCTCAGCCCCGTCATTTTCTATTACGAGCTGAACTGTGTGCCCTCCAAGTTCGTGTGGTGAAGTCCTCACCCCCAGGACCTCAGAATGTGACTATATTTGCAGATACGGTATTTACAAAGGTAGTTAAAGTTAAACGAGGTAATTAATGTGGGCCCAATCCAATATGACGCGTTGTCCTTGTAAGAAGATGAGATTAGGACACGGGCACCCACAGACAGAAGACCATGTGAGGGCATGGCGAGGAGGCGACTGTCCACAAGCCTAAGAGAGGGGACTCAGAAGAAACCAACCCAACTGACTCGTTGGTCTTGGACCTCCAGCCTCCAGAGCTGTGAGAAAATAAATTTCTGTTTCTTAAGCCACCCAATCTGTTGTATTTTGTTGTGGGAGCCCTAGAAAACTAATACATCTATCTGCTAAGTGGAACTGTATTAAATCCACATCATAGGGAAGTTGTGAGGATAAAATAAAATAATGTGAAGTCATAATAGTGGTCAACATTTCCTGACCACTTACTATATGTCTCATCACTAAAGGCAAAGCCTGGTGCACTTACTGTGCATTTTTATTATTAAAAAAATCAAAATGTGCTCAATGAAAATAGAATGTTATTCTGACCATAATTTTGGATTAACTATGAGGATATAAATTACAACATAAGAAATACAGTCGATAATATTTTAATAACTACATATGGGGTTAGATGAGTACTAAATTTATCAGGGTGATCACTTAGTAAGATATATAAGTGTCTAATTACTGTCTAAGTAAGACACTAATTATATAAGTGTCCAATAAGTGTCTAATTAGTTCCAGGCATTGTACATCTGAAACTAATATAGTATTGAATGTTAACTCTAATTTTAAAATAAAAATTTTACCTAATCAACAAAACAAACAAGTGAGCAACATAAAACTAGAGACATGGAAATAAATAACAAGCTGACAGTGACCAGAGGGGAAGGGAGAGGGGGATAACAGGGGTAAGAAAGGAAAGGGTCAAGTCAAGGAACCTATATAAAGGACCCACAGACAAGGACAATGTGGAGGAGGATAGAATGTGGAAGGGGGGTTAGGCAAGGCAGGAGAGAGCAATAGGGGGGAAATGGGGACAACTGTAACTGAACAACAATAAAAAATTAAAATGAAATGAAATAAAAATTCTTTAAAAAATAAATATTAACTATAGATGACTCACCCTGTTAGCAAATTTGGAAGAAAGTGTCACCCTCTATTATGAGTGGCAGCCATGTGTAGTTTTTGATCAGCACATGGAAAAACTGTCATCTGAGGCATGAAAAGAATTCATTTAGCCTCATCAAGGGGAATTCATGCTATTGTCTGTCAGGCACATAAATGAGATAAGCCCCTCTTTGGATGCCCTAACCTCTTTACTTGCAGTGGTAGGAAGCTGGATATAAATTTTTAAGCACTGTCAGAAGAGACTATTTCAGTGGGAGGTAGAGACAGCTGGAATAAAAGATTGGTTCAGGAAGAGGCGGAAAAGAAACAAGGAGAGCAGCCAGTAAATTTGCCTGGATGGGGCAGGGAGTGAAGATAAGACAGATACACCGAGCCCCCCGGGGGTGACTTAAGAAATTTAATGTAAGTTATGATATGATGATAAATGAACATGTTTTGTCGAGTGATTTTAGCATCAACATGTAGGAATAAGAGAGAAACAGATCATCTAAGGTGATCCTAGAAAAACTGGGAACCTCCTATGATGACGGTGAAGGGGTCACTCAGTAAAGTGATCTTGGAAGGAAATTCCTTAATAACTCTTCCCATAGTCCTGTGTAAAGGCCACATGGAGTAGAAGCCAGAATTCCTCAGAAGTTCCCCTAAAACAGATGTGCTGAACTCTGCTCCAGTCCTGGACCAAAAGAGAATTATTAAGGTAAAATTTAATAAAATATATTAATGGGGAAAAAAGAACATTTGGATTTCAGAAGCTCATTTTCTGTGTGTCAGGGATATGCAGGCACTTGAAATAAACCAACAAAATATAGGTTAGTGGGAGTTCAGATGACTTTGTTTTAATAACTACTTAAGAATCACATATTATTAGAATATATGACATACAATTGACCTTTGAACAACACAAAGGTTAGGGGTGCCAACAGATTTCCACGCAATTGAAAATCTGTATATAACTTTTGACTCCCCCAAAACTTAACTACAGTTGATCCTCAGTATCCTCAGAGGATTGGTTCTAAGATGCCTCTTGGATACCAAAATTTGAAGATTCTCAAATCCCTTATTAAAGTGGTATAAGCTGGTCAAGATGGAGGTGAAAGTAAACATGACTCACCTCCTCACACAACCACAGCAAAAATTACAACTAAGCTACCAAACAACTATCACCTAGAATCATAAGAAAATCGGGCTGTATGGAAGTCTGACCACTAAGGAATTAAAGAAGTCACGTTCATCCAGATGGGTAGGAGGGGTGGATACGTGGAGACACAGACACACAGAGACGTGGAACAGATGGTCCCACACCCCCATGTGGTGGACAAAAATTTGCAGGGGTACTGCAGGAGCGAGGGATCTCAGCCCCACATCAGACTACTCAGCCCATAGTTCCAGTGCCAGGAAGATAAGTCCCTGTAACTTCTGGCTATAAAAACCAGTGGGGTTTGGGGCAGGGGAAGAAACTGTGGGATTCTCAGGCATCTCCTCTTAAAGGGCCTGCAATGAACTTAGGACTTATGCAGACTCACTCCCTCTGGGCTCCAGCACTGGGGTAGCAGCTGGAAGGGCAGCAGTGGCATATGGGGAGAAAATGAAAAGTCTGGCATCGGGGTAAGTGCCAAGGGAAAGTTTCCTCCCAGGTAAAACCCCAAAGGACAGGCAGCAGCATTGTCCCCTTCCTGAGCCCTCCCCCACACAGAGCCATAGAGTTGCAGCCACACCATATCTGAAACTCCATCAGCCTAGTTCACAGGGGTTGCCCCACGCTGGTGATTACCTAAGGCTCTGCCCCACCCAACTTACCAGTGTGCTTTCCTACAAGAGTCTACGCTACTAAGACAGGGATTCAAAGCAGCACTACCTAATACATGGAAACAAACATAGGAGTGAAAGAAAAGAACAAACTCCAGAAAAAAACGAAACAAAATGGAGATAAGCAATTTATCAGATGCAGAGTTCAAAACACTGGTTATTGGGATGCTCAAGGAACTCATTGGGTATTTCAATAGCATAAAAAAGAGCCAGGCAAAAATGAAGGTTACACTAACTAAATGAAATAAAGAAAAAGCTACAGGGAACCAACAGTGGAGTGAATAAAGTTAAGGATCAAATCAGTGATTTGGAACATAAAGAAGAAAAAATTCAGTCAGAACAGCAAGAAAAAAAAAGGATAGGCCTAGGAGCCTCTGGGACAACTTCAAATGTATCAACTTTTGAATCATAGGGGTGCTGGAAGGAGAAAAGGAAGAGCAAGAATTTGAACACTTATTTGAAAAAATAATGAAAGAAAACTTCTCTAATTTGGTGAAGAAAACAGACATACCAGGCCAGGAAGTACAGACTGTCCCAAACAAGATGGACCCAAAGAGGACCACACCAAGACACATCATAATTAAAATGCCAAAGTTTATGCCCTAGCTGGTATGGCTCAGTGAATTGAGCACCAGTCTGAGAAGCAAAGGGTCGCTAGGTTGATTCCTAGTCAGGGCACATGCCTAGGTTGTAGGCCAGGTTGTTGACGGGGGCGGCACGGGAGAGGCAACCACACATTGATGTTTCTCTCCCTCTCTTTCTCCTTCCTTTCCCCTTTCTCTAAAAATAAATAAATACAATCTTTAAAAACAAAAAATAAAAAATAAAATGCCAAAGTTTAAAGATAAAGAGAGAATCTTAAAAATAGCAAGAGAAAAGCAGAGAGTTACCTACCAAGGAGCTCCCATAAAACTGTCAGCTGATTTCTCAAAAGAGACTTTGCAGGCTAGAAGGGACTGGCAAGAAAACGTATTCAAACTGATGAAAAGCAAAGACCCACAACCTAGATTACTTTACCCAACAAAGCTATCATTTAGAATCAAAGGGCAGATAAAATGCTTCCCAGACAAGGTAAAGCTAAAGGAGTTCATCATCATTAAGTCATTATTATATGCTATGTTAAAGGGATTTATTTTTAAAAAGAAGAACATCAAAACTGTTGACATTAAAATGGCAACAAATTTACAACTATCAACAATTGAATCTAATAAGCAAACTAAGCAAACAAGCAGAACAGAAACATAATCATAAATATGGAGATCACTTGGAGGGTTATCAGTTGGGAGGGAAGGAGAAGAATGGGGGAAAGCTGCAGGGATTAAGAAGTACAAATTGGTAGGTACAGGATAGACAGGGGGATGTTAAGAACAGTACAGGAAATGGAGAAGCTAAAGAACTTATATGCATGACCATGGACATGAACTAAAGGAGGAGGAATTGCCAGAGTGAATGGAGTACCACGTGGAGGGAGGCAAAAGGGGAAAACTTGTGACAACTGTAATAGCATAATCAATAAAATAGATTAAAATAAATGAATAAAATTGTATCAAACAACACATACAGTCAGCCCTCCACATCCACAGACTTCAATCTGAAGTTGAAAATAGGTTTTCTATCAGCGGTTGCTTGAATCCACAGATATGAAGCCCACAGATACAGAGTGCTGACTGTATTTATCGAAATAAATCCATATGTAAGTGGGCCCTCGCAGTTCAAACCTATCTTGTTCAAGAGTCAACTGTAACAAGCAACAAGTGCTGGCGAGGATGTGGAGAAAGGGGAATCCTTTTGCATTGTTGGTGGGAATGGAGACAGGTACAGCCACTGTGGAAAGCAGTATGGAGATACCTCAAAACATTAATAATGGATTTGCCTTTTCACCCTGCATCCCCACCCCTGGGAATATACCCAAAGGAACCCAAAACACTAATTTGAAAGAACGTAAGCACCCCTGTAGGGTAAGTGGAGTCTGTCTTCCTCACCCAGGTGTCTGGATAACTAAGAGAAGCAGTGTTCCCATAGCCTTGAATGGGTCTGATAAGCAGTATTCTCATAGCCTTGAGACTAGGTACAATAAACATTTCCCATAACATGGAGTGGGCTTGAATACACAGAATTATGCTATCTTATATAATTTTCTGGCTTGATGCTGGTTTTGTTTGCCTCTAGTACTTAAGGCAGTAGGGACTCCCTACTGGGTGCCTTGCTTGGGACCATACTGCATGCCTCACAGAGGGGACAGGTGACATGCAGAGACTTGCAGAGACATGCAGGGAGACACACAGCTTGCAGTGTGCGTGGCTTGCCCACCTGTGAATAAAGGCATGTTAAGCATCCCCACGGCTCTGTGCATTTTCTTCCATCTCCCCAAATCTAGAGTTGACCTGCCAGGCCTTGACAGGCTGCAACACAACCCCTATGTTCATTGCAGCATTGTTTACAATTGCCAAGATATGTAAGCAGCCCAAGTGTCCATCAGTAGATGAGTGGATAAAACAACTATGGGACATTTACATGATCGAATTCTACTTGGCTGTAAAAAAGAAGAAAATTTAACCTTTGCAACAGCATGAATGGACCTGGAGAACATTATGTTAAGTGAAATAAGCCAGTCAGAGAAGGACAAATACCATACAATTTCACTCATATGTGGAATCTAATGAACAAACTGAACTAACGAGCAAAACAGAGACGGACTCATAGACAGAGAGCAGATGACAACTACTGGGGGTGGTAAAGGGGTGGAGGGATTGAGCAAAAAGGAAAAAGAACTCATGGACGTGGACAACAGTGTGGTGATTGTGTGGGGAGGGGGTATAAGAGGACTAAATAATAATGTAAAAAATACAATAAACACTAAATTTTTAAAAAAGAGTCAATTGTATTTGTATATGAATGATTTTAAAATGTTTTCTAATTTCGACAACTTAGTTTCATGTTGTTCCACATCTTAATCAAATATCGTGTGATTAATAGATGAAGATAAACTTTAACCCAGCCTCTTGACCAAATAAATGAACATATATTCCATATTTATTACATCAGATAATTGAATTCTTGGACACTCTTTGTCTCATTGTCTGTCCTTGCTCACAGACCACCTCAATGACCAAGAGGACTGCCCCAGAAATTTACAAAATCATCTTCCAGGAATTGAACCAACTCCTTAGTCTGTGAGTGATTTTCTGTAATTTAGTTTAATTCAGTGTGTTAATTCGTTATGTATATACCAAACTTTGATCAAAAACAAAAACCTTTTCTCCCCTCCAGGTTAGTTAATAAGATAGTAAATTGCCCCAAATAACATTTCCTGTCATGAGTTATTTCAAGTAAAGGGTGTAAAAAATATTTTTAGGCTTGCCTTCATCCTGCATCAGTGAGTCATAGCCAGAGGGGGTGGGGTGGGAGTTAAACTGTGAACTAGGAATATTCTGAGTAGTACAGTTGCTTTTGTACAATTACTAGCTGAGTGCTGATGGCAGATTTATGAATAGAATGAAAAGACAGGGTTTCTTTGCCAAGCTGTTAATTGAGTTTACCATTGTCAAAGTAACCGTCATTTTGATGTGTACATAAAATCAGAATGATAAAGCCATCGCTGGAAGAACGTTCTTGGACTTATGGTTACATAAAGAATAAGCTTGATGATTTGCAGACTCAGTTTATTAGATTAGCTGATGTGAGCTTTAAAATTCATCAAACCAGTTGTTTTGCAGAACTGACTGATAATTCATTTGAGAAAATGAATAAGTTAGTTCTGTATGTGGGACTTAAATTGCTATTCTGTACCCTGCCTTTGCCTTCCAGAGAGGTCACTCTAGGCCTACCATTCATTAGCAGTTAGTTTGTTTTCGAATGCCTCCTGGTCCACCTTTGCCAACCTCAGGTAAACCACATTTAATCAATGGGGAATCGCTGTGTTGCAATCAGTAGTGTCATAAACTGCTATGACATCCTGCCACCAACAATCTCAGGATGGGACTAGAAATGGAAAACAGGGAAATAAAAGTGTCAGCTTCCAGATGCGTGAGAGAGGCCTCCTCATTGTTTCTGCTCAGTGATGGAAATTGTTATTACCCAGATGGGCATTAAGAAACAGCAGGAAAGTGGACTTACAGCTCCACAAATTCGTGCATACAGTGACTGGGAGTGTTAATTTGTTATCCATGTAACTGCATGGGAGTTAAACATAATTTCCTCTGACAAGTGAGTCACTCTAGGAAAAACAAAAATTATGAAGCCTCTGGATTAGTTAGTGATCAAGACACCTGCAAACTATTTTTCCGTCTTCCACCCAATCTACAGGTATTTGGGGCTGGCTTGATAACAATAACGGTGTGCAAAGGGACAGCTGTCATTTACTGAGACATGTCTTCTTGTATAAATGCCACGAGGTTTATTATCACTTCTAGAAAATGTCTCCAATGAGGTGAAAACTCACATTATAAATAGTGTTTTCTAAAGATCCAGAAGCAAAATGAGCTGGGTTTGGCATTTAAAAATGTACCGCAGACAGACAAGGGTGAATTAGGATGTGCTGTGGAATTATCTCAGCCTCCTAATGGTGCTAACATTTATTTTTACCTAATCACAGAGAGTGACAACTGGGAGAGGAAGACAATAAGTATAAAGGAAAGAAATGTGCCAGCTAGAGAGAATTCAGCATCCTGACTAATTTCAGGGCGACTTCTGTGTCAGCGCTTGAAGAGAAGAGAAGAGGCACCATCCTTCTCCTGTTCATTTGTTGACCTTTTATTTCTGTTTATGCCTCCGACTCGGCCATGAGTCACGCAGCTTAGAGAAGGGTGGGGGGAGGATCGGAAATGGAAGCAGTCCTCTCTTATCCGTGAGCAAGGGCTTTGTTTGAAAAAGGCTAAATATAATTGAAGCTAATATTATTAGTGTGCATCAACTCTCATATTTTTTTAGAGATCCATTTGTTTGATACATGCATTTTCATAAAAGCTTTCGCATGAGTTTGATGCTTTTAACTTTCACTCTATTAACCAAAAGTGGTCAGGAAGAAAATGAATATTCCAGAGCAGCAACGGGTTCTTGTTTAAAGATCTTTATCGGACGTCTGACATAAACCAGTCCCAGTTTTTGTGGGCGGTGCCACATACCAACGACCCTGAACTGAACGCGTCTTCCTAGAGTGATGCCCTTCCTCTCCAGGCCGTATGTTCAGAAATGCAGAGAAAATGGCTTGACAATTTTAAAAGTTTTTATTGTCAATCTACCAACACTTAAACATTTGTCTTAATATATACAGAAACTTCTTATATCTATTGCTCTTTTTTTCCCAGCCCTCCCACATATGCACGCCCAGTTGTGAAGATATATGTGCAGCAATGTACTGCATAAGGACTTTTCACCTGCAAACTATCTCAGTCAACAAGGGACTGTATATACAACAGCGGTCCCATAAAGTAACAATGGAGCTGAAAAGTCCCTGTCACCCAGGGATGTCATAGCCATGATAACGTATGGTAGCACAACACATAACTCACGTGTTTGTGGCCATGTGGTGTAGACAAACCTACTGTGCTGCCAGTCGCATAAAAGTACAGCGCATACAATTACGTACAGGGCATGATACATGAAAATGATAAAAAACTGTATTACTGGTCTATGTATTTACTCTACTTTTTATTGTTATTTTAGACAGTATTTTTTCTACTTATAAACATAAATTCCTGTAAAACAGTGTGCCATGTTACACTGGCAGCAGCCTTGTATATCTCAAGTTTACTGTATCACTTGATTGCCTTATATTCTTTCGTACTTGACTTAATCTGGTGTTATTCTATAAACTTAGTGTAGCTAAAGCATACGGTGTTTGTAAGGTCTACAGTGGTGTACGGTCAAGTCCTTCACATTCACTCTCCACTCACAGACTCACACAAAGCAACGTCCAGTTCTGCAAGCCCCATTCATGGTAATTGCCCTAAACAGCTGTACCATTTTATATCTTTTATACTACATTTTTACTGTAACTCTTCTACATTTAGATACACGAATATTTACCATTGCATTTCAATTGCGTCACAGTATTCGGTACAGTAGCATGCTGTACAAGCTTGTAGACAAGGAGCAATAGGCTCTACCATTAGCCAAGGTATGTAGCAGGCTATACCACCTAGGTGTGTGTTAGCACACTCTATGTTGTTTGCACAGCCGCGAAATGGCCTAGGGATGCATTTCTCAGAGCACGTCCCTGTTGCTAAGCAGTGCATGACTGTGAATGCATTGCACAGTGCCCAGTACACACAGAAGCTCAAATATTGCTAGCCATTTTTTAAAAATGGACAGAGCCTATATCTGCTTACTTGGCTAAATAGTAACATTAAGGATTGATTTATTTGAGATCAAGCCAAGGACTAAGGTAAATGACTGAGGAAACAGTTGATTTGGGCACCAGCATGGTGAAGAATGAACAGAGTCTATGAGTTCAGAGGCAAAACTTGAATACCAGTCTGGACACTTAATAACATGACTTCGGGCAAGTTACTCCAACTCTCGGAGTTTCTGCTTCCTCCTTGGTGAAACAAGGTAAACAATACATTGCAGAATGTTTTGGAGGATGAAATAAAAATATACAAATCAAATACAGCAGATCCTCAAATAACATTTCATTCAATGTCATTAGACGTCAATGAGATGTCTTAGGAGCTTAACTCTTGTTTATTATATCAATTAGCCTACGATAAAATTGGTTTTATCATTTGCTTAAAGCTACAGAACCTATTGACAATATTAAGTAAGGATTTATTATATTGAAATTAAAATAAAACACCTAACTACAGTATCTGACATGTAGTACATAGTAAATATTTTTATTATTAAATCAATAAAACACATACTTTGGTAGTAAAATTATTGAAAATAAAGAACAACAGTGATATTTGCAGTGTAGATACCATGGAAACATTTTTATTTTTTTTGAAGGCAGCCAAGTGGTAAGCCCCACCAGTAGAGTGACTGGATTTCATGCAAATGAATGTGTACTGCCAGTTCCACTATTTGAACAGAGTAGACCAAAGAGGTAGATGGTTGTCCATTCAAGAAAGAGGGAAAGGGCCCTGGCTGGTTTGGCTCAGTGGATTGAGCGCTGGCCTGTGAACAAAGGGGTCCCTGGTTCAATTCCCAGTCAGGGCACATACCTGGGTTGTGGGCCAGGTTCCCAGTTGGGGGTGCATGAGAGGCAACCACACATTAATTTTTCTCTCCCTCTCTTTCTCTCTCCTTTACCCTCTCTCTAAAAATAAATATTTAAAAATAAGGAGGGAAAGGAAAGGATTTGTAAGTGTTGAAATGTGTTTTCAAATAAAGCAAGAACTTAGAACAGGTAAAATGAACTTAGGCTATTTACAGCTGCCCCTTTCTGAGTCAGGGTACAGATATTTAGGGATAAAATCATGCCCTTATTTTCTTGCTTAAATCACTCCTTACTTGGCAACAGATACAAGTGAAAACAAGCTAATGGGAACTTACAATCCAAGAGCTTGCTGGAGCATAAGCATATTTTCCAAATGGCTGGAAAAGCTTCAATATTTTTAATTGTGTTTTTACATCAGACTTGTGCCATCACCAGACTGTTGATTCAAGGACATGGAACTACTGTGTAATCTAAAACCAGCTTAGTCACTGGGTCACTTTTATGTATGTAGGAAGCAGATACACATTTCTTAGTTTAGCAACATAACCTCAAAAACATTGAGTATTTGAATTAAAAAAATTCAAATATGGACGTAAAATTTCAAATTCACATTTGGGCTCAGGTAACAATTGAAATGAAGCCCATGCCTGTTATTTGCCCACATTCGTGCTCTTTGGCTGATTTCTAAATTCATTTATTAACTAAAACACTCTAAGAAAGAAAAAAGAGTCTTTGCCCACTGAGCAAACTTAAGTGCACTGGAATGTGGACGGTATCAAAGGGTTTTGAAAAGAAATTACTCCCTGAGGGTAGAGACGAGAAAAGGAGAAAAAAGCCCAGCACCTCTTGGTCTCTGAGAAGGCCACTGTCATTTCCACAGGTGTGGAGAGAGCTGTGAGGGAAGAAAGAGGCTCTTGACATCACAAGGGTAGAGAGATAAGAAGGCAATAAATAAAGTGCCAAGGACAGAGGAAACCCAGCTGCTGCAGGGAATAGGACCTACACGGCCTTCTTCCAGATGCCCGGCCTTCTTCCAGATGCCCGGCCTTCTGTGGTTTTCCGTGGGTATGCTGCCCACCCTCCTGCCTGCCTCCTCACTCCCTTCCTTTAACGAATATCACTGAGCACCTACTGCATGCCAGGCAATGCTAGGCACTGTGGGTGATCACAGTGAATAAAGGGAAGCTCTGGTCTGGGCCCAAGCCCAGTCTGGGAACTACAAACAGCACATGTATTTGGATGCCATTCTACCCTAAGAAAATCCTGTTTTACCAAGCACAGCCCAGAATCCTGGCAGCAAGAATTCTGTCACTAGGTTTTGAGCTCCCCAAATACAATGATTATTTGCTATACACTAAGCTCAGTGCCTTTCATATTAAATGTGCTCACAATATACTGTAAATTAATTAATTAATGTTGGAGTGAATATTTCCATGTAGAATCTTAAAATATAATTACAACATATATCACATCAAGTGTATATATAGTAAATATTATATATTTATTATTTAAAGAAAAATGTTATAATAAACCATCAAGATTCAGCTAAATAGAATATTTCTGAGTCTTAGAAGCCTTCTATCTGCATCTCCCAAATTACCTCCCAATTCTACACTACCAGTCTGTAATAACAATATAATTGCTTACACCCTTGCTATCATATTAGACTTCTAAGGAAGCTGTCGTTAGGTGAGTGTGACATTGTGTGAACTTCGCAGAGGGCACCTGCATAAGCTTGGATGGTATAGCCTACTGCACACCTGGCTATGTATATAATCTTATGGGACCACCATCATGTATGCGGTCCGTAATTGACCTAAACGTCATTACGTGATCCATGACTGTGTTTTTTTTCATCCCCCATTATTCCTTCCAAATGATTACATTCACCCTCTTTACAGGCTAAGTTTCTTTTATTCACATGTTGCTAATTAAATAAATCCTCACTATGGTTTCATTTTTGTAAAAGAACAAACAGCTTGAGCAGCGAGATAACTAGCCTCATTCTCTCAGGTATGTACAGCACACACAAAGGAAACGTGACCTCACATTTCTTTTCATTAATTTGTACAAATTAAAGCTGCTGGCAGCAGGTCAACCATTATTATTGATCACCTCCTTGTGCAGGGCACTGGGTGAGGAGCTGAGGGGGCTATAAAGATGTGTAAACAAGAATGTAGTCGAGTCCACATTGCCAAGTCCATTGGTTGTAATGATGACTGTTCGAAATCTTTCTTATGTCTACAGACAGTCAAAATTGTTAGTCCTCTATTGTTTCTCTAGCCTTTAGCCCTTTAATTAACTGGACCCACTGATGAACTATACATACCTACTTTATAAATCTTAGCCACAAATATAGTCATTTTTGAATCCTAGTTCAAAAGTTATTTTGTTTCATCCCATCCCTGACCTTGAGGATAGCAGAACAGACAGCAAAAGCCACTGTCCTTGAGAACAACCCTAATGCTGCCCCGATCTCCTTAAGTCTACCACACATTTTCAGGGACATTGATCTTGCCAACTGCTTAAGGGAAACCTTTGAAATTTTTGCCCTAAATGTATTGTCACACCATTGAAGCCCTCTGCATGCATTTCCCAACTTGCCAATCAATTCTTCACCTCCACACTGTACTAACTAATATCACTGCTTATAACCTTGCTGTCATACTGGACTCCTCCTTCTCCTTCACTCCCAGCCCCACTGGCTACCCAGTTTTGTCTTGGTGGTGCAAATGTACTCCACCCCCAACAGACACTTCCATGGCTCTACAGTCATGCATCCTGAGGTATGTTCTCAGGAACATGTCAAATGAAACACGAAGAATCCCATTTTCCATTTTGGAAAATACACTATGATTTTTGTGAGGCTAGAATAAAAAACTGCAGTGTGCTGAGAGTGATTGGGTCATTGGTTCCTTTGCATTACAAGTGAGATCATCATTGCTTTGGGATCAGCTGTGCAACTGTGCCTGGAGCACAGGGCTGGTGCTGGTCCACCTAGAGGCAGGATCTGCATGCCTGAATCCTCAGCGTGCCTGAGTCCTCAGCGTGCAGGAGCTCACCATGTGCCATTTGATAAAAGAAGTTCCTTTTATTTCTTATTATTTGGTAACGGAAAAAAGTGAGACATTATTAATGGTGTGTCAACTAAAAAAATAAAGTAAGAAGGTTGAATTGATAACATTTTTCTCTGTGACCTGTAAAGGTATCTTTACAAAAGGTAAGAAACTGGATTCATTAAATGAATTCAGTGTTCATTTATCAGCTTACTCAGCAAACCATGGAGAATGACTTCTCTCAAACATCTTATCAAGGCAGAGCCATGTCATCCACCTATGATGAAGTTGCCACATTGAAAAATGTGGTTTGAAAATTGACAAGGAGTTCGTCGTGGGCAAAGGTGATGAGGCTCTGTGACTGAGTTCACATACATAAGGCTGGGTTACAATTCCAGCATTAGTAGAGAATAGCATTGTGGGTCTTCTTTTCCTCTGAAAAAAATTTTGGTGACTACTCCCTTGACCAATGACCAACGACTCAGGTAGCTTTCAGTCCACCTATATGAGTCAGGGTTCACCAGAGAAACAGAACCAATAGGGCACGTGGAAGTACAGAGAAAGGAATTTACTGTTAAGGAATTGGCTTTCGTGATTGTAGAGACTGGCAAGTGCAAAAGCTGCAGGGTAGGCTGGCAGGCAGGAGATTCAGGGAAGAGTTGTTGCAATCTGCAAAAGTCTGAAGGCCATTTCCTGGCAGAATTTCTCCTTCTCCAGGGAGAAGGCTTTCAGCTGATTGGATAAGGCCTACCCATTCACATTATGGGGGGGTTACTGGCTTTACTTGAAGCCTACTGATTAAAATGTTAATTTCTTTTGAAAAGTAACTTCACAGAAACATCTAGAACAATGTTTGATGAAATATCTGAGTCCCACGGCCCAGCCAAGTTAACACAGAAAGCTGACCATCACGTGGTCCAAGTGTCACTCTCAGTGAGCGGCACTTCCCCAAGGTTTCACAAACTGGCTAGCGAGGCAGCCTCGGGAGAGCTTCCCGGCGGAGTTCTGAATGAACGGCTGTTCTCAGTGATTACCCTGTCAGTCCTTTCAAATCGAGCTGCTCTTTCAGAAATTGTACTCAATCCCATATTAACCAAAGATGTAGGAAACTTGTGCTGTGTTGACTTTGCTTTATTTTATTGTAACAGAAAGGTATATTATAGTTTACAATGTAAACTTGCACACACTTGTAAAATAAACAAGACCCCAAGGAAAGTTTTTCCTTCCATATACCTTTTTGTGCTGTGTGCCCCAGTCTCTCCCAGAGATAATTCTTCCTAAATTTACATTTCCGTGCCATTAGATGTAAAAGCTGAAGGAAAATTTCTGAGAGCCTCGCCTTGGTCATGTTAAACTCTTGGCCCCCTTGGATCAGAAACTAGTTGTTTCAATGAAGCTGAACCACAGCCTGACCACTTGGTATTATTAGTGTAGAACACTTTCAACTTCCTTTAGCAAAGAAAACAGGTACAGAGTTGAGCTTATTAACTATCAACCCAAGTAGGCAAAGGACTTAACCATATCCACAGAGCACAGAGACCTTAGTCCAAGGTGGGCTCTGCACCCTGCTCCCTTCCCAGCCTCTGGAAGACGACAAAGACAGGCACCGAGAAGTGCGTATCCTGTATGGCAATCCATCACTGATAACCAAGCTTAGGACAGTGCATTCAGCAGGGAACTTTTGAATGAGTGTTTCCAATAAAACAACAGCATATAACATTTATCCATCCAACAAACACTTATGGAACACTTACTGTATATTAGTAACACTGTGCGGGGCACGTTGGTTGGTATGTGGATAGTATTTGGTTCCTCTTTTCAAGAGGTTTGTTGGGATTCAAGCAGACACAAAAGGCATCAGGAGTGGGCTTCTTCCTAAGTGTGTTGTTACATAATTGAATCTGATCATCCATTTTAAGGCTTAGGGAAAAACCAATTGTAGAAAGCCTTTAAATTTAAAATGGAAAAACTCAATGATTTCCTCCTACTGGAAATTTAGAGGAGAAAATACCCTATTATCTAATAAATAATCTGCATTAAAAATGCATCAGTAATCAATCTTCATAACATCTGGTGACAGCTACATTGCTTATTAAAAAAAAATAGCAGTCTCCTTTCTCCGAGCAAGCTTTTTACAGTTCTTTTGAAACAAACTCATTAAACTCAACCATAGAAGAAAGTAAACTGCTTTACAATAAATTGGTATGTTATAAATAAGGAAATACTTTGCATAATATTTTAATTGCCATATTAATTTAACTGAAGGCATTGTTGTCCAAAATGTCTATTGCAAAAACTAAAAACATAGTTTTTACCATTGACTGGTAAACCCTAGAAAGAAGACTAGCCACAGCATTCATTTTTCCTCTGCTTCTACCAGAATAACAGGGGGTTCTAAAGGCCTCCCTGAACTCCCCAGAGTGAATGGCATTTCATCCTTCCTTGGAACGCTCACTGAGCCCAGGTCACCTGGCGTCCGCATTATTCCTGGTTAGAAAGGCAGACGCTTCAGATGGTGCGTTGGCTCTTGTAAATACACGTTGACATGCTGAGTCTTCTTTCAGAAGAAGTGTTTCCGGAAATGTTTCCAAAGTTCTTAGTACAAAGTATCGGGAGATCCAAAAGGAAGCCTAAAAAGGGATCAGTTATGGATTTCTTTTACCTAATTTCAGATAAGTGGGCTGTTCTATCTTTGGCTGCTAAGAAGGCATTATTTACAAAGCAGAAGAAAATTCCCTGCAGAATGACTCAGGACTTCTGGAAGTGGACAAACAGCCCACTCCACTTCCTCCATGCCCAGAGGGATCAGGCAGCAAAGAAGCCTGCGTGCAAAACAGGCTGAGGAGCCGCCATATCCCATGATGTCCAGCCAAGTGACTAGAAGATGGTCGCAAAAGGGCATAAAAAGAAAAACCACTCAGGGCTTTGGGACAAGGGGCAGCATTTCATAAAGCTGGGAAGCTAGAACTCAGAGTTAAGGCAGTAAGCTGTAATTACGGAAATGCTGTGTTGGACAAAAAGTTTGTTTTTTTTCCCGTAAGATGGCTCTAGTAGCACTTAATTTTCTTTAACTTCATTTGAAACAACTTTGTTAGATTGTATTGTGACAGCTGTCATGTCAGCATGCATTTAAAAAGAACTTAACAAAATTAGTGAGTTTTTGTGTAGCCATTTTAATATTGAAGATGGAAGAAAATATGCAACATTTTTGGCATACGATGCTTTATTATTTCAAGAAAGGTAAAAACACAACTGAAATGCAAAAAAGATTTGTGCAGTGTATGGAGAAGGTGCTGTGACTGATGGATCGTGTCAAAAGTGGTTTGTGAAGTTTTCTGGTGGAGATTTCTCATGGATGACGCCCCACGGTCAGGTAGACCAGTTGAAGTTGACAGAAATCAAATCAAGACATGAATTGAGAACAACCAACATTATACCACATGGCAGAGAGCCGACACACTCAAAATATCCACATCAATGAAGTTATTGGTGAAAATGAAAAATATATCTTTATTTTACATAAAAAACTAAATGAACTTTTTGGCCAACCCAATAATAATACCAAAAAAATAAAGCCAAATTCAGAAAGTAAGAGGTCTTCCTGCCATCCTGAATGCCTTTCTTTCTTCCCCCCTCCTTGCTCTCATCCTGGTCAACCCCGGCATGTTTCCTCTTCCTTCCTTTTCTCCTCTCCAGGTTCTGTTTCTCTTGTGTGCACCTGACCGATTCCCCCTTTGCTTTTGAAGTCAGCTTCCCACAGTCACTGGCTGGAGGAAACGCCTAATGTACTTCCCATTTCCACCACTCACTGGACTGGGTGTCTCGGGCAACTCTATTACCCTCTCTGAACCTCAGCTCCATCAGGGATAAGACAGGGACATCAGCATACGAACCTCATACAGCGGGCACACGGAAGACTTTCCCCAGGATTGCTGATGTCAAGCCTGCTGCTGTGCAATTCTCTAATTTCTCAGGGATAGGGAGTTTATATCCTTGACCCAGGCCTGATCCCTACAGCCTGACGGCCCGCTCACTCCATGAGCAGATCCACCATCCGCTCTAAACCTCCTTGTCAACACTATTACTGCCAATTCCTGAAGGTCCCAAATTTGCTTGATTATCAGAATCACCTGAAAATCTTTCTCAAAATGGAAATTCCAGGGACCAATTAAATTAGATGTTCTGAAACGACTGAATCAGAACCCCAGGGGTGGAAGTAGAGTAGTGTTGCTTGGGAAATGGATCCCCACACCGGAAGGCAGGCAGAGACCAAAGAAAGAGGCAGACACCATCCAGATTGGTAGGTGGTAGGTTTAACAAACAAGGAACTCCTAACAGGGTGCAGCCAGGGACCCCTCCCAAAGAGGGGATTTGTAACAGGGTCCAGAACCTGGGGTGTCCAGGAATATAGGAGAATAGGCCTGCCTGGGGGATGGGACACAGGGAGCAGGACCAGTGAGAGTTATTTTGCACATCAATAACAGCAGTATAGCTTCACACCCAATATGCAAAAAATGGTTATTTTGCATATCAACAAGTTTAGCTAATGAAACAGGTGTGATTTAAACCCGTGATGTAACTGGGAGGCAGCTCCCCTTGGTTACAGCACCTGTGTGAGAGCTTGGAGATGGTTCGCTCCCAGTCTGGGGGCCACGCCTGCCCTGACTGTGGCATCCAGGAAAGGCTGAAAATATAGGATTGCTGGTAGATGCAGCTAATTGTGGGAGGAGCTGGAAATAGGATTACAGAAGAAGATTCTCACCAGGATTTAAAGCCAGGCCCTGCAACAAAGCTGGGAGCTGAACCATGTGATTTTAGGACCAGAGAGGGTGCTTCCTAAGCCACTTTGACCACGTGGCTTAGGAAGAAGGAAAGCAAGATGTAACAGCCATGCAGAGCTCTCTCAGCAGTTTGAAAGAATGCAGGAGACACAATGAAGGGATAGAAGGGGACTTTGAGACCATGCAGGAAAGAAAGGGGTGAAAGGACTCTCACTGGTGGGCCATGATAAGGTGCCACGTGGTTTTGGATTAAGAACTGGAGATCACAGCAGCGGCACAGCTGATGGTGGTGAGAGCGTGAGGCCGGCCCAGCCAAGCACGGATTACTGGGAAGAACTGGGTGCTAGCTGAGCTGTGGACTTCTATTTCTTTTCCTGAGATACAGTACCCCTGACTGGCCTGACTGGGCAAAGGAGGGAAGGCAGGACTGTGTGTGTTGGTGGGTGTTGCAAAGGAACTTTGGGATTTTTAACAGCGACATTTTGTCATTATTCTAAATCTGTATAACTTTTGAATAAATAGTTCCTTTCCTTTTCACCAAACTCTGGCATTGAGGGCCACAATTCCTAACACGTGGCGGCAGGCAAAGATAAAACTAGCATAGAGGGACCCCAAGGGAGAGGGCTTGTTTTGGTAACAGTATCTTGGCCTCCCTGCCACAGGTCCATGCAGTAACAGACTTACCTACGAGGCCTATCTTCGGTGGCTGAAGTCAAGTACATCTCCACACTGCCCACCAGAATCTTAAGAGTTTACATAAAGGTCCTAGAGGGGTTTAGTCATATGCACTGCCCAGATGGTCTCAGCAACACTTTGCTCTCTCAGGGATGCGTCCATGAAATGGCTCCGGTATTGGGAATGGTGGACAGAATGTACATTCCAAGGATGGAGGAGGTGAGGAGCCACCAACATCTCCAGTCCAGCCCAAGGGTCAGCTGAGGTCACATCATCTCCATGACCTCCTCCAACAGCTGGGAATCAGAGGCTCTGCATGCATTTTTACAAATTTCTCCATTTAATAATTCTTATGTGTTATCAGCTTTAAACCCCACTGAAATTGTATTTCCTTGTGAGGACAAAACCAGTGCCTGCTCTCCGTGGCTGTACTTTAAGGTGACCTGTATGTGCTAGAAGCCCACTCTGGTAGTTTTCCTCCCTTTGGAGTTGACTGAGTCCTCCTCCTCCCCATCACACTGCCTCACACCTGCTCTTAGCCCTGCCCTTCCTGGACTGTCCCATCCTCTGCGCTGACTGTCCCAAGCCCAGCTTTCCCATAAGCCAAGACAACCATAGCCTCTTACCTGTTCTTTCCCCTGGAACTTAGACACCTGAGTTTCACATCCAGGGAACATATCTGACTATATCTACTGGTCCCATGCTTAGCTCTTACTTCTAAATCACAGGGCTCCTTCCTCCCAAGTCTTCATCCTTTGTACCATGTCGAACAGTCCTTCCAATCAGTCATGTGAATCCCACACAGCAGTTTCTCTTTCCTGACCCCACTATAAATGCCTTTCATCCCTTATCAGGAGCCCACTATTCAGGCATCTTTAGCCCTCAAAAGCAAATCCAGCTTGTTTGGGATTTTCCTGCTAGTGCTGAGTCAACAGAATGCAAATGTTCCCTTGGCAAGAGCCTCGGGAAAAGCGTGAGCAATCTCTGAACAAAGATGACAGGCAGCCGCCCACACACTAGCTGTGGAGCATCTCATTCACTACCCAGACCCAGCCTTGACTCAGAGCCAGTCCTTGCCACTGTCCCTTTACATTTGTCCATTTTGTTCTTCTCATCCCTAGTCCCATGGCACTTAAAACACAACACACACACTGAATTAGAAGGAAGTGAACGAAGGTCGTGTGTGTGTGTGCACATACGCAGTCTTAAGCCTGGTGCTGAAAGGAATGTGCCTGCAACTATGAACTATGTCACTGTTGTGAGGAGGGAGCTGCCTTGGGCACAGCTCCAAGAATTGGTGTGCAAGGGAAGTTGGGGCAAAGAGTGTATCAGGATGTCTTCATCTGAGGATTCCAACTATTCCATTAAAAGTAGTTCAAAAATAAGGACATTTATCATAAAGCAAAAAGACCAGAGGAAAGGTGATTCCCAGATGGGTGCAACTGGTCAAGTATAACATCCAAGGCTCTCCATCTTCCTACTCTGCACTTCACGGTGTTGTAATGTCTACCCCTGGTGCTACAAGGTTTAGCTGCCACAGTCCAGACACCGCCACAGACATGAAGCATCTAGTGAAAAATAGCAGTGTTGCCTCCTCTGAGTCTCTTTTTATTAGGGAACCCACCTTTCCTTAAGATCTGCTACATATACACATACATTGAGCATCCTGTCCTCTTAGGTCCCATTAGCCAGGACCAGCCTCAGGAGAGCCTAGGAACATATCTGGGATGTGTATGCCTTAGTGGGATGCTGGGTCTGCCGGGAGATAGGGAGCCATGGGGCGGGGCAGGGCTGGAGTGGCAATAGGGTAAACAGCTAACACTGGCTGTCCCAGGGGCTCGGGACTGGATGAGCAGAAGGATAGAAGAATGTTTCCTGCCTGAACGTTGGATGGTCCCTCCTGGTACCACTTTGGAAATTCTAGTCTCCACATATCTATGTATACCTCGGAAGAAAATGTCCCAGTACTCAGGCATCACCATTTTTGTCCACTACTTAAGGACATCAAAAGCATTTCGCATCTTTCTAGTCACTGGGGGAAACCTGAAACAATGTATTCTTAAGTTTATAGACTACATAGAACCACAAATTTTGTATAGGCCTGTCTTAGTCAGTTCAGGCTTCTATAACAAAAATGTCATAGGCTCAGTGGCTTAAGCAACTGAAATTTATTTCTCACAGTTCTGCAGACTGGGAAGTCCCAGCTCAGTGTGCCAGCATGGCCAGGATCTGGTAGAGCCCTTTTCCAGGTGTGCAGATGGCCAGATTCTAGCTATGCCCTCCAATGGCAGAGAGCAGAGAGAGAAAAAGCAGCTCTCTTGTGTCTTTTCTTATAAGGAAAGGCACTAATCCCATTCATGTGGGCTCAACCCTCATGAACTAATCACCCTCCAAAGGCCTCATCTCCTAACACTGAGGCTCCTAACATCTCCTAACATCTCCTCATGCTGAGGGTTAGGATTTCAATAGGTGAATTATGGAGGGTCCTGGGAAGCACAAACGTTCAGAACATAGTGAGGCCAAAGTGAAAATACAAGAAACAGGAGACTTCCAGTGCCTAGACTCCCACCTCAACTTCTGGTTAATGGGGGCAGAGCCCACCAAGTGCACTGAGTAACCTGAGGCTCACCAGGGTTTCCAGAGAGGGTGCTGAACCAAAAGAAAGTGGATAAAGGCACAATTACAGAGGTTAGTTTCACTCTAGCACTTGTGAAGCCTGAAAATTTGTGGCTAAGGAGAATTAACAAGGAAGAATGGCGGTGTGTGAAGGCTGAAGCAGCGGCTTACAGGTCAGAATCTGGGCTGGAGTCCAAATCCTGGCCGTGCATCGTGGCACAACCTTGAATAAGGCACTCCAGGCAGCGAGGGGCCACCAGGACATCATTTAAACAACGTGTGGCATGTTCTGAGTCAGCAGGGAGAGGAAACGTGGGTTGTTCCCAAACAGGGCACTTGGCAAATCAGGCAGCACAAAAGTTAGAACTGTAACACTCATTTGACTCCAGTGAATACTGGGCAAGACTCTACAGCATTTGGCAATTCTACAAACTTTTGTGGCAGTGCCACTCCTGCGCAGAGGGAAAGGGGGCCTTCCGCACCTGTCTAGCCCTCCTTATGTGCCCACTTAGTCCTTCTCCCTCCCTGCCCCTCAGCACTCATGTATCTGGAGCTTTATGGTGCCAGCGGCTGGCCAAGCTTGCCCCCTCCCCTCTGAAACATTCACCTTCGTGAGACTGTAAGCTCAGCTATCATTCTTCTTTGCTCCTTGCATTTCATCAAAACTTACCTCCCCTGCACACCATTACTTGTGGAAATGACTCAAGCTAAGGCCCTACTAGTTCATTTAGGATCAAGAAATGCCTCCTACCCTCTCCCTTTCTCACCTCCCACTTGGTATTTTCACTTTACAGCCCTTTTCAATCTCCACATGCAGGAAATTGGACCAAGGGGAGATTCCTACCGTCCCTGAAACCATTACTCTGTTTTGTCTGTAGCTCAGACGAGATTTCTCTGGAGAAAATATTCTTTTGCTTTAGAGCAGGGGTGTCAAACTCATTTTCACCAGGGGCCACATCAGCCTTGCAGTTGCCTTCAAAGGGCTGAATGTAATTTTAGGACTGTATAAATGTAACTAACTACTCCTTAACTAGGGGCAAGGAGCTCGGTGTTACTACTGGGTAGAAACAAGGTGCCAGGCCAGATAAAACAAGGTAGGGGGCCGAATTCGGCCCACAGGTCTTGTGTTTGCTGCCTGTGCTTTAGAGGCAGTATGACAGGAGTTCAGCGTCGGGGTGGGGTTCAACTGCATCAACTTGGACAAGTTATTTAACATCGCTGTGCTCTAATTATCACAGGAGAGAGAAAAGGACAAAAACAGAAAAGGAGAAGAGGATTAAAGTAAATATCTCATTGGATTGATGTGAGAATTAAATGAGTATTATGGACTGAGTGTTCATGTCCCCCCACCCCCCAAATTCATCTATTGAAGCCATAACCTACAATGTGAAGGTATTTGAAAGTGAGGTCTTTGGGTGGTGATGAGGTTTAGATGACCTCATGAGGCTCATGAGGGTGGGTCCCCAATGATGGGATTAGTGTCCTTATAAAAAGACCAGAGTGCTCTCTCTTGCGAGCTCTCTCTCTCTCTCTCTCCCCCACCCACTCCCCTCTCTCTCTGGTGCGTGGGCGTACACTGTTATTTAAGGACACAGCAAGAAGCCAGCCATCTGCAAGCCAGGAAAAAAGCTCTCATAAAACCCCGACCATACTGGCACCTTGATCTCGGACTTCTAGCTTCCAGAACTGTGAGAAATGAATGTGTTGTTTAAGGCACCGGTCTGAGAGACTTTGTCGTGGGAGCCTGAGCTGACCGAGACAATGACTTAATGCATGGAAACTGAACAGAATGAAAAGCACTGATTATGGAAAGCACTTACAGGTATCAGTCACATGCTAGGCTTTATTGGTAATAGCAAGAGGGACAGAGTTTTCTGTTTTAACTTTTTAAAATATTGCATGTAAATATTATTTACCTTGATAACTGAATTTGTCAACAGCCTGTTAAATTTTGTGCCCAAACTGAGTGCCCTACTCATCTCAGCTGGTCCCAGCCCTGGTGACAATTCCCTGGTATATGGTAAGTGCTCGGTGACAGTTTCTTACAGAGCTTAAAGGCAGCAATGTATTCATTACTAATATTTTTCCAACAGATATTTTGGAGTTTATTTCCTAATTCATCTGGTAGGGAAATCTCTCCACAGATGCCTTTGCTGGTGGTTCTGGGCCTTCACATTGTAAATGACAAACAGGTCAGAACGTGATGAAAAGAGCCTCAGTTGTGCCAGAGCCTGACCCAGAAAGACATATGACCTGAGCTAACAGAACCAGCCTGAAGTCAGGCGGATGAGGTTGGCCAGATCATCCATCTCCATCCCCATCCTTGTCTGTAACACAGAACAAGTTCATCATGGTCCTTGTCTTCTCTGAGTTCTACCTGCCTCTTTGGAGCTGACCTCTTGCCCTGCCTAAGCTGGAACCCACAGAAAAGATTCTCATATCATGTTACATTCCAGCCCCCCACAACAGATGTCCTTCGATATATGATGGCATTGAGACAAACATCACTAAAAGTAGTTCTCCCTGATCCCTCTAGATTTCTGTAGCCCTTTTCATTCATAGAATTTAAGTTACTTTCCAAAACCCACGTATCTTTACAACATCTCCATCCATTAGCCAAGAAAAGGCTTTATTTCTGCTACCTTATTAATGAGGATGCTGCATAAAGCAAGCTTATACCTCATTTCATTGATCCATACTGAGGCAGTCCAAGGATTCATTGAAGCCATGATACCCGGTCTTCTTCTCAATAACCGTTCAAGTTCATCTTCCTCTCCTCACTGCTACTTTTGCCTCAAAGATTCGAGCACTTAGAGTTCAGTTGGATCTTTAGAAAAAAGCACCAAACACTTTTCATTAGGAATCTTGTTCCTGATGGGTAGAGATTTCCCAGCAAATGTGCATTAAAGGGAATATTTATATTCCAATCATGGACCACCATGATAATTACTGTGGTTGTTGGTCAAGAAAGTAAAAGGGAAAGAGCAGAGGTATTGAACATTGGCTGGGGGCCAGAGTCCTGATGAGTGGGCTTCTTTGGGGAGAGAGTCAGACCATGATGTCCACACGAACAGCTCACGACAGGTCACTAGTTCAAGTAAGCCAGAACCAAACTCTCATGAACAAAAAAGAACAACCACAGAATTCTGGCTCTGGCCTAGGAGTCAGGAAACCAGAATCTTGGTCCAACATGTGTCCCTAACAAGGAGACTTAAGGAACTCAGGTGGATACTTAATCTATAATAGGAGGGCTTTAGACTAGACAAGTGGTTTTCTGCAGAGGTCCATCCGACCGACCATGTGGAAGTACCTCAAGGCTACTCTGGGAGCAGGCAGCGGGTGGGGCCCCAGCTGATGGGGCTCAGAAGTCACTCTGTTCAGGCCAGAGAAGCTCCCCTTTGGCATGTTTTATATTGTATATTAGTACCCCACCCAGGATATTTGTCTAAATAAAGAGCTCTGTGCTTGATAATGAAGTGAAGCAAAGCAAAACGACAACAAAAAGTGCCGGAAGGGATGGTCTCAAATCTTCCTTTTGATATCACTGGTCAATAATATGACAAGTAAATGGTAAGTTTTATACATTTACCCTCTGACAATGCCCTCTTGCCAAAGACCATCAGGACCACACCATCATCAAACAAGTTGGATGATTATTTACAGCAGGGGGGGAGTACACCCGTCAAGGGGAATCATAAAGAACCTCGGTAAGAGGGTGTTAGAAGGAGCCTATTCTAGGCTTTGGGCTTTGGTTGGGCAATCAGCAGACGGAGGAGGTAGGGAGGGAAGGGAAGCCAGTTCTAAGGAAGCAGGGGTTTGGTCTAGACTGGGTGCTGTCAGAAAGTGGGGGAAATTGTGTGGTTGGGTATACTAAGGGACCTTATGGATAGGAAGAGCAGACTAGGGCCAGGATAGAGCTGTAACTGGTAAAGAAGCAGCAATCATTCATTCTAGCTGAGAGAGGATATTTGGTACTTCACGGGCCACACAGTGGCCTCACTTCATCACGGTCTCAGAGTAACCTCGTCGGAGGCTGTGTTCTGTGAGCTTGTTCATGGGAGCAGAGCAGCAGGGCCAGCTCCTGGCTGTCAGGGACTGATTTTTATTTTCTCGCCTCCCTTAAAAAGATAAGTTTTAACTTTGAGACGAGTCCTTAAATCAACACCTACCCCCTCAGAGTTTGTCAGTACATTCAGACGTTTCAGTGCCTAAGCTGAAGAGAGACTCATGTGAAATATCTTCCCCACAAACTCTCTCGCACCTCCCTGTCCTTATCCACTGTAGCCTCTCTGCCCCCGCCACTCAGATACCTGAGAGATGTGTCTGCCACGTGCTCATATCAGTGACAAATTCTGGGTGGTACTGAAGAATAAACAAGTAACAAAAGCAGAAGGGAATGAACATGAGATGAAAACATGCCGAATTTTTCATTAACTCAACTCATGGCATCAGTCAGCCAGATGGAATGAATCCTGCCTGTTTTTCCATCAGTTGGTGACCGCCCAGGGGTTCCACTAGCAGGAAGGTGAACTCCTTTGCGGAGAAATAATTTGGAGGGTATAAGTGTCCCTTAGAAGAAAAATGGAACTGAAATGAAAAAGTGCAATGGACACTTTATTATTTTGGGGGTGAAAGGGAAAAGGGAATATGAAGGTAAATTACACTTGAGCTGTTAGGAGAATAGGTGTGGAAAGTTATGGAACGAATCAACTAAAAATACACACAAACATATATGCTTTGCTTTTATTTTTTAAATTACCTATGATTTTCTTGCAGAGATAGGGTTACTTAGGAGACTAAATCATTAGTAAGAAATATGGCACTGACAACATTGTGAGTTCCTGATCAAGACTTTTCTCATTTTTGGTCAGCCCTTACTTACCTTAAGACAAGAATGGCAATGATTCACAGGAAGGAACCCTGGATGAGAAACAAAAATCCACTTTCCAGGCCCACAGGTGACTAGGAGTATGACCTTGGCATGTCACTTAGCCTCTGTAGAAGTCCACTGTCCTTGACTGTCTAGAAGATTTGGCCAAAATACTCTTGAAGTCCCTTCTAGATCATGTGACTCACATCTTCCCTGCATCAAAAAATAGGTACTTTCTTTTGTGGTTGGCTGACCTCTCAGATATGAGAGATCTATGCTTTGGGCCCCAAGGTAAGTACAGCAAGCACTTGTTGGTTTTGGCATTTTTAGCACCTGTATTAGTCAGGGCTCTCCAGAGAACCAGAACCAATAGGATGAGGAGATGTATTACAGGACTTGGCTCACGCACCTTTGAAAGCAAAGAAGTTCCATGATCTGCCATCTGAAGAACTGAAGAACCAGGATAGCTGAATGTATAACTCAATCTCAGTCCAAAGGCCTGGGAACCTGAAGCTCTGATATCCAAAGGTAGGAGAATGGATGTTCTAGCTCAAATGAGACAAAATGTGTCCTACCTTGGCCTTTTTGTACTAGTTCAGCCCTCAGTGGACTGGGTAGTGCCCATCTGCTTTGGTAAGAGCCATCTTTTCTACTCAGTCTGCCGATTCAGATGCTAGTCTCTTCCAGAAACACCTTCACAGACACACCCAGAAGTCATGTTTTACCAGCTATGTGGGCATCCCTTAGCCCAGTCAAGAGAACAGCCTACATTCACACTATGTTTAATAATATCTATTTAAAAGCCCCATTTTTGGACATCCAGTCAAGATGGCAGTATAGGCAGACATGGCTTGCCTCTTCTTACTACCACATCAAAATTACAACTAAAATATAGAACCACCATCACTCAGAACCATCAGAAATCAAGTTGAATGGAAGTCTGACAACTATGGAATTAAAGAAACCATATCCATACAGACTGGTAGGAGGGGTGCAGACACAGAATAGTCTGGTCCTTCATCCATGTGTGTTGGATAAAAATTTGGGAGGGATATCTTGGGAGTGAGGAGAACCAACCCCACACCAGGCTCCCCAGTCTGCGGTCCCCACAACTTCTGTCCGCAAAAACAGCAGAGATTGAGTGGGTGGAAGAAACAAGCACTTCCTCTTAAAGAACCCACACACAGACTCACCTACTTGGACTCACTCCCTCTGAGCTCCAGCACTGGAGTAGAAACTTGAAAGGCACCAGTTGCATAAAGGGAGGAACTGATGTGTCTGGAATCAAGGCAAGAAGAAGCCATTGTCCCTTTTCTAAACTCTCTCCATACAAAGCTGGCAAGCTGGTACCATATCTGAGATTCCATCAACATGGCTAACACTGTTTGACCCACCTTGTAGATCCCCAGAGATGCCCCACACCCAACTTACAGGCCCAGCACAGCTGCTTTTCCATATGAATAGATGGTCTTGGCTCACACTTTACAACTTTCTGAATCCTCTCAAACAAGCAACAGCTGGCCTCAGTGAGCCTCAGGCCCAGCACCAGCAACAGCCAGCCTAGATTCACAGCTTGGCTTTGCCTGAGAAGCTCCACACACAGCACAAGTAGTAGCCATCTCAAATTGCTTTATAGCTCAGGCAGGGTGGCTCCAGGCAAAACACAGGTAGGGGATGAGCTTGGCCTGCACCGCAGGGGAAACTCCAGGACCAGTGGACAGTTACAGACCACACTGGAGCACCACCACCCTTTCCCTGCACAGCTGAGTCTTCATAGAGAGCATAGGGTGGAAGTTGGTGGTCAGTGGTCACAGCCAATCATTGCAGCTGATTGTCATTGGTAAATCCTTCCCATTGATCTGCCAGCAGCAACCAAGGCTCAACTACAAGAGGAGGGTGTACTAGGGTATACCTCGAACACCCAGCTTGGGTGATGGAGGAGGCTGTGCCACTGGACCCTACAGGACACCTACTCATTTAGGCCACACTACCAAGACAGGGAGTCAAAGCAGCTCTACCTAATACATAGAAACAAACATATGGAGGCTGCCAAAATGAGGAAACTAAAAAAACATGGCCCAAATGGAAAAACAGATAAAAACTCCAGAAAAAGAGCTGAACAAATTGGAGATAAGAATGTATAACATGCAGAGTTCAGAACACTGGTTATAAGGATGCTCAAGGAATTTAGTGAGGACTTCAACAGCATAAAAAAAAAACAATCAAAAATGAAGGATACACTAATTGAAATAAAGAACCACTTTATAGGAAAACAACAGTAAAGTGGATAAAGCTGAGAATCAAACCAGTGATTTGGAATATAAGGAACAAAAACAACCAATCTGAAAAACTAGAAGAGAAAAAGAATAAAAAATAATGAGGATAGTATAAAAACCTCTGGGACAACTTCAAGATGTTCAACATTAAATCACAGGGGTGCCAGAAGAGAAAGAGCAAGAAATTGGAAGTGTATTTGAAAAAATAATGAAAGAAAACTTCAGCAATTTGGTGAAAGAAATAGACATGTAAGTCCAGGGAGCACAGAGTCCCAAACAAGATGGATGCAAAGAAGGTCACTCCAAGACATATCATAATTAAAATGCCAAAGGTTAAAGATAAACAGAAAGTATTAAATGCAGCAAGAGTAAAGCAGTCAGTTACCTACAGGAGAGTTCCCATAAGACTGTCAGCTGATTTCTCAAAAAAAACATTGCAGGCTAGAAGGGACTGGCAAGAAATATTCCAAGTCATGAAAAGCAGGAACCTACAGCTAAGATTGCTCTACCTAGCAAAGCTTTCACTTAAAATCAAAGGGCAGATAAAGAGCTTCCCACACAAGAAAAAAACTAAACAAGTTCATCATCACCAAACCATAATTATATGAAATGTTAAAGGGACTTATTTAAGAAAAAGATCAAAACTATGAATAATAAAATGGCAAAAAATACATATCTATCAACAATGGAATCTAAAAAAACAAACTAAGCAAACAAGAAGAACAGAGACAGAATCATGGAAACAGAGAGCATTTTGTTGTTTGCCAGATGGGATGAGGGCGTGGGGGAATGGGTGAAGAGGTGAAGGGATTAAGAAGTACAAATAGGTAGTTACAGAAAAGAACAGTATAGGAAATGGAGTAGCCAAAGAACTTATAGGCATGACCCATGGACATGAACAATGGTGGAGAGATTGTCTGAGGGAGTGGGGGGTGCTGGGTGGAAGGGACAAAGGAGTGATGATCAGGGCAACTGTAATAGCATAATCAATAAAATATAATTAAAAATAAAAAATAAAAGGCCCCATTTGTTTGAGGACCTCACTGCCTCCACAACACATTATTAGTAGTCCTGACGGTTTACATGAGGGCCCCGGCCCCCTGCAATCCAATTAGAATAATTTCATTTTTTGGCCACCATGTTTGATTGGTCAATATGAATACCTCACTTTGTTTTGTTCAAGCAGAATGCATCTTCCAACTTGAGAGGAGAACTGGGAAGGAACACTTCAGTCTGGGAGGATTGGAGTATGATCAGATTTCTAGAACTAGTTATCAATCTATAAGAAACATGAGAAAGAAAAGAACATATTAACTACTTGGGGATGCAATTAGCAACTGTGAGACTCTAGGAAAAAATGACCTCGTTCTTCCCAGAAGCAACAGAAGAGAGAACCTATAAAGAGTTCTAAAAAAGCCTGTTAATCACAGTGTGTGGAACTTACTTGGATACTGATTCAAATATAAGAAAACAACGAAGGAAGTATAAACCGACAGGGTATTTGACAATATTAATAAGTTCAGAAAATTCATACTGAAACTATACATATGAGATAACATCTGGGACTTGCTTCAAAGTAATTGTGGGATGGGGCATAGATGGAACAAGATTGGCTGGCTCTCAATATTATTCTGTTGAAGCTGGTGATGGGCATGCTGGGTTCATAAGATCATTCTCTCTACTTTTATATACACTTGAAAATTTGCATTAAAATTATTAAAAACCCACGTATACTTTTTACACAATAATTCCACATTTGAGCCATGGTACAAATGATAGGCAAAGACGTTTCTTTTAAGATTACTTATAGTGGGAGGAAACTAAATGTCAAAACACAGGTTAGGTACATTATAGTAATTTCTTTCAATACAAGGTGGGGCAGAAGTAGGTTTACAGTTATTCCTATGGAAAGTAATATAATAATTAATAAATAATAATAAACTGTTTTGTGCACTCAGAACTGCAAACCTACTTTTGCCAACCCTTACATAATGATATACACCCTTCAATTATGTCTAGGAATAGTTTTTTGAGACATGGGAACGGGCTTATATAATATTAGCTAAAATATACATCAAGGTAATACTCAAATAAGTGAAATATATATCATATAACAGCACCATGAGATAGGAAGGAATTTTATTCTTTGTGAGTGAGAGGAATCAAATAGCTACAAAATAAAACTAAACCTCAGTTGCGGAGAAATCGAGTGAACTTTTCCGGAGGTGACCGCAGCAATCCGCTAGTGGTCCTAAATCACCCACCTTGGCCTCTGGACTTCCTCTCTGCTAAAACCCGTTTCTGTGAACAATAAAAGTCACCATGCAGCTGACTGCTAGTCACTGCCCATCAGGCCCTAAATTATTTTTAATCCCTCTGCTCTGGAAGATAATGGTTCCAAATTCCAGGACTAGAGCGATAAGGCCTCCCCCAAGCTAAGCACTCGGAGCCAGACGCCCATTCAGTGTGCCTGGGGACCGTCGATAACGGATAGCACTCTACTGCTCCAGTTAAATTTAATTTCTCCTGCCTCAGCTTGCTCTGTCTGGGCACCTTCAGAAGGAGGGTTTCCTGACACCTTATCTTGATTCTGAGGAGCTTTATCTGCTCTCATTATTAGCATTCTATTTGTATGCAAATAAGCACTTGGCCTTCCTCGCTTGGGTATTAATCGCCACTATAAATTGTAGCTCTTCTGAATCCAGAGTTGTGAGATTGTGGGATATAGGACAGAAAGTGTCTTTATAGAATAAGGAGTCTTATTTTTAAAGATGAGGAAACAAGTTCTCAGAGTGACCAAGTATAATAGATTCCTCAGGGACGTATTGCTAGTGAGTGCTTCCAGACCAAATATTAGGATTCCCATGGCCTGTATTTTTATCACTACCCTAGAACCCCAGTTCAGCTGGAAAAAATAATCACAGATTAACATCTGTCCATCAATTATTGTGTGTATGAGAGAGAGAGAGGGAGATTGAAAGAGAGTGGGGTGGTCTTCGGTCAAAGCAGGAAGCTGATGTGCTCAGGGACTTCGGGGCTCCTTATAGAGAAAGCACCATTCTAATTACTTTATATACAGGATCTCATTTCATTTTGCAACTAACCTATGAGGTAGGCACTATTATTATCTATGATTTGCAGATAAAGAAATTGAGTAATAGAGAAGGTAAGCAGTTCCCCCAAAACACACAGCAAGAGGTGGAGCCAAGACTCTAACAGAGGTGGTCAAACTCTTAACTACTGAGCGACCCTGCCGCAGCTACACTGGCACCAATGCTCCTGGGGCCTGGGTAACATAAGACAATTTGCCCCAATCCTCCCAGAAACCCAGGAAGCAGGATATAGAATAAGCCTTGGAACAGGGACTGCAGCAGCCACTTGACCAGGAGGGCAGAGCAGACAGGACAAGCCAAGAAGATGCCCCACACCCAGACACACCGAGACAGGCCCATAGCACACGCCCAGGGTCAAGCAGGTACCTGGCTGTTGTCAAGCAAAGATAAAGGTTCAGGCTGTAATAAAAACACACCCACACACATTTATTTGCACAAAGGAGGGACTGCAATTGGGCATTCACAGATTCAGGTAACAACCTAAAATATGCCCCAAAAGAAACATAGAAAGCAGGGTTTATAAAGGGTTTAAAACTATACCCACTTACTATCCCCACTTACTGTTCCCACTTAGGTCCTCTACATGAATGAAGGATGTTGGCCAGGTAAACAGAGATTGGTTAGGTCCTGTATTTAAATGAAGGATGCTGGCTGGTGAAACATATCAGCTTCTTTCAGAGTGAAGAAGATACATGATCTGGTTGCCATGGTGAGCTTATTAAAAGGTCAAGAGTTCATGGGTGGGACGTACACAGCCAAACTTCTTTATGGTCACCTGGCTCCAATTTCAGTTCCTTTGATGTTAATGGCGCTTGGCAATTTCCCTCCACAGCATACTCTGAAGACGTGTGTTGGTGTCAATGGGACCCACTCAGGCTCCCAGCTCTTGTACAGAAAAGTCAAAAGGAAAAGAGCAGAGACCCCTATATAGTTCTCTCCTTTCTTCTTCCAAATGACAAAACTAAAATAATCTATTAGCGAGTTTAATGACCTTTATTCAAGGGAGAACAATCTGTGAATGGGGAGGCACAGTGCCTCATAATCAGTGGAGATACTTCCTGCAGGATTTGGGGCAACAGTGAGTTTCGTAAAGTGTTAGAAGAGGCAGCATGGAAACAGGGCAGCAGTGGCTGGGAGGTTGGGGATTTCCTTATTAGGCTGGCAGGTCCTACACCCTGAGTTAAGGTGAGCAGAGTTAAGGTGAGTTAAGGACTGCAATCAGTGTGTTAGGTTTCCTTGACAGCTGTTTCCTGTAAGTGCAGGCTAACTTGGGTTCAGATTTGCCCTCTGGACCGGCCTCTGTTTGAGAGTCTTAAGTAGTTATTAAAAACTGAGCTAACTGCATCATCTTCGAAACATGCTCAGAATAACCATCAACCTCACTGAGCCCAGAAATCATACTCTCTGGGCTCCCAAACTGGAGTGGGAAAGCAGGCATTGGGTGGAACGGGAGACGTAAAACATGAAGTGGCAGGTTGCACTTATTATTAAAAAGAAGGAGCCAAATCACTAGTCCTTCCCCTGTAGTCTGGGTTTCCCACCAGGTGTGGCAAATGTGCCTACTTGTGGCCATCAGCAGACCACAGAGGCTGTTTTGGCAGAGATCACTGGTGGGAGGTGCCACCAGGACAAAGACAGCCCCGCCCCTCCCTGGGGGCCTGGGTGACAACACCTATTGAATATTGCTTTAATTGTGAGAGGCCAGCTCCCACTCTGGCCTTCTTTGTGTCCCCAAAGAAAACGAACACATTATTATTCTTCTGTCATCCTACAAGTTGCTGAGCCTTGAAAGACCCAAAGGGCAGCTGCTAGAGCGTCGCTGAGGGGGCAGTCCAACATTTAATTGCTTCACACATGGATGCTGGTTTATGGGGCCTTCAGTCTGTATTTAACACCACAGCCAGTGATGGACTTCTGCTGTGGGAAAGTGTGTGCCAGTCCTCTGCACACTGTTTTATAACTGACAGGGGAAGATGCACTCCTGTTCGGTAAATTGTATCTGGCCTTTCCAGCCCAGAGGTAATTAATGTTTGCTCTCATCCAATGGGCAGGTTCCAAGAAATACAGCTCCCATTAGCTCCTGCTCAATTAAGAAAAATGCACATCTGCCCCCATGACTCAAACTCTGCTCCCGAGCTGGAGCTGTGTGGATCACATAGCTGGAAGGACCAGGCAGGTCATCATAGCCAACTCCGGAGCTTTAGCCCCCGCCCTGACAATGTCCAGACCCTTCCTGGTACCCTCCAGTCCCCCCGACCACCTCTATCCACACCAGCGTCCTATGGAACAAGAGGAAAGATAATAACTAATGTCCACTCAATGCTTACTCTGTCCCAGGCACTGTCCTAAAGATACACAGGAACTAGCTCATAAATGACACATACAAATTAGCTCTTAAAGGATGAGCATGAACTCGCTCATGCAAGATGTACATAAATCTGCTCATTTAGGTTGGTCACAAGTCTATGACCCTGAGGGTCCCAAGAACCAACAAAAACTTGAGTATAAGTTCAAGTCTACTCCTGAAACCTATGAGCTGGGTGACCTTGAGAAACTCACCAAGCAGAGAGCAGGTTCTTGTTCGGGCACACCTTGTTTTACCGTACTTTGCTTTATTGCACTTCACAGGTGTTGCATTTTTTTTTACAAATTGAAAGCAAGACCCTCCACCAGAAAAAAGATAATGGCCCACTTTAATGCAGTGGTTTGGAATCAACCCCACAATATCTCTGAGGTATGTGTGTACTTGATCAAAGCCCCATAGTAATAAGGTAAAGCTGTCAGGGAGAGGTCTCCATGGGGGAGTTCCCTTCACTGTGTTCCCTTCCTCAGACTACACCTAGCAGCTGACTCCCAAATGCTGGCGGTTGGTCTCCAGGGGCATGAGGAAAGTGAAAAACAGAAAAAAGGATCAGCCCAAACCCATCATCACCCTTGAAAATAACACCCGTGATGTCATGTTTGTCCATCTGTAAATTGGAGCTGAAAATAACCAATTGTAGGGGTGTTAACTGGCAGTCCTTTATGTAGGACAATTCGTTAGTACGTCAAAATTTCAAATGCCCGTATCTGTTGACCTAGCAATTCTACTTCTAGGGATATATCTTAAAGAATGAGGCAGAGGATTTCCAGCCAAGATGGAAGCTTAGGGAGATACACTTTGCTTCCTCACAGAACCAAAAGAAGGACAACAACAAATCTACAAAAAAAATAAATAACCAGAACTACCAGAAAATCAAACTAACAAAGTCTCACAACCAAGGAATTAAAGAAGAAACATTCATCCAGACTGGTAGGAGGGGTGGAGATGGACAGCCAGAGTGAAGAGGACTCACGGCAAGGCGAAAGCTGGCGCGGACCAGACAAGGCTGTGGCTGGTGGAGTGGATGAGGTGGTGGCTGGTGGAGTGGGCGGTCCACATTCACATGCAGATAAACTGAGAGGAACAACTGGGGAGGAGACAGGCCGCACAACCCAGGGTTCTAGCCCAGGGAAATAAAGCCTCAAAACCTCTGACCAAAAAAACCTGTGGGGGTTGAGGTAGAAGGAGAAACTCCCAGCCTCACAGGAGAGTTCATTGGAGAGATCCACAGGGTCCTAAAATATGCACAAACCCACCCACCCAGGAATCAGCACCAGAAGGGCCTAATTTGCTTGTGGGTAGTGGCAGGAGTGACTGAATACCAACTGAGCACCTAGCAAGCAGTGTTGTGGCCTTTCAGACCCCTCCCCTACATACAGCGCCACAACACAGCAACCTGGGTTGCCCCACCCTGGGGAATACCTAAGACTCCACCTTTAAAATGTAACAGCTGTCAAGACAAAGAAATATGGCCCAAATGAAAGAACAGATCAAAGCTCCAGAAAAAATACAACTAAGCGATGAACAGATAGCCAACCTATCAGACACAGAGTTCAAAACAGTGGTAATCAGGATGCTCACAGAAATGGTTGAGTATGGTTGCAAAATAGAGGAAAAAGTGAAAGCTATGAAAAGTGAAATAAAGGAAAATGTACAGGGAACCAACAGTGAAGTGAAGGAAACTGGGACTCAAATCAATGGTTTGGAGCAGAAGGAAGAAATAAACATTCAACCAGAATGGAATGAAGAGACAAGAATTTTAAAAAATGAGGAGAGTCTTAGGAACCTCCAGGACAACTTTAAATGTTCCAACATCTGAATCATAGGGGTGCCAGAAGGAGAAGAGGAAGAGCAAGAAGTTGAAAACTTATTTGAAAAAATAATGAAGGAGGACTTCCCTAATCTGGCAAAGGAAATAGACCTCCAGGAAGTCCAGGAAGCTCAGAGAGTCCCAAGTAAGTTGGATCCAAGGAAGCACACACCAAGACACATCATAATTCCATCACCCAAGATTAGAGATAAGGAGAGAATCTTAAAAACTTGGAGAGAAAAGGAGACAGTTACCTACAAAGGAGTTTCCATTAGGCTATCAACTGATTTCTCAAAAAAAACCTTGAAGGCAAGAAGGGGCTGGAAAGTAGTGTTCAAAGTCATGAAGGCAAGGCTCTACAAGTTAGATTACTCTATCCAGCAAGGCTTTCATTTAGAAAGGAAGGGCAGATAAAGTGCTTCCCGGATAAGGTCAAGTTAAAGAAGTTCATCATCACTGGGCCCTTATATGAAATATTAAAGGGACTTAATTAAGAAAAAGAAGATAAAAAATACAAACAGTAAAATGATGACACGCTCCCAACTATCAACAAATGAACCTAAAAAAACGAAAACAAAAACGAACTAAGCAAACAACTAGACAGGAATAGATTCACAGAAATATTGATCACATGGAGAGTTATCAGCTGTGAGGGAGGGGGAGAATGGGGAAAAAGGTACAGGGAATAAGAAGTGTAAATGGTAAGTACAAAATAGACAGGGGGAGGTTAAGAATAGTATGGGAAATGGAGAAGCCAAAGAACTTATATGTATGACCCATGGATATTGAACTAAGGTGGGGGAATGAGGGTGGGAGGGTGGTACAAGGTGGAGGGGTATAAAGGAGAGAAAAAAATAAAACAACTGTAATAGCATTATCAATAAAATATATTTTGAATGAGGCAGAAGTGTGTGTAGAAGAATATTCATGGCCATTATGTCTGTACTAACATAAGACTGAAAACAATCTAGTTGGGGAACTTACTAAATAAATTATGGCATATTTGTGCAGTGGAATACTATGTAACTATAAAAAATAAAGGCAGCTTTAACTAAATTTAATGGAACAATCTCTGAGATATTTTGTTAACTGAAAAAAAGCAGGGTGTTACTGGTATATTTTTGAGAAGCATCTATACCAGTTTGCTCATATATGCATAGAATATCTACAAGGCAATCAGAAATTTGGTAATAGTTACTGCCTCTGAGGAAGGACTTAGAAGGCTTGAGGTCAGGAGTGAGAGGAATATTTATTTTCTCTGTGTAAATACCTTTTTAAATATTAAACTTGTGCCATGCAAATGAATTAGATAGGCCTGTTCAACATTCAACCCATTGAAGGTGGGCCTCATTCAATCATTTGAAGGCTTTAAGAGAAAAGGATTGAGATTTCCCATCCCGCCCCGAAGAAGAGGGAATCCTGTCTCAGGACTGCCTTCAGACTCAGACTGCAACATCAGCTCTTCCCTGAGTCTCCAACCTGCCTGCCTACCCTGCTCATTTCAGACTTACCAGCCTCCTACAATTGCATGAACCAATTCCTCAAAATAATTGGAGAGAGAGATGACAGAGAGATGCATTGGTTCTGTTTGTCTGCAGAACCCTGTTGAATACCCCGTCACAGGGATGGCTCCTGTCATCACACATCACTTAGCACACAGCGCTCTTGGTGTAGCCTCTGCTAATCTTTTATTTATCAGTGTGTATATGCCCAGTCCAGTGATCTAGGCTGTAAGGTCTTTGTGAACAGGCACTATGTCTCCATCATCAACACGTTTCCAACATCCAGCTGAGAACCTGCACCAGGAACAAGAGCCCAGTAAAGATGCATTGTTGAATGGAGCAGTGCTTTCAGTGACAGCAAGTCCTGATGTTAAATGCTGGAGTGTGGTCAATCTGCAGATCAGCATCCAAGTCAGCTCATCAAAGAGGAGGAACAGGAAGGGAAAGAAGAGAGAAAAAACAACCCTTACCAGTTGTTTCCAATTACTAGGACACCTTATTTTACACATTTCTTCTTATACAGCCACCTAAAGACCTGTCGAAGGCAATTCATTGTTTGCAGTTAATTAAGCAGGCCCAGTAGTGAACTTTCCACAATGTAAGACTTAGCCTGCACTGTTTTAAAAATTAAAATCAACAATTTTCTCTTGAAATAAAGTATATTTAAATAGAATAAAATATAAAGAAAAATGTTATCTGTGATTATCACGCTCAATTAGGCCCCAAATGTCTGTAAAATTTCATCCACTCTTTTTAAAAGAAGAAATTATGGCCACCAACTCCAGAATCAAAATACCATTCCTGAAAATCAGACTAAATCCTAGGTTAGAAACCTCTGCAGACATCTTTCACAGAAGTTTTTATCATTTGCAAGGATTACAGGATTACAAGATTAATTCATCTTTGACAAGTCATCTGAATCCATATGTGAATAAAGAACCAATTGGTTTAGTTTTCTGATCAATAAGGTTATTTTCAATGAGTGCCAGCACCAGTAATTCTGTCCCCTGGGAGAACTGATTTATAAGTATGTCAAATGGAGATTTTCTTTTCCTTCCTATTTTTACTGTTCTGCCTTCAGCTGTCAAGCCAGAACGGGAGGCTCTCCCCTGAGAGCAGGGAGGCAGAATAGTCTGAGGCCTTCAGAGGTCATCCTTGAAAGCAGGAAACACTCAGCTTTGACCTGGCCGATTGAAATCAATACGACATGGCACAGAGAAAGGAAGCAGGTGGTGGAGTACAGTTACATCAATATTTTTCTTTATTGCATAATTTGCATTAAATTCTGTTACAAGAGGATTAAATTGACCATGAGAGATACAAAAAGAGTATGAGATGAATCATATCCCAAATGAATTTTAATCAACACTACAGTGTTTGTGATGGTGGAATGTTTTTCTTTTGATACAGTTATCTTATTTTTTTCCATTCTAGGTTATGTGGAAAACTATGGTATGCATCATAAAGAAGAGAAATATGACCTGTGAGTCCCACCACCAAAAGACACAACTACTAACGTGTTAGCATATTTGCTTACAATCATTTCTCTATGTGTTTTTATATAATTATAAATCTCACTTTCCCACCTAACACTATAATAAAATAATTGCCTGTGTTATTATAATGTCCTTTTCCTATCCTCACTTTGGATGTAAAGCTTTCTCTAAGGCCCTAGAGCTTAGGACTCTAACCCTCCTCCAAAACCCATAATCTTCTGCCTAGGCCCAACCACCTTAAAAAGAGTCATTCTTTTTGACTCAGTAAATCACTTTTGAGAATCTATATGGAATCTGAAGTATACATGAAAAGTCTGGGACATTTTGAAATGCAGAAAATCAAAACAACTATTAAAAACTAAATACGTCATGCCACGAACAGCCAACTCGAAAGATATATCCTATCAGTCAAAATGGCACAGTATGACTATCAAAAAAATAATAATCAGACTCAATTAAAATATTAAATAAGTAAAAATTCATGAGTTTATAATGCTACTTATTAAAAACCTTTTAGGTTGTTAGGCTACCAACTCATTATTCTGAAAATTGATAAATAGAATCAAGAATTTTTCCTGCCTTTGCTATACAAATTGTACTGCCGAGCAGCCTAACACTTGGTGAGGATAAATTGTTCCTTATAGAAGAGTGACAGCTAACTAAGGTAGGAGGGATGACAAGGAGGAAGTTGCCATGTCCGTCCTTAATGAGACACTGGGTCTTGGCCATGGCTGTCAGTGAAACGTTTACAAGAAGCTCCTGGAGGACAGAGCACTCTGACGTCACCCGGACTGCTTACCGACGTCATTGAAAGTGAGCAGCCAGACAGCGGGACCTCCTGGTATGGTTGAACCGGAAGTTCACAGGACAGGACATATTATGACATAAAAAAACATTTGAACTTCAATTGAATCAATCCTTAGATCTAACCATGTTTACAGGAAATACAGAGAACATGATGTAATTCTACAGTAAGGGACATAGAGGATAAATAATCCGATTTCTCCAGCAAAGCCAACCGCACAGGAGGGAGGAGGAACTGTGGGGACTAAAATACTGAAGAGATGTGGTGGCCGTGCAGCTTAAGGACTTCATTGGCTCTTACTATTTGAATAACTGACTGTAAAAGAACAAATTTGAGACAACTGGGGACATTTGAGTATGCACTGGGTATTAGAATTTTAAAGTAATGATTTGTTAGGTATGATAATACCTAGGTGGTTATTTTTTTAAGTCTTACTGCTTAGGTGCACATAAAATACTTTATGAGAAAAATGACATGATGCCTGGCATTCTAACATTCCAGGAAAATTGTGTGTGTGTGTGTGTGTGTGTGTGTGTGTGTGTGTGTGTGTGTGTGATGGGAAGGGGTGGGACATGGAGATGGGTAAATGAAAGAAGACTTGCAAAGTGTTGATAACTGTTGAAGCTGAGGGATGGATACATGAAGGTTCATTATACTAGTCTGTCTACCTTTGTGGTTTGAGAATATTCCATAAATAATATGAGAAAAAACTGTCAGAAAAGGCTGCTCCGTATGCTTTTTGCTGATTTCTTATCTGTATTTGAAATGGAACACTGCACATATTATCTGACTAGTTTTGAAATTGATGATTTAAAAAAAAGATAAATCATCTTCTGTGTTCTTTTGGTACCCAACACTACCGCTAATTTAAACAGAAAGAGCATGAAAACTATCCATTTAAGAAACAGCTTCAGTGAATTAAAAGATCTAGGATACGCTCAATGAATATGTCTTTCCTGTCGCAAAGAAGTAATTTGGAGACGGAAAGAGAACATAAATTCTGTAGATCAATTGTCTGCGATCTTCAAAGAGGTTAAGGTGCTATGGATAACAAAGCGAAACACAGTCGTGAGCAGGGTGAGAAAAAGAACACATAACCGCTCTGCTTTTCCAGGGATAAAGTGAAGCAAGCTGACAGTGTTCAGGGGTTAAAAATAAGTTCATTCACCGCATGCCCACACACATTCCGTATAATGACAGCTGGCGATCTAATTTTAAAAACACCCTACACTTTCAAAACACTTCAGAAACATCTATGTAAACAATGGATTAGACCTTGATTGAAAAATAAATAATTGAAACATCAAAAAAGCTCACTGAAGAAGAAAAGATGCTATGTAGAGACACCTTCCCCGAGAAACAAAGCCCTCTGTGTTCAGCAAAATGTCTTCTGCTGAATGAAACTACTGAATATTTTAATTCTCAATTTGTGAGGGAAAAATCATTCACTCTTTATCACTAGTCTGTTTCTAACCCCAGAATTACAACTGGGACAATGCAGACATTTACAAGATGCTTACACCAGAGTACACTCCCAGGCCAAGTTCCTGGGGACCAGGCTCGGAGATGGAGGGCCATGCGCATGCGCAGGGGCTTTGCTGGGCAGCACTCTCAGGATCTCACCTGTGCAGGGGAGCGAAGCAGGACCCGCACAGGCAGAAGCTGAGCTGCGATGCGGTTGCAAAGAGCCCTTAGCCAATACCACAGGGAAATGGAAATGGCCCTTTCAGAATAGTCCTCATGGAGGCCAGGGTGCCGAGCCTTCCTGCGTTCACGTAAGCCCATCTCTGGGTGCCATTGGTGATGAACTCTCACATGGGCCGCTCCTGAGTAGGACGCACTGACCAGGCCCTGGGCAGGAGTCGGAGCCAGTGCTTCTGACTGCTTGGGAAGTGTGTGCTTTGGTCCTGACTGGGAGGCCTAGGGAGTAAAACTCCCCACCCATTGCGGCCCACCCCTGAGGCTCTCAGATCTGATACCTCCATGTACTTTCATCCCATCTGAAACTTGCTCCATATGATTCTGATCTCTTTTTCTGATAGAAAGGTCTGGGGATCAACTGCAGTCCTTGCCACTACAGCTGGTATCATTCCACTGTCCTCTTCTACTGCCCTCTCTCTGTTCCCCACGTCCTCAAATAGCACTACTTACTAGTAGTCTGGGTTGCTTTCCTATTGGGGTGACCCGGATTCTCATCCAGAATGCTCTGAGCCCTAGGTCCCCATGAAGTCATGGTTGTGGTGGTAAGTGGCCAAATTTAAGCCATTGCTACTGTACCTGCTGGTTTACTATCAAAATTTGGTGAGAGAGTACCAACAACAACCCAGTGAACCTCCTAGGTAGATGTGGCTGCAACTAGGCAGCAGTTGCACCTGAAAAGTTTAATGGAACCCTTGCCGTCTGCCCCAATAGAAGCATTCTCTCTCTGGGGACCAGGACCCAAAAGACGCAATGTGCAGTGACGAGGAAGCACGAACTCCCCAAGCACGTCATTGGGAGTAGTGGTAAGTGGAGCCAGGCCTACTTCCAATTCTTGTTGAATGGACCCATCCACCTCACCTCCTGGGAGCACAGCATTACATAATGGACATTGACTTAATGCCACCTCATCCTCAGGGTATCCTCTCCTGGCTGTCACCGGAGCTGTTTTTCAAAGGGCTCCGTTGGGCAGGCAGCTTCTGGGTGTGTGGTGTGGTGTGGGTGGAATCCAGTGGGTCCCTGGTCATCAATGCCCATCCTTGCTCTTCCTTTGCTATTATAATGGGATCTTCAGTCCAGGGTTACATCACTTAGAATCTCATGTTACTTTATAAATTACAAATAAGCTCATAGATGTTGGTGGCAGCTAAGTCCCTGTGGGCGGAAAAATCAAAGCCACTTCTCAAATATGTGCCAATTCCAGTCAAGATACATCATTGCCACTTCAGATTGAAAGGGATCTAATGTAATTAAGCTGCTGACAAGGGGCTGGTTGGTCTCCTCAGGGAAGGATGCTGTACTGGGGCCTCAGGGTTGGTTTCTGCTGCTGGCAGTTTGGGTAGACAGTATCGGCAACAGATACACTAGGTAATGGGCTGACTTTATGGCAGTCTGCTCTCAGTGATCAGGGCCCCTGGTTTGACAGGGGCAGAATGGTAAACTGAATGGGAACATGATGGGGACCCCACCCTTGTAGTACTGAGTGTGTTAAAGGTGGCAGACCTGAACTGGAATCAGCAGGATGGAAAATCATTATCTTGTTTCTACTAATCTTTCTTAAATGTACATGTAGCTCACATTTATTTTGATGTTTAATATTAGAAGTGTTTGGGGTGTGTATTTGGGATTTTGGTGGTTTGTGTGACTGTAAGAGGACACAGCAATTTAACTCTAGTTTACGTCAATTAGCCTATGGTAAAAATCAGTTTTGTTATATGTTGTTTTCCTAAAAGTTGCAGTTTCCAAGAAACTATCGATGGCATTGAGGACTTACTCTACTTGAATTTACCACTTTCCTTGAACCTCTCAAAGAGCCAGAACCTGCACCCACCAATGCACTCCCTCCCAGTTGTCTCACCAAGGTGCAAGTTTTAACAATCGCAGGGCTACAGCCTGCCCAAGGCCACAGGTGTTCTACCCACCCTGCGTGATGGCGTCCTCATTGGCCACGGGCCAGCTGGTGACCCGGTTCCAGACCTCTTGTAAGACCCTCCTTCCTTGGACCATTTCTGGAACCAATGGTTGTAGTTCTGAGCCCCAGAAAAACTGAGGTGGAGCTCTATAAGCAGGACTTGCAGGACTAAAAGAAGTAAAAGAAAAATGATTCTACATTGGGAGTTGCACAATGATACCATTGCAATAAAGGCCTTAGACAGTCCCATGGAGAGTTCTGGATCTAGGAAAGCCTTCAGAGTTGACTTAATCAAGGTGAGGGGGCAGCCACTGGATGCAGGCTGTCCCTGCAGAGTGGGGCAAGGCCTTGGGCAGGGGGGCCTCATTCTGCTGAGGGCCATTCCTAGGGAGGGACTCATGTGTGAGATGCCAAAAGCCAGCACTCCTGGAAGCTGGGGGAATGAGGGCCTCAGTCCTGGAGGGGAGATACATGTACCTATTGAGTTGTGGAGTTCATGTATCCATTGTAAGGAGATCAGATAGGTATCCATGAGCCTGCTTTTTACTGTCCTACTCTAGTTGCTAAGGATCTCAGTAAATGCCCTGGGTTCAGCTGATTGTGATTGTACAATAATGTTGTTCCTAGAGGAATTCCAAATAATGAAGGCAATAATGTGGCAGTGGCTTATTGTCTATAGAAACATTAAAATCTACTTTTGACAGATAAAATGAAAGAAAGAAAGAGAAAAGAAAAGAAGGAAGGAAGGGGGAGGGAGGGGAAGGCCAGGAGGGAGGAAGAAAGGAAAGAAAAGAGAGAAAAAAGAGGGAGAGGTAGGGAGGCAAAGGAAGAAGGGAGGAAGGGCAAGAGAAAGAACATGCAGAAAAGGGAAGTAGGAAGAGATAGGGAGACAAGGAGGAAGGAAGAGCATCAAAGAATAAAAGCCAAGTCTTCCCAAATCACTGCAGCAGCCATTTCTATTTAACTAAAGATTCATATTATAAAAAGTTCCTCTTTCTACTTCCCTGCCTTTTAACAAACAACATTTGTTGCTTTTTGCCATGGCTGGGGAGGGACATTTTTAATACCATGATGCTGAATTAAAGGGGCCTATTAAATTAAAAATATATAGGTATCTAAGTGGGAATTGACAAAATAAAGTGCCTAGTACTGTATGTAGCATGTATAGATGTCCAAATAAATGTAACTTGTGTTCCTCTAAACTCAGAATAATAGCATAGGTAGAGGCAGAAAAGATCACTTAAAATTATTTATCTTTGTAGCTGCAAATAATTTGAAATCCCACAAAAACCAGTAGCTGAAGTGGCTTGTCAAGATCCACAAGCCTTGCCATAATTCAGTCATTTCCAATTCTGATGAATTAATTCTTCAGAAGTTTACTCACCGCGACCTGAGATCCTTTCACATCACTCAACATTAATTTATAGCAAGACTTTGGTCTTCAAACCGATTCAGGGTTTATTTCTCCGTGAAATTCTGTAAAATGGAGATTATAAGCATGAAACAATGAATGTGGGCTCTTGTTTACAGACTGTTCAATGTGTTCAGTCTCTATCCCTGTGAACGTGGCAGGTAATTGATTTTATTCGTATCTAAAACATATCATCTCACCTATCTTAATTCCTCAGAAAGGTAGGCTGCTGTCTGGCTGGGCTTTCAAAACACTGAAGGCAAACTTCTGTGCATTCAGTATGACATTTGTTTAAAAAGAAAGTAAAAAGGAAATTTGTCATTGGATTCACTTTGAAACACACACACGCTCCACATACATACCCCCCAGGTGTGGGTGTCCCCACCCATACATAATAATGTCTGGGCTTTAGTTTGTAGGCAACAACCAAGGAAAGGAAGTCAGAGGCCACTGTTCTAACCCCGAGATCCTAATAAAGCCGGTTGAAAGGCCAAAGCTAGTCAGGATGTTTCTGGGCCCTGTGATGCCTGCTTCTTGCGCATGGAGTTGAGAGAAGTGAATGCAATTGCATGGGCACATTTCTCACTTGGTGTCGTCACAGTAGCATCTGATAAGACCTACAATCCCTTACTCACAGTCCAAAAATCGCCAGAGCTCTGAGCACTGAAAGATTGTTTGTAAATCATGTGGTATCCAAACCTGGCCCAAACAGACCCAAGGCTATTTCTAGGCCTTGGTGTGAGTGGAGTATGTTCCTCCCCAGAAAGAGTAATGTGATCGTCAGGTGGCTCTCTAGGACCCATGAACATCTATCGTCATGTACAGTACAGGCACAGTATTAATGTTTTAAAACCCCAAATTTATGTACCTCTGAACACATCTGCCTTTCACCATCTGTCTAGCTCTCAGGTCAATGTTTGTGGATTGGCACTGTTGGCTCTCTTTTCCTTCCCTTTTTGCCAAACATGGCCCCTCTCCTTCCTTCCCTGGCCATCACTGGCCAGCCTCGACTAACCGCTACCCTTGATTGGGTGTGCTATCTTCTGGGTGTCAGCACCTGTTAGGCACCTTGTCTCATACTTTGGGGAATTCCTACAATGTCTCTGCAAGGGATTTGTAACTAGCCCTATTATAGGTGAGGAACTTGAGACAGAGAAAAACAAACTTGGCAAAGGTGAAGAAGTACCAGGGTAGAGGCAAGAAGGTACCCCAGTCTGACCACACAGTTGCTGCTCCTTCTACACAGCAGGCTGGGATTTACTTGAGGAAACACTATTTTTCAAGGAGCGCTTAGTATTCAACCAAGACACTTATACCCTGGGTAGTGAGGGGCAGTTAGATGTAATGCAGTGGTTCTCAAAGTGTGATCTGGGAACCCCTGGGTGTCCAGAGACCCTTTGAGGGGGGTTGCCAAGTCAAAGCTATTTTTATAGTAATATTATGATAGTGTCTACACTTCAGCCTTGTCCTCCCTCCCATTAAGTTTCAGTGGTGTTTCCAGTATCTGCACGACTCGTGTCATATCTGAGGCAGTGAATAACAACCCAGTCATCTTTTGTGAAGCTGGATGTGAAAGATAATTGCAATTATCTGTAAAATCAATTCATACTTCTCACTACAGTTTCCATTTACTATCAATTTAATATTCTCTTTGTCTGGCACTAAGCATTATAAAAATCTCTTCAGAAAAAATTCAAGCCCTGGCCGGGTGGCTCGGTGGCTTGCAACGTCATTGTCCTGGACACCAGAAGGTTGCGGGTTCCATCCCCTGTCAGGGCACATACCTGGGTTGCGGGTCGGATCCCCTGTTGGGGATGTGTGGGAGGCAACTGATCAATGTTTCTCTCACATCAACATTCTCTCTCTCTCAAATCAATGAACACATCCTCAGGTGAGAATAAAAAAAAACCCTCAAATCCCTCACCTTTATAGAGTCCTATTTCCCACATTTGCGGTTGCTGTTTTAGAAGACAGGTAAGCTTGGGTAGGGCAACACGTCTGAGACACATCTCCCCAGGTGAAAATGGTACTCGAGGATGGAATGCCAAGTGTGGTCAATTATAAAAGATAAAGGAGCAATATAACAAGTGTCTTGAATTCAGGATTTAAAGATCGCATTCAATGAAATCATTAAAGATTTAGGAAACAGATTTAATGTTGTTAATGTAGTTTGAATGGTCTCTCTGTAGTTTTAGGTATATGCTAAATATAAAAGGATTCTTTCTTCAAAAGAAATGTATCATGTTTACTCAGCAAATAGTTTATACGAAAAGGTTTTTTGAAGTTGAAAGTTTGACTTTGCAGCATAGTCGTGACTAGCATGTACTACTAGGAGGAGAAAGGTTTCTCCTTGCCTGTCAGTGATTGATGTATACCACAGAGTCGTATCATACAATCCCGAGCACCCAGGTCCTGCCCACAAATGATCAATAAATTATTATGTGAACATGCAAATGCTTGCAGCAGTATTAACAAGCTAACCAAATCTTCTCAATCTCCATCAGCTTTGATGTCATAACGTAGTGATTACAAATGAGGCTAAATGAAATGCGTATTCCTCAAAAGACTTATAAATTTCACTAGACTTACAGAAATTATCTTGCAAAAAAGTTTGCACATTGGGTTGGCAACACAGCAGGGCTCCTGCATATGAATTATGAATTCCAAATTAAGATTGTCCAATGAGATCCTAAGAGTTTACAAATACCTGAGGTGGAGGAGAGCTGCTTAACAATCGTGAATACACAAATAACCAAAATTGGCAGGGGGCAAAATTCATTCACATTCTAGGCAAGAAAATGTGATATCTCCTTTCATGTGTGTAACATGTTACTCATGTGTATCATGCATGTGACATTAATGTAAACACTAAAGCCTGTGTATTTCTAGATTTAGAACAAGATTCAGAAATACTGTAAATTTTATGGACTTGAGTAAATCTTTACAGCCCACTGAGTATGCGCTTTAGGAGGAGATGATGCCCAGGGTTCTGTACAAGTGTGTTCCAATATTTTGAACATAGGACCAGAAATCACCATCTCTGGCTTCCAGACTCTTCAAAAAAATAGACTCCTCGAGTCTATTTCCTCATCTGTAAAATCAGAATGTTACCTACACCTCACAGTGGAGGAAAAAAAGGTGGGTGGAAGTCCCCGATCCGCACCACGGAAGGAATAAACCAAGCCTGCATCCAGTACCTAGACACACAGTGCCAACCACCAGCACCGCCGCCAGGGGCGTCAGTCCCATGCACAGAGAGGGAATAGGTTATGTTCTCCCACTTTTAACCCCAGTCTTAACCCCAAAAAAACCTTATTGTGATGTAATTCACATACCATACAGTTCATACCTTTAGAACGCACAATTCACTGGCTCTTAGATCCACAGCTGCGCTACCATCACCACAACCAATCTGATCCCAGTGTGGATGTCTCAAGCAGAACACACATGCACGAGCAAAGGCCATGGGGTCCTGCCAGTTACTCCCGGGAGAAAAGAGTCCACGAAGTCACGGCCAGGCAGCGGAGCAGCCAGCGCCAACTCAGTGGTGATGAAGAGCCTCTCGGACCACTACTCTGGTCCCTGCTGTAAAGGCAGACAACCAGCCGTCTCAAAAGACCACAGGCAGTGGGTGGAAATATCCATAGGGACTGGGTTACAAATTTGTATCGGGCAAAAACAATTACTTTTGGGTTAATTTGGATTCATTTTAGATACAATAAAAAAGAATTATGAATAATAAAAATTTGAGAAAATATATTGTAAGTAGGGAAATCTAGAGAAACCAAGCGTGAGGTTAACGATACCAGTATTCCCTAGGCCTTAAGGAATGTGTCTTTGGCAGGTTCCAGCCGCTTCTCCAATGCGATAAGCAAGAGACATCAGGAAAAGAACACGTGGCTATGAAAGGAGCAACACAGGGTGAGCTGGAAGCAAATCACTGGGTGGGGATGGGCCCAGAAGCCCAAGGGACCCCAAGTACATAAGACAGAATGGGAAACAGTGCACTTAGGGAAGGGAAACAGACAAACGTCCAAGACAACCAGGAAATAAACAATCAGAAATCTCCATTCTTTCCTATGCTACAGAGAAGCCAATAATTACATTTGTCATGTTTCCTGATTTGTTCATTCAACTATAGATATTCAAATCTTTCTTTGCCTTCCCAATAGAACCTTCTAAATTTTATAAAATTGTGACATAGATAGAGGTGAGACAGTGAATTGTTTCACAATCCCAGAATCGGAACTAAGAAGGTATCTCCTCCTGAAGCCTGGAAGTAGAAGAAATGAAGTAAATGGAGTATTTTATAGGTCAGCAAGCATACTATCCTCATTGGGCCCCACAGGTGAAAAAGCTGAAAATGGAAAGGGTAGGGACACGAACAAGGTGCACCTAGTGCTGGGCTGGTGTGGTTAACGGCTGGGAAGAGACAAGCAGGTCAGCTCCAGGGAGAGGTGAGCGCCGTGTGGGGACACGCCCTGTGGACACCTCGCAGCAGTCGGGAGCAATGAACTAGGCTTACCATGCTGAGCGAATGGGAAGCCGACCTGACAAAGGTCCCAGCACAGTGTGGTGAACTTTCAGTTAACTGTAAATGGAAAACCTACCTCGTGCGAAGCACTACCTCATTTTCCCAGGACAGAGTGAACATGGGTCAAACACAAGAGACTAGGCACTTGTGCAAGGGTGCCTGAAAACAGGACGGAGCAAAGGGCAAGCCAGAGGACTCTCCCCTGTGGACCACATTGGGCTGGTATCCAGAGGAAACAGAATCCACTCAACTCTGCATCCCTACTGAAAGAAAAGGCATGTTACCCAGCCAACGAGGGCCGGCAAACACATGCCAAGGCCCAGCATGGTCTCCCAGCATCTTCACACCCTGCACTCAGACAGAACACAGCTGGCCAGCACACGGGACACCCAGCGTGGCACCGGGGCCGTCAGTCAGGGACAGCGTGAGCACTTAACGTGTGTGAGGGCCTCAGTGAGTGAGTGGTGGGTCCTCCAGCAGATGATTTAACCCCAACAGCCTGGGACGTAGTAAACACCTCATTTTACAGACTAAAAAAACCAAGTCAGTTTTGCAAAGTCACAAAGGTAGCTCAATGGATTTGAACTTCATGTTTCATTCCCAGTAGGTCACTGTTTCCTCTCAACCACCTAAACTGGGAATCCCTTCGGAGATTCCACCCTGAGGTAATTTGTTTTTAAAATGGGATCTAAACCTTTTACATTAACTTCCTTCCGGAACCAGCCGCTCAGGGAACGGCAGCACGGGAAGCCGAGCGCACCGCACTGTCATTCCTGTGTGTCCAGGTTTAGAGAAGAGCGGCCTCACAGCAAGCCTCTGACATGCTCTTGAGCTCTGCTGGGATGTAGCGAACATGCCTGGAGACTCTCACTGCCTCACGAGCCACTACACATTCAAATGAGTGACACTGAAATGAGTCCCCTTGCATAGGTTCCAGTGTCAGGTTCTGGTGAGTTATTCTTCTGAAGTTAAACTTTGGAATGAACAAGTCACTCCTGAGTTCCCGTATTACTGAGGCCATAAATCAGATAAAAGCCAAGACAATAAAGACCCGCCCAGCAGTAATGCAAGCTGAGTCCAGCAGACACACCACTCACTCCATGAAAATAAAACCTTTAAACCCTGTACAGAAATGACATCGGACAGCCAGTGTGATTCTGCCTTTTATTATTCGGTCACAAGAGATGAAGTGCGGGGAGAAGTGTAGCAGCACAGAGGCTCCGTCACACAGCGCGGCTTCCGCTGGTCTGCGGGGGCTGGTCCGCGGGGGGCAAGGCCGGCACCTGTGTGGGAGACGACGGCTCGCTCGGCGGCGGACCCTCAGAACATCACCTGGGGCCTAAAGTGCATCTGCTTGGTGGCATTGTTCTTCATTGCCGTCTTCAGCAACCATTTGGACTTCATCCTTTGAACATACTGCATGTCCCGCTTGTTCATAAACGCTGCTCCTGTGGTTGGAAAGGAGGAAAGAAATGAGGCAAATGTCTGTTATTTGTGATCACAGAAAACCCAATTTCTGCAGAGAATCCCAAACTTAGTTGAGGGTTCTCGTATTTAAAGGAAAGCTGCTAACTTAGGATCTCCATGGGGTTTCTGTGAACCCAGAATTGCATACCAGAACTTCTCTCTATATATATTTTCCTCTGGGATGACCCTCTTTATATTTCATCATCTGGAAAGGGTCTATAAGCCCAAAGTAAAGTCCTATTCATCTAAGGGCACAGAGAAAAGCTGAGACTATAAATTGAGTTACACAATCAAGACATGTAATATTAAAGTCACTGTCCGCTCGATTTAAGTGGCCGCAGGTCACAATGCCACCAAGCAGGTGCACTTTAGGGCCTGAGTGATGTTCTAAGGGTCTGCAGCTGATTAGGCATCGTCTGCAGCACGGGCGCCCTCCCTGCCTGAGGGCCAGCAGAAGCCAGATTACATGACACAGCCTTTTTGCTGCTCGTTCTCCCTGTACTTCATCTGTTCTGACCTAACGGTAAAAGCTCACCGTAGCCATAGTGAAGGAAACCAAGTGTGTTTACACACAGTGGCATTGAAAATGGACTTTAGTTGGACACGGCTTTCCAGGCTATTAAATAAGAGCTCTCTTCTTATCGTCTCCACGTCCTCTAATGGACTGATGCTTTCCCAGAAGAGCTAAGGACAGAGCTTCACACAGCACACACATCAGAACAGCTTTAAATAACTGCACCATGGTGACGTGTCAAAGACTAACAGTTTCAGCGGCCTGCTTTATTCCTCTGGCTCTTACTACATTTTCTGTGGGGAAGTTACAAAAAGGAGTGACAGCCAGCCTTGACTGTGTGCATGCACTATACCACACATGCTCTGTGATATTCAATCGGCCCAACTCTATGAGGTAGGTCCTATTATTATTATTATCTCCACCTTACAAACGAGGAAAAAGAGGTGTGAGTGACTTAAATTACACTCACCATTCAAGAACTCACAAGTTTATCGGGCAGGTCATGTTTCACTCCATAACTCAAGCTATTTGCCACGAGAATACTATTTAATTCTTCTGTGTAACCTCCAGGACAATTCCAAACTTTGACGATTACACCAAATACTTTTTCTGGGGATTGCGATCTTTTGAAAAAGTTAATGGTGTATATACAGTTTTAGGAAGTTACTGTGACAGGAATATAAACTTCTTAAGTCACAGAGCTTTGGGCTAACTGCCATAAACATATCAAGTGGTAAAGGAAACCAAAGAGCCAAGAGGTTACATTCCACAAAGACATAAATGGAGGCGACTTCACGCCAGCCCCTTGCTGTGAAACGCGTTTGTGGGCTGGTGCACGGCCGTCCACGCCGACACACCTGTGCTGCCGGTCCATCCCAGGGCTCTGTACTGCTGCAGGACCCGGCCCACGGCCTTCTGATTCTTGGCAACTGCCACAGTTCTTGACAAGCCAAATCGCTGTTTGTAGTATCTCATCAAGGACCGATGGCCCACTCTGGCGCCTGTTTTCCAAAAGAACAATATTCAACCACTGAGTTAGACAGTTTTCCAAGACAGAGCTATAAAGCAAGAACTTTCCCAATCGGACTTTACGGGTATCGAGCTGGAAAGTGGATATGCCAGAGTAAAATTTGTTCTATCTGCTAAAAAAAGATGAAGCAGCTTATTAAAAATTGAAGAAACAAACAAAAAACAGATTTTTAAAAAGAGAACGGCAAGTCACTTTTAAGTGAAAAACTGAGCATCCTGTACTTTCATGCCTCCCTAGAGCTCATACAGCAACAGCTACTAACACAGACAATAGGACCCTAGAGGGTAAGGGATCTTAACCTTTTTTTAAAAATTTTAATAGAAAGAAGATTAAGTACAGAGACCAGTCTTGATGTTTAGGCTTACAAGCCACAGTCTGAGTCTAGAATAGAAATCAGTCCACCTTTCCTTCACTTAAATCCTCTATAACAGTGGTTCTTAAACAGGGGTGATTTTACCCCGAGGGCACTTGGCAAGGACCGGAGACATTTTTGGTTGTTACAGCTAGAGGGCGGACAAGGCATTTAGTGGATAGAGGTCAGGGATATAGCTACACATCCTGCAATGCACTGAATAACCTTAAAAAATAACGTCAGAGTTACCTGGCCCAAACTGTCAATAATGCCTGGGTTGAGAAACAACGCCCTACTGCTTTCTAAATAATAGGAAAAGCCTAGTTCACCTAGTTACCAGGTGAACTAGGATTTTAAAAGATGATTAAGTGGTATTCTCTCTACAGCTTTTGCTTATTTAGAAGGGCCTGATAAAATTATGCAAGTCAACCACGCTTTCAGAGGTGAATTTCAATTGACTATCTGATTCTTTACAGGAACGGTGTGCTGACCCCTATACTTTAGCTTCAAGCAGGTGAAAGGGAAGGGGGCCAGCCTCTGTGATGACTCCAGGCTCCATCAGAGCATCGGCTCTCAAATAGTGGTACTGGGCCAATGCTATCAGCATCACCTGAGAACTGCTCAATACAAGCTGTGTTTTCACAGGAATATTAATCAGGAAATAAGCAATCAAACACCTTTCTAGCTGACATAAACATGTCGAAATTTAACCACAGCATATACACAAGGCATAAAACAGCTATTTCCACTGAAAATGAATAAAGGAAATATGGCTAGATAACCTAGCCATAGGTGGACAGCTTCTAGGAAGGTTTGACATTTTTATATATAAAAGTTTGAAATTCACACATATAAAACCATTTCTTTCAGAATCCTCTATGTAGAAAGACCATGAACTGGACACTATAAATATGGCAATGGCTGTATTTGCTTTTAGGATCTAGACCTTTAATTTACATGAAAAAACATTCTGGCAGGTAGGCTATTTTGTTTTAGGTCCGTCTACCGGGCGAGCTACCTGAAAGCAGTTTATTGGCTACACAGGTATGGAAAAGTTACTTCCGACTAATTGTTTTGTCATCAGACTCAAGGGACGACAAAAAGAAACATCCAAACCAAAGATGACATGGTCTTTGAAAGCAACATGGATGAGAACACGTTTCCCTGAACCTGACTGTTCAGGCAGCTTGAGAGGTGCCAAACCTCCAAGACCACAAAAAGTGAGCGAGACACAGCTGAGGGGTACAGACCCAGCGCACATGAAGACTCTCGCAGGAACCCCCGCACTGCTCACCGTGATTTTCCGTGTATGATGTCGGGTCAGAATGCTCCGGTTTGTAGCGATGACTACCTCAGCATCGTTAAATGACAGTGCTGGTCACTAGCACATAATGCATCAATACACTTATATTCTTAAGCAGCATTTGGAAACACATCTTTATTGAAGTGACTTTTTAAAACAGCCTTGAAAAGGTTTCATTACTCAATGCCAAGGTGTCCAACAGCCAGCAGGAGGAATGAAAACTCAGAGTGTTTAGAGCCACCCCTGCCCTGTGTCAAGGACAGTGAGCACATGACATTAAGCACCAAGTGTAATGTGCTGAGAACAGCTCAACTTGAAGGCTCCTCAAGGAATATTATCTTGCGAACACACTGTGCCTGCCCAATACATAACAGATGGGTTACACTCACTGTCACAGTGAGTATATGGTGAGTTATGGTGAAGTCACAACCGGTCCATCTATCTGTCACCACAGCAATAACCACTCACAGAACTGTCCACGCCTACTTAACAAACAGCTTCACAATCGATGACACTGGATAGTAGAAAAGAAAAATACCTCCAGCTGTAATTTTCCTAGGGTTACCTACGTATCTCTTGTGGATCCACTAACAGTTTCACCTGGCTAGTCAGCAGCTGACTAGATGTGTTTTCAAACCAACTTACTCCACAGGAACTGAAGAGCAAAGACTTCCAGCAACTGAGCCAGACCAGCTTCCAAAATAATGCTCACAGTGCCCTCTACTGGATGCTCTTTGTCTCTGGTTCTGGGATCAGCCACTTGATCTGAAGGCCTAGATTTAAGATATGACAGCTACTGTTTTTGAAGCCAGATTAAAGCCAAATCTATGAACTGTGGGGATAAAACAGCACTAAGCTCTACACATTAGAATCCCTCTCAAATTAGCTTCATTATCCCATTAGCTTCTAACATCCATGCCACAGGGGGAAATAAACACATGTATGGCCTAGTTAGGAACCTTTGGGATATAAGGTAGTACCTGGCTATTAGATAGGTCTTTCCTAAGTCCGTCTAAAAGTATATTTTGCATCACTCTTAACATCAAACCAGTTACATCACCACTTCTAAGCCTATGTCATGTAGCTGTCCTGAGGTGTAATAGCCAATACTTTCCAATAACATGGCTCAGTAGGTGACCTGCAGCTGTGAGTAAGGAAACCCAGGCTTTAAAAACCAGGGATATTGGACTTCCAGCTCACCTGCTGCCCTTCTCTTTCACTACCTAATGATACTCAGGCAAAGCAACCTGTTCCCAGTACTGCAGGTAAATACGGTCCAAGTCCCTCAGGCTTGTTGTAAAAACAAAATAATATATCTGCCTGAACATGCTAACTGCTCAGGAAATGCCAGGTATTTTTAGCGTCTTATTATCTCTACCATTCCCTTCTCTTTCTCACGTTTCTCCAGTAGTTTCTCCTATTCTCATCAGCTAATCGTCACATTGTGAATAGGGGTGCCTCTTGTATTCAGGCCTTTCCACCATCTTTACGCACCTCGGTTAAATTCCCACCACTGCGAATACTGTTCCCACAGTACAAGACAGAACTCGAACCCTAACCCTCCCCCCTAGAATCACAAACAGGCAATCCAGGTGTTGTCAATCAGATACACCCCGTGTCCAACCTTCAATTTGGAAGTCTGAGCAATACAAGGAAACAGGAGTCAGTTCAAAGAATAAAAGTAATGTCAAGTTTAACAAGAAAAATGTTAATGAGGCACAAAAAATTGATAAATGGAATAGAACAGGTCTACTATTTGAAAACAAAAATACCGATCCAATTTAAACAAAACAGCCAACACAGAGCTAAGAGGCAACCTTCAGAGGGTATCACATACCTGAGAACACAAACGCACATTTTAAGTTTTATGTTCTTTTTCCCTCAGTATGGAAAAGAATGGATGGAAACATGCCTCTCCGATAGTTTCACTGGCATTAAGCTATTTATTTTTGACAAGTGTGCGTACCAGAAGGTAGAATTAGCTCCATGGTTTCATCATCATAATCCAAGGTCTTTTCTGAAGGCAACACCTCGGCCTCATCAGGATCCTCCCCCTCCTTATGATCTGGGTAGCTACTCCTGGAACACAGTGAAAGGCATTAATAAACAGACTGATACCTCAAATTTAACTAAAGAATAAGTTGTATTTGTGAACGTGGCAAACCCACTAGCTACCCAAAGGGGTGAAGCAGAGTGCAGGGTCTGCAAGCTGAAAGGTTTGAGGGCAACCAACTTTTTGGCATTTTCTCTGAAGCAAAAGTGTGCAAATGACTTGTGAACTCAAAATAGATCACAGAACTAAATGAAAAACACAAAACTATAAAAAGGCCTAGAAGATAACACAGGAAAAATCAAGATGGCCTGGGGTGTGGTGATGACTTTATAGGCTCCACAACAAAGGCATGATATCCATGAAAGAAAACAATTGATAAACCGGACTATGTTAAAATTAAAAATGTCTACTCTGTGGAAAACAATGCCAGGAATATTAAAATATAAGCCACAGACAAAAGAAAATATTTTCAGAAGACATATCTGATAAAATACTGTTATGAAAAATATTTTTAAAAATCTTAAAAATTCAACGATAAGAAGACAAATATCCAACTAAAAAATGGGCCAAAGACCTACAGACACTTCACTTCCTAAGAAGATATACAGCTGGCAAATAAGCATGTAAAAAGATGCTCCACATCATATTATCAGGGAAATGCAATTAAAACAATGAAATGTTTAAATTTGGCCAAAATCCAGAACACTAACACCAATGCTGATGAGAATGTGGACTGACAGAAAGTCTCACTCATTGCTGGAAGGAATGAAAAAATGGTATGGTAAATGCACTTTGGATGACAGTGTGGCAGTTTTTTACAGAGTTAATGATATATGGTCATTCCTTTATCATATGGTCCAGAAATCTTGCTGCTTGGTATATTCCCGAAGGAGCTAAGAACTACTGTCAACACAAAATCCTGCACGTAGATATTTATAGCAGCTTTATCCACAACTGCTGAAACCTGGAAGTAACCAAAATGTTCTTCACTAGGTGAATGGATAAACAGTGATATGTACAGACAATAGAATACTATTCAGACCAAAAAGAAAGGAGCGGTCAAGCCATAAAGACATGGAGGAACCTTAAATGCATAGTACTAAGTGAAAGAAGCCAGTCTGAAAAGGCCACATACTGTATGATTCAAATGACATGAAGTTATGGAAAAAGCAAATTTATAGAGAACATAAAAGACTGGTGGTTTCCAGGGTTGACAGTGGAGGGAGGGAACATACAGGATTTTTAGGGCAGTGAAACTACTCTGCATGACATTCTAATGGTGGATACATGTCATTACACATCTGTCCAATGAAGATCACCATGAGTGAACTCTAACACAAACTGTGGAGTTGGATGATAATGAGTCAGTGTAGGTTCATCAATGGTAGCAAATGTACCTCTAGTGGAAGATGCTGATAACGGGGGAGGCCATGCAGGTGTGTGGGGGGGGCCAGGGGGTATATGGAAAAATCTCTGTACCTGCTGCTCAATTTTGCTATGAACCTAAAATTGTACTAAAAAAGAGTGAACAAATGATCTAAAATTGAATTTTTTTACCTATTTCTTTCTCTCTAGGAAAGCAGTCAGAAAGGAAGAAAAGGCAGAGCTGGAGATACAGTTCTCATCAATTTACCCATTATAATAAGAAGCTCTGTAAACCAACGGTTGCCAGATGGGAGCGGGGCTGCGGAGAACGGGGCTGGGGAGGAACCGTCATGGAGATGTAAAGTGCAGCAGAGGGAATACAGTCAATAATATTGTAATAACTACGCATGGTGTCCAATGAGTAAGAGACTTCTTGGGGTGATCACCCTGGAAGTTATATATATGTCTAATCACTACCCTGTAAAGTTGAAACATAGCATTGTACATCAACAGTAACCAAAAAATTAAAACAAAATTTTTAAGGCTCTAGAACAGTGCTGTCCAATAGAACACTGTGATACAGATGTTGTTTATGTGTCCGAAATGGCAGCTACTAATCTATGTGCCTTTAAGCACTGAGCTTTGACTGTTGTGCAAGTGAAGAACAAAATTTTTAAATCTATAACTTAATTTCTAATTAACTTAAATAGCCGCATGAGTATACCCAGTAATTGCCATATTGGACAGTGTAGGTCTGGAAGAATGTCTATGTTCCTGGAAATGTCCACATTAAATATACAGAAAATAATTGGACAGATACACGTAAAATGTTATCAGTAGTCAGAAAACCCAAAAGGAAAACAGACAAAGACTTGACCAAACACTTCAAAAGAGACATCTAAATGGCTAATTAACATACGAAAGGTTCTCATCTACAGAGGTCATCATCAGGAAAATGCAAATTAAAAGCACAATCCTTACACAGTCACCAAAGTAACAAAAATGAAAAACTCTCCCTCACTACAAGAGAAATGAGGAAGAACATGAAAAAGGACAACTAAACAGATGAGGAATTTTCTGAACACTTGTATCATATGGATTGTGCACACGTGGCATGGTAATTATACACACACCTGTACAGCACACCTGTGCTAGGTCACAGGCATCTTGACACTAGCAATTAGCTGTTCAAGAGTGCCAAGCATAGATTCGGTGCACGATATATCAATTATACAAGTTTCTAGTAAAGAGCGAACCCCTATGGGATAATCTCACCACCAAATGCCTGGGACCAGCCTAGTTCGGCAACCACCTCAATCCCCCTAGGAGACAGCTTGTGCTTCAAGGACACTGTTTTAGGGAAACCAAAACCTAATTCCTGTGCCTCCGTTCTTAAGGTTAACTGGCAAAACCGAACTCCTGGCCATTAAACCGCCAAAAAGCCCCCAAATTTTCAAGTCAAACAAATTTCAGTGTGGGGCCTGAGATCTTATCAGATCTCTTTATCGTGTGTGTGTGTGTGTGTGTGTGTGTGTGTGTGTGTGTAACTGTTACACTCAGTTTCTTATCTACAAAACGAGAAGGAATACAGAAGTGCCGTAAGTGTGACAAAGAATATACTGTACAGTGCCAGACACATATCAGGCACTGGCACATCTAATGTCACTTCAAAGCAAAGACGATGATATCACTTCGCTTCACATTACAAACCACAGACTTACCTAAAGTCATAGAAGTCTGCAAATTCCAAAACAGCATCACCATCTGTGAAGAGCTTACAGTGGCTTTTGTCATTCATATGCGCTTGTACAGCTTCTGTGGAGTAGAAGGACTTCCCTTTCTCATTGCACCACAAGCAAATCTTCCCAACACCAACCTTCTCTCCTGAAAAAATAATGTGAGGGAAAAAACACGAAAAAAGCTTTTGTAGTCAGATTAAATCTCACCATATATCTGCACGATTCAAAAAAGATGCATCAAATTTCTATCTTCACAAAATAAACAAAAATCAAATATTGATAAGAAACATAAAACTAAGGTTTCCTTAAGACCTGCCCCCCAATAATATGGTATTTCCTCATTAAAGGAAAGCTGCTGTACGTACCCAAATACTGAATCAGTCCCTTAAGATCCGAAAGATATTCTATATCGGGAATAAAGAAGCTATGGATTTTAGTCATATGAGCCACATTCTTCATGAGGGAGCTTGAATGATGGGGACAAAATAAGCAGTCCTTTATAGAGATGGCACCAAGCGGGGCACTTCCTCTGGCCTCTTTCTCCTCTGCATCCTGCTCCTCCAACTCGTCCATGGATTCAGCATCCTCACCTTCCAGTTCTTCATCAGAATCAAGATCTTCCCAATCTTCAAGCCAGAGATTTGAAAAACAAGGTTAGTTTAAGCAAAGTGGTCATCGCAACCCGGAACCCACACAGATCCATAAACAGGAGGTGGTAGTGTCCAGTGTTGGGGGGGAGCAAGCTGATTTACCTCCCAGGACACACCCTCTTTCAAGATCTCAATTTTAACTATTCCTTTACCACAGACCAATTCGTATGGCCAAGAAAGACCTTAATCTTTCTTTTGCAGCCCACAGTAAGCTCCTGAAAGGAGTCTTTGCCTCCTTCCTGTGTCTATATGTACACACACCATCAGTGTCAATAGGATGTGTGATGAGGGAGGGAGAGAAGGAACAAATAACTCAAAGTCAAAAAGGCCAGATTGCTGGCTCCAGCTCCTCATTTCAGGTTAGCTAGCTGATTCTGAACCCCTCATTTGACTGTTTCAGTCAACTAAATTAAGTGTGAATCTATAACTAGAAACCCAAGAGAATTACAGCATACCCTTCTAGGCATGTTAAAAAAAAAAAGCCTCCTAATTCAAAATAGAGAAGGCAGCAACTCATTCTACCAGTCTTTATTCAGGACCTATTTTCCTCCAAGGAAGGTTTCAGGCCCTGAATCTCCGACAGTGAAGGAAACAGACAAAATTCCCGCAGAGATACAGTTCTCCTGCACAGACAAGCGACTTCAGAAACCAGAGAAAGCTCCCCTACAACTTCAACTTAAAATCGGAATTCAACCCCGAGTATCCACGTGGACACCAAAGGGGACCATTTTCCTACATCCCTCCCCCACGCCCCGCCCCAGGGCCCTTACCGTCTCCCTCCAGGTCTTCCTCCTCACTCCCCTCCTCCTCCTGCTGCTTCGCCAGCTTCTTCGCCTGCCGTTCAAACCACTGCAACCGGGGAGGTTTCTCCGCCGGGTCTCGCTCGTTAGTCACACGTCCTCCATCCGCCGCCGCCACGGGACTCCCAGGACTCCCGGACTCTTTATTAGGCGCTATGGGACCCTTTTTGGGAGACGGCTGAGCCTTGATAACCTGCTGGATGGCCGCGTTCATGGCATCCTTGTCCACACTGTCCAAGCCCAACCCTTTCTCCAAGTTCTTCTCATTCATCATCTCCACCTTGCGATTCACCGCCTTCCTCTCCAGCTCCACATGCCGCCGGGACTTGAGGTGGTTTTCGTAGGCGTTCAAACAGGCGAACTTCTTGCTGCAAACGGTGCAGTAGGTGGCCGTGCCCTTGCTCTCCTGCTCCGCCACGGCCCGCTGGGCCCGCACGCGCTCCTGGAAGCCCTCAGCAGTGACCGGGGCCATGTCGGCCACTTTTCGCTTCAAGTTGTAGCGGTGCCAATCCGTCTTGTAGTGAGCCCGCTGCATCTCCGGGTCTTCGAACGCCACCCGGCAAGTGATGCAGGTGTACGTCGCCATCCTCGGGCAGGAAAAAACAGGCGACAGAGGCAGAAATCTAGTGATCAGCGTCCTGACCCCAAGAGACGCTCAAACCTTAACCAGCTTCACTGCCCGCCCAGAGGTAATGTTGACGCCGACTTCCGGAGTGAATCCGAGGACGGAGACCGTACACGGGAGAAGTCCTGCCCGGCTTGACAGGAAGTCCCTCCTCTCGACCCACATCTCTTCCAATGGGGAGCCGGGAAAGGCAAAAGATGCCACTGGCCAACCATGCCCCGCCTACTCGGCCTAAGGCCGGTGTTGATTGGATCACCTGGGTATTGATTGTGTGTTCAGAGCTGAGTTTTGATTGAGTCCTTTAAGGTGGGTGATGATCCGAATCTTTAGAGATTTTACCTGCCTTCTTGATTTTGGGAGCGACGTGAGATGGTTTATACGATCAATGCGACAGAAGGGGAAGTGGGGCGGCGGGTCGCCTCCCGGACCTGGGAGGCCCCTGAGAATCGTTCTGACGTCCCCGCGTCGGTCGGGGCTTTCCCGAGGACCACCCGCTGCGCCTTTGCCCCCCTCCACCCCCGCCCCCCGCCCGAGAATTGTCACAAAAGCGAGGGTTGCCAGCCCGCGGATCTGCCCACCTGAGCCCTCGCCGGCCCGTTAGAGTCCAGAGACCCGGGACACTCAGGCCTGAGCCTGAGGGAATGCACAGGAAAACCGAGAGCCCAAGCCTTAGCCCAGCCTTTCTCAGGCGCGCTTCAAGGGAAAAGCGCAGGCGAAAGTCACGAATGAAAAAATGCCAACTAGGAGTAAAGAGCCAGCCAAAACGCTGCCCAACAGAAATCCAATCCAAGCCACATATGCCATATTAAGTCGAATAGTAGCCACGATTTTAAAAAGATAAAAAGGAGGTAAGGTTGGTATGTTTTATTTAACCCAGTATATCCAAAATGTTATTATTTCAACATGTAATCAGCCAAAAGATTTAATGAAATTTTACATTCGTTTGTTGGTACTAAACCTTGGAACTCCAGCTTGTATGTTACAATTAGCAGCTCTTCTCCACTAGCTTCATTTCATGTTCTCCGTTAACTCCGCCCTTGGATGTAGCAGCGCAGTTCTGTAGGAAACATGAATGTTAAGGGCTTAAGGGGTGCTTGGACTCATCTGCACAACCTAACTGAACCAGCCATCACAGTTACAGGCTGAAGATCACATGTTCAGAATCCAAGTGGCCCGTAACACCAAAGATAGAGATGTTTTCAAAAATCTAGGTCAAGGCAATGTTGCCCTTCTTACTCAAAACCCTCAAGTGGCTTCCCTTGACTAAGAATAAAATTCAAGCATCTTACCACTATGATCTAAACCTTTGTGCCTCCATCCCCAAATTCCTATGTTGAAATAACACCTAATGTCCAAGGGGGTGGTGGTATAGGGGTGCTGGGGCTTGGGAGCCTAATTAGGTAGTCGGGGCAGAGCCTTCCTTCATGATAGGATCAGTGCTTTTCCCCTAAGATACACAGGAGAGAATACAGTAGTCTGTGATCAGAAAGAGGGCCCTCACCAGACCATGCTGGCACCCTGACCATGGACTACCAGCCTCCAGAACTGTGAGAAATAAACTTGTTGCTTATAAGCCACCCAGTCTATGGTATTTTGTTATACCAGCTTGTATGGAATGAGCAACTTTTTAATCCAGGAGGCCCTATGTGATTTGCCACCACTGTTTCCACTACTTCTGCCCTCCTGCTCAGCCCATTTCCCACTCTGCTCACTCCCTTTCGGTCACATTGAAACTGCTGTTGTTCCTCTGACAAGGATAAGCCAACATCTTTTGTTGGTACTGAGTCTTAGAAACCCTTTAAGCTCTGTTTGGAACATTCTTCAATTCCTTGAAGGATTGCTTCCTTCAAGGTTTCTGTCCAAATGCCTTTATAAGAAAGGCCTATCCATACCTTCTTGTCAAATATAGTGCCTACCCCCTGCCACCCAATCCTTATTTTTACTAAGCATAACTTTTCTCTATAGTGCTGTATTATTTACTACTCTTATCAAATTAGCCCAAATTTAGCAGCTTCAAGGAACAAACTGATGATCTGAGCTTCTGTAAATTAGGAATATGGGTGTCTCAGGATGTCATGGCATTGTTGTGAGCATGTAGTCCAGGGCCGAAGGTGTGTGAAGGTTTGTCTGTGGCTGAAGGATCCCCATGGAAGATGGCTCATTTACAGGCTGAGGGCAAGAGGCTTTCCTTCCTCACAGAGCTGACTGCTCCACAGGGCTGCTTGAGTGTCCTCATGACACTGGCTCCTCCAAAAAGAGCAAAGTGCAAGCCATAATGTCTGTGATGACCTGGCCAGGGCGGTCACACAGTTGTTTTCACAATGTGCTGTCACAGTCATGTGCTGTTTATGGGCAGGGAAAATTCTGAAAAATACGTAAGCAGGCTTGCTATGTGAACATCATAGAGGGCACTTACACAAACCTAGATGGCCTGGCCTACTACACAACCAAACTATAGGATAGAGCCCATTGCTCCCAAGCTACAAGCCAGTACAGCAGGTTAATACACAAAACAACGTGAGATTAAATCAAGTACGAGAAAAAGGATGCGATCAAGATGTGGTAAAGAGATGTATGAGGATGCTGCTGGCAGAACACAGGATAATGTTTTACAGCAAACTTTTTATCATTGGAAAGTGTACACACTCACAAAAAGTATAGTAAGTGTATAAACCAGTGACACAGTCTCATTATTATCAAGTATTATGTATTGCACTGTACATAATTGTACATGCTATGATTTTATATGACCAGCAGTACAGGTTCTCACCAGCCTTGCCACAAACACGTGATGTGTTGCGATGTCACTAGGCTGTACAATTTTTCAGCTCCATTATTATCTTATGCGACCACCCTCATATATGTGGTACATTTTTGACCAAAACATCATTATTCAGTACATGACTAACAAAGGTCAGCCATATTCTATGTGGGAGGGTTCCATGTAAGAGCATGAATAGGGTGTCTTTGGGGACCATTTTGGGAAATTGGCCACCACTAGCACTTGCTGTGCCTGATTTCGCAGTGATTAGCACTGAAAGTCTTGTATCCCAGGAAACCCCTCCACCTGGGCAAACAAGAATAGTTGTCCCATTTTACGTTCATCACCCACATCTGGACTCGAAGCCCCGTGAGAGCAGGGACGCCTTTCACTGCTGTACACTAGAACAGTGCTAGAGCAATACATGCGGGGCGGGGCGGGAGGGTACCAAAAAAATCCCAGAACAGCTGTCTGGTAAACGCAAGCCAACCACTAAAGGATCTTTGGGTTAAATTTTCCACAGCACATCCTGAGTACTATAGTAATGTGTCTAATCTCTGCTCACAGTATTATCAAAAATACTTATTACCAATTTATCATCCTACTGAATAATTTAAACTGAGATGACCCACGAAAAAATTTGAAAACACTGAAAAGTAAAATTCCTCCCAGATACTGTCAGTTCACTTTAGTTGACTAATTACCAAACTGCTGAGGTTCCAGTGCACACTGTAGCAGTGACAGCACCCGTGACATGTGGCTGGTTCCTTCTCAGTCTCGGGAGGTGTTGGGATGTGGATTTTTGATGATCACAACATTTTGAAAAGTAAGGTCACCTTCAAGTCAGCTGATAGTGTGATCACAATATTTGCTTGTCTCAGGTTTACTATTCTTCGCTTCCTGTATCGTAGCGGCAACTTGGTTCTTAAAAGGAAAACTGTAAAGGAGGTCGGGTTGCGAAGGTTACCTTCCGGGGGTGACAAATACAGAATATCAAACTAACATGCATTGAATAAGTGGTTTACAATTACTGTGAATTCTGTGTTCATAAAAAATGGTAAGTATTGTGATTTTTCAATAAATAATTTTAAGACACTTTACTACCTCTTAGTTTTGGGTCTCTAGAAATGCAAAGTTTTCTTTTTAAATTAACAAGGAACTGGAATGTACAGAAAAACCTGGTTATTACAGCATTTAAAATGTATTCATCAGGTGGTTTCTGGATTCTTTGAAAAATGAAATTAATTCATAATATGTTTAGTAAAATTCTGTTAAACTGTTTAAAATTATGATCACTTAATATATTTTTTAAACATTAGATGATATGACATTAGAAAGAGAATAGGCATTGGGGTCAAAACGGCTTTTCCACTTACTAGCTCTGTGACTTTGGGCAATTTAAACCCATCCTTCTAGGAAAAAAATGCTCTTAGTACCATGTAATGGTACAGTCATGAAGATTACACGCAATCCTAACTGTAACTGTTTTCTATGTATTAGACCAAGGGCTGGCAAACTTCTCCTATAAAGGACCAGACAGTAAGTATTTTAGGCTTTGTAGGCCTCTGTTCTCTGTCAAACTGTTCAGTGTCTGTTACAGCATGAAGACAGGCAGTATAGAAATGAATGTAGCATGTTCTAATGAAACTTTATTTATGATTGCTGCATTTTGAGTTTATATTTTGTTCATGTCATGAAATATTCTTCTGATTTTCAACTATTTAAAAATGTAAAAAAATCACCTTTATTGGTATTCCACACAAAAACAGGTGGCAGGCCAGCTTTGGCCCACAGACCCGTAGTTTGCCAATCTGTCTTACAAGCTTAATTCTCAGCATACTGGGAGGTAGGTGTGAGATCTTAATTTTACAGATAAAGAAAACAGGTTCAGAGATGTGAGGTGACGTAGAGTCACAGGCAATAGGGGTTAGAACCACTTAAAATGACTGGTGTAGAATCTTACACGTGGTCCCGAGTCAACTGAAATAGGCATTTTTTGCAAAACTCTTCATCCCGTATTCCACAGCACTTACTGGGCTATGAGGCCAACAAAGTGGTAAGCCCATTAAGAGAAACTTAAGCGTTTTCCTGTAAGTTAGGCACCTGTCGGTTGACTTTGTTTTAAAAAGATGGCTTAGTTGAAACATAGGCAGGAAAAAATTATCACCATCTTTGTTTTATGTTTTCTACAGTTTTTTTCATCCCCTGAAGGTGTTTCAAATGTTTTTCCCCCATTCAGTCTCAGAACATGCCTGTGTGAAAAGATAAGAATTAGCTTTCTAATAGATGGTAGGTAGAAAATAGATGGGGAGGGCAAGAATAGTAGGGGAAATGAAGAAGCTAAAGAACTTATGACACATGGACATGAACTGAAGTGGGGGAATGTGGGTGGGAGGGGGTGTGCAGGGTGGAGGGGAATGAAGGGGGGTAATGGGACAACTGTAATATCATAATAAAATATATTAAAAAAATTTTTATGCTCAGAGAAACTGAGGTGGTGGTTTGAGGATGTTAGGTCACTTTGACATTGTGCCTTAGGGTCATAGTATTAACATCAGAACCAGAACGTGTCCTTCTGACATCCGTACTAACCGAAATCTTTTGGTGGAAATGGGGGTATAATACACAAAATATAGTCCTGGGACTGTCTAACTTCATCATGGTAAGAAATGACCTCTGACAACAGTTTAGTGAGGGTTTTCAGAATGATTCTACCTTATAACTAATATAGTTGGAGCAGTATAAAGAGTACATCAACCTAAGTTGTAAACAGAAAAGGAAAACCTTTAAATCACTTTTTCTTAAATGTAGATTTGCTTCTTGCCTAAAATCAGTAGTGTGCTGGCATTTGCCATTTTAAAAGGAAGAAAGTTGCACTTATGTCAGATGTTGGAGGGAGATGCCTAAATGTGTTGAGGATGTTTGCCCGTTGCTATACCTTGTACAAATGCCTTTTCCTAAGAGAATACTAAACTGGGGAGAGTGATTTTTTTAAAAAATCACTTTTGAAGACTTTTAGAGTCAGAAAAAAGGCAAAGGTGTTTCAGAATGAGAATATGCACACTGCTTTAACCCTGGGTTGATCTTCCAAAGCAAGCATGACTTTCTTGGGCCCTGCTCTACTGTTTGAGATCAAAATGCATGATTGATGTTTGCTATTCCCCTTGTATGGTTCTGCTGAGCATCTTCTACCAGAAATGAGCAAAACCATTTTTCTACAACTCCATGATTTTTTAAAAAAATCCATGCTTCAAAGTTTAATGATTCCATAAATCTTCATGGTAAGGGATATGGATATATATATATATATATATATATATATATATATATATAGTCCCCCACTATATGGGATCAATCACAGGGTTTATTGTTATTAAATCTTAAAATCAGAAACAAGGTTATATTAATGCTCCCCCACCAAAACAAACAACAGGCATAGACACACACACAAAACAAAAACCCTCGCCATCCCTGATTGTTTGAATTAAGAATACCATTATTGCATTGTGTAAATTTGTAATCATAATCTTGAGCAAATAAAATTGAAGTGCATATATGGTTATAATGCTACTGTCCATAGCGAGCTGGTGTGTCTCCCCCATACTGCTAGTGTAACACATTTTTCTTCCCTCCCCTATCCTCCTGCCCTCCCCATTCCCAAGCCCCTTTTAATTTATAGTTAATAACAACTGATTCTGATGCATTGTTCATACGATCAGCTCTTGAGTTTATCTTCTCTTGTAAGCTTGTCCACTGACTTATAACGCATCCTTTAATTACTTGGATCATTTAAGTTTTTGTTTTCCCTTCAGTAAAGAAACTGAAATGACCTTTAAACTTTTTAACTTTATGGCCGAAAATGTTTTTTAAATGAAGAAGCAAAGCATACACATAAAAAAAAAAAAGAATCCTGATCACAACTATTTTATAAATATGTGACTGTATTTTTCTTCATGTCCAGAAACTTATTGGATAGAATTCAGGTATATTCCTCCCAAAAGCACACAGTTCATAGATCTAACACCAAGTTCTCATTTGTTCCAAAATGGGCAAGATAATGAAGGCACAGGCTCACTTTGTGTCAGTAAAGGACATCGAACACAGTCACGAGGCACTAACGACATAAGCATAGTCAATCACAAAAAGCAGGCGTTCGAAGTCTTCAGTAACTTCTCCCCCTTTAACATTTGGCAAAATTCAGTCTAGATATTTTAATACCTCAGAAAGAAAAAATAAATAAGACATGCTACATTAAAATGTCAGATTACCTACAAGTAGTCTTTAGAAATACAAGAAAAGGGATAAAATGAACAGAGAGGACCACGGATTTCCTATATTCTTGGATTATCCTTCCTTTCTGAGGGTCTCAGATGTCTGTAGGCATCTGTAGAAATGCCAGCTGAACCTGAAGATTGAAGAGATTGTTGGTTGCTACTGCTGGCATGGTCCCTCAACACTGGTAAAAGTTGTGTCACAAAAACAAAATTAGCTTGATTTCTGCTCTTTCAGTCCTTTGTTAAAAAACGTTAAGTCAAATCTGGTTATTTAAAGGTGATCTAAAAAGTTTAAAATAATGGAAAAATATATTCTAGCTTCCCAATGAGAAGCAGATTAAATATTTAGACTTCAATGGCAAATAAATACACCTGAAAGCCAAGCTAGTTTTTCTCCTGTGGGAGAGTCTACACAAACTACAAAAGCAGTTATTGTTGCTCTACTGCTGCTGGCCACATCACTCACAGAACAGACCGGGGACTAGTTTCATGATTTTAAGAGACATTTTCCATGACACTATATCAAACATGAGGGCTTAACCTACATCTGAGCAGACAGAACAGATCTGCACTCACAATAACCCTGTTACAAATGTAAGACGATTTAACCACAAGAACATAGCCCAATCTCTGTTTACATCGAAACCACCGTCTACATGATATATAATTACTTGCTTTCGATGGGTTAATATCACCCACGGCAGGAGTACAGCTGGCAGTCTATAAAGCATGCCATGAAGAAGGAATCCTAAGTCTACAACTACCGAAGTAACCTGGAGATGTACCAGCTTATCCCAAGGAGTTAAATACATTTTAAGAGTTTTTTCCTAGGAAATTAATTTTGATATTATTTCCCAAGTCCTTCAACTAAAGATGCCCTATCTGATAACTTTTGTCTTCTTACAACAATATATCAAAAAGGTTTATCTGTTTCTAAGTATTAGGAACAAAGGAGCTGATACAGCATGTATTCACGATTGTTAATATTTCAGTGAGTTACAATAAACTGTTTTTGCATGCTTGAAAAAGTAATTGTAAAGAAATCATAAGGAGTAATTTTATGGAAGGATGTCAATAATTTGGTGCTTTCATTTTGCTTTAAAAACAACCCCTAATATTCATCTCTGAAAGCATAGTATGTATGTATATGTTTATAGATGTATGTATATATTTGCATGTGTGTGTATATACACACACAATTGACCCTTGAACAATGCAGGGGGTCAGGGGCATAGTCAAAACTCCCCATATATCTTTGCCTCCCCCCAGAACTTAACTACTAATAGCCTACCATTGATCCGAAGCCTGATAACATAAACAGTTGATCAACACATATTGTGTATGTATTATATACTCTATTCTTAAAAGAAAGCTAGAAAAACAAAAATGTCTAAGAAAATTATAAGGAAGAGAAAATACATTTATAGTATTTATTGAAAATAATCCCCCCAAAAAATGGACCTGTGCAGTTCAAACCCATTTGTTCAAGGGTCAACTGTATATATATATATATATTTTTTTTTCATTTCCATGCTCATTACATAAAAAAACTATCAGAGATATCAATCTATCAGTGTCAGCTGATACATATCCAATTAATTCACTGCAGAAGGGAAAATAAGACAAAATAACCTAAAGTAATCAGTAAAGCTCACAGTTCAAAAACATATTTTCTTTTTTTTTTCCATGTTTGAAATTTTTTGGTAGTTTATCTGTGCTCTTACAAGCTGATTCCAGATTAATGGCCTCCGAGTAGATTTGAAAGGAAGCCTGAAGACTTCTTATTTTGTTGCGCTTCTTCCTGGTCTTGTGAAAGTCCCAATTCACTCTCAATCTGATCCAGCTCTGACTGGTCGAGGAGTTCAAAGTCATCCCCTTCTTCGGTGTCTGCGTCCTCCCCTGGGCTGGGCGCAGGCTGAGAAAGGGCTTGCTGCACGCCCTCCATCTGGTCTTTGATAGCAGCAGTCACTGCCGCTGTGATGACGTCCCCCGCCAGGCTGCTCATCAGTTGAAAGGTTTGGTCACTGCTCAGGGGAAGAGTGAGACCAGCCACTGACTGCCTCTCTCTGCTGGGTCTGACACCGCTGTCCAACTGTTCCTTCTTTCTCTGGAGCTCAGTGGGCAAGCCGAGGCTTAGTTCCTCTTCATCGTTTGTTCCCATGCCATTTTCTAGAGATGGAAAATCTGAAAGGCCTCGAGAGAAAACCTCCTCACTAGGTCGGTCAAGATCTGTGAAATGCATAACAGAAGTTCATGTTTAAGCACGTGCATAAATTTGAAATGAAAGGGCTGAAATAAAAGTTTAAATCAACTCAACCACACGTCGGACCCCTCCCAAATCTGGGACACTGTCTATCCACAAGCACACAAACACCAGGGCCCCCCCCCCATCTTTAACTGTCCTTGGGAGCACGATGCAGTGTACGCAATGACTGAACACTCAACCTGTCTATGTTAGCTTGAGGCTTTTTCACTGAAGTTTAAACGTTCACATAAACAAAAATTTCATCCTGTCCCTGGGGAGGAAGTTAGCTTAAGCCAATGTGGATATGTATGATCACAAAATAAAAAATATTTCAACTGGAGGTTTCATGGTATCTGGAACAGCAGGTGTGGAATATTCCCCAACCTTAGCATTTTCATCCATGAAGATCCATCTGCGTCTCTGTAACCTGTGTTTGTTTAAAGCAATGAATTAGAAGAAGCTATTGCTCCTTCTCTTCCATGTCCAACCTCAGAGCATATGGAAACATTTGACTTCCCATAAATACAGCTGAAATTGACCATACCATTTTAACCAAAGTCATGTCCTGAATATATACACATAGAAACACTTTTAGGATTCAGGACATTTGAAAGCAATGCCTGGTTCATAGGCAAACAGTGATTTTATTGTGTTTCACTTTTCATAGAAAATCTTTCAGTATAATGGTTAACTCCTCACGACAGTGATCTGAAATACTCAGTCTAATTACGGAAGTCTCATCTGTGGGCTGGGTTATTATTGCCCCTCCGTTGTGTAAATCTGGGATGGGATGCTTAAAAACAAAGTGTTTGTCTTCCAGGTCTTGCGGATATTGAGAGTGTATGGAGCTTCCGTGGACCTCAGTGATCCTCTGGTTCTAATGCACTTTAAAGAAGAAGAAATTGAAGTCCACACCAAGTTTGTCACCTGCTTAAGGACATGCAGTTAGCTAATTACAGAGGGAGTCAACACTCGGGTCTCCCAGTCTCCCAACCTGTCTCTTTTCAAACCCTGCACCACTTCCCTCCTTCCTCTAGAAAAACAGTGTTCTTGCATTTAACCTAATTATTAAAAATAAGAGTTTTTTTTTAATTTTTAAACTAACTTTGAAGAAAAACATGAGAAGCCTGGGAGTCAGCTTTAGACTCGGGGAGTCTGCCCTCCACAGTTCCGTCTCTGTGTTAGTGTGAACCAGCCCTGGGTATCTCTGATTAGCTTCTCTCTTCCCCTCCTCCCATGCGTGCTATAAGCTAGCAAGCTTGCTATGAGCTTGCTATATGTCACTAGATATATTAGACATTCATTTTGTTCACTGTCAATATTTATTTATTTTCAACATAAAGGCAGATTTTGGATATGGAGTTGCTCAGACTTTTTTCTCATCAAAAAGGCATGGCTTTTGAGGTATAATTCATATGCTGTAAAATTTACCCCTTCAAAGTGTACAATTCAGTGGTTTTTAATATACAAATTTACAAAGGCGACAAGCATCACCTGTATCTAATTCTAGAATATTTCATCATTCCAAACAGAAACTGGAAGGAAGGGAGGAAGGAAGGAAGGAAGGAAGGAAGGAAGGAAGGAAGGAAGGAAGGAAGGAAGGAAGGAGGGAAGGAAGGAGGGAAGGAAGGAAGGAAGGAACCCACAGTAATTACCACCCACATTTCCCTTTTCCCCAGACCCCACAGCAGCCACAAAGCCACTTTCCATCCGTATGGCCTTGCCTATTCTGCACATTTCACGTAAACAGACTTACACAGACTTGTGTGTCTGGCTTCTTTCATTTCGCCTGATGTGTTCAAGGCTCATCCACATTGTAGCGAGTGTCAGTACCTCATTTTGATAGCCAAGTAGCAGTCCACGGCAGACACACCCTGTTTTGTTTATCCACTCCGCGGTGGACAGAGTTAAACGTTTCAGCGTGCACGCGTAACCACAGGAAAAGGAGAAATGTGAACGCACCGTCAGAAGTGTCTGTCTGCGGCGTGTACCCTTCTGAAAGGTTGAAGGTCCCGTTGTCAGTCCAGGAGACCTCGGACACGTCTGTGTCGGACACGGACAGCTCCTTGGCGGCGGCCCTCAGGCTAATCTGTGTTAACATAAATGCCAGCGGCACGCTGTAAACTCCTGTGGCAAATCTTTTGAAAACTCCATACTAACACCAGAAATGTCAGAATAATAAAAACCATATGAGTATTTTCCTTTCAGAACTGTTCAATCGTCTTAGAGAAATAATAGGAGGGGTCTACTAGGAGAATCATTCCGCTTTAGTGCATGTAAATAAATTTACAGTCAAACTACACAGGAACAAATTGAAAACTAAACAACGAAAAAAATACCTTAGGACAAAGAGCTGAAAAGTCTAATTCACTGTCATCTTTGTGACTTTTTTCTTTGTCTGCTTCTGTTGAGAAAAAATTTGGAAGCTTTCAGTTTCCCAGCCAGCTTAGAAGACAGAGTGTATTTTATCCATTACATACCCTAACCCACATTCCTTATTTTCTCCAGAGCTTCCACGGAATTAAAGGTTCAAGCTTCGCATATCGGCAGGGGTCTGAGTTCCAAGGGAAATGGTCCATATCAGTGGTTCTCACAGTGCAGTCCCAGAACCAGCAGCATCTGCCCCACTGGGAACTTGTTGGAAATGCACATTCTCAAGCCC
>CM052540.1:171868086-171898762 GCA_028533065.1 Trachops cirrhosus
AGCGCTAAATTGTATTTTTCAGGAGAAGCAGGAAATCTACACTTTTTAATAGCATTTTTGAGTTATAGTCGATGTGCAGTAAATGCACAGACATAAAGTGTACAGTTTGATATGTGCTGACCTACGCACACAACAAAGAAACCATCACTACAATAAGACAGTGGATATTTCTATCACCCCCAAGTTTCTGCATGTTTCTATTAATCCTTTCCTCCTGCCTGTCCCTGATTTTTCCTACCTCATCCCCAGGCAACCAGTGGTCTGCCTGGTCACTAACAATTAATTTGAATGGCACATAAATAAAATCATACAGTATATAAGGTCTGTCCTGAAGGTAACCAGCCATGTAATATGAAAAATAGAGCCATTTATTGAAGAAGGTACAACATACAAAAAACACCGTACATAGGGCAATGATGCCTCAGTCTTCAAAGTAGGCTCCCTGGGACCTCACACAGTTCTCCCAATCGCCATCAGCTGTCGCATTGTATTTTCCTGAATCTCATCGATAGTCTGAAATCTCTGCCCTTTACAAGGTGATTTTAGTTTTGGGAAAAGCCAGAAGTCACAGGGTGCCAAATCACTCAGGGGGCTGAGTCACCTGAGTGATTTGATGTTTCACTGAAAAACTCTGCATAAGATGTGAAGCATGAGCAGGCACATTATTGTGATGAAAGCGCCAATCACCAGTTGCCCATAGCTGCAGCCTTCTGAACCATCCAAATAGTTTCCATGGAGGAATGTTCAAGCTTAACACAAAATCTGATACAGATGCGTTGCTGTACTCGCTCAGTCATCTTGAATGTGACAGTCACACAGTACACATGCTCACTGAAGGGTGTCTACAGCCCCCGCTGACTAGAACAGTGAAGTTGTCACTGTTCACACATGGGCATTCCAGTCCACTCTCCTCGGCCACAGGTTACATCGATGTTGCACAAACTGTTCTTGTTATATTAACAGTGGCTGGATTTTTTCCAGACAGACCTTATATACTTTTTTAAAAATCTGGCTTCTCCCACTCTAATTATTGTGAGATTTATCCAGATTGCTGCATGTATTGATTTTTTAGTGCTGAGTAACAATCCATTGAATGGATATACCACAGTTTGTTTATCCATGTATCTGTTGATGGACATACAGACTATGTTCTGTTTTGGGCCAGCACAAATAAAGCTGCTGTGGACATCTGTGTACAAGTCTTTTGGGACGAACCCTTTCATTGTTCTTGGGCACACACCTAACTGTGGAATGGCTGGGACACACAGTAGTTTTTAGGAAACTGCCAAATTGATATCCAAAGTGGCTGTACCATGCTACATACCCACCAACAATATGAGAATTCCAGTCGCTCCATAGCCTTGCTAATTACCACGATATGATCAGTCTTTTTAATTTTAACTATTCTGGTTGATGGTATCTTACTGTGGTTTTAATTATTTTTTTGAGCCACAGAACATGCACAAGGGCAAAATGATTCATGTATCTGTGGGAGTGGGGAGTATAGTTTACTTATTATTTTAAGACATAATTTAAAATATAGTCAACCACTTATCTGCCTTTTGGCAAATATCCTTCCAATTTTAAAATATAAACAGATCTCTAGGAAAAGGAGAAAATTTGTACAGGTGGAAATTGAAGAATAATCAACTTTCTTTATAATTAAGTACTCATCCCTCATCATCCAAACTACAGAAGGTCTCATTGACCATTAACTGATACGACATGCATCACACAAACTAGTCAAATGTTCCATACTTACGGAGGAGATAGCTGAGTACAACCCCAGGAATGTAACTTCCCAAGATCATAAAAAATGTGCACACACTGCAGACCAGGAGACAAAACTAGAAATCAGAGAAACAATATGTGACAGTTATGCACAACACCCAGACAGGCCAGAGCACAGGGTGCACACCCAGTTACTTATCTTTATGTGGTCTGTTACATCGCGCCAAATGGTTTTCAGTGTTCTCTTGCCCTTAGTTCTGACCAACGACTACAGTGTTCAACCAGCCTTAGTCCATTTTCACACTTGGCCATAATCATTTCGACGTTCTAGAAGCTCATTTCAGCACAGAGCACACTGTCTCCCATTAATCATGTCTGGGGCTGTATTACTGCCAGATGCAGGAGACTGAAGATTTACATGCCCCCAGAAACTTCTTTCACTCAGGATCACTCACTGAATACAAAGCAGCCTGGTAACTAAATCTGCGGGTTCAAACTATTTACTTCTGTGAGCCCACCGAAATTCATAAACACAGCAAAACTCGTTACAGAAATCAGAGGCATTGCTGCAAATGTTAACAGTAATTTACACAGCTGATGAGCTGCTGGGATAACTCTTCTGGCCATTACTGTCTCTTCCAGAACTATATCAGATCCAGTCACTTCTACATCAGCTAGAAACCAACTGCAAATGAAATGAAATTCCTACAGTGAAATGTGATTATGTTCCTTCTGTCAATCACGACCCCCCAAAAAAATTCTTGGTTGTTTTAAAAATTTTAAACATAAAGACAGAAAAATTCTCCCATAAAGTTTTCACGTATTTTCCACACTCTAATTGTAAAATAAACTATCTTCTTTTGCTTTAATTATAGTATTACATTAAACTGATGAGCAAAGAAAATGAGGAAATCTGAAAAAGACCACACAAATGAGGGATTTGTAACTGATCAATAACTGATAAAAGGAAGAGCAAGGAAGTCTACAATTCCAATTAACTTTGACTTTTCAGTCTTTGGCACTAATAAACTAACTCATCAACAGGAGAATTAGTTTATTAACTAACTAGTCAAAGGATGAATTTGAGAAACTAAATTAACAGCTATTTCTGAAGTAGCAGGGGCCCTTGAAGAATATGGCATTCTAGTAGTAAAATCGATGAGGAAAGATCTTAAAACTTGAAAGAACAAATAAGCCTATAAAAGCATTAATGTACTCAGAATTCAGTCTTGTGAAGAGATTTCATATTATCCTCTGAATCTGTAGCATCATCCTCTTAAGCTAATTAACCTGGAGCCTATTAAGGCTACCCAATGAAGCTTCAAGTTCAGAATCTCCTAAAAATGTTTAACCATTTTGATAAAGTAGGCAAAAAATGCACCCCCCAAAGGATATCTGCTCTAAAAAATCTATCCATATACAACCTCTCTACTTTAATATGTTCACAATGTGTCCGAGCTTAGTTCTACTACTTAGTACTAGTACTGAAGTTAAGAGCGTGCCTGTACACGGTACAACGAGAGGGACTGTATACCGATACTCCTGGGCTCTGCTTTCCAACTACAGGGGGATAGTGGAGACACTCGAACAGGACACAGGGAGGCCAGGGCCCACTGCTGGCTCTGCACCTCCCCCTGCTCTCAGGACGCAGCTGAAGCTGCCTGTGTGCACAAAAGTAACGCAAGTGTGCGTGCTTCCCCGTGTGATCCCTTTCCAAACACTCAGGACTCTTCTCCTCGCAGGGCTTCATTTTACTTGGAAAAATACTCATTCATTTACATAATCACTAAATTTTTTGTCAAAGGTTTTATTTCTTAAACAAGTAATATAAGAAACTCCACTTTTTAGATTAAAAGTGAGACTCAATTATCTCCAAAAGCCCCTCCCAAGGACTACGTGTTCCTTTCATCTCCCTTCAACTTCGGACCAGACTAAAGACTAGAAACCGAAATTCTTAGTAGGATATTTTTCCTTCTTGGTCTGGATGACAAGACCAGTCACCACTTGTTTTAGTTAAGGCACTAGATAAATATGTAAAAAATAGAAAACCAATCCAATTTCAAAATATGAGGTTGAAGTTTTTCTCGTGCTAATGCCCTGCTGTTTCTGCACCGTGCTAATGCCAACTTCTGTGGCACGTGTTGCAAAAAATTATAAGCTGAAATGGAGAAGGCTCACAAGCTGATACAGTAAGTTAATTCATTTGTTTCTAAGTGCACCGCACATTTTAAAGCACACAGTACTCCTCCTATAGGGCAAAACTTGCCTTGCCAGGGCTCTGCTGTTTGAAAACAGACATTTCTTGAAGAAATATGCTGAAATTCATCCATGATTCTGCAATACAGTGGTTGAGCCTGGGTCTTTCATCTGGTTTGGAATTGATAACTTCCCAGCTAAAGAGAGAGAAAAAGAAAACAAAAAATTTAGCTGAACTTTGGATGATCCGATATTCATTTGCTTCAGCAGGTACTTCCTGAGCACATCCTGTTGGCCACGCTCTCTGGTACAGCCCTGTACAGGGGTGAGCAAGCCGGTTCAAAGCTCAAATGCCAAGATCAGAGATACAGGCTAAACGGCCAGCTACACAATTACCCAGCTGCAACAAGGGACAGGCCGAGGGAGAGGTATGGGGTTTGGACATCTCTGAAAAAGTCACTTGAAGCTAAAATCTGGATAAGCAGGAGTTTACCATAGGGGCTCAGAGAGTTCCTGAAAGAATAATGTACAACATACACAAAGGCTCTGCAGTGAGAAGGGGCTACCAGCACTATTCTGAACCGCTGGTGTGACTGCAGCAGAGTGAACCTGAAGAGCATCATTGCACAAAGCTGGGAAAGTAGCAAGTGGACTAGGTTGTACGAGGCTCTGTGGGACTTGTTAGAAACACTTCAAACCTTAAGAATGGGGAAGCCACACTATTTTAAAAGAAACTTTGGCATTAATCTTATCATCATCATCATCATCAATACCAACGGTGAATTTTCAATATATACTATGATTGGTCAACTCTACAGAAAATTGTTAAATTCACCAGTATCTAACAATACCTCATATTTTCCCAATCCTCATCACAACATTTGTTGAGTGCAATGCATGTCCCAAGCACGTACCAGCCCTCATTTTAATATGAAAATGTCCCAGCCCTCATTTTCCCCCAGGAACCTCAGTGAGCTGAAAACTAGTGATGGTTGCTGCAGGAGGAAGACACAAGCAAATCAAGGGCATTGCTTACAATTACAATGACATGAAGTTCAAACCCCATTCTTGCCATCCTAACTCATCATGGGAATATGTCAGCTCAAGCCCACCCTGCTTAGGGCCCTGCTAATACCAGCTTCAGGGTTTATGTCTCAGAAGTGACACCACATTTGTACACATATGTTATTACTCTAGTAAGGAAATGCCCTGAAATTGAAAAGGAGCCTAGTCTAATATAAACCCCTAAAATCACCTAAGTTATCTGCATGGAGATAATGTCTATAGCAAAGTCTACATACAATTTAAGGTGTTTAATACAATGAAATAACAAAAATTTCTGTTTTGTACTTAAGGACCATACCTATGTTCACAGTGAACTTCAAATGAATACCAAAAAACCTCAGTATCCATCCATTACCTTACTCCTTTATTCAGTAAAAAGTTATCAAGTTCTGCCATTGTGTCTTACATTATATTAAGTGTGTTTAGTATTGCTGTTTCAAACCAACAAAAACTGAATACTGTAGCACTGCTCCTTCCTGTGTCTACAGATACCATAACTTGGTGGGAAAGAGAGACAAGAAAATACTCAATGTGTGAATAATTTCCACAGCCATGGGAAGACACTTTCATTTATATTAAATTTCTCCCCTTTAGAAAAAGCTTTCTGTGACAGTATTTAGTAACAACGGAATTTATTGTCCCAAACATTTATATTAACATACGAACTAGGAATAATTCTAATGGGTATTTGAATTATTGTTATAGTCAGCAACAGAAATGAGAAATTCATTGTGTACAAATTGAAGATATTTTCTAACCAAATAGATTTTGAAAGAGTAGTAGCTGATTGAGAGAACAATAAATGTATAGATGGTGCTGAATAAAACTTAATAGAAATATGTATGATTTAAAAAGGAAATCTGAACTCAAGGGCAAAGAAGAGGAGTCACTCTACACTTCTTCAAATGAACCCTGGACCCCGAAGAGTCACTCTCTGGGAGCTTCATAATAGCTTTAAACTGTCCAGTGATTAATCCTGAGTTCCGCTGGAGTGTACATTTCTATCGTCCTCCATTATATATTGTCTATCATTAGCTTATGACACCACAACTCAATATATGTAAAAGGTATGTAACACATAATATTAATATAGCCATTTAATATAGAATGACATGAAGCATTTGACGTCAACTTTTCAAATTCCCTCATTATTACAGATGAAGAAAGTGACACCCAACTTTTTTCAACTAATTTGGGGCAGAGCCACGACCTGAGGCCAAGACTTCTAGTTTCTGATGCAGTTCTTTTTCCTTTAAACATGAGCCCTCTTCAAAGGATGAGTAAATTCTATGACATTCTTTGAAGAGACCCAATATTGTAATTTAGAATGAGAAAGAGCATTCGATGTCCCTCGCTGCTCCTTTCCAGAGTCAGAAGGAATAAGGTGTGGCTGACCCAGATCCACTCAGCCTCCTGCAGGACGCGCCTCTCGAGGCAAGAAGGAGCCCCGCGTGTGCAGGGTCCCAACACTCAGCAGAAACTGAGAGTCATGCTCGGTGGTTGGCTGACGTTTCACACAGGTGACATCTACACACACACACACACACACACACACACACACACACGCACGCACACACTGAGTTGCTCCAGAATGAAATTCTAGGTTTTCCTAGAGAGTTTACAGAAAGGATCTCCTGTGAATCATGGACGATGCTTGAAGAAGAGATCTTTCACATGGTGTGTGGCTGTCTTCCCACCATCCTTGATGCTGATCAACCTGCACTGTACGGTCCAACAAACATAAAAGGGGACTTGAAAACAGTGTGAAGCTTACCAAGTTCCTAACCAAACAGTATACAACTCTTGTATGACTGCAGGTCATCCAGTGGAGAAAAGTGGTTACTTGTGGCCTTAGTGTTAATAGTCCATGGTTTACTTTTTCCCTCCTTAGTTTCAGAGAGGACATGCATTTGCCAGGTAAGGAGAATTAAGATTCTTTGGTTCATCTGTCTGTTCTTCATACTCTCCATCCTTCTTTCCTTCCTCACCTGCTTGCTTTCTTCCTTCCTTCAGCTTTCTCTTTCACTCACGTCTTCACTACAGAGTGAAACTCCTGCACATTGCAGCCAAGAGATAAGGACTCCTTAGAATTCCCCCCTTGTGATCATCACACCCAACACTCCTGGTGAGTCCAGCTGAAGTGGTTCCCAGCAAGAAGCCGCAAGTCCCTCATGGCCACGCCGTCTTTCAAATGGGCTTTGCCCAAGGATTTGCAGCTGTGTGGTGCTTTAAAAAAAGGTACCAAAACTATGGCCCCGGCAGATTCATTTAGCTGTTATCCTTCTTTAAAAAAAAAAAAAAAGAAAATCCTGAAAGATATTTTACAAAAGACATTCTGCATAATCAAGATAATCATTTATTTACCAAAGAACCAATTTAGGGTTTTGGGAAAACCTGCCTGGGAAATTCCACACAGGGGTGTTGGGCATCTCTGGGCCACACTGGAAGAAGTAGGGTTGTCTTGGGCCACATATTAAATACACAAACACTAACAAAAACTGATGAGCAAAAAAAAGGTTTTAAGTAAATTTATGATTTTGTATTGGCCGCATTCACAGCCACCCTGGGCCGAGGATTGAACACCCTGCCTAAGGGAACAGAAATTAGGAAGATGAAGCCTCGCACAAGCAGCCTCACCTGGTCTCACAGAAGCGTGCTCTGGCCTCCCAGCAGAACTGCAACCCAACACCCCTTCCTTCTGCCTCCGTGCTCCCACTAGAATACACTTAGGTATATACATTAGGTGGTCTGGCCCAAAACCTTCTAGGGGAGCAATTTTCAACCTGTTTCATCTTATGGCACATACAAACTAATCACTAAAATTCACCGACACACCAAAAAATATATTTTTTGCCAATCTGACCAAAAAATAGGTATAATTTTGACTTATTCACACTGGATAGCTGTTGTTGTGCTGGCTGTTGTCATTTTTTAATTTGACAATCTAAGGGAAACGAGGTCAGGTACTGCATGTTTTAAAAATTCTAGTGGCGCACCAGGGTGCCGCGGCCACGCGGATTGCAAATTGCTGTTCTAGGAAACCCTCGAGTTAACCGTGGGCACTGTTTCAGCAGCAGCCATCTGGGCCTCATTCCACCGTCTGGTGGAGCAGAGCTGGGGCGAAGCTCAGAAATCTGCATTTTTAATAAGTATCCCAGGTGTTTCTGAGGCAGGTGTTTCTTACCCTGAGTGACTTAGAGGAACACTCGGTGAGAAAGTTATGGAGAATTCCCCATTTCAAAAATACAGACAAAAGGAGAATTTGTTTGGGGGCAAGATGATCTGTCAGGGACCCAATCTGCCCTCGCATCTGAAACAACTGAAAGAAGGAAAGGAAAGGAAAGGGAAGGGAAGGGGAGGGGAGGGGGGAAGGAGGAGGGGCAGGGGAAGGGAGAGAAAAAGAAAAAACAAGGTATGTGAAACACTGGTTTTCAGGACCCTGGGCACTATGCAAGGCAGGCCAGCGATCCCCGAGAGAGGAGTGAGTGCTCCTGGCTGCGGGTTTCCGGCCTCGGAGCAGGAAGGATGCACCGCGGTCACTACCTGAGAGGAGGAGCTAGAGCTCAGAGTCCAAAGGGAGGACCAAAGAGTCCGGAGTTGGTAGGACTGAGTGTGCTGAGTACAGGAGCCTGCAGAGAGAATGCTGACTATCAGAAGGGACCCCTGGGGCCTCCACCCGACCAGTGCCTGTGTGAGGAACCCGGGGGCAGGAACAAGCCATAGAAAGGACACGAGGGAACAGCCCTGTGCTCACACAAGGACAGGGTGACAGCTGGTCCTACCAACCAGACTGGAAAACCTCAAATTCACAGACATGGGGACTCAGAAGGGTTTTGCTTCGGTTACAAAGAATAATGAATCCCAGACTAAATGCTGCTCTGGTCCTAACAAGTCCTCAAAGCAAGCGCTGAAAGAATCAGATCTGAGGTCACTTAACTGTGGCAGACGTAGGAGTAAGAAAAGGTGAGTTTTGGAATGAACCAAGTAACTCATGTGTCCAACTGGGATCTGAAGGATTTTATTTTTTTCCTGCTTCCTTTTAAATTATTGTGTACCTTTTTTCTTTAAATAAGACACTTAGCAAAAACATTGTTTAAATTTTACATTAAAAGACAAGTTAGTCTTAGTACTGTTTTATGGCTTACATCCAAGAATGCATTTTAGTTTCAGGATGCAGCACACAGTATCCTCCATGAGGGGGTGCTGTAAGACTAATAAGTGTGACACTCTGCACTTCAAAAACAGACTGTCATTCTGTAAGAGAGAACACGTGCTGGCAGCCTGTTTCATCTCTTTTGCTCCCAGTGCCTTTGAGATCCACAACAAATAATGCTGAAACAATGAATCTTTGCAGAGAACAAACGATGTCCCTCAGGACCACTTCCCTTCTGTTCATTTCAACAAACATGTATTGAGGGTAGTTGGTGACTGTCAGTCATCATTTCTGCTCCAGGGATTTGGAGATGACTAAGGCGCCCTGCCCCACCCATAAGTGACGGTTTGCACAGGACCCCAATTGATCGATCTCTTCCTCCCTCTCTCTCTCTCCCCCTCCTTCATTATATATGAAGCTCATTTCTATAAAATGACATTTAATTAGGGTTATTGGAGAAAAAAATTAAAAACTAAGTTGGGGATTGGATATGGGGGGAAACCTTTTCATTATTGTACACTTCACAGGACAATAAATCTTTTCAGAATTATACTAGTGAACCTAAAATTTAAAAAGCATTTTTATAATGGAAAGTTATTTTTAAAGCACAAAAACAGATTTTTTAGTATATCAAAGCTCAAATGCTTTCACATACTTGAGCTTTAGATTTGAGGAGATAATTACCAACGAGAGACAGGTAACCAGTGGTCAGTCGATGGAGACAGAGGGAAGAGCAGCAGTGAGGGGGAGAGACTATGAGTGAATCCTGACGTCTGGTTTGAGTTCTTGGGCCCTGCCAGCCTCCCAAAAGGCAAAGCCAGCCACAGACATCCCCTTTGCTGGAGCCAATTCCCCCTTCTGGCCTTGAGTTCATTTCAGTTTAGCTTCTGGCATTTGCAGCTCGAAATAAAGTGCTACACTTTCAGTGGGAGTCAATGAAGAGTTCTAGAATCTGAAGCAGGAGGTAGAAACAACTATTATTAAAAAGTCATGGAATAAGTTTACACAGAGACTTGCATCAGTTTTACTGAGGCGACAATTTCCAGTAGAATGAAGAATGGAAGTAAGGTGAATAATTCAAGTCAAGGCAGCTGGTTAACAGTTCGTTAAGGAGGTTTCAGGCAGCAAGAACTAAGCATCACAGCCGACACCAGGGGCCGGGCACTGTTCTCTGTGTCGTAAATTTGCTCTCCTACTCGGTCCTTACAGTGAGCCCAGAAGTGAAGTGCTGTTTATTCTTCCTGTCTTACAGACGAGGAAATGGAGGCCCAGACACATTAGCTATCTTGCTCAAGGTCACAGAACTCACACACGAGGGACTGAGAGATGGGGCTGAGACTGCTCACAGGGCAGGCACAGGAAGACCACGCTGGACTGGAACATGGGAATCGCTGCAAAGATGAGTGGGAAAGCGCATCGGAGCAGTAACGGGGAACAGACACAGAATCCTTGAAGGCGAAGCTACGGAAACAGAACTACCTGAGATGCAGCTTTGGTTCCCAGGTGAAACTAAGGAACAAGGAGTTGAGATTCCCATTTTCTCTCCCCACCACTTCTGGTGCTTCTGAGTCAGGACCCACGAAAGGGCCCCAGAGCAGGAACGGCAGCTACAGGCACGGCTGCCATGGGCTGGGCTCTCCACAGGGGCCAGGCACTGGGCGGAGTGAGCTCTCAGGGCGCATTTCACTCATTTCGCACCGACTCTTCTCCACCTGAGCTGCCCCCACCCCATCAGTAGAGCGCTCTCTTCTGTAGCAGTTATCAACTGCAGTCCGTGCACGTTTGTAATGTTGACTCCTGTTAGAATTTGAACTTCATGAAAGCATTCATGGCCGTGGCTCTGGCTTCAGCAGAGAACAGAGCTTGACATGTATGGAGCACGTGAAACAGCGAAAAGACAAATGAATATTAATGACGAATGAATGTAAACAATGAACAAATGTCAAAGAAGAAAATATCAATAACAGTGGTTATTTAGTGACATCGTGTATGACTTCTATTCACTTATCTGAGTGTTTCTATACATTAAATATTGGCAATAATTACTGTGTATTTCTTTATATCTATATCTATATCTATATCTATAAAATAATGGGCAAAAGGTCTAAAAAATTTGGAAACTCACTCTCATGTATATAGTTTTTTAAAAAAATTTTCCCCTGGAAATGAAGAGTTAAACTGCTTTCAAAATTAGGTAATTAGAAAACACCCCTCATTTATTCCAAAAGTTTCCTTAACTAGAAATCAACAGTTTGTGTGGAATTCCTTCTGGCAAGACGTGGGTCCCAGTGCCTGACCTCTCCATGGGGACACACGGGACCCCGTGCCTCTGTGGTACCCTGGAGAGCAGGACTGAGTCTGTGAGGCTGAGTAGGTCCAAACGGGAAAATTGGCCAGGACCCAACCTTCCCGTGCGACGGGGGAAAAGGAGTCCCTTTTTTGTTTTTGTTGGGCGACCTTAATGCACTGAAAAGCATTTTCAGACTTGTGGTCTCCTCTTAAATAAACACACACACACACACACACACACACACGTCCCTTTCTAGTCACTTTTTAGCTTTTCCATCTCCCTAAGAACTCATATTGCAATAGTCATTTCCAAAGATGTTTAGAAGAATTGTCATAACTGCCTCCAGAAAATATACATCATTTTATACTTATTTGATTTTATTTTTAATGGATAGGAATTGGAAACAGAAGCCAAACAGTATTTTTCAGTAAGTGAATTATGCCAACATCCCGTAGGGACAAAGTTTTTAAAAGGGGGACCTGTTCTAACCTCAGTGGTCACCCAGCAACCTCGGCCCGCAGCTGCTTCGACTCCCACACCTATAAATATGCCTGGCCCGGGGCCCCGGGGCCCGTGCGTTCTCCACCGGTGACTAACAGTCCCATGCTCTGTGCTGGTGGCAAACATCTGCTGATGGTGAGTCCTGCCGAACTTTTCTTAGAAAGGTCAGCCAGTATCCAGTTACAGATTTTAACATTTCTCAGTGCAACGTGCTAGAATTTTTTTTAATCCTGTGGACACGTAATATGTTCCTACGTGTGTACGTGTGCAGGTGTGTGCAGGCAGAGAAACAAAATAAAAGCGCAGGTATGTGTCTCTGCACAAACACGGCATTAGAACTGTGTGTGACAAAGCAAACAAGATGTGTGAACTGGAGGATTAAAAAAAGCAAATGCAAGATTAAGAAATTACACAGCCCTCCACTGGAAGCTCTCACTTTCTCAGACCAATTAGCCACGTGAGCAAGTCCACCCGTGGCCAAGGACCAGGAGGCGCCAGCTCAGTGCTGGCTTCTTCTGCCCCCAGAAACCGAACTCCACCTCCCTCGGGGTGACTTGGGGTTCTGTGTGGGGCTCGCTCTCTCTTTTTATACCGTTTTAAGCAAATCAGAGACCAGTCACTTGGTGAAACTGCCCCTCTGCGCCCTCCATCTCAGCCTCTGCACTGCCCCTTGCCCCGGCACGCGGACCATCACTTACCCGTCAAGGTAACTGGGAAGGCTGGCACTCAGCCGACACCGTCACCTTATGTTATTCTAGTTTCTATGAACAGGTGCCAGTTAGAAGTTATTTTCCAGAGTTTTCAATTTTGTTAACTTTTCAGCATCTAGACTTGAATAACGCAGGGCACAAACAATTTAAATTCCACTACTAGCTCAGAATAAGCACCTACTTGAGACCTGCAGGAGATTAAACACCCTCCCATGTGTGAATGCCCCGATTTGCTTCAATCACTGTCCCTGAGGGAAGAAAAGGTTTCTACTTTGTCCCTCAAAAGGAGGGACAATATCTGAGAGTCAGGGAACGTTTCTCAAGGAAAACAGAAATTGTTATCATGAAGCAAGCTGGCTCATTAGGACATAAGCATTTCCTTGCGTTCTGCTTGGGACCCGCAATTTCCAGCAGAGTACAATCCAGGGTTTAACAGCAGCTAGACTCAAAAGTGATTGTCCCCTCCCTGCTTTTTTCCCCTTTGGCCTAGTTATATGAAACTTACACTTCTGTGACAATACTCAAGGATATGTTTCTTTCAGAGCAAATTCCATCAACAATATAATTCCTAATTTTGTTTCTCAGAGGCCTTACCCATTTCATGGGGCCTGAACAGGTACATACAAACCAAAGAGAGTGAATAATCAAGTTCCTCCAAAGTGTTTTATTATTAAGTCTATTAAAATTATTCTTGTTTGAAGACTCTGTTGTCTTTTTTTAACAAACATTATTTTATTTTATTTATTTTTTAAGCCTTGACCAAGGATATGTTTATTGATTTGAGAGAGAAAGGAAGGGGGAAAGACAGAGAGGGAGAGAAACATTGATGGAAGAGAGAAACGTTGACAGAAACATTGATGTAAAAGAGAAATGTCGATCCATCGCTTCCCGTAAGCACCGTGACTGGGGATCAGACTGGGACTTAGGTATGCACCCTGACTGGGGGTCAAAACCACAACCTCTTGGTGTGTGGAATGACACTCCCACCTACTGAGCCACCCAGCCAGGACTGCTGTCAGTCTGTGATCGGGGGTACCCTGGAATACGGCACACGTGGAGTTAGTGGCCATCTGTTACTGAGGTATTCATTCAAGATGCTGGACTGTTAAATTATAGGCTGCATTCCCCCACTTCAGTTCTTGTAAGAGTGCGTCTCTCATTCATCTTCATTTTTAAGCCAGTCATGTAGAGGAACACACCCTTCCTGAGAGGATCATTCTTGTCAGTCATGGAAAAAACATGAATCTCATCGTGATGTCTCAATGCTTGCTGAACTTGCCACCAGCCTCCGTCGAAAGTGGATTTTAGCAATAAGCTACTACTGATGGATACTGCATGTGTTAGTGGTAAATAAGTATACTGCAGCACTTGATAACGGCGTGCAGGGGAGACAGGCATGGACTTGGGGGCGTGCAGGGCACGAACTGGAAAGGGTGTGTGACAGCCCGGGGAGAAACGGGTACAGACACACGGAACGCGCGGCTGTGAAGAAGTCTTTTGCTTAGGGAGGGCGTGCAGTGCTCGATACTATGGCGTGAGGACAAATGTCAAAAACAGTTATTTCTCCTAGCACTAGGTCCTGTAGGAAAATAAAGTCATACAAATGAATTAATACACTGTGCAGCTGCTGATTACAGAGGGCTTTCCACGGGAAAGCTTTCCCCCGCTTTCTCACAGCCACAGAAAGAAAGCAGGAGTCTGTCTAACTAACAATGAGCTGAAAAGGAGTCGGCCTTCGGTGCAGTTCTCATGACCATGATAACAGTCATTGTGTGTGTTATGTCTGAAGATTAAAAGAGCTCTTGAAAACACATATATAAAGAGCTTCTCCGCCCTGACTGGGGTGGCTCAGTGGATTGGGCATCATCCTGCAAACCGAAAGGTAGCCTGGTTCGATTCCCAGTCCGGGCACATGCTGGGGTTGTGGGCCAGGTTCCCAGTTGGGGGCGTGTGAGAGGCAACCGATCCATGTTTCTCTCCCACTTTTTCCCTTCCCTTCCCCTCTCTAAAGACAAATAAATAAAACCTTTAAACAAAAAGTTCCTCCAACATTTCATTTCCATTCACATTATTAATGTACTCAGAAAACCTTATTCTTAAACACTACAGTAGTATTCCTTTGTGAAATGTATTCAGTAGAAATAAATGAGATCTGAATGATCCAGGCTGAACCTCGGGCCAGGGAGATGTCTGCCCGTCTGCGCCATCCTCCTCCACTTTTACCTGTCCCAGGTATTATGTCTTCCTCTAGAGTTCAAGCTCCGGTCAGTGGTATTCAGGAGAATCTGACAGCGGCCACGTGTGCTTTATGTGTGGAAAAACGCCCAGCCAATTGGAGACCTGCTTGCCCAATATCCTAGCCATTTCTAGGAAGTCAGCTTCCCTAAATCAGACATCAAGGAAAGGGCTGTGTGCTGTTCTCACCTACCACCTCCCTCCGGCACTGTGTTAAATCCACACGCCTCACTCCCTGCACCTGGGACACTGCTCACGGGGTTTGCTAGTCTAGTCGGTAAAATTTTAAATGCCTTCTTGTTTGTGACACGTGCGGTTTATTACTGTTTCATTTTCTGCATGAGCTCTATAATTCAGCTGCATGAATAGACTTGATAAGATCCTCTAGTGAGATAAAACAGCTCTTGGGTCGACCTCAGTTACTTAGTTTTCCCAGGTGGGAACCATCCAGAACCACAAGGACAAAACTACAGTGAAACAGCATTTAACTGGGCCTGGACATTCTAAGAGTCGCGTCCTCCCCACTAAGTAGATCGATTACGTGGTGCTAAAACATTTTATCCTGAGTTGCTTGGGGGCACTCACAAGCGTAGGCGAGCCTTCAGGGAGCTGACCACGGCCAAAATGGAACAAGTGGAGCCAGACGATCAAAGAAATCCACCTACTGTTAAACCATACAACGACAATGACTATTTTAAACAAACATGCAGGGGAAGATTGTGTGGCTGGGAAATAAAAAACTTAGGCAAAAAAGAAAAGACAGCGATAGAAATACCTATCTACATATTATACACCCTTTGACTGCTACCTTTGAGTACATTCTATGCTTCAGAGTTATATTTTGATCAGAACTCAATCTACCATGCATAATTTTTCTTTTTTTCTAGTTCATGTAACAATAATGCATTTTCAAGAAATGAAAAAAAAAGTTGGGTTGCATAAAAGACAATTGTTTCCGAAGTCAGATATATACCATTGCTTCTCTTGTCATAAACAAAAGCCTTATACCTTCTAGTCGATGTCATCTTTAACCAAACTATGCACTCCCGACACGGCGTCTCAGTGAGCCCTGTACATATCATAGCCAGCAGACACCCTAGGGGCTAAGTGTGATTAGGTTCACTTAAAAATTAAGTTCCCTTTCATTGCACTATATCTCCAAAGAAGCCAGGAATGAATCAACTCTGTGAAATCTGTTATACATTGACTCTTGGGAACCAGAAGAGCAAATGAAATTAATGTTCTTTTAACAAGTTACGCTGGAGAATGTGGGACTATAAAAGTACGCAGGTCAGCAGCACCGTGACCAAAGACGTCACTCCATTCGGGGTTCCGACTAACCCAAGGGAGGAACCTGGGTTTCTGGCAAATGAGGAGCCGGACCAGACTGGATATGGGACATTTTCTGGATCGTGCCCCACCCCTTCTGAAATATCTCAGCAAATCAAGAGGGCTCACGGGCCTGGATGGGGTAATCAGCACCCTCTGCTTAAGGATTGCATAATCAGCTATCCACGCACATGTTTGCTTGAGAAGCTGAATTTAGGGAAACACTGAGCAATGTCCTCCACTTCAATGGAATAAGCAACGTTTACTTTCTTATAGAAAGAGTAGATTTCAAAATTGATGTTAATTTGAAACAGAAATATTTAAAGCTGGCAATATCCCTTAAAAGAGAATCTTAGTAGCTATTTGCAACCCTTCAAGTAGTAATGGCAAAGCATCAGATCTCACACTGAAAAAGGTTCCTGGCAAACAGACCTCCTAATAAGCTGAGAAAAACCCAGGAACTTCCATTTTCTGAGGCTGTGAGGATGCTGAAAACGTAAGATGTCAAAACCAGGTTATGCCAATGTTCACAGTCCTATAGCAGAGAAACTCAGAGCTGTATATGGAATTTCGTCTTTCCTTTACAACGGATCGCTGATTTCCAGGCCTGTGGTGAGTGTGAGGCCAGAGCTGGTGTCCTGCCATCGGCGAGAGTGGCCTCGTTGCCACAGCTTTCACTGCTTTGCTCCCCTTCCATGAAACAGAAACTAGAAATTCTGTCTGGTCAAATCCGGGATCTATGATTTCACTGAAAACGTGAGCTGGAGAGTCCAGAGATGGGGCTTAGAACGTAAAGGTAAATTTACCAAAAACTGAGGGGGCTGCTCTGCCTCCGGGCCTAATTGCCTGGGAGGAGGTAAATCCTTTCTCAGAGTTTCATCACAGCATTTAAAAGGGCTTTCGTATCCTTATAGATTGCCACAATGGCCAATTTTAAGCTGCTTTTTAGTACCAAATAACTTCCCTCTTCCCTAGGATAGTACAGATTATCCATTAATTCCACGCCATATTAACAAGGAATCGGTATGAATATTCTTATACTTGGGGAACAACCAGAATGCTGACTGGGGTCCAGCAAAACCAAGCAGTGCACCCTCGGGGCAGTCAACTCAGTCCAAGAAACATCACTTATGTATCCATGCAGTGAGCGCTGAAAACTGCCAACTGGAACAGAAACTGGTGTCCTTGCATGAAATAAAGTCCCACGAACTATCTCTGATTTCTAGTTTATTTAAAGAGGGGAAAGAATTTAATAAGTCAAACAACCCACATAAAAGATCATTCTTATGCTTGCCCCTCCACCAACCTTTTTAGTTGTTTTGTCTACTTTTTTAAAAAAGCAATATTTATTAGCAACTTGCCATTACTGATTCCAGTGCATTCAACTTGGTTTCATACAGGTAAACAGCTGTTACGTATTAAGATATAAGTTGACCTATTGTTTCAAATGTCACAGTGACAGTAGTTTAAAAAGATGAAGAGACGGCTTCATCTTTCTCCCTTGTCCAGAAGAGCAGAGTGAGCCTGGGCTACATGGGATCTCCACAGGCTGAAGGTCCAGGCTCTTCCCTTCTTGGTGCTCAGAGACCCTCAACATCACCAAGACAGCTACTCAGCTCCTGCCACCCATCCACACTGCAGCCAGCAGAGAGGGGAAAAGGAGTCAGAGGGCACTCCATTTCCCTTAGGCTCATGGCCTGGAGTTGCATGCAAAGCTTCCCCCCACTTCCCACTGGCTGGAACACAGTCACATGGCCATGCCTAGCAGCAAGAGAGCCTAGCAATGTAAGTCAATTATTGGTGGCCATCATCTAGCTGAAACTTGAAATTTTATTACCAAAGGAAGGGAAAAAGCTATGAATTTGGGAACAAACAGCAGAATCTCCCACAATATTCTTTTTGATCTCTTATTTCATCAGTTTACATAATTTATAATAAAACGATGTAATTAGAATAGCAACAACATTGGCATAAAGAGATTTGTGAATAACACACTGACTTGGTAAGCACACAACTCATATGGTGGGAGCAGTTCTATACTAGAGTCAGAGTACACAATCATTTTCTGAAAAGGGCCAGATGGAATACAACTTAGTCCTTGTTGACCATCCAGTCTCTGTACTCAACTCTGCCATTACGGCAGGAGGGCATCCGCAGACGCTATCCAAAAGAAAGAGCATAGTTGTGTTCCAATAAAATTTTATTTACAAAAACAGGTGCAGGGTGGATCTGGCCTCCAGGTTGCACTGGCCTGCTAGGTTCAAGGTGTCCTAGGCTTCAGCCATGTGGCTATTCAGCAGTGACGGAGATCACTGATTAACCCAACAAGCGGATTGGGAACCATTCGAAGATCATCTACTATAACAACACCCCCAGGTAGTGTGTATGTACCAAGTGCTGGGAACTACATTAGGAGCTTTATCATATGATCTGCAACCCTCACCACAACCTGACAATGTGGGTAAATGCCCCCATTTTACAGGGGAGAAAGTAGACACAGCCAAGAGGGGGCAACACCAGGACCAGGTCACTCCAGGTCTTTCCAACCCCAATCCACCAACCTTCCATGCCTGTTTTACAGCACCTGGATAAAAAAACAGTCCTGTTGCTAATAATAAATGAAAGAGAAGCACACAATTTCTTGTCATAATACTGGTGAAGTTGTTACATGCCAGATTTGACTTGTAAAGTATTACAAGGAGAAAGGTTTCCTTCTGATCTTAAAATAGACCTTGCCCTAGGAGTTTATCCAAGATTTAGCAAAAGGGCATCTAAACTTCAGACTTTTCTGAGGTAAAGTTTCTATCCTCTCAAGCTCAGAATATCAGCAACAAATGAGGGGACAGGGTCAAGGTGCCACTAATATTGAAAACTTTAGAGTCTTTCAAAAGCAAATAAGTGAACATTATTCTCCCACTGCTCCCCCCGCCCCGCCCGCACGGTGAGCTTCACTCACCTACCCACTCACCCTCTCCAAGCACGGCAGATCACACCAAGCTGCCGTAGAGTTCTTCCCAGAACCTTCCCAACGAGGCCCCACAATCCTTATCAGAAGTGCAGGCACCGTTTCCAGGTGACAGGAGCTGGCACGAGAGCATGAAGCCATTGGCCGCCAAGCCCGCAGCCCTGCCTGTGCAACACACAGCCTCCCAGCCTCCCCTCTGCCAGTGCCCAAAGGGGGCAGTCAGCTACCTCCCCCACCGCCGACGTCAGAGCCGGCTGCGCTTCCTTTACTGAGCAAATCTCTTCTTGTTCCAGCCAGCAAGTCCATTCATCCTAGGTTTATAACTAATCTACATAAATATTCCTTTCATGACAAAGGCTACATCTCAAAGCCTTCCTTCACAAAACAAACATACTCCTAAAAGAAAGCCTTCAACATATTGATGGCTAGGAGGAAATATGACTATTTAGATTTCATGTTCAGTTTACTTACTTTGAAAAGAAAGATTTCTGTCCCTCACATCACAAGATACTCTAGAAATATTGTCTAAAGACGGAATTTGTAGGTTTAATCCTTACAGGTGTAATTTGAAGATGATAGATGGGTTTGTTTTCTTTTCAGAAGAAAGCACTTGCCTAGAGCTCGACTAAAACACCACCATGAAATGTCACTTCCTGAGTCACAGAGTAGAATTCGGGGTACGGCTGCTCATTCTGCTCACAGCCAGCGAGAGGCCGCACGGTGACGTCCATGGCTGCGTGACACTCCTCCTTAGGCAACGCCACGTGTGGGTGTCCCAGCAGCTCTCCGCCCTGACACACAGCAGCCTTCGTAAATCAGTTACCACGGAGAGGGCACTGACTTTGGGGGGTTCCAGCCTTTCCCTCCCCTCTGCTAACACGGGGCACTCACAACTGCGGTCCCCACAATCTGGATTCCTCCCAAACTCTGGGAAAACCACAAAACAACATCTTTGATAGCCTTCGATGGCACTTACCCTGTGGGTGACAATCACGCCCAGGGCTGCCCAACCCTGCAAAAATGAGGCTGCATCTGAGGACGTGGGGGGAGTGTGGCCAGCCTGGAAGACTGACACGAACCTCCTTTTAAGAATGACACCACTGCCCTCTCGGTCACCACCTCAACTTGTGCGCGTCTCCCAGGGACGGCTGGGACCCTCCCCCTGTTGCCCAACTTCGGCATCAGGACACTCTGTGACCTAGATGGACTGCCCACGCTGCTCCATCTACGTCTTGCCTCTCGTCTTTGCCAATTTGGAATCACAGACAACAGGTCCCGTGGGCGAGAGAAGGCAGTCCGTGGTGTGAGGCACGGGTGGAGCCAAGGGATTCGAGAGAGAGGGGATGAGTGAGTCTGAGAGGACAATGAGAAAAAAATACAGGTAAGAACACATCAGGGTTAAAACCATTCTGCCTGATTCTCACTCACAGAAAGCCCTGGATGAAGTCCTATTAACTCTGGCCAAAGAGCCAGAAGCCAATATTCCCGCAGGAGGTCATTTTTATTTTTTCATTCAGTGTTTATAGTGATTTCACAAGAATAGCTAAAAACACACACACAAAAACAAGAGCTTTGACACACTTCTGCCTGAAAGTCTTTCCTCTGAGTTTGGGCTGATTCTTACACATTCTTACTAGGCTGTAACATGGCCAATCAGCCACAGAAACAAACTGTGACGTCACTAGATTTCAGCTGAAGGAGAAGTTGGATTGCTGAAGAAAACTACTGATTTTCAAAGCAACCTTTGTGTCGGCATCACAAGCTGATGCTTCCCAAACCCCAAAGCCAGTCCCTGCCTCTCTCTCACCCTATCTTCAGCCTCAGTGGACCGCCTCTGGAACCGAATCGCTTATGTCCCCTAGTCCCCAGTTAAAAACTAGGTGAATGGAAGACTTCATTTTCTATTTCTTCACATAGAGGGACATATTTAATTTGCGTGTGGCAAGGGTTATTCTCTTGGTAATTATTTTATCTCACTCCAGTCCATAAAGACCTGTAGGTGGCCTCTAAAAGTACTTAGAAAACAAGGAATAAAACAAGCACCTGAGGGAGCAGAGCCCTTGGTCTGCAAGAGGCATTTGTAGAAATGGTGCACCTGCATCCAGGAGACGCAGCCCCACCCCGGGGCCCACAGCTTGGAGGCAGAGCCTGCGGTGGGCGTCATCCCACGCAGGGTCTCTCGGCTGGATGCCTTGTACGTAGCTATCGCAGCCACGGAGGGGCGGGGGAGGGGGAGGGAGTGGCCCTACAGGGGAATGCCACAGAAGGGCCTGATGGGAAAGGAAAGAGCCCAGGGGAAGAAGAGCACACAAAGGTGCATTCCAGAGGGCTCCGTATACTTGCTAGAGGGGAGCTGTCATCTCACCTCCCGATGACTGCTCAGAGATGGACATATGATCATTTAGAAGATTTATGAGTACTGTGAAGTACTCATAAATTAGAACAAACCAATTGGACATGAGATGCACACATGTCCTGAACTTGAACTTGCTCCTGTGGATACTCAGCTCACTGTCAGCCGCACTGGGCAGACATCCTTGCGTCCTGCTAGAAGAGGTAAATTCACGTAACACAGGTCTGCGGCCTAACACCCACACTCACTTGGGTGAAAGCAGTCCTACAAAGGATAAGAATATTGTGAACCAAACACGTGCCCCTCATGGTCCTGCTCCAAACATGAAAACATGCAGCCTGCCCAGACCAGACCTGCCAGGAAAGCCCTGGGCGATTCTGCATCGAGACCACCGCCTAGGGGGAGCGGATGGACGCCACATGCTGAGGGCCGTCCACGTATGTCATGCCTGTAATTGGGATGCTCACAAGGATTAGACCACAGATGGCCTTAGGAACCCGGCAGCTCATATTGGTGCCTTTCGATGGAATCATCCCCTCACTAGAAAAATTAAGTGGTGTATCTCACTCTTATTTATATGGCAAAACAATTTTTAATTACTTAGTAATAATAATAAATGTGGGAAAATCCAAAGGGCAGAATATTTTGCAGGCATTTAAAAAAAAAAGGCTTCCAAATGTTAGAGGTCATTGGGAAATGCTCATGAGGGGAAAAAAAGCAACAGCATATAAAATTGTATGTATCATATATAATTATTGTAACTTTACAAAAAAGAAAACACACCAAAGGAACCTGTCCAAGAAATACCTTAAAGCAAAATATTCCTGTGTTATCTGGGGGCAGTAAGATGATGGCTGGTCATTTCTTCTTTACATTCACTTTTCTCTGTACTGTTTTTATTTCCCCAAAGGAGCCACTTTAACATCTTTTAGTGGGAACACAATACTGCCTGTGAGATTTGCCCCTCAGTTAAGCCCCTGAGCTCCTGCACCTTCTGCAGGTCCCAGGTTCACACAGTAAGGAGAAGAATGAGACGATCGATCCATCTAGACACAGAGCTGCCCACGAGGGGACAAGAGTCTGGGAGCACACACACGATGACTTTGCCTCTGTAGGGACAGCTTCTGTTGATAGCTCAGGGACAGCCCGGGGACAGCCCCTTCCATGGCCCAATGCACAGCAGTTGTCACCCTGCTTTGGTAGAGGAAACCAAAGAGATTTTCATCACATTTGAGGGACGACAAAAAATGAGTCACCTTTGTTTATAAAATAAACATCAGCTTTAACAGGGACTTGGGGAGCTCCAAGGGCTTGGGAAGCAGGCTGCTTGTTAACTAGTGACTAAGATACCACACGCAAACACGCTCCGGCAGCAAGGACAGACTGTATTGTTCTCGAAGTTCTTAATCAATTTCAAATATTAGCTCAGCTGGGTCAAAGGAGGATTTCAAAAGCGGTAAACATTTTCTATGCCAGGGAGATGTTTTCCAAGACTATGTTGGGCGGTGGAAGAAAAACAGACTTTCAAGAACTGTATGGCTCCTACACCCTGGGGATATATCCACGAGGAAGAGGCAGCAGCGTCAGAATTAAACACCAGCTCTTGTGTCCACACTCAGTCTGTGCGGGCTGGAGCTGACCCCCACAGGCTTTCCAGAACCAACTTTGTGCACCTTGCCCAGCTCCACTTTCAGGGACATTGTGTGCGCGTCTTGAAAAGCAATCACCAAAGGCTAAGACCAGGGCATCCCCTCCCCCGGAGACCAGCACACCATTCATTACCTAGAAGGCGCAGCCACAGGCTGCTCTACACCTCTCCACTCACCTCCTTGGAGAGGCCTTCTGAAGCACTTGTTCTTACCACACACATGCCAGGTATTCTCCCACATTTCCATGTTAAATGTGACCTTTGGCCCTTATTATCTGAACTATTCTCGGCTATTTTTTAACTTAAGGGTTTGTCTCCCCCATTCAGGCCATATGCTCCACAAGAGCAGGGGCCTCGCCCCTCACCCCACCACGTGGCACGGCACCTGGCTCGGGCGCTGCGCTGATAAACACACACAGAGCCAATGTGTGCACACGAAGGCCTGGTGTGGAAGTGCTTCTGTAAGACTTCTGCTGAGCTCAGTCCTGGTAGCCTGAGGTCCGTTCCCCTTGCAGGCAGCTGGAATAGGGAATGCTTCACCTGTCCACACCCCTCCACCCAGCTTCGGACCACATCGAGGGCCTGCACGGTGACCTCTAAGGTGGGGCCCCAAATCAGGTGGGACAAGGGACCACGCAGAGTTAGGCCTCTGGCTGGGATCTAATTATCCTCATATTTCTTGCTCCTGCCAGCTTCCCCAGGTACTTCCCCCACCTCTTTTTCTTCTCTGGCTTCCTGCTTGGGTTTTCACCTTCCTTACCCTCCTTCAGAAGGGCATTCCTTCACACCCTCATCTCCTGACCTTGAAACGCAGATGAAGATGAAGTCTTTGGAGGATAATACCAGAGTGTTTATTACCAGCAGCAAGATAAACAGCGAGGAAGAGGGTCCGTCCTCAGGCTCCCTCCCGCCCCAGGCAGCTGTATTCACGTCTATGCATTCAGTGTGTATAAAACGCAGTCTCCAAGCCATTGACCACGAGTGTGAGTACGCGCAGCAGTCAGGTGCGGGGCTTACGGCGCACATGCCAACAGACTGACGAAGCTCCCCATCATTTGGTATCCACTGCTTTAAAATACTTCGTTCAGATTTAGCTCTCACTGCCCATTACAGAGCAATTCAGGTCACCAAATAACAGAACGGGACTGAAGTAACGCGAAGTCTGCATGTGAGACTCAACGGTAGCCCTAAGAGCAAGCGTTGTCAGCAGGCCGGTCACTTTTAATAGTTATTTCTCTTTTAGACGTGGCACCAACGGAGTCGTCCAGTGGCATTTCATCTCAAATTTAGCACGAGCAAAATTCCCTCTCGAACGTAATATTTTATTTCTAGCCTAGCCCTAAGTGTTCGCCCTGTCCAGGATGTTTATTGTGCAAGAGACCACAAACTGTTAAGGGTGGGCAGTCACAGGATCACAATAAAAACGGGGAGCAGGGGTACATTACTTCAAGGCAGTGAGGGGGGTTTCCCATTGTCAGCAAATAGATCATCAGTCCTTAGTAATAATAATTATTATTCAATATATATACATTCTCCTTCTTGTCTGTTTGTCCTTTGTGACCAGTAAAGCAGCCTTAGAAAACCATCTTATGTTTAGTGTACATCACAAACTGTTAGTTCAAAACATTTATAATCATCCACAAGTAATTACTTAATTGTGATGATTATTACATTTCTGCCAAATCTTTCCTCCCTTCAGTATCAAATGATCAGTCCACCTACACATTCACTGCAAGCATTAAAATGAGCTATCCACACATCTCACCGAACAATTATTTACTGAAATGCCTGTTCTGTGCAAATGTCTATCAGGGAGCTAGTGGGAATGCCGAGATGCTAAGAGAACAAGAGAAGTCTCGATTTCGGAAACACTAAAATGTGACAGGCAGCAGTGATGCCTACAATACAGGCAGATCAACCCCATCATCTCAAAACCAAGACGGACTTTAAATTTCTCTGAAACTGTCTTCTTAACTAGTCAGTTAGTCCATGTCCTAAATCCAGGCCCTTTCGTAAATGCCCTCTTCAAGTCCTTGATTGAATGCCTCATTTCATATAGAAAACTATTTCATTATTCAAATAAGTGTCAACTTAATGTCCCCCTTTGATGTATTGGGGAGAAATTTGAAAGAAAACTGGATTAGAGAGGAAGAGTTTCTAAGGACACAATTACAACTTCTTATAATCAACACACACACGCACACACAAACACACATCATATAATCACGGCTGAAAAGGGCAGCTTATCTTAAAGGGAAGAACAACAAAACAACCACACCTGGCACTCCTGTTCCCAGACCACTACCAGTTTCCACCTTGTTTGACGACAAAATCGTCAATAGCCCCTTTTCCTCTTTTAACAACAACAAAAAAGATTTTTTCCACCGCAGGTCAATATCACATCAGTTTCAGGTATACAGCCAGTGGCTAGACATTTATGTAACTTACAAAGTGATCGCCCCACGAGTCCGGCACCACAACCTGGCACCGTGCGCAGTCACCACAGTGTCACTGCCTACGCTCCCTACGCTGGGCCTTCCATCCCAAGACTATTTGGTAATTGCCAATTTGCACTTCTTAATCCCTTCACCTTTTTTCACCCACCCCGGAACCCCCTCTCCTCTGGCAGTCATCAGTTTGATCTCCGCATCTGAGTTTGTTTCTGTTTTGTTTCCTTTCTACTTCTTATCTTAATTTCCATGACCCTAGTTAGAATTCCGATGAAACCGATTCATACAAATTTTGTTAATACGGCAATGGGGCTACAAGTGAAGGCCTTCGACATGGGCACAAGTTATGATTACATTAGCAGGAATTAATTGCCTGTTTCCTTTCCCATCTCTATCCCCTCTTCTTAGAGCTACATATTAATAAAAACATTGATACCATTAATGCTCCACGTAAGGACTTCAACTGACCACATTTTCAAAGATAAGAACTGTGGTTAAAAAAAAGTATTTTACTACCTAAATTGGTAAATTGGTCTAATAGTTTAACTTTTAGAAATGTTCAACATGTCTTTAAAACGCCAGTACTTTACAAAATGTTCACTAGTTTAGGTTTCCAACAACTGTCATCTAAAGTTAAAAATCAAACATCAAAAAATTCAAGTAGACTTAACATAGTATAGGGAGAAATACTTTTTAAAATTTCACACTATCCTTTCCTCATTAAAGAAAAACACTTATTTTCATATGTTTCTAAGGGTATTTTAAGTTAACTTTGTCTTTCTCCATGGTACAAAAAAAAAAACCCCAAAACATTCAGTTTCCTGGAGTTAAGGGATTGCATTCTATTTTTTTTTTTAATTTTCACTTAAACTAGTCACAGTATTTTTAAAGATAACTAGCAAATGAAACGGACTCAAAAAGAAGTAAATGTACATTGTAATTACCTTTTGTCTGGTCCCAAGTCCTCCCCTTCAGGCATTGCTGCCCTTTAAAAACGCGGAGACTGTGGAGGAGGCTGCAGCTCGTCCTGCCACAGTGCTTTCTTCTCCACTGGAGCGCCGACTATCAGGAGGGAAAAACCCAGTAGTCCAGTTCTTTCCTTTTCGGAAAAAAAGTACTCCTCCCTTACTCAGAAAGTAGGTGTTTACAAACTCCCGAAGCGCCTGCCTGCCTTGAATGAAGCTAAGCGCTGAGTTATTATGACTGTGCCCTTCTAAAAATAAAGAGGTCACCTCTTACTCTCAGTGCCGTGACAGGCAGCTGGGAGCAAGCAAGGCCCGGCTGCCCAGCGTGTTCTGTCCAGTCGTGTGAGAAGCTGTCACCACCAGCGATTAACCTTTATTGGGAGGACTTCGCCTAGGCCTGCCTACCCTTTCTCTTTCCTTTACTTTCCTGGCAGGACCAGCCACCCCACCGAAGGGTGGGCGCGTGGCCATGGGGAGCTTGCAACTTCAGCCTGGGCTATCGGATCTCTAGCTCACAGGAGGGAGCTGGAGGAGGGAGAGTGAAGTGGGCTGGACGTGCCAGAGCTGAGAGGTTTGTTTGTTCTAAGAACACTCAGCCACTCAGCAAAAGAGCTCTCACTCAAAAAAAAAATGCAATAAACTATTGTGTCTTGAGGAATACTGTTTTGCATGAAAATCTTTCCTTGGGTCATTTAGATTTCTCAACTCAGAATAAGTTACACACAAACAGGAGCCCCTGTGTTCCTTCGGGCAGCTTGCTTTCTCCTGCAGGACTTCCCTCTGTCCTCAGGGAGCAGCCTGACGCTGGCCAAAGCGGGGCTGAGCCTGCGATGTTTCCATAGCTTGGCTCATCACTGCCAAGGAGTCATCCATCGCCAGGTACCCTCATTTGCTGCAACTTCTAAAAGTAGGACAAAAATCACTTCAATTCTACTTTTACCAAAAGGCTAGGGGGAAAGTTTTTATGTAGGTGGTCTAAAGGTACAAATTTCCATTTATAAAATAAAAGTCACAGAAATGGTTACCTCGGTTAACAACACTGTATTGTATATGTGAAAGTTGCTGAGAGGAGATCTTAAGCATTCTCATCACCAGAAAAAAATTTTAACTGTGTGGTGACAGATGCTAATGAGGCTCATTGTGATGATCATTTCATAATACTTGCAAATATTGAATCGTTATGTTCTACACCTAAAACTAACATAATATCACATGTCAATGTAAAACACATTGCAATTTAAAAATAGAAAGTATAGCTCCTTCCACATTTAAAGAAAAAAAAAGGCTAGAGAAATATTACTGAGATACCTTTAGGAATAAATCCTAAAAGCTTTGCATAAAAACTTGAAACTATTTTGTTCTCCTGATTGGTATCATTAACTACGGCAGTAAGCAAGATCTAGTTATTAAGAAACTCTATATCTTTCTTTTTTAAAATGCCCGTACTCCACTGTCATATAGCTAATCCCAGCAATATATCTATAGCCGATGCATATTTTACATGTAGGTGTCAAAGTGATTTCTAGAGCATTAAAGAACTGAAAAGTTGAAACAACGTAGTCTGCTTTCTTTTGATGGTACTAGCTATTTTGTGATACATGCATGTCACAATTGAAGACATTTCTTTAATATTTCATACCAGATCTAAACTTTTCAACCTCCAAGTCTAAAGCTAAGGCAGTCCAAATACTCGAACACATAACTCAAATACCATTGACCTTGAAAGAAAACAGTCACGAGTAGAGTTCTGAAGATCAGGTTGTGCAGGGGCCTGAAGCAATGGGCTGTGTTGTTAGAAATTTCAGGTTTAAAGAACTGAGAATGCTGAAACACTGAAAATATTATCAGTGAGAATATTGCTGCACTTCTATTTACTCTTAACAAAAAATGCTAATTCTCTGATCTTACTCTCAGTTCTGACGATTCTTTCCCATTAATTTTATCTTTTGTTCTCCTACGCTCCTATTTTCCTATTTCTTGACTCTCTGAGTGTAGCTGTTGCTGAACTTGGCTGCTGGTTACTACAGAACTGAATAATACATCCCAGAAATCTGCCTCTCAGTTGTAAAGGGCAGCTAACTGATCAGTGCTGTAACAGATGAACTGCCACTAACTGCCATGAAATACAGGGTCCGGCAGAAGCAACGCCTGCTTGAGCGTGGCTAGTAGGGTAATACTATGGGTGTAATAATTTATAGTTTTAATTTGAACATTTCACCTAAAATGTAATATGGTATGCTTGAATGTGATATTGTTACGTTACAGAAACACAGGCTTATGATTTTGTAATAAAAAAGGGGGCGTTATTTGTGCCAGAACCTGTATGTACTGAAATACTTCCTTTGAGCACTCCTGCATGCATTTTTAAATTACTTGCTTCAAACAAGAAAAACAAACAAAAACTCATAGACACAGACAACAGTATGGTGGTTACCAGAGGGAAAGAGGTGGGAGAAGTAAAGGGCAAATGAGGCCAAATATATGGTGATTTATTTCAGAAGATGATTTGACTTTGGGGGATGAGCACACAATACAATAGACAGATGCTGTATCATAAAATCATATACTTGAAATACACATAATCTTATTCACCAATGTCATCCAATAAATATAATAAAAAATAAAATAAAATAACTTGCTTGCACCATGAATTTGCCTCTAGGTATATTTGTGTTAATTACTGAAATTCACAAGGCAAAAAGGGAAAACACCAGCACAGATAACAGACTGGCACAGCAGGAGACTGGGGTGCCAAGGACTCCTTCATCACTGCTGACCTGAATCCACTGGGCATCCTGAAGAATACAGACAGGGAGTGACCCTGAGGGCCGCTGAAACCGGGGCCTCAGACAGCGAGGTGACCTGCTGGTGTCAGAGCCAGGGTCTGCCTCCAGGGCTGAGAGCTCTTTCCACTCCGCCAGCCAAAGAGACAGCGGAGCCCACACATCCCGGCCAAAGCGCACGTGGCCAGACGCTTCCACAGACTCAGTCTCTTACATCCACACCCCTTCAAAACCCTATTGAAGGGTTCTTGCTAAAATGAGTTCTTGAGGACATACCCAAGGCTGAAAAAGAGCTCAGAAGAGCCTGCCTAGAGTTTGGCCAAAGAGAGTCTCCGTCACCTCCGAGAGTCTCCTACAAACAGACATTTTTATTCCTCGTGTCAGCGTTCAGTGCTACATGCTGTGCGGACCCTCCAGAGCCACAGTGTGCGTGGCGACTGGGCAGTCAAAATGTGGCCGCACCAGACTTTTATGAGGAAGTAGGAAAAAAAAAGTATGTAAAATATCTCATTACTAATTTTTATATTGACAACATGTTGAAATGATGATATTTTGGGTATATCGGTTAAATGCAATATACTGTTAAAATCAATTTCATTGGTTTTTCCCCTTTTTTTCACTTGGCAAGTAGAAATTTTTAATTATATACATAGCCTGCATTACCATATTTTGCCATGTATAATGTGCACCCATGTTTTTGGCCCAAATTTTCAGGAAAAAGTCTTTCATTTTAATTTTTTAATTTTTTTGCTTATATTTAGATACTTGCACTTTGTATTATAAAGGAATTTTAGCATTTATTTTGAAAATATATCGGTATAAGAAATTTTATGTAACAAATAATTACAAAACACAAGAACAAAACACAAGGTACAAAATATTTTATGTATCGGTAACAAATTTATGATATTTATGCATCATAGAAAGCCGAGAACTCTTCATCACTATCAATATCAGAAGTATCATCTTCTTCAATTTCTACATTACCAGTGTTTTCTAAAGAGTCAATCTCCTCATCCTGGTAAATTTCATCATCCTCAGTTCCATCCACAGCAGTGCTGAAGCCACATGTTTTAAACAATTTCACAACCACTTCCTTCTTGACACCGGTCCACGATCTTAGGGTCCAATCACAAACCCGGGTGACGGAAGCTTCCTTGATCCTGCTAGTAGGTGTTAAGTCATTACCAGCTGACTGCAACCAGGACGTCCACTCCTTCTTCATTAGGGCTTAAAGGGCTTCTTCCCTGACACATCAGGAGGCTGCAGTTGGCTGGTTAGCTCACCAGGTATCACAGCAAG